>CAWTZC010001174.1:0-1200000 GCA_963919715.1 Microtus obscurus
TACAAATTAAAGTAATGACATATGTTGGTATAAAATTGAAATTTTTTCTCTAATCTTAGATTTTAATACTTATTCCATATGATCATTTTTTGGTTTTATATCTGCTATTAATTTTAGTATCTCAGTATAGTGGAAACAAACATGAACTGCAGAAAACTCTAAACAACCTCACTCAACAGTATCAAACCCTGCAAAGTAACAATACCTTAATGAAAGAAATGATGAGAAAGAAGTCTAAAGAGCTTGTTGACCTCAAACGTCAGAAGGAACTTGACTCCTCCAACAAAGAACGAAACAGATGCTGTGGGGAAACTAAAGTTTTATATTGCATACAGCTCACAGGTATGGAGGGGATTTTGAATAAGGAATTGCACTATTCTGTATTGATTCTTCTCCAGAAGATTTGAGTCCTGTTAGCCACTTTTAACACTGGTGATCTGTGGGTTAATTGCTGAGTAAAGAACCCTGAAAATCCTTGTTTGGATTAGGATAATTTTATAGTATCTACAACTCAGGGATTCTAGGATGCTCCAACTGCTACCAAGTGCACAGAATTACAATTCATCACCACCAAAAATTCAGGTTATTTTTATTTATGGGAAAATCTGAGTATCCCACTTTGTTTTTGTCAGAACATGAAGTTTTTATTAAGAGTGTATTCACAAAATATTTAGGTTAAAATGAACATAGAGCATTTAGGTCGATACAGTCACAGAAATAACAATATGTGTGTTTTTTTCTGTCTTATTATGAGAAATTGGCCTGTTTGTGACTAAGATATCCTCCCTAAAGCTTAAATGAGAGTTTCACCATGACTGTTCACATTTATGCACTTCTAACAGTAACACTATTAATGACACCTAAAAGATACATATATCAAGTGTTGTGAGGAAAGTTGTTTATTTTGCATCATGACTGATTATCTTTTATTGATTCAAGTGATCAATAATTATTAAATAATTGTTCAGGATTTAGAGTTTACAAAGAACTTTTGCATATGAACTTACTCTGCTGTAATAGTAAGGGTTGACAATTTTATTATGCAAGGACAGATGATAGCATTAAAATTGCTATATTATAACATATGTGTGAAGAAAAGAAAAAGCTCCAAAAATATCTTTGAAGTATTCCGGACCCATGAAAAACATTTTGTATCATTAATTTTCTTTAAAAACACCTTTATCATCTGTTAATGATAGTTTAACACTGTAATTCCTGTACTTAGGAGGCTGAGGCAGAAGGATTGTAAATTTGAGAACAGTCCAACAAATCCAGACCAGCCTGAGCTACACAATGACACTTCTTCATAGAAAAACAAAGATTGAAGATAAAGTTTGTCAATTGAACATGGCCCTCCCAATCCCCTCAATAAACAAAATAATTGTATTGGGGTATTGTTGTTAAACAAACTGGAAACATTTAATTGTTTTTAACTTCACATGTTTGGGTATGTGGGCATACCATTTAATGCATCAACATAATCAGAACAGACTATCACCTTCAACAGCTCTCTCATATGACTCTTATAACTCTTAAAATAAGAGCATCTAACATAGAGCACAGCACAGCTTTAAATGCACAGTATGTATGAACGAGTATGAGCCCAGAGCATTACTATTAATCTAGAATTCTGTCATCCTCGTAACAGACTTTAAACAGCCAGTGTTTGTTCTCCACCCTAAAGCTCCTTACTATACGGCTCTGTTTCTTAGACTCGGATTGTGTGAAAACCCTCATCTGAGTTGAGTCATAAAATATGCTCCTAGGCCTGGCTTGTTTCATTTTGCACACCATGCTCAAGTTCATCTGTGCTTGTCACAGTGGTCCTCATCTGTATTGGTCGTGTTGGGGTGTTAAGGCTCATTCTGTAGTTCAGGCTGTCTTAGAATTTACTTTCTAACCAAGGCTGGTATGAAAGTCATCACTAATTAGCCTATGCTGGCCTCAAACTGCTGGTGACCCTCCTGTCTCATTCTCTGGAGTGCTCAGGTCTTGGGCATAAGCCACCATGCCCAGCTGATTTACTTCCCTTTCAAGGATAAACAGTATTCCTTTGTGTTCATCTGGTATATTTTTTTGTACTGATTTATCCACATTGGACACATCAGCTGTTTCCATATAAAGAGCTGTGCATAAAGCATGGGTGTACAGGAGTCTATCTGCATGCTAGAATCTCAATTTCTGAGAGCCATGATCCTTTTCTTAGTTATAGAGGCTTGATAAATGCATTTCTCTGATAACATTATGCCAGAAAATACGAAGTTTAGTTATTCACCTTCTCTGTTATAGGCAAATATGTTGAGGGATACTGTTTCTGCTCTGGCATAAAATGTTATTTCATAATGGACAATAAAGACTGGAGTGGATGTAAACAGACCTGCCAGGACTGCAGCTTGTCACTTTTGAAGATAGACGATGATGATGAACTGGTACCGTAGAATCTTCCATGCTTTCCTATTCTCTGGGAGTGTGTCTCTAACCCTTGAATAGTGGCATACTGAGTGCTGGAATGTTTTTGAAAGTAAAACCTTCGAGATTGTATATGGTTTGCCAGTAATGTGAGCAAAGTTGGAGTAAGAGTCTCCCCAGAAACTCACTCCTGCTCCTGGCTTAGTATCAGGACACAGGGTCTTTGACCAAAAGACTCGATATTGAGAGACAACTGCGTCTTTTCAGTCTCCTCCCATTCTCAAGAATCTGCAAGAAAATCTCTCAGAAAATCATGTTTCCTCTGAATAAGTTTAACCCTTTGATATAGAATATCCAGTGACTGACATGTATTTCCAGAGTGCCAGCTATACCATTACCTGGAACTTAGTGCTTGCTCCTTGGAGTCCAGAAGTGAAACCGTCTGAAATGAGCAGTTAGATGACAATAAAGAAATTAACTGACTTCTGTAGCCATTTCCAAAATAGAAATTTATAAGATCCATGTAATAAATGATTTTAACCAGTTAGTCCCATTGTGGTTTTCATGGAATCTGGCCAAAATATTTACTTTATAATATTCTCATATTTCAAAAGTGATATCTATCTCTAGAAATGAGTATTTATAAGAACAAAATGATCAAGGACCTGACATTTTCTGTTTATATTTGTTATTAAAGAAATGTATCCAAATACACAGAGAATATTTTTTCTGGAGAAACACTTTCAGGATCAGCTCGAAACCTTTGTCATGAGGAGAGAGGAAGATATTTGGAAATATTTAATGTACTAAATTTACTAAATATATTTTGGCATACGATTTTTAGATTATCTCCTCATCATGTTCTACCACAGAATGACTTCCTCTCTGAAGCATGGAGTTAATGCATACCATTTCACATTTCCCAGGCTTTATATGGAGGGGACAGGAGTGTCTGTATTTACTGCAATTTGGTATGGCCATTTTTTGTTGATTCCATGGGAAGCCTACGCTTTGCTGAACAGAAAAGGAGTGGTAAAGCATTGGGGGTAGAAGTCAGGAGGAAATGCCAGGAGAGGTTGTGAGGAAAGGTCAAAGGGAAAACAGCAGACAGGAAGTAAAATAAACAAATAAATTTTCTAAAAGTTGAAAAATTCTGTGGGAAATGTGAACCAATATAAAGAACGGAGTCTCAAAGCCCATCAAGAGTTAGAGAAAGCCTGTGCTCCCACTGTCATATGTTCCACAAGAAGACCAAGCTGCCCAACTGCCCCAAATAAAGAATCCAGGAAGTCTTATGCAGGCTCCCTAATTGTCTCTTCAGACACTGTGAGCTTTAAAGGCTAAAGGACAGTTGATTCTATGACTTCTCTTCTGAAGTCCTTGATCCCTTTGGTTCATCCCTCTCCCTCTCATTAGCAGGAGCTTGGTCTAAAGTTTGGCTGAGGGTCTCTGTCTCTATTTCCATCAGTTGCTAGATGAGGCCTTTTTGAAGACAATTGGGCAAGGAATCAATCTTTGTGTACTGTAAATATTATTAGGCATTATTTCATTGACATTTTTTCTCTAGTTGTCTGATTTTATCCTAGGTCTCTGGGGTTCTGGTGCTCCCGCAAGTAGGTCCTGCTACTCCAGGTAGTTTAGGATCATAGGGTGGACCAGCTTTGATTGGCCACTACCGTAACTTCTAGGCCACCCTTTTTCAAACATGTCTCATTGGCAGAACTGACTATAGTCAAAGGTGCATTTGAATATTTTCATAATTTCAGAATTACACATTGATCTGGTATGCCATGTTCATTTAGGAGTCTGAATAAGGGACATTGTGAATTCAAGCACAGCCTTGGCTACACAGTGAGACTTTCTCTAAAAAACACAGTCACAAATCATTTCATGAATCCAGTGTCTTTAGATACCTGATTTTTTTTAAATAAATTATGGAATTGATTGGTTTTGGCACAAATTGGCCACTATTGAGAAATTACTTTAAAAATGAACTTCAATAGATTGGAGGAAAAGAAAACAGAGAATAGACATAAAAATAGCTAAGATAGCAAGGCCGTAGTGGCTCACGCATTTAATCTGAGCACTCAGGAGGCAGAGGCAGGCAGATCTCTGTGAGTTCAAGATCAGCCTGGTCTACAAGAGCTAGTTCCAGGACAGGCTCCAAAGCCACAGAGAAACCCTGTCTTGAAAATCCAAAAAAAAAATTTAAGATGTGTTATGTCATTCTTTCTCTGAAACAGAAGGAAATTTTATCATCAGGTATGTCTTTTCCTTTACAGAAGTTCCTTCAGGACAAAGTTAATCAAGACAGTAACTGGATTGGATTATCATATGATACAGGAAAAAGCAAATGGCAGTGGATTGACAATGGCCCCTCTTACCTGTGAGTTTCCTTAACACTCACACATTAATAGTGGTACATGAGTTGGGAGGATATCATATGATATGTGTTACCTTTATTAGTTAATGAGTAATGATATTTTGGTCAATGGCTTAGCAGAGTAAAGCCACATGGAAAATCTGAACAGATTTAGAGAGAGATGCCATGTAGCTGCTGAAGGAGAAACATATTGCACCAGTAACCTGTGTGCTAGGTTCATTTGTCATCAGTTGAGTGAAGTAATTTTCTTAAGGTGTTCACAGAAACCTTACAGGATGGCATGGTCTATCATAGCTTATTTGGATAGAAGCAATCCATAGGGTCTCATCCTCTGTGAAAACAAAAGAAGACCCTTTCCAAAGCATCATATCCTTAGACCCAAATTCTGAAATCATAATACACTTATGATATCCATTCTGGTTTATCTTGGCAGCCCATATAATGAAATGTCTCTCTGTACTTAGATCCTTCACAGTCAAAAATTTTAAAGAAAACACAATAAAATACATAATCCAAACCCTCTGTGAATTTTCCATTTTTACATGGCTTAATTTTCTTTATTACTTTTAATCTATACCTATCTGTACTCTGTCTCTTTAAAGACTTTACCCTTTTTTTAAGACATTAACTTTATTCTTTATATCTTTTTCTTCTCTCTCCCAAGCCTACATACACTCATCTGACATTGTGACCCATTTACAGGTCTTTTATGTCTGAATCTGTCCTATTATGAATCTGTAATTTTTTTACTGTCCAGGAACATTTTTGATTTGTGCCTTTAAATTGCTAAGCACTTAAGAATCTAAGCTGTGACATTTCTAGCTCACTAAGAGGTACTGCAGGCTTGCCCTGCCCAGACCAACATTGAGCCGCTTGTGACTCTGAACCAGTTGTAGATGCCCCAAAGGTACAGAGGAACTTTGGGTGACTGTCCAGGCAGTGAAATGTTTCTGTCATTTCTAGAGTTTTGGAAGTTGCTTACTTCTTGTTTACTTAGGGAATATTATACCCTTCTGGGGTCTTTGACGGAGTTGAAGAATAGATAGATAGTTATAGTTAGCCTTAGTTATGATAAAAAGATCAGGTAGATATAAATATTGTAACTGTAATTCTTGCTTTATAACTGTTTTGTTATATGTAATTTTGCTATGTTAAAGTTAAAGCCTTCCTTTTTGTTTAAACAGAAAAAGGGGAAATGATGGGGGAGGGTCATCTGTCTACATGTTACTTTCATTGATTAATAAAGAACGTGCCTTGGCCCTTTGATAGGACAGAAAATTAGGTAGGTGTAGTAAACAGAACAGGATGCTGGGAGGAAGAAGGCAGTGAAGCAGATGCCATGCCTCTCCACTCTGAGACAGATGAAGGTTAAGATCTTTCCCAGTAAGCCACCACCTCGTGGTGCTACACACATTATTAGAAATGGGTTAATCCAGATGTGAGAATTAGCCAATAAGAGGCTACAGATAACGGGCCAGGGAGTGTTTAAATGAATACAGTTTCCATGTAATTATTTTGGGTAAAGCTAGCCAGTGGCAGGGAGCTGTGCAACAGGAAGCAGCCCACAGCTCCTTCTACATTTATTGTTTATTTAAGTAATATTATATCCTTCTGGAGTTTTTGATGGAGTTGAAGAATTTATAGATATAGTTTTCCTTAGGATAAAAGATAAAATAGATAAAGATATTACAACTGTAATTTTTGCATGATAACTGTTTTGTTGTATGTAATTTTACTATGTTATAGTTAAAGCCTTACCTTTTGTTTAAACAGAAAAGGGAAAATGGTGTGGGATGTCCTTCTGTCTAAGTGTTACTTTTATGGTTAATTAATAAAGAACTGCTTTGAGGCTATGCCAAGGAGGAACAGAACTAGGCAGAAACAGCTAGGCTGTATGAAGGGAGAAAGAAGGATAGAGTTAGAGAGAAGTGATGGAGACACTAAAGACAGATGCTGGGAACTTTAGCTGGTAAGCCACCATCATGTGGTGATACGCAGATTAATAAAAATGGGTTAAATTAATATAAGAGTTAGCCAATAAGAAGCTAGAGCTAAGTGGCCAAGCAGTGATTTAATTAATACAGTTTCTGTGTGATTATTTGGGAACTAGTGGCCTTTTTCCTACAACACCTGTTTAAATGTGTGCAAAGGCATTTCTTTCATTTTACATGGCTTTCTTCATTTTGTATGAAACACATGGGTAAAAACAAGATGCATATCACATATTTTGATCAAGTGTTACACAGGGAAGATAAATAGTCTAGAAGATAGCTGATAGTAATGTAATAGTGAACACACATTATGCACTATGATGTGCAGAGCAGAAACAAGTCAAAAGCTTGGAAAGACATGATATGACTGGATCATGTTGACAGATCAAATGAGCATGCATATCTAAAACTATCACTTGACTTTTATGTAGTTAATGTATATTATTGGTTCAAACCTCTGCTAAAACCTCAGCTGTAGAAGGAGCTGCAGGCCACTTCCCACAGCCCAGCTCCCAGCCACGGGCTAGCTTTACCCAAAATAATTACACAGAAACTGTATTCATTTAAAAACTGCCTGGCCCATTAGTTTTAGCCTCTTACTGGCTAATTCTCACATCTTGCTTTAACCCATATTTCGTAATTTGTGTAGCACCATGAAGTAGTGGCTTACCGGGAAAGATCTTAACCTGCATCCATCTTGGAGAGGAGAACTATATCATCTGCCTCCTTGCCTTCTTCCTCCCAGCATTCTGTTCTGTTTACTCTGCTTACCTAATTTTCAGTCCTATCAAAGGGCCAAGGCAGTTTCTTTATTAACCAATGAGAATAACACATAGACAGGTGATCCTCCTTTATTACTCAGCCTAAGTAAGAATTTTATTTCTGCAGGTTTTTTACAGGATTATATTAATTAATTTCTTTTTGACTTTTGGTTTTGCTACATAATCCAGATTGAACTGGAACTCACAGTCTTTCCATTTTTAGCACATTTACAATTTGTTATGTCTTCTAATTTTTTAATATTTTTTTTATTTTGCAGCATTTAATATTTTCTTCTTTAGAAAGGGGGAGTTATGCCCTCTAATCTATCATCCTTCAGAAATCAGGGTTGCTATGCATGCAGAGAATTCAGTAGATTACTATGCTTCAGTGAAGGCCCTTTGTTTTGTGGTGGGAGGTGGGGGAAAAAAGGAAAAACAGCCCAAAACATTAGTTACAAACCCTCATCTGTGACTATACTACAAATATTCCTTTTTTTCCCTAAGCCACAAGCAAATGAGGACTTGTTCCATGAGCTACACACTATTGTTTCTACATAGCCATTAACTGACAAAATGTAAGTAGGAAAAAAGATTTAGCATAAAATAATTCCTTAGAAATATTGAAAATCAGTTTTATGTCATGACCAAAAGCTGTGAGCATCAGATAAGAGGAATTTTGATATGACCAAGAGACCATTTCTTATTAATGAGCTTAGAGATAAAACATTTTAGTGATGAAATTATAAGCAATAGTTCCCACATTCTTCATATAGAATAGTATAGTAATGTTGACCAAGGTTTCTGTCCCACCAGGTCCCACAATCATTCAGTCCCAAAGAAATAACACAGAGGTCAACATTAATAATAAACTGATTGGCCTATTACCTCAGGCCTCTTATTAACTCTTATAACTTATATTAGCCCATAGTTCTTGTCTGTGTTAGCCACACGGCCTGGTACCTTTTTCAACCAGGCTGTCACATCTTACTTCCTCTGTGTCTGGATGATGACTGCAGACTGACTCTCTCCTCTTCCCAGAATCCTTGGTGTACCACCTTTGCTTCCTGCCTGGTCACCCCGCCTATACTTCCTGCCTGACTACTAGTCAAACAACATTTATTTAAAATAAAGAGATAAGATACAGATCATTGACCAACATAATAATAGTTTCCATATTCTTCATATGTTCTCTGTATAGAATTTCCAAACCATGATATTTCAGTGACAGCTCAAAATTAAACAATTGCCCATTTTTTTGTTCTTTAGTGACTCGAAAATAGCAAATTTAAGTCATAAAACCGGAAGATGTGCATTTTTATCTAGAACAAGACTAGATGATACTAAGTGTGAAAATCGTTATCCCTGTATCTGTGAGATGAGAATGGATAAATTACCCAATTTGCCCTCAAGCAAAAAGTAAAGGTAAAATGGGAAGTGTAATTCTTTTCTGCTTCCTGTAATAATCTGTGATTCCTTATGAAAAAGTGTTTTGATTCCAGGATTTTATCCTCTGTGCAAATGGAGAGATGTGCTTGAAGAGGTTGAAAACATTCTTCTGAATCTGATTTGACAGAGCAGAGGCCATCTTTCTTCCTGGAGGAGTACATCTTCTCAGATACATGGACACCCCATTCCCCCAAGCCCCTGAAGAATCTTTACTATTTTCTTACATACCCATAGAACTAAATAAAGAACCCTAATAAACAGTCTGAATTTTCATTATCAATAGGATAACTCATCTTAATTAAAAGTGCAATTAAGAACTACAATGTAGTTTTGGGCTTCAATTTCTTAGTTGTTAGTTTGTTTCTATTCTGTTTTGTGTATTTTGTTTCTTTAAAAGGTTTCTTCATTGGTTCAAATTTGGTGAACAATTACAAGGATAGTTCAAGGAACTGCTGACTCTATTTTTTTCTAAGACATCAGTTGTTCTACCCACTCTTCTTTAATCCATCTATCATTAGTTGAGGTTTTATAGAGATGGTGGTAATAATTGAAGATGGCTAGATGTAGTGGTTTACACATGTAAGCTTAGCAACTAGGAGGTTAAGACAAGATTGCTGGGGGCCAAAATGAATACAGTGAAAGTCTATGTCATAGAACCAAACAAACCAAGTAAAATTGAGTCAGAAATGTTCCTAAATATTTTCAAGGGAAAACCATTTATCTTATACAACCGTATCCAAATGATCACACTCAGGACATCTAACATTGATGCAGTAATTTATTCTTATCTAGGATCTGTATACTCATTCACTGATTGTATAATGTCACTCTGGGTATTTCCTCTGTATTCAGGTTCACAAACATTCAGTGCTGATGTCATTTTAGTATCTGTTAGTCCTGAATAGTTTTGTTTGATATAGATTAAAATTAATCTACATACAAAATGAATAGTATTTCTATTAGATAGATGCCAAAATGCACCATTGAGAATATTTGGGTATTTTGTTTAAAGAAAACTTACCACTCATGAAGAGTATTTGCCACTACCTGTGAAATCATTAGTACTACCATATTAAAGACTATGGTGTGGTATAAAGAGTTATGCAACAGACTAAAACTGTCTCATGTATTTTCAAAAATTACATTCTTAAAAATCTGATATTGTACATTATTTATTCTAAGCACTAAGACATCATTATTTCTGCATACAGTCACTGTAAATATTGTTGAAATAGTTTGCATGCTTTTTTATAATCAAATTCAAATTCAGTGTGTATTACATATTCACGGCATCTCTACATCTAGACCAGGCACATCCCAGGTACCCAGAGGCTGTGCGTGACCAAGAGCCACCATATTGAATAAGCAGCTCTGAGTGATAGTCAATGCAGTTTATGCCTACACTTAATTTATGCAGATTACTATTGTGGCAATGTGTTCTATAAACATCTCACAAAGGCTTATACTTTCTTTTCTCCTGTATCTCAGCCTGTAACTATTTTTTTATAACTCTACCTTTAAAACCAAGTCTTACATGCAATCTTATATAATTTTTTGAGATAGTGTCTTTCTATATAGCTCTGGATACCCTGGAACTCACTGTGGATTTGGGTTGGCTTAGAGCAATAGAGATCTATCTGTCTCTAGCTTCCTAATGCTGTAATTAAAGGGGTTAGCCACACCCAGCCCTAAATCATATTTTTCTTCATGATTAGATTACACATATTGTGTATGAGCACACTTTTCTTCCTAAAGTAATCATCTATTCATGTTCTGAATTGCTTGCAAGTTCCTTAACAGTCTCCTTCTTCAGAATGACTAAATCTTATTTCATTGGAAGAAAGAGAAACACAAACTGTAGAAGTTGATGATGTTAATGTTCAGAGAGCTGAACACATATCCCTGGCCAGGCTAGGCTACACCTTAGGGAAAGATTATGGTAACAGACACCATCCCTTGACAAGATGCAACCGTAATCTATAGGTAGAATTTGGACTGTGTGAAAATGAGTTCTACATAAAATGAACAAAGTAGGGAATGGAAAAAATATTTCTTTTTAAAAATATTCAGACAGGAAGTACAGGCAGGGAAATAAGAACAGGAGAATTCTGGGAGGGAGGAAGTCCATTCTTCACCAGTTCTTTCCAGACACGGAAGAAGGAAGATTTGATTACCCCACTGAAAGTGGTACCAAGCCATGTGGCTAACATAGATAAGAATAATGAGTTAACATAAATTATAAGAGTTAATAAGAAGCCTGAACTAATGGGCCAATCCGTTTGTCATTAATATAGAGTTCTGTGTGATTTATGTGGAGCTAAATGGTTCTGGGACCTGATGGGAGGACAGAAACCAGACAGGACAGAAACTTCAGGCAACAGTTACCTGCCCACTGGTGTGTGGCCTCTTGTATTATATATGCCAATGTAGAGCATGCCTCAGGCCTCTTTTTTCCAGCTGCGGGATCCAGTTTCTGATCTCCATTCAAGCAAAGGATTCAAATTTGTGAGTCTACCCCTAAATAAATAACCATATATTTCTCAATTCTGAGCTAGTACGGGATTTCTTTTAAGTATCCATCATCATTTGGCCATCACATGGATTCAGACTCCATGCCTATCGGGTGGACGGCCTAATGGCCTAGCCAGTCCATGGCCCAGACAGTCTCCCTACCATCCCTGCTTGGCTTGCTTTTACCTAAGATTTTTTTGTAAAGCCCCACCACAGCAGAGTGTACTGCATGTGAAACTTGGAAATTTCCCAAGTTCGCACATGACTGCCATGTTCCCTGGTGCGGTTCCTTGCCACATGGCAACATGTAAAGCTCTTGTTACTGCTCCCTGCCTGTGGGTTCTGGTTTTCTTGCTCTGTGTATGGAATTGATTTAATTGCTTTTAATTTGTCAAGCAAAACGTATTTCTCAGTATTTGACCAGTAACAAGGAGGAAAACTAAAGTGGTTCTGAACCTGAAGCAGCCCAGGATCATTTCTGTCACCACTGGTTGCATTGCTTCTAATCAAAACTCTGCAACCATAACATCTACTGGACAATGATGATTACAGTTTACCAAATCATACAACAGGTAATTAATAAATCAATATGTCAGACTACATTAATATTGAAACTTTTAGTAACCTTTTTGCTAATACTATAGATTGTATTATGTGAACCATATTTGGTTAAGATGATACTTCAATTTGTTGGGGATTGGGACTCAGTTTTCCTCACCATTTCTATCATTAAGAAAGAATATGGCACTTTTAGGAATGATACAGTCTTTAGATACAAACAATGAACAGCTAGTTGACAGGATTAATACCATTGAAAATCAAAAGTTACCAGACAAAATTAATACTATTCAAAAGATAACATTAATTTGATGAACAAAATTGAATCCATATCTAAGAGTACTAAAACGTTATCTGAAAGAATTAATACTGTTGAATTTGACAGTCAAAATTTGTAAAGAAGTTATGATAAATTAGCAGATAAACAATCTCTCTAGGATGGCAATCTACACACTATTCAAATAATGTCCAAGGATGACATGTTATAATTAAAGGAGAAACTTCAAACCTTGGACTCACATGTGCAGAATGAGGACCAGAGGCTTTGTGCCTCAATGAAATTACTAGAAATATATACAGACCAGGAGATTCAGGCTTTACAAAAGACAATAGGAAAAAGATTTGAAATAATTGAGGAAATTATTGGAGCTGATGAACAGGAAGAAAAAAAAAGGACAGATTTCAACATCACCAGTAGCTTTCAGAGTTGACATAACCAGGCTTTTAGCTTCTTACCCTTTAATCTACTCTGACAAAGCATAAAGTTCTAAAGGCCCAAAGTGATCCAAAGAAGGTAGATGGATACCTATAGAAATGAATAATCTAAAAGAAATTAAGCAAGTTGTTGTAACTTATGGTTTGCATTCCACATTTGTTAGAGAGATGATAAAGATATTGTCTTCTAGCATTAAAATAATGCCCCCAAATTGGATTCAGTTAGTTTCGGCAGTCATTGATGATGGACCTCAAATAATGTTTAAAATTTGTTTTGGAGAAGAGGCAAAAGTTTTGGAACAACAGGGAAAAAAAAAGCCCTTGAGACTTCACAAGATCAAAGTATTGGTAAAGACCCGTATGCTGACCCACAAGTTCAAGCTCTTTACAATGGACAAATCTTGTCCCTATGCCACAAAGCAGCCTTAAATACTTGGGATTGGATTCAAGAACTAAGAAAAAGAATTGATACTTGGGCCTTTAAAGTTTAGATCAGCACCTATGGATTAATGGATCCTGCAAATAATGAACATTGAGACATTTGTCTATAATACTGAATCTTGTGTAGGAGAAGAATGAGGTGACATCAAAATATGTTTTAATTGCGGTATAGTTTTATCCCTTGCTTTTTCAGTCACAGTCCACTATCATATCATCTGCAAATAACGAAAGTTTAACTTCTTCCTTTCCAATTCGAATCCCCTTGATCCCCTTATGTTGTCTTATTGCTATTGCTAAAACTTCAAGCACTATATTGAAGAGTTATGGACAGAGTGGACAGCCTTGTCGTGTTCCTGATTTAAGTGGGATGGCTTTGAGTTTCTCTCCATTTAGTTTGATGTTAGCTGTCAGTTTGCTGTAAATAGCTTTTATTATATTTAGGTATGACCCTTGTATCCCTAATCTCTCTAAGACTTTTATCATAAAGGGATGTTGAATTTTGTCAAAAGCTTTTTCAGCATCTAATGAAATGATCATATGGTTTTTTTCTTTCAGTTTATTTATATGATGGATTACATTGATAGATTTTCGTATTTTGGACCAGCCTTGCATCTCTGGGATGAAGCCTACTTGATCATAATGGATAATTTTTCTAATGTGTTCTTGGATACGGTTTGCCAGTATTTTGTTGAGGATTTTTGCGTCGATGTTCATGAGTGAGATTGGCCTGTAATTCTCTTTCTTGGTCGAGTCTTTGTGTGGCTTTGGTATCAGAGTGACTGTAGCTTCATAAAAGAAATTTGGCAATGACTCTTCTGTTTCTATATTGTGAAATACCTTAAGGAGTATAGGTATTAGGTCTTCTTGGAAATTCTGGTAGAATTCCGCATTGAAACCGTCTGGTCCTGGGCTTTTTTTGGTAGGGAGGTTTTTGATAACAGCTTCTAATTCTTCGCGACTGACAGGTCTATTTAGATTGTTCACCTGGTCCTGATTTAACTTTGGTATATGGTATTTATCTAAAAAAGTGTCCATTTCTTTTACATTTTCCAGTTTTGTGGCATACAGGCTTTTGTAGTAAGATCTAATGATTCTCTGAATTTCCTCTATGTCTGTGGTTATGTCCCCCTTTTCATTGCTGATTTTATTAATTTGCAAATTCTCTCTCCGCCGTTTGATTAGTTTGGATAGGGGTTTATCAATCTTGTTGATTTTTTCCAGGAACCAGCTTTTTGTTTCATTGATTCTTTGGATTGTTTTCTGTGTTTCTATTTTGTTGATTTCAGCCCTCAGTTTGACTATTTCCAGTCTTCTTCTACTCCTAGGTGAGTCTGCTTCTTTTTTTTTCTAGAGCTTTCAGGTGGGCTGTTAAGTCTCCAATGTATGCTCTCTCCGTTTTCTTTAAGTGGGCACTAAGGGCTATGAACTTTCCCCTTAGGACTGCTTTCAAAGTGTCCCATAAGTTTGAGTATGTTGTTTCTTTATTTTCATTGAATTCAAGGAAGACTTTAATTTCTTTCTTTATTTCTTCTTTGATCCAGGTGTGGGTCAATAGTTGACTGTTCAGTTTCCATGAGTTTGTAGGCTTTCTGGGGGTAGCATTGTTGTTGAATTCTAACTTTAGTCCATGGTGATCTGATAAGACACAGGTGGTTATGGATATTTTTTTGTAACTGTGGAAGTTTGCTTTGTTACCGAGGATGTGGTCAATTTTCGAGAAGGTTCCATGAGCTGCAGAGAAGAAGGTATATTCTTTCCTATTTGGGTGGAATGTTCTATAGATGTCTGTTAAGTCCATTTGATTCAATACCTTCATTAATTCTCTTATTTCTCTGTTAGGTTTCTGTCTGATTGACCTGTCCATTGGTGAAAGAGGAGTGTTGAAATCTCCTACTATTAGTGTGTGCGGTTTGATGGCAGCCTTGAGTTTTAGTAATGATTCTTTTACATATGTGGGTGCTTTTATATTAGGGGCCTAGATATTCAGGATTGAGACCTCATCCTGATCAATTGTTCCTGTTATGAGTGTAAAATGTCCCTCTCCATCTCTTCTGGTTGATTTAAGTTTGAAGTCAACTTTGTTAGAAATTAGTATGGCCACACCTGCTTGTTTCTTCGGTCCATTTGCTTGATAAACCATTTCCCATCCCTTTACTCTAAGTAGGTGCCTGTATTTGTGGTTGAGGTGTGCTTCTTATAAACAGCAGAATGTTGGATCCTGTTTGTGTACCCAATCTCTTAGCCTGTGCCTTTTTATAGGTGAGTTGAGTCCATTGACATTAAGGGATGTTAATGACCAGTGGTGGTTAACTCGGGTCACTTTTTTAGTCATAAAGATTGTGTATTTGCCTTCTTTTAGTTGAGCTAATGAAGAGTGTCTAGATGTTTGATTTATTGTGGTCATTGTTGGTCTCCTTGGTTTGTGATTTTCCTTTTATTACTTTCTGTAAGGCTGGATTTGTGGCTACGTATTGTTTAAATTTGTTTTTATCCTGGAAAATTTTGTTTTCTCCATTTATAGTGAATGTAAGCTTGGCTGGGTATAGTAGTCTGGACTTGCATCCATGTTCTCTTAGCTTCTGCAGTACATCTATCCAGGACCTTCTGGCTTTCATGGTTTCCATAGAGTAGTCAGGTGTAAGTCTGATAGGTTTACCTTTATAAGTAACTTGACCTTTTTCCTTTGCAGCTCTTAATATTCTTTCTTTATTCTGGATGTTTTGTGTTCTGATTATTATATGGCGAGGAGATGTTTTTTTTTTTTTTTTTTTTTTGGTCCAGTCTATTCGGTATTCTGTATGCTTCTTGAACATTCAAAGGAATATCTTTCTTTAGGCTGGAAAAGTTTTCTTCTATAATTTTATTAAATATATTTTCTGAACCATTGAGCTGTACTTCTTCTCCTTCTTCTATCCCAATTATTCTTAGGTTTGGTCTTTTTATTGTGTCCCATATTTCCTGAATGTTTTGTGATGAGAATTTGTTGGTTTTGCTGTTTTCTTTGATCAGTGTGTTAATTTTCTCTATGGTATCTTCAGTGTCTGACATTCTTCCTTCTATCTCTTGTAATCTGTTGGCAGTACTTGTCTCTCTAGTTCCTGTTTGTTTACCCAGATTTTCCATCTCCAACCTTCCCTTGGTTTGTGTTTTCTTCATTACTTCCATTTCATTCTTCAGGTCTTGAACCACTTCCCTTACCTGTTTGATTGCTTTTTCTTGTTTCTCTTGGTTTTCTTGGGTATCTTTGAGCGATTTATTCATTTCCTCTACCTTTTTGTTTGTAATCTCTAATTGTTTATGGCAGTTTTGCACCTCCTGTTTAAGGTCTTCTATTATTTTCAAATAATTCACTTTTGAGTCGATTTCTTCTAATTCTTCTGGAGTAGGGTGTACAATTCTTCTTGTTTCGGGATCCTTGGGTTCTGGTGATAACATGTTGCCTTTCAGGTTGTTGGAGGAATTCTTGCATTGGCGCCTTTCCATCTCCTCCTTCAAATGAAGTCAAGAGAGGCCTGGCTTCTTGGTCCAGTCTTTGCTGTGACTGAGTCTCTGGGTGTATCTCTTCAGTGTCGAGGCAGGGACCGTCCTGCTGAGCTTGAACTCCTCAGTACCCACACACGGACGACCATCCAGATGGAACTCCTCAGCACCACTCTGGGTGGGTTGTGGATGCAAGCCCAATGTCTTTCCTGGTGCCCGGATTGGATCTCCTTGCTGCTTGGGTGGCTCGCAAACAAAGAGCCTACCTTGCTTGCTGCAGGCAGGCCACCTAGACAAAGGAGCTACTACCCTCCCGGATGCCCTCCCAATTCGGACCTTGTCCCAGCGCCCAAACAGGCTGAGCTGAAAGATGTTGTGTGGTTCAAAGAGGGGAGAGAGTCAGACGGAGTGGGGGAGGGCCGTGGATGCAAGCTGGGTGGGATAGGAAGAAAGAGGAGTTATCGAGCATTATAGCCCCTGCAAGCTGACCAGGAAGTGTAGGAGGGGTGAGGAACGACTGCGTTCCCTGTCTCGGGCTGCTGCCGCGGTCAGAAACTCACTCACCCCAGCGATGTCACTCCTGGTACCTGGATCTGATCTCCCTGCTGCTTGGGTGTCTCACGAACAAAAAAGGTACAACAGCTTTCTTAACTTCATTTAGATCAACCATTCCTATAGGTATCCATCTACCTTCTTTGGATTGTTTTAGTCCTTTAGAACTTGATGTTTTTTGAGAGTAGATTACAGGGTAGGAAGCTAAAACACTGGGTAAGTCATCTCTGACAGCTACTGGCAATGTTGAATCCTGTCCTTTGTCTTTTTTTTTCTTTTCATCAGCTCCAATAATTTCCTCAATTATTTCAAATCTTTTTACTATTGTCTTTTGTAAAGCCTGAATTTCCTGGCCTATATATATTTCTAGTAATTTCACTGAGGCACCTAGTCTCTGGTCCTCATTCTGCATATGTGAATTCCAAGGTCTGAAGTTTCTCCTTTAAAGATAAAATCTCATCCTAGGACATTACTTGAATAGTGTGCAGATTGCCTTCCTGGAGAGATACTCTATCCTACTAACTTATCATAACTTTTTAACAAATTTTGGTGGCGCACGCCTTTAATCCCAGCACTGGGGAGGCAGAGGCAGGCGGATCTCTATGACTTCGAGACCAGCCTGGTCTACAAGAGCTAGTTCCAGGACAGGCTACAAAACCATAGAGAAACCCTGTCTTGAAAAAACAAACAAACAGAAAAACAAACAAACAAAAACAAATTTTGATTGTCAAATTCAACAGTATGTATTCTTTCAGATAAGTTCTTAGTACCCTTAGATATGGATTCAATTTTGTCTGTCAAATTAATGTTAGCCTTTTTAATAGTATTAATTTTTTCAGGTAACTTTTGATTTTTGATGGTATTAATCCTGTCAAATAGTTGTTCATTATTTATCTGTAAATACTGTATCATTCCTAAAAGTGTCATATTCTTCATTAATAATAGAATATGAAGGAAAAACCTGAGTCCCAATACCCAATAAATTGAAGTATCACCATAACCATATCAGCCTTGCATAATAAAATCCATAGTATTGGCAAAAAAGTTACTAAAAGTTTCAATATTAATGTAGTCTGACACATTGATTTATTAATTACTGATGTGGGAGTGTCATATATCAATCTGTTGATTTCATTGGTTAAAATAAAGAAACTGCTTGGCCGGCCCTAATAAGTTAAAACATAGGTGGGAGGAGTAAACAGAATAGTGTGCGGACAGGAAGAGGAAGTGAGCTCAGAACGCACACAGCTCCGCTCAGAGAAGCCAGCCTCCTCTCTCGCGGGCCAGAGGGGATCGCTGGGCTCTCTGAGGCATGCTCGCAATGAAGCTCCGACCGACCCAAGATGGACGTAGGTTAGAATCTTCCCGGTAAGCGCACCTTGGGGTGCAACACACTTTATAAGAAATGGGCTAGTCCAGGTGTGAGAGTTAGCCAAGAAGAGACTAGAAATAATGGGCCAAGCAGTGTTTAAATGAATACAGTTTGTGTGTTGTTATTTCGGGCATAAGCTAGCCAGGCGGCTGGGGTGTTTGGGAACGCAACCCGGCGCCCCAATTTCAATTACCTGTTGTGTGATCCATTAAACTGCAATCTTTATTGTCCAGCAGATGTGTTTGCAGAGTCACGGTGGTGACAGGAATGATCCTGAGCCATTTTAGTTTTCCACCTTGGTACTGGTTAAATACTGGGAAATATGCTTTTCTCGACAAATTAAAAGCAATTAAATCAATTCCATACATGGAACAAGAAACCTAGATCACATGGGTAGAGAGCAAAAACCGAAAGTTACACAAGTCACCAAGCGACAAGGAACAATGCCAGAAAACCATGCCAGGGAATGTGACAGTTGTGCTTGTGCTTGGGAAATTTCCAAGTTTCCACACACAGTAAACGCCACTGTGGCGGGAGTTCTACGAAAAACTGCTTAGGTAAAAGCAAGCCAAGTGGGCAGGGTTGGGAAACTGTCTGGGCCATGGACTGGCTAGGCCTGTAGGCCATCTACCCGGTAGGTGTGGAGTCTAAATCCACATGGGTGCCAGATGAAGAAAGATACTTAGACAAAATCCCATACTAGGTCAGAATTGAGAACTAGATGGTTATTTATTTAGGGGTAGACTCACAAATCAGAATCCTCTGCTTGAACGCAGATCAGAAACTGTATCCTGTAGCTGGACATGAGGCAGGATGTATTTTCTACATTGGCATAAATCTTATAAGAAGGCACACTCTAGTGGTCGGGTAACTACTGGCTGTAGGACTTCCTATATCAGGTTAATTTAAGCTGTAAGAGCTTGTTAATAATAAGACTGAGCTAAAAGACCCAATATTTTAAAATTAATATAAGCTTCTCTGTGCTTCTTTGAGACTGAATGGTTGTGGGACCAGGAGGGACAGAAACTTTTGTTTATACATTATAATCTTGTAACAATTGTGAACAGTGCCATCCTATCTACCTAATAACTATTTGCTGATTATTTTTCACTTAAGTGGTACCACTAGAGTTTATATTATTTATTTATTTATTTATTTTTAGTCATGTATTCAGACAGCTGGTGGCTTTGTTCATTGCAGGTCCTGGTTAGTACCCTGTTTGCCATGACCAATGTTGGTGCTGCACTCAGTGGCTCACCTTGTATTACAGAACTCATAAGTTGGAGGGAGGAGGATCAAGAGTCCAGGCCCGTCTCAGCTACATAGTCAATTCTGGGTCATTCTGAACTAATTCAGCCTATTCACCAGAAGCAAACAAAAACCATTAAAAGGAAGAGAGTTTTGAGGAGGATAAGCTGAATCTTCTGACTCCAGAGATAATATGGGATTGCCCTCTGCATGCTATGAATACCACTGGTTAATGAAGAAGCAGTTTTAAGCCTGTGATAGGGTAGAGTGGAGCTAGGTGGGGAAAACTAAAAGTAAACTACAGTGGAGTCAAGAGAAGCCGTGTAACCCCGCCACAGACAGATGCTGGAACTTCACCTATAAGCCACAGCCTTATGGCAATACACAGATTAATGGAGGAGGGTTAAAGATATGAGTTAACCAGAAATATGCTTAATCTATTGGCCAAAGAGTATTGCAAATAATATGGTTTCTATGTGATTATTTCAGGGCTGAACAGCCAAGTACAAATAAGTGGCCTCTTTACAACACACAGAAGATGCAGTGGAGTTAAAGAGCTACTTATGGTCTCTCTTCTGAACTATGATATAGTGAGAGGACAGGGACAAAAGAGAAAAATCCTTATGGATTGGTGTAACTGTGTTTTCCATAAGTAAATTTTATCCTTGGGTTTTGAGGGCCCAGATATCTGTCTGAATCCTCCAACCCATTCTGAGTTCCCGAGGGACCTTTCTCATCTCCCCACTCTCAATGTTTGTGGCCCAGCAAGGACTATGTGAGTAGGTATGATAATGCAAAGAGTTATAACACATGTGATTGTAGATAATAGGACACATGGGGTGGTTACTGACACAGGAAATCTCAAAATAGTGCTTTTTTGGTTTTTATAAGCTGTGAAGTTTACCATATTTCAGTATTATGAAAAGGCTGCCTTGAGACAAATACTAAGAGGTTTGAAGCTGATCAGGACCATACAGTCTTCCTTGAGAGGACAGTGATTCAGCCGATTCTGTCTGTGGGAATGTGGCTACTGCACGTGTCCTTCACCTCAGCCTGGGACAGGACGAACAGCATATAGCTGTAAAATAATGATGGCACTGAGGTCTGAGGGTCCTACTAGAAGGTTGGAACATCAAACTAAGATTGAATCTGTCTCAACATAAAGGAATAGGCAGTTGTGCTTTCTCAAATAAAGGCATTTACATTGAGCAAATCTGAAAGATGAACATATATTTGAGTGTGTATGTGCGGGGTTTTTAGGCACAAAAAATTTAGAATACAAAATTCAAGGAAAGAAAGTCTTTCTTCAAGTTCCTCATCTGTTTTATTAACTTGCTGAGATGAATTTTGATATTTTATATCTTGTTCTGAACTTTAACCAAAGAACCTCAGTGGGAATGTCTATCAATTATGTTTGATGTGATATTATCTTCTAATGAAAATTGTGCTTACTAATACTTTCCCTTTTTTGAGAGCTTAGTTGTACAGTACTCAGAGGAAACTGCTGCTCTTTGACTTGGTCTCCTCATGTCTATGTCCACAATCAAAAATTGCCCACTCTGTGTTCAATTATTGTTAGCTGACTCCTTCATTAAGCACACAGGTAGGCATCTCCTGTTCATGCTTCAGTCATAATAATGAACAAAACAGATCTGGTGTTCTTGCTCACAGACTTTGCCTGATGTTAGAGGAAGTATACAATATGTAGAAAACATAAGGAAACATGCCCTGCATGTGGTTAGTCCCAGTGGTAGGTATAAGAAGAGATAAGAATGGAAAAAGGTCTCAGCACCATTAACATTTCCGTGAGAGTGTGACACAAATGCCTGGTTCTGATGACAAAACATGGATTTCCTAGAGTAGCAGTGGATCTCTCAGTTCCTCTCTTTGGCTCATCTGTCATCCCCATCCTGTTCTTCCAAACACCTTCACTCTATGACAAGTCAAGTAGAAAACCTAGACCATACTGTGGCTTAGAGAAGTTTCTTCAGGCTAGAAAAGCATAAAAAATGTTCTTTAGAAATCTAAGTGCCTCTGTCAATATTCCTGATGGCCATTATTCCAACCCTAGAGACTAGATGACACACTCTCTAGATAATCATGTGAAAAAAAAAACAGGTTTGAAGATTCAATGTTTTGCTCAAATTTATGTGGTTAGGAACAATTGGAATTTTGGACTTTAAATCTAATGTTTCATGTTGAATGAAAGCCTACTATCCATTTCCATTTTCAGGTTATGATTAAAATTTTTATTTGTGAAGATGATGTGGTGGCTCACACCTTTAATCCCAGCACATTTAAAGCAGAGGCAGGCAATCGCTATGATTTTGAGGACAGCCAATTCTACATAGCAAATTCCAGGCCAGCCAGGAGTACACAGTGAGACTCAGTCTCAAAGAAAACTAAACAAAAAGCTATTTTTAGATCTTACTAAATAACTACAACAAGCCTGAAAAGAAGTGAAGTTGTACTTCTTTTTTGCTGTGGTCAAAGACTTTGAGAATGATCGAATTTATCTAAAATCAGAGGACTTGTTGGTGTTTCTACTCATGTCTCTCCAGGTATAAACTCATGCTTGTGGCAAGCTAAAGTGCAGGCCCTTGTGAGTTCATATTGAACCTATATTCTATGTATTCTGGAAGGCTTTATTTACACATCCAGAGTTAGTTTGTGTCATTAAATAAATCAGAACAGAGAAAGTTACATATCACGGCAAATTCATCATACATTAGTGGCCACATCAGAGATGTGGTTACAGAAAGATGGAAGCTTTTCTATAGGTCATCAGATGAAGTTCCTTGCTTCCAGGTTGGTAGAAGTTAGTCGTCTGCTAAGCTGATAGCATTAAAAGTATTTCTTACCTATTAGTCACAGGATGTTAGTTCTGACACAGTGTGCAAAAAAGGCTATTTAGGAGGCTAAACATAGCCTGTGATAAGGTAAATAGCCTCTAGATCTACAATGTCCCAACCTCTCCATTGCATTATAGTTTTAATCATCATTTGGCTTTGCTGACACAGTTTCTTTCCAGAAATCATCATTCACAAAACCATGAGCAAAACTCACATAGAAGAAAAATTCAACTTATCTCATCTCTAAAATTATCAATTGTGAATATTGTGTATAACAAATGGTAGACTATATAAATTAACAAGAGGGAGTATTATAATCTATACCATAGTTCCTTAATGTATATCTACTTTAATTCCTTGATTTTATGCATAAAATATCTAAGTATGTTCTAAAGTATATCATATGTAGTTTTTAAACTAACAACAACAAAGTATTATAAAACAAATTGAATGTTCAGCAGTAGATATTATCTAATTAATTCATGCAATGTACAACTGATTGATAATTGTATATTGCTTTAAAATCTTGTAAATCAATATTTATGAGATGTAGAAATGTGAACTGATTATTAGAAAATATTACCATCCCTGACTTTAAACTCTATTACAGAGCTACAGTAATGAAAACAGTGTGGTATTGGCATAAAAATAGAGAAGTTGACCAATGGAATCGTATAGAAGACCCGCATTTTAACCCACAAAACTATGAACACCTCATTTTCGATAAAGGTGCTAAAAGTATAAAATGGAAGAAAGAAAGCATCTTCAACAAATGGTGCTGGCACAACTGGATGTCAACCTGTAGAAGAATGAAAATAGACCCATATCTATCACCATGCACAAAACTCAAGTCCAAATGAATCAAAGACCTCAATATCAATCTGAACACACTGAACCTGATAGAAGAGAAATTGGGAAGTACCCTACAACAGATGGGCACAGGCGATCGCTTCCTAGGTATAACCCCAGCAGCACAGTCATTAAGGGCAACATTGAATAAATGGGACCTACTGAAAACTGAGAAGCTTCTGTAACGCAAAAGACACTGTCACTAAGACAAAAAGGCAACGCACTGACTGGGAGAAGATCTTCACCAACCCCGCAACAGACAAAGGTCTGATCTCCAAAATATATAAAGAACTCAAGAAACTAGACTTTAAAATGCTAATTAACCCAATTAAAAAATGGGGCACTGATCTGAAGAGAGAATTCTCACCAGAAGAAGTTCAAATGGCCAAAAGGCACTTAAGGTCATGCTCAGCCTCCTTAGCAATCAGGGAAATGCAAATCAAAACAACATTGAGATATCATCTTACACCTGTCAGAATGGCTAAAATCAAAAACACCAATGATAGCCTTTGCTGGAGAGGCTGTGGAGAGAGGGGTACCCTCATCCATTGCTGGTGGGAATCCAAACTTGTACAACCACTTTGGAAAGCAGTGTGTCGGTTTCTCAGGAAATTTGGGATCAACCTACCCATGGACCCAGCAATGCCACTCTTGGGAATATACCCACGAGATGCCCGATCATATGACAAGGACATTTGTTCAACTATGTTCATAACAGCATTATTTGTAATAGCCAGATCCTGGAAACAACCTAGATGCCCTTCAATGGAAGAATGGATGAAGAAAGTGTGGAATATATACACATTAGAATACTACTCAGCAGTAAAAAACAATGACTTCGCGAATTTTGCATGCAAATGGATGGAAATAGAAAACACTATCCTGAGTGAGGTAACCCAGACCCAAAAGGATGAACATGGGATGTCCTCACTCATAATTGGTTTCTAGAGATAAATAAAGGTCAGTGAGTCTATAATATGATATCCTAAAGAAACTAAATAAGAAGGTGAACCCAAAGAAAAACATATAGCTATCCTCCTGGTTATCAGAAGTAGACTAGATTGCCGGGCAAATAATTGGGATCTTGGGGTGTGGTGGGAGGGGGGGTAAGGAGAGAAGGGGAGAGAAATGTGAGAAGGGGAGGGTGGGGGGGATCTTGGGGAAACGGGTGATTGGGATAAAGGAAGGTTGGTTAGGGGAGCAGAGAAGCACATATCTTAATTAAGGGAGCCATCTTAGGGTTGGCAAGAGACTTGGACCTAGAGGGGCTCCCAGGTGCCCAGAGCGATGTCCCCAGTTAGTTCCTGGGTCAGCTGAGGATAGGGAACCTGAAATGACCCTATCCTATAGCCATACTGACGAATATCTTGCATATCACCATAGAAACTTCATCTGGCGATGGATGGAGATAGAGTCAGAGACCCACACTGGAGCACTGGACTGAGCTCCCAATGTCCCAATGAGGAGCAGAAGGAGAGAGAATATGAACAAAGAAGTCAGGACCACAAGGGGTGCGCCCACCCATGGAGAAAGTGGGGCTGATTCTTTGGGAGCTCACCAAGGCCAGCTGGACTCTGACTGAAAAAGCATGGGATAAAACCGGACTCTCTGAATTTGGCGGACAACGAGGGCTGCTGAGAAGCCAAGGACCATGGCACCGGGTTTTGATCCTACTTCATGTTCTGGCTTTATGGAAGCCTACCCAGTTTGGATGTGCACCTTCCTAGACCAGGATTGAAGGGGGAGGACTTTGGACTTTCCACAGGGCAGGGAACCCTGACTGCTCTTCAGGCTGGAGAGGGAGAGGGAGGAGTGGGGGGAGGGGAGGAGGAGAGGGAGGAGTGGGAGGGAAATGGGAGGCGGGGAGGAGGCAGAAATTTATTTTTTTTCCAATTAAAAAAAAAAGAAAAGAAAATATAAATCAAAAACATGGCATAAATTGGTGCAGTATTATGCAACTATAATTCCTGCACTGAAGAGACACTTCTAAGGACTGTGAATTAGAGGTCAGACTGTGCTATATAGTATGACTATAACAAATGTCTCAAAAATACAAACCCAAACCAACCAATTAACCAATCAAAAAACAAACAAAACAAAACAAAAAAGCCTATATCTATAGCTGAGTGATAAAGCATTTGCTGAGCATGCTCAGTGTCTTAGATTTGATATTGCAGCACCATGGATATATCAGCCATAAAACTGCTCTATGTGGGCTGGGCAGTGGTGAAACATGCCTTTAATTCAGTACTCTCAAGAAACTCTCAAGAGTTTCACAGTGGAGTGATTTTAAAGTGAGCACTTTAAAGGAATCTTAAAACACACTTACCTATGGTAAACATACCTCAAAAACAAGAAGTACGTTTTCTTTTCCAATAGTAACAAAAGGGAAAATTTTCAACAGCCTGTTATAAAATGAGAGTGGAGGAATGTCAGTCACTTCTCTTTACTTCTGGTTTTTCTAAGGATGCTGGTTTCAGTTTCTCGCAGGTTTGTTCACCTTAGCTTTCAAATGTTGATTATAGACACAATTTGCAGCATCTGTCATGATATGTTGGTTCTTTCCTTTCTGTCAGCATCAGCTTTCACCATGTTGTTTCCTCTTTACAGTTTCTATCAAGAGGAGGGGTTGACAATCATGAGCTGGAGTATCATTCAGAGGCGATTCAGTTCTGCCTTTCTCTTGGAGCTCTGAGAAGACATGGCCGGGGAGGAAAGTTCAACTTGTCCCTCACTTGCAGGGCTCAGTTCACTTCAACAGAATCACAGGTAACTGCTGCTTTTGTTTTATTTCTATCACATGATCTTTTGTCCTCTAGAGAATTTCACAAGGTTTGACTTCAGAGCTGGATTGATTGATCGGGAAGCCCTATTGCCTGGCTTAGATCTGGTTGACTCGGACAGTATGTGAAAACTGGAGTCCAGCACTAGTTATTTTCTTTCTGAGTGGGAAGAGACTGCTGTGTGCTAAGAAAATAAGGTGGAGGGATCTCTGGAGTTTACTACGATTTAACTGCATCAAATATTTATATATTATTTATCTTGAAAAAGTTATAATAGGAGCCAGATAAGATGGCTCAGTGTAAAAAGTACACTACATATGCCTGACTGACTGCTGAGTTATATACCTAAAATCCATATAAAAGTAGAGAGGAATGAATGGACATTAATGACTGCAGCATAATGACAAAATTTATTTTTATGTAGGCTCATCCGGCAACATTATATACTGGACTATAACATGTGAAATTATTGTGTACATAAAATGATTTGATATTTAAACTTCAGGTTTTATCCTGCTGTGCTTCTCTCTATTGGTGTCACACATAACCCTTCCAATGCCCCTTTCTACTTTCCTGTTTGCTTCAGTTACTCCAGGTTTTGTAGCATGTCAGAAGACTTTCAGACAGGAGCCACAGATAGAAAAGACCTTCTGGTGTTTGTTCTTCTGGGTCTGGGTTACCCTGCTCAGTAGGATCATCTCGACTTTCTTGCATTTACCAGTCCTGATCCTGAAGATGAATGTGTAGACTGTGGCTGAGTGGAGAGGTTGGACAGCTCAAGATTGGGCTTTAATCCAAAAAATATATATGTGTCTTGTAGCCCAAAATGTTAATCATCTACAGGATTAATCTTTAAATACTGTTTTTGAGGTGGTTTTTCGGAGACTCTGAGAATCATGTACAATTTAAAAAACTGTAAAACACTTTTATACTTGTGTTTATCAAAATATGTAACTAAATTTAAAGAAAAATTTTATTTGTTTTTTATTTAAATAATAAATTTTCTTTGATTTTACATACCAATCAGTTTCCCTCCTTCCCCTCCCCTTTCCCATTCTACCACCACATCCACTCCTCCTCCATCTCCATTCAGAAAAGGAGAGGCCTCCCATGGGCTTGCACAAAGCATGGCTCATTTAGTTGAGGCAAGACCAAGTTCCTCCCCTTATGTCTTTGAAAAATGGACTTGTAACCCAGCAAGGGGAACAGATTACCAAAAGCCAGCTAAGTGCCAGGGAGAGGTCCTGTGTTTAAAGGCTAGGATCACAGCTAAAAACAATTATTTATTCAGAAAGCTTTGACTTTTTGTTATTTGAATTGTTAGTGTTAAAGTTTTTCAATGATTTTTTTAGTGGTACCTATTTTTCCTAACATTTCTATATTTGTTGAATATTTCTAAAACATAGTCCATGCCTATATTACAATAACTTATTAGTATATTTTAAATTTATTCTGTATTTTCTGATAATAATTACTGTGACTAATAGCAATATAAATGACTTTAGTAGAAATCTTCAAAGACTTCTCTCCTCTAGTGGAATTCAAGGTCAGTCCCTGTTAGGATGTTTGGATTGCTATAGAAGTTCATCAGATCCCACCCTTCCTGTCACACTGAGGTATCAGATCCAGGTATCTTCCTAATGGTGGAAATTTTACCTTTTTCTTTAGAAATCACTCAAGGTCGGGTTTTAAAGCAAAGAATACTTTACTTACTATCAAGATGAGTGATGAGGAGATCACTTACACAACTGTGAGATTTGGTAAGTCTTCAGAATTGCAGACCAGAGGAAGGAAGGATGAGAGTCAAGGGCCTAGCAGAACTTTTCACAAAGGTAAATGTTATAAATATTTAAATTCACTTGGATTTTATGCCTTGTAACTTTTGACATTTGAAAACAATATCGTATGGGCTTCGACTGAAAACAGTTGAGCTATACAAGAGTAGAAGGGAGGTGAGTGTGAGTGGGAAAGTCACCATGTACAAAACTGTTCAATACTAAGTTAAAAAATAGAGTAGTCAATTTTAAAATATAAAAACTGGTAGAGTGAAAAAATGCAACTCTACCTCTACTTCTAATTAGTTATTGGCAAAGTAGAACAATAGGAGTCTATAAGCAAATGTTCTTGAGAATCAAGTAGAAAGAAGTTAATACTTTCTGTCAAATTTGAAAAAAAAAACATTAGGAGGATTTAATTTAGTTTAGTGAAGAAGAATTCTGAAACTTTTAAAAATATCAGACAAACTGCAGTCTGAAGAAAGCCAAATGTTCTAGAGTAACAAATCTCAAAGAAATGAAAAACATGCATTAGAAATAATACTGTCACTGTAACATAAGGTGCTTTAACTGTCTGAAGTATTCCCAAGATCTAATGCAACGAAGCAGCAACAACAGTCCATCAGATGAGAATGTCTCTTGGGAAGAAGGCTGCAGAGGAAGAGGAGGATAGGAGAGGGTAGTGAGGGTGGAGAGGACTAAATCATACTGCATTTAAAGAAATGTCAAAGAAAATAGAGTTTATTAATAAAAAGCAGGAGTCTTTCTTTTCTTTTCTTTCTTTCTTTTATTTTTTCAAGACAGGGTTTTTCTGTAGCTTTCGAGCCTCCCCTGGAACCCACTCTGTATACCAGGCTGGCCTCGAACTCACAGAGATTCACCTGCCTCTGCCTCCTGAGTGCTGGACTTAAAGGCATGAGCCATTACTGCCTGGATCGTTTTTTTTTTTCTATACACAGTCTGCTCACACTGTCACAAATTGACTCCAGTTGAGAGCCTTTACTTCTTTTACCAGGTGATAATCAGATGCATGGCTTTCATGTTTCCAACACCTCAGATACACAAAAGTGTTCAGTATTGTCTGAAGAAGATTGGATTTAGGGGAAAAAAGAGAAAGTTAACTTTAGGATCCTTTAAGAATGAGACTGTGTACAGGTCAGCTCTAAACTGCAAAGGTTCTCTACAGTTCTCAAGAACACTGACCCTCTTTCCTTCCTCCTCATCTTCAGTTATGCTCACTTGGTGGACTGCACACTCCAATTTGGGGTCTTCTACTTGGACTATCTGTCCTTCCAGTGCTTTTTGAGGGATGCACTTTTGATCCTGTAGAACGTGGGGAGTAGGGACACATATCTGTCATCCAGCTACTTCTAGGCTGAGACACAAGGATTGAGAACACAAAGCTAAAGGTGAAAAAAGTTTGGAATCCTATGAAACTTCTCAAATGTAACATCTCTACGGTAGGTAAATTTTTGGGAGAGACCTACAATTTAGAAAGCATATGTTCAATCAGGTTGTAAGATGGACTTCTGTAAAATTTTTAGAGACCATGCTATGCAAATTTATGATTTGTAAAAGGATATGCTCTTTTCATGGTGATAATTTTCTTGCTTTGCTTTGTTTATTTAAGAGTGTGTAGCCCCCTGGTACCTCATTGCAATATCTCTGGGAATCCTTTGTTCCTTTCTGGTGGCCATTGCAGTGTTGGTGGCATATTGTGAGTAACTGATAAACATCTTCTTTGCCTTTCTGCCTAAGAAATAACTTTAGACACTACTTATGCAGTTAACAGTGTCCATTGTCCTCGCTATAATCAGGGAATGTGCCATATAGTTCTGGACTTTGGATGTTTTCTTCCTGATGCTACAGTATCCTCTTCTCTTACATACCTATCTTATTAACTCTGCGACTGTTAGGAGCTGCCTCATTTTGTCTCAGTTTTGATCATATTCCTTTTGACGACTTGGTGGCAGTTTGCCTTCTGAGGAATTTGTGATAGTCAGCCTTCTATACTCAGGTGACTGTGAATCTTAAATAAGCATTCTGTGAGAAACAGATGAGCAAAAGAAATGATAATTGTTTATTAAATTTACTCTGTGAATGTTAAGTTAGATGAAAATAACTCATTTGTACAGAGACATTAAAGCTTGAGCTTTTTGAGATTTTGTCGACTGCTTAGAGAAACTCTCAGTCTGGGCTAAAACACATCTACATATATGGATATTATGCCTTCCAAAGACTCCAGTAAGAATTGTATCATTTCTTAATGCTTCTTCATTTACATTTTCATATTGTGTTAAGTGTTCACTGAATATTTAGTTAGTTATTTATTTGTATGTTTTGTGGTGTTAAAATGTAAAGTAATTGGCAGGTATGGTGCTTCCACTACAGTTTTATAACCTGTACCAATCATTTACTTTACACTGAAATTGTTGATAGAACTCTGCTGATATACAGAAACTGATATTTCAATCTCTATAGTCAGTTGATATGTTAATTTCTAAACTTTAAAGTACAAATGACAGTAATGACAGATGTTGGTGTAAAAATGAAGTTTTTTTCTCTAATCTTAGATTTTAATACTTATTCCATATGAGCATTTTTTGGTGTTATATCTGCTCTTAAACTTAGTTTCTCAGGATAGCGAAAACAAACATGAACTGCAGAAAACTCTAAACAGCCTCACTCAACAGTATCACACCCTGAAAAATAACAACCCCTTAATGAAAGAAATGCTGAGAAATAAGTCTAGAGAGCTTGATGACCACAAACGTCAGAAGGAACTTACTCCTCCAACAAAGAACGAAATAGATGCTGTGGGGAAAGTAAAGTTTTAGATTGCATACAGCTCACAGGTATGGAGGGGATCTTGAATAAAAAATTTCACTATTCTGTACTGACTCTTCTCCAGAAGATTTAAAGTCCAGTTAACTGCTTTTAACACTGGTGGTCTATGGGTTATTGGTTGAGGTTTCTTTATTTCATGTAGGGGTAAGGAACCCTGGAAATCCTTGTTTGGGTTAGGATAATCTTATAGTATCTAAAACTCAGGGGTCTTTGGGTGCTCCTAATGCTACCAGTGCATGGAATTGCAGTTCGTTGCAGCTAAGAATTCAAGTTATTTTTGTATATGGGAAAGTTTAAGTCTCCAATTTTGTTCTTGCCAGAACATCAAGTTTTTAGTAAAAGTGCATTTACAAAATATTTAGGTTAAAATGGATGTAGAGCATTTAGATGGATGCAGTCACAGAAATAACAATGTGTGTGTGTTTTCTTCTGTCTTGTTATGAGAAAATTGGCCTGTTTATGACTAAGATATCCTCCCTAAAGCTCAAATGGGATTTTCATCAAGGCTGTTCACATTCATGCACTTCTAACAGTAACACTATAAATGACACCTAAAAGATAAACATATCAAGTGTTTTGAGGAAATTTTTTATTTTTCATCATGTCTGGTTATCTTTAATTGATTCAATTGATCAATAATTATTAAATAATTGTTCAGGATTTAGAGTTTACAAAGAGTTTTTGTATATGAACTTACTGTGCTATGATAGTAGAGGTTGACAATTTAATTATTAAAGGATTGATGATATCTTTAAAATTGCTACATTATAAAATTTGTGGGAAGAAATGAAAAATCTCCCCCAAAATCTTTAAAGTATTCCAGACGATGAAAAACATTTTGCGTCATTATTTTTTTTTTGAAAAAACCTTTGTCATCTGTAAATGATAGTTTAACACTGTAATCCCTGTACTTAGGAGGCTGTGGCAGAGGGATTGTAAATTTGAGAACAGTCTATATAGCCCAACAAATTACAGGCCAGCCTGAGCTACACAATGATACCTCTTCATAGGAAAACAAGGACTGAAGATAGAGTTTGGTAATTGAACATGGCCATCCACATCCCCTCAAAAAACAAATTAATTGTATTGAGGTGGTGTTGTTACACGAACTGGACACACTTCATTGTTTTCAACTTGACATGTTTGGACATATGAGCACACTGCTGAAGGCATCAACATAATCAGAACAGACTATTACCTTCACAAGCTCTCTCATGTGTCTCTTATGTGTCTTAAAATAAGAACATCTAACATAGATCATAGCACAACTCTAAATGCACCGTATGTCTGAACCAGTGTGGGTACAATCTAGAATTCTGTCATGTTTGCAACAGCCTTTGAATAGACAGTGTTTGTTCTCCACACTCAAGCTCCTTACTATACAGCTCTGTTTCATAGATTTGGACTGTGTTAGCACCCTCATCTGAGTTGAGTCATAAAGTTTGGTCCTGGGCCTGGCTTGTTTCATTTTGCACACCATGCTCAAGTTCATCTATGTTTGTCATAGTGTCAGTGTCTGTATTGGTGGTGTTGAGGTGTTGAGGCTTATTCTGTAGTCCCGGCTGTTTTAGAACCTACTTTATAACCAGGCTAGTATGGAAGTCATCACTACTTAGCCTATGCTGGCCTCAAACTGCTAGCAACCCTCCTATCTCATATCTGGAGTGCTTAGGTCATGGGCATAAGCCATCATGCCCAGCCGATTTACTTCCCTTTAAAGGAAAAACAATATTCCTTTATGTGCATCTGCTATATTTTTTGTACTGATCTATCCACAATGGACACATCAGATGTTTCCACACATTTACTGATATAGACAGTGTTGCATAAAGCATGGATGTACAGGAGTCTCTCTGCATTCTAGTATCTCAATTTCTGAGAGCCGTGCTATTTTTCTTAGTTATAGATACTTAATAAATGCATTTCTCTGAAGACAGTATGCCAGAAAATAAGAAGTTTAATTATTCACCTCCTCTGTTGTAGGCAAAAATGTTGAAGGACACTGGTTCTGCTGTGGCATAAAATGTTATTTCATTGTGGACAATAAACAGTGGAGTGGATGTAAACAGACCTGCCAGCTTAAACCTTTTGAAGATAGACGATGATGATGAACTGGTACTGTAGACTCTGCCATGCTTTTCTATTCTCTGGGTGTGTCTCTAACCCTTGGATAGTGGCATACTGAGTTCAGGCATGTTTTTGAAAGTAAAATCTTCAAGATTTTATATGGTTTGCCGGTCATATGAGCAAAAGTGTTCAGTAAGAATCCTGGCTTAGTGTCAGGACACAGGGTCTTTGGCAAAGAGACTCAATATTAAGAGACAACTGTATCTTTACAATCTCCTCCCTTTCTCAAGTATATGCAAGAGAATCCCTCAGAAAATCCCGTTCTCCCTGAATAAGTTTAATAGTTTAGTATAGGATATCCAGTGACTGACATTTATTTATTTCGAGTGCCAGCTACACCATTTCCTGGAAATTAGTACTTGCCTCTTAGAGTCCAGAACTGAGACTGTCTGAAATGAGCAGTTAGATGACAATAGAGAAATTAACTTACTTCTGGGCCTATTTTCTAAATTGAACTTACATAAGAACTATGTAATAAATGGTTTTAGCTAGTTAGTCCCATGGTGATTTTCACAGAATATGGTCACAATATTTACTTCATAATATTCTTCATAATGTTTCAAAAAAGTTATCTATCTCTAGACATGAGTATTTAAAAAAAAAACAAAATGATCAAGGTCCTGACATTTTCTGTTTACATTTATTACTAAAGAAATGCATCCAAATACACAGAAGATAGTTTTCCGGAGAAACAGTTGAAGGATCAACCTGAAACCTCTGTCATTTAGAACATAATGCATAATTTATATAGCAATTTATTTACAAGTTTGAATAATTATGGTACAAAATGTGTTTTAATTTACTGTAATCACATCATTTCCCATTTGACATATAAAATATAGAAAATCTAAAAATAATATGCCAAAATATATTCAGTAATTTTAGTAATCATTCCACTGGGATGTCATATATAAAGTACATTAAATATTCTCAAATATTTCCTCTCTCCTCATCAAGTTCTACCACAGAATAACTTCATCTCTGAAGCATGGAGTTTAATGCACTGCTTTTCAGACAGAATTTTTCAACTTTTAAAATTTTTTTGTTTATTTTACTTCCTGTCTGCTGTTTTCCCTCCGACCTCTCCTTCCAACCTCTCCAGACATTTCCTCCTGACTTCTACCCCAAATCCTTTCCTACTCCTTTTCAGTTCAGCAAAGAGTAGGCTTCCCATGGAATCAACAAAAAATGGGCATACCAAATTGCAGTAAGAACAAACACCCATCCCTCCGTATTAAGACTGGGAAATGTGACTCAACATAAGGAATAGAGTCTCAAAACCCAGCAACAGAGTTAACGACAGTTCGTGCTCCCACTGTCAGATGTCCCACAAGAAGACCAAGCTATATAACTGTCCCATATGAAGAATCCAGTAAGTCTCATGCAGACCCGCTGTTTGTCTCTTCAGACACTATGAGCTCTAATGGGTAAAGGATAGTTGATAGTGTGGCTTCTCTTCTGAAGTCCTTGATCACTTTGGTTCCCCCTCTTCTTTTCAACAGAAACTTGGTCTAAAGTCTTGCTGAGGATTTGTGTCTCTATTTCTATTAGTAGCTGGATGAAGCCTCTCTGAAGACAATTAGGCTATGAATCAATCTTTGAGTATTGTAAATATTATTAGGTATTATTACATTGACATATTTTTCTCCAATTGTCTGATTCTATCCTAGGTCTCTGGGGTCCAAGTGATCCAGCAAGTGGGTCCTGGTATTCCAGGAAGTCTAGTGTTTTAGGGTGTAGCTTTAATTGGCTACTCCCCCAATCTCTAGGCCATCCTTATCCACACTTTTCTCATTGACAGAACTGACTACAGTCATGTGGCTATGTGGCTGAGTAGGTGTCCAAATCCCTTCACTGGAAGTCTTACCTAGTCACAAGACATGGTCAGTTCAGGCTACATATCTGCCATTTCCACAGTCTTAGCTGGGATCATCCTTGTGAATTCATAGATTTCCTTGTGCCAGGTTTCTACCTTACCCAGAAATACTCCTGCCCATATCATTCTTCTCTTTCATAACTTTCTTCCTCCATCCCCACCTGTTCTCAATCCACTTATGAAATCTCTTCTATTTTCCCATTCCCAGGGAGATCCAGGCATCCCCCCGTTAACCCTCAGTTTGATAATTTCCTGACACTTACTCCTCTTGGGTGTGTTTGTTTCTTTTAGTTCTCGAGCTTTTTGCTGTGCTGTTAAGTTGATAGTATGAGATCTCTACAAATTCATTATGAAAGTGTTTAGTGCTATGAAATTTCCTCTTCTCACCACTTTCAGTGTGCCCCATAGGTTTATATGTGGTATGCATGCATTTTCATTGAATTGTAGGAAGCCTTTAATTTCTTTATTCCTTCCTTAAACTTTGGTAACATAGTAGAAAGTTGTTCAGTTTTCATGAGTTTGTAGGCATTCTATTGTTTGTGTTATTGTTCAAATCTACCTTTAATCCAAATATGTGATGAATTTTGGAGAAGGTTCCACGAGGTGCTGACAAGAAGATATTTTCTTTGTGTGGGTAACATGTTTTATAGATATCTGTTAGGTCCATTTGGGTTACAATATCTGTTACATCATTTATCTATTTGTTGTCTGGATGACTTGTCAGTGGATGAGAGATTGGTATTGAAGTCTCCCACTTTAATTTGTGGTGTTTAATGTGTGATTTATACTTTAGCAATATTTCTTTTACAAATGAGATTGCTCTTCCATTTGGGGCATGTATATTAAAGAATAGAGATATCATCTTGGTGGATTTTTCCTTTCCTGGGTATAAAATGCTCCTTTTCATATCTTTTGACTAAATTTGGTTTGAAGTCTGTTTTGTTAGATATTGGGGTAGCTATACCACCTTGTTTCCTGGGTTCATTTGGATGGAAAAAACTTTTCCAACTCTTAACTCTGAGTCAATGTTGAAGTGTGTTTCTTGTATGCAACAGATGAATGGATCCTTTTTTTATATCCATTCTGGTAGACTGTATTTTTTATTGAAGGATATTGATATTGATGTACATTAATGTCCAGTGATTGATAATTCCTAATATTTTTATTGGTGTTGGTGATGATGTGTTTGTGTATATGTATACATGTGTTTGTGTGTGTGTGCTTCCCTTCTTTGGGTTTTGCTGTTATGGGATTATCTATTACCTGTATTTTATGTGTGTAGTTAACTTCATTGGGTTGGAATTTTCTTTCAAGTACTTTTGGTAGGACTGATTTGTATATAGATATTGTTGAAATTTCACTTTGTCATCAAATATCTTGTTTTCACAATCTATGGTGATTGAAAGTTTTGCTGGGTTTAGTTGTCTGTACTGGCATCTGTAGTCTCTTAGAATCTGTATGACATCAGTCCAGATCTTTTTTGCTTTTCTCAACTTCTGTTGAGAAGTTAGGTATAATTCTGATAGGTCTGCTTTTAAATGTTACTTGGTATTTTTTGACAGTATTTTATTTATGTTCTTATTCTTGTAGTAATGGGAATCAAATTCACAACCCTGATCATGCTTGGCAAATTTGTTCAACAATGAACAATATCCAAGTGTCAAGATAATAGAAGTATAACAAGAAGTTTATACTTCTCTAGGTATAGTGACATATATTTCTTTATAAAAATGTATTTACTTACCTTTAAAATGATATTTTCTCATTTTAAATAACTAGCCCAGTTTCCATTCCCTCCCCTCCTCCTGTTCTCCCTACATTCCCCCCACTCCAGCCCCCATCTGCTCCTCAAAGACAGCAAGGCTTTCCATGGGGAGTCAACAAAGTCTGATATCTGACTTTGAGGCAGGACCAAGGCTGTCCCCCCATACTCAGGCTGAGTTGGGTATCCCTCTGAAAAGGATGGGCTCCTAAATGCCAGCTCAAGCACTAGGGATAAAACCTGGTATCACTGCCTGTGGTCCCAGTGACTTCCCAAGCCATACAACTGTCCTCACATTCAGGGATCCTAATTTGGTTCTTTGCAGGTTTCTCTGCTATCAGTTCTAAGTTGGTGAGCTCCTACTAGCTCAGGTCAGCTATTTCTGTGGCTATCCCCATCATGGTTTTGACTCCTTTGCTCATATTATTGTACCTTATTCTCTTTGATTGGTCTCCAGAAGTTAGGCTCAATAAATAACTGGATATCTGCATCTGCTTCCATTAGTTGCTGCATGAAGTTTCTATGATGACAATTAAGGTAGTCATCAATCTGTTTATAAGCAAAGGTAAGTTCAGGCTCCCTCTCCACTATTGCTTGGAGTCTTAACTGGGGTCATCCATGGTGGCCTAAAGAATGAGGAAAGATCTTCACCATCACCACATTGGACAGAGGACTGATCTCCAAAATAAATAAAGAACTGAAGAAACTAGACAGTAAAATACCAACTAATTCAATATAAAGATGGAATACATATCTAAACAGAGAATTCTCAACAGAATAATATCAAATGGCTAAAAGAGACTTAAGGAAATGCTCAACATTATTAGCCATCAGGGAAATGCAAACCTAAACAATGCTTAGATAGCCTATTACACCAGTCACAATGGTTAAAATCAAAACCACCAATGATAGCTTATTCTGGAAAGGATGTGAAGTAAGAGAAATGCTCTTTCATTGCTGTTGGGAGTAATAATTTACAGAGACACTTTGGAAATCAGTATGGCAGTTTCTCAGAAAACTGGGAATCCAATACTATTTGAAGTCTCAGCAATACCACTTGTGGACATATACCCAAAAGAAGCACACTCATTCCACAGGGACATTTGCTCAACTGTGTTTATAGCAACATTTTTCATAATATCCAGAACCTAGAAACAGCCTAGGTTCACCTCAAACTGAGAATGAATAAAGAAAACGTGATACATTTATATAATGGTGTATTACTCAGTGGTAAAAAAAAACAATGACAACATGGTCTTTTTGATAATGCTGCTTTTAATATTCATTCTTTGTTTTGTATGTTTAGTGCTTTGATTATAATGTGGCATTGGGATTTCCTTTTTTGTTCTTTCTTTATTCTCTTCTTTCTTTCTTTCTTTCTTTCTTTTTCTTTTTCTTTTTTTGTTTATTCAAAATACAAGTTTCTCAGTAGCTATGTAGCTACTCCTGAAACTTACTCTGTTAACCAGGCTGGCCCCAAATTCACAGATCTCTGCCTCCTACTCAAGAGGCTGGGGTTTAAGATGTCTGCCAACACTGCCCAGAAGGATTTTCTTATTTAATTCAATCTATTTGGTATTTTGTAATCTCCTTGTACCTTCTTTCCTAACCATTTCTTTTAGGTTAGGAAAATTTTCTTCTGTGATTTTATTAAATATAGTCTCTGAATTTTTGAGTTGGGATTCTTCTCCTGTTCCCATTCTTCATAGGTTTGTTTCTTCAGTATCTCAGATTTCCTGGATATTTCATATTAGGAGTTTTTGAGTAATAACTTTTTCTTTGACCACTGAATTTATTTCTTCTATCATAACTTCAGCACCTGATATTCTCTCTTCCATCTCTTATATTCTGTTGGCAATGTTTGCATCTTTAGTTCTTGTTCACTTACCCCAAATTTCCATTTCCTGAACTCCTTTAGTTTGTGTTTCATTTTTCTGCTTCTACTTCAATTTTCAGGTCTTTAAAATTTCTTCACCTGTTCATTTATTTGTTTTTATTGGTTTTCTCGACATTCTTTAAAGGATTTATTGATTTCTTCCCATTTCTGGTTGTCTTCCTTGATTTCTTTAAGGAAGTTTCTCATTTCTCTTTCCTGGTCTTCTATCATCTTCATAAAGCTGTTTTCATGGTTGTTTTCTTCTATTTTTGCTGACTTGGAATATACAGGTTTTACTGTCATAGGATACCTGGGATATATTGCCTTGAGTGTTGTTGATTGTATTCTTATGATGCCATTTAGGAATCTGGTTATAAAATGATTATAGGTCTAGATATGGAATTCTGTGTTTGGTTTTGTTATATTGACGATTTGTTCTGTGGTTTCTGTTTCCTTTTTTAATCTTCTCATCTTTGTTTTCTGGATTTATGGTAGTCAGAAGAATGTTTATCTGTCTAAGTTGGGATCTGGACTTCTGATGATTAAGTTGTCCTTTGTTGTAGTGAGGGGTGAGGTGTCTGTTCTTCTTACTTGTGTGGTTTGGTTTTATGATTGGTATGGTCTACACTTCAGCAGTAGGATTCTGACAGAGTTGGAAGTAGGGCCTAACGGTTGTGCTGGTGATGAGGTAGGAGGGAAAGGACCTCACGATGTGTCTTGAGGAACAGAATCTGTGAAGTGGTGCTGTTTGACTGGCAGACAGAGCACACACCTGCTCTTCAGACTGGTCTGGATTGTACCTGAGTCTATGAAGTCTGCTGGTGTTGGACAGAATTTTTCATTTTAATGTATTTGGTTGAAGACAGAGGATCACATATGATAACCACTTCCCACATGCTTCTGTATTCTTCTGAAATGTGCATTTGAATAATTTCATAATTTCAGAATTGCATATGGAGCTGCTATGCAATGTTCATTTAGGGGTCTGAATAAGGAAGATTGTGGATTCAAGGACAGCCTTGGCTACACAATGAGACTTTCTCTGAGAAACACAGTCACAAATCTTTTCACGAATCCAGTATCTTTAGATACCTGATTTTTTAAAAAATAACTTACATAATTTATTGGTTTTGGCATAAATTAGCCACTAGTGAAAACTTACTTTGAAAATGAACTTTGAGGGATTGGAGAAAAAAACAACAACAGAGAACTAATATAAAAATAGCTAGGACATGTTATGTTGTTCTTTCTCTGAAACAGAAGAAAATATTATCATCATATATCTTTTCCCTTGCAGAAGTTCCTCCAGGTCAGAGCTAATCCAAACAGTTGCTGGATTGGATTATCATATGATGAAAGAAATAGCAACTGGCAATGGATTGATGATTACCCATCTAATCTGTGAGTTTCTTGAACACTCACACTCTAACAGTGGTGCATGATTTGGGAGGATTGTCTGTGATATAGGATGTCCTTCTGTATATGTGTTGCCTTTGTTAGTTAATGAGTAAAGATGTTTTGTTCAATGGCTTGGCAGAGTAAAGCCATGTGGGATTTCTAAACAGAGATAGCGAGAGTTGCCATGTAGCTGCTGGAAGAGTAAAATGCTGCACCAGTAACCCACTTGTGGCAATACACGGAATAATAGAAATGGGTAAATTTAATAGAGCTAATCAGTAAGAAGTCTAGGACACTAACCAAACAGTATTATAATTAATATAGTTTCTGTGTGGTTGTGTTTGAACAGCTTAAAAATGAAAGCACAGTTCCTGTTTGATATAGATATGAATAATCTGCATTGGTATGGTACTAGGTTTATTGACTCAAATTTAAAGGTCAGTTTTGTTATATGTGTATTCATTTCTGATCTTGATTAAAGTATTGTGTTTGTGTAGTTCATTTAAAAATGTAATGTATAATTAAGAAATATAAGTTAATAGATAATCATCTATAATAGTTAAGCTTGTAGTCATGTTAGGTTTTCTAGATGTACAGAGATATATTTCAGATGGATAGATATACTTCAAACCTTTCAAAGACTACAGAATTTGGCATTTAAAATGTTTTAAGATTCTAAGACTTTTCATGACAACGAGACACATCTGCTTCTGGCAGCACAAGCTACTTCAAGAGGAAAATGGGCATCGCAGAGCTCGTTATGGAGTTGGTTAGCCTGCTTTTGCCTGGACTGCTTGATGAACTGGACATGTAGGAACCATAAAGAAATGACTAATGAGCTTGCCTAAAGGTGAGACCATCCTTCGGTGTTCCTGCTCCATAAAAGAGTCTGCTAGACATTCTGCAGGACACAGAAGAAAATGACTGACAAGCTGCAAATATAGGTGGAACTGTCTTTAAAATTTCCTGCTTCATGGAAAAGTCTCCTGGATACCTATAGCCAGTAGTCTGAAGATAGATGCCCCAACAATACAGAAGAACTTTGGGTGACTGTTCTAGTAGCAAAATGTCTCTGTCAATTCTAGAGTTTTGAAAGCTGCTTACAATGAACTTATTGTTTACTTAGGTAATATTATATCCTTCTAGAGTCTTTGATGGAGTTGAAGAATTATAGTTATAGTTTTCTTTAGTTATAATAAAAGATAAAGGTAGATATAAATATTGTAACTGTTATCCTTGCTTGATAACTGTTTTGTTATATGTAATTTTACTATGTTAAAGTTAAAGCCTTCTGTTTTGTTTAAACAAAAACAGGGAAATGGTGTAGGAGGGCCTTATGTCTGTGTGTTGCTTTTATTGGTTAATGAATAAAGAGCTGCTTCGAGCCTATGCCAGGGAAGAACAGAACTAGGAGGAGAAAGCTAGGCTGTATGCTGAAAAGAAGAAGGGCAGAGTCAGAGCAATGGAGCCTCTGGAGACAGATGCTGGGAATTTTAGCTGGTAAGCCACTATCATGTGGCGATACACAGATTAATAGAAATGGGTTAAATTAATATAAGAGTTAGCCAATAAGAAGCTAGAGCTAATGGGCCAAGCAGTATTTTAATTAATACAGTTTTTGTGGGATTATTTTAGCCCTATCGGCCGGAATGAATAAGCAGCCCTCCTCCTACAACACCTGTTTAAATGTGGGCAAAGGCATTTCTCTCATTTCACATGGCTTTTCTCATTTCCTATGGAACCCATGGTTAAGAACAAGATGCATATCACATATTTTGATCAATGGTTAGACAGGGAAAAGGAATGGTCTAGTAATGTAATATTGAACACACATCAGGACTGTATGTTCTATGATGTGCAGGGCAGAAGCAAATCAAAAGCTTAAGAAGACATGATATGACTGGATCATGCTGACATAGAATGAGTACGAGTATCTCAAACTTTCACTTGCCTTTTTTCTGTAATTAGTATATATAATTGTTTGTTATTTAAAATTTAAGAATATGTTAATGTGTAATTTTCATTTTAAAGTTTTATAGTGTATAATGATATCAAAGTTATTTTTAATCTAGTAGAATACTACTCATTAATTTTCTTAATTAATAATATTTATCGAAAATATTATAATATACAAAATGAAATTTGATCATATTTATTCCCTGCTTGCCTTCTCAAGCTTTCCCTGACTGTACACTAAAGTAGTCACTTATAACTCAAGTTTTCTTGATTAATACTTTCCATTGTTGTATGGTTATAGGACAATCACTGGAGCAAGCAACCCAAGCAGTAGCCACACCCCCAATAAAGAGTGAGTCTGCCATTTCCAACAGCTGTCAGCCAACAATAGTGATTCACTAAAGGGCAAAGGGCAGTTCCTCATCTATGCTGTAATTTTAGCTGGCTCAACCCTGTACAGGTTGCATATAGGTAACCACAACTGCTGAGTTTGTGATTTCATGGCCATGTCAAGTCCAGAAGGCAGCGTTTCACAGAGCTTTTCCACATCAACTGGATCTTACATTTTTCTACTTCCTCTTCACTGATACTGTCTGAGTATCTGTGGTTGCCGGGAGGAGGTTGATAAAGACATCTCCATAGGATTGTACACATTTTTTCTTCTCTTGAGCACTTTGAGCAATCCTGCCACCCTGTATTTCCCACTATGTAAAGAAGCTTCTCTGAAAAAGTTTGAGGGAAGTCCTGATTTAGGGCATAAACTGAAATATCAGAACTGCAGTTTGACCACATGACCACTTAGCAATGCAATTGTAGTAGATACCAACCTAGGGCTTGTGACCTCCCCAATGTTTGGTTTTTGATTTAGATTACAATACTGAACATTACATCTCTAATGTGTTAAAGACCTCGAGGCCAATAAGAAAGCAATTACTCATTCTATAATGATAGTTCTATGGGGCACATTTTGCCTTGCAGGTCAGTATTGTGGCATGCAGGGTCCAGCGCTGGGTAAGATGTTCATATCTTTTCTCCCTCTAATGCCTGCAAAGCATTAGCCCAAGGGAAGATGCTTCTTGATTGGCTTGAGATTGATTTATCTATGTCCTGATGTCAAAGTGCATGCTGTTTTTAGTATTAGGGTCTTACCATGTAGTTATGTTAGATCACCAAGAACAGTGGCAATGGCCTGTGCTGTTTTGGACACTTCTGTGATCTCTCTGACCAGTAATTTCTACCTTGATAGGGAACTTCAGCCAATCACATTTTGTTTAGGGTGGTCACCCTGGGGCCACAGAAAAACAGATAAAACATCCAGGTGCGCTTACCTCTTCCCTTTTGTTCCCTGCGCTCCTGGATTGCTGGAACCCTGGTTTTGTAAGTTTCTTTTCTTCCATTTATTAAAGCTGAGTCTTTTATATTAAGCTTCTCTGGTTAATTCTAATTACCGATATACCACGCCCCTTCACTACCTTGTACTTTGATTTTCATTTAAAACTCTATGACTCTTTTGTATATAGTTACATTTTGATTTTTAATTATATTTTTTGATTGATTGATTTTTGATTAATTGATAATTAATTGATATTTAATTATATTTTCAGTAGAATATATTTTGATTAGATTTCCTGCCTCTAAGACCTCCCAGATTCTCCACAACTCCCTGTTCTTCTAAGTTAATGTTCTTTCTATCTCTTTCTCCCAAAAATAAAAACAAAAATGAAAATCAAATAAAACAAAAACTCAATTGGAGAAAAAAGACAAATAACAAATACATGCAAAAAAAAAAAAAGCCCTAAACCATCATAGAAATGTGGAGTTTGTTTTGTGTTGGTCAATTACAAGCTTACTAACTAGTGGGTACCCTTAAGGCATTTTGCACATCTTTAGTTTTGTTGACTTCACCCCTGATTCTTCTGTCCTTTATACCCCCAGTAATATCCCCATTTGTTCCTTTAATCCTCAGAAAATTCCCCTCTATTTTCATATTATGTACTTATCTTTCCTCCTGCTTACTGATGGTTTTAGTATGGGATACTGAAATTTCTCCCCTAAGAAATCTTTGTTTTTCCATAAATAACTTTGCTAATTAGTTATACTTTTAGTTGCCTTTTATATCATTTAAAAATCTTTTTGATTTTTATTATTTTTTGGCTTTTAATACAGGTTCATGTCAACAAAGCTTGCCTTGAAATCCTAATCCTTATGTCTCCATCTTTCAGGTGCTTGGACTACAAATGCCTGTCCTGTCTCTTTTCTATTTAAAGATATCAACCATACTTATTTTACACACATTAGATGGTAATCCTAGTGTCTGAAGTTCTTTATGTTTAATGTACTGTTTCTGTGGATTTTGCTCATGATGTCATTTACTTTGTGGTATTTCCAGAGTTTCTTTATAGCAGCTGCAGAAACTATCTGATGCACAGTAGTATCCACAGTTGTAACTTTCTCAGAAACCTTTCATCCAGTGTTTGGAAACATGCCAGGTCTGGCTTACTTCAGTTCTAAATGTGACCCCACCAAAGTGAGAGTTAGGTTCAAATATGCAGGAAAATAGCTTCCTTTCTTTTCTCCGAGGACACTCTCAAACAGGCTGTTACAGATGGGGCCAAGCTATCACAACAGTGGCCAGGCTGTAACAGAGTTTATCAGAAAACTGATGGCCTTATAGGGTATATTGATATGTTTAATGCAAACAGATTAAAATCATTGTTATTAATTATGTTTTTTCTCTATGATGCATCCTTCCATAAATGATAGCTCTGCCATTCCTATCTATACCTCTCAAGGGATAAAATTGATAGTGTTCACCATGTATGGCCACAGAGTTAATGAATTTGTTTGTATCGTACAGCACCATACAGAGTGAAATGGGCAGATGGTAACATTCAGAGTGAGGTGCTAGGGGTTGAGAGAATGCCTTTATCCAGGTTAAGAGATCCTTGTAGACATTGACTATGAAGCAAAACTGTTCACTAATGGGTGCTATAGGAATTTCTACAGCCAGTAACCTTTAAGTTACCTGCCAACTTGGGCCTGGCCTATTAAAATATAAATGCTAATGAAAAGTGCAAGGTTACTCTATCTTTTGGCTTCTGGATGAGACTCATGTTTCCCATTTGATCAGAGGACTGTGATCTATGGGTCTACCCCTAAATAAATAACCCTTTATTATACTCAATTCTGAGCTAGTTTGAGATTTTGTTTTAGTGTCCATATTCAAATGGTGGTGTGGTAACTGGGGCCAGACATGAGGCTTCAGTAAGGAAACCTAGTGTACAGAAGGTTTCTGTGACTTCCATAAGCATTATCACTAATGGAAAGATGCAGTAGCTTGGACACCTGTATAAATGTCATCTTCTAATGAATCTAGTGAGAAGCTGTGAGATTAACTTGTGTTTTTTGGCTAGTGGTCATAGAAGTAAAGAAAGAGCTCATGATGCAGAACATGTGCTCCATGTGTGTCTTGTGAATACAAAATGTCTACTGGGTCTTTTCCTCTTTGACCATGTTCAACACACATACTTTACTGACATTATCCATAATCATACCTCCTAGCTAACTAACTTTTTGTTCACTCCTACTGTAGCTTACCTGTCCTATGATCCATAGGTCATGTAGTTTCATCTATTTTTTTCCACTCCCAGGGTAAATCTAAATCCTCTTTTCCCACCTAGATTAAATCTGTGGCTCAAGGAAGATTATCTTTTGCTGAATAATTTATCAGCTTGTCCTCAGAGCTCCACAGAGTTCTGTGGATTTCAGTTATTCTTTGACACACATTCTCATCAGGCTAGCCTGGTTAAAATTTTCTGTGTTGCTCAGGCCATGATGCCTTGTCCTTTTGTCATTTATTTTTTTCCTTGTTCTTTAAATGTCTTTATTGAACTTTTGTGTAAAATTATGTTGTAATGATCCTAAAACTTAATTTTAGTTCATGATAAAAAACAGTGTGGAATATATAAAGAGTAGAATTATGATTAAGAAATGATTTTTATGTTTGCTTTTTAATACTTTTTATGTGAATGTATGTGCATTTGTGTGATCATGTTACAGGACATCTGTAGTTAGAAGGCAGTCAGAGGAGTCACTTCTCTGCTTCTACTGTGTGGTATCTCAGGGCTAAATTCTGGTAGTCAGGCTTGATAACAATGGCTTTCATCCACTGAGTCATGTCATTAGCTTAAGATTATTTTTCATGAGTTTATAAAAAACAAAAAACCTTTAGTAAAATTCCTACAGTTGATTCCATATACTATAATTTGGCCAATAAACTTTATTTTTAAAATCATTGACTATATCAATATATGCTTCAAATTTTAATAACTGCCAATTATATGTTTTGTTTTACAGTGATTTGATGACAGTGAAATCATTACAAAGAAGTGGAGGCTGTGCAACTCTCAGTTTTAAAGGCATAAATCCCTATGACTGTGGGAGAATCTACCCCTGCATCTGTGAAAAGAGAAATGATAAATTCCCTCATTCAGTGTGCAATAGGGAGGAAAAGTAAAATTGGAACTTTTGTCATCTTTCTTAGTTTCATGTGATGAGTCACGACTACTTAATGACGAATGTCTTAACCACAGGACTGGGTCAGCTGAACAAACAGATTATTGGATGAAAAAGGGAAGCAATATTCTTCTGAAACCTGACTTAACACAGCAGAAGCCATCTCACTTCATGTAAACACAACAGCTTATATCTGGAGAATAAATGCCATTTAATCCAAGCTCTGAGAAATCATTTTCTTTGTTTCCTGAATGAAATATGAATCCAAATATGGAAACTTAAAAAAACAGGGCACACATCTTCTTCTCACTAGGATAATCCATTTTTATTCCCACTGCTCTGGCATTACAATTAAGAACTAGGATGCAATTGTGGGTTTCTGTTTGTTAGCTGTTTGGTTATTGCTTGTTATTTTTTTTAATGTAAAATTTATTTTAAATAAACATTTCTTTGCTATAAAATATGATTCCAGATTTGACAAATAGTGGCCGGGATAGTTTAAGGAGCTCATAAAACCATCCATAGTCTTATGTGTTCTCATCTCTTCTCTCTCTCTCTCTCTCTCTCTCTCTCTCTCTCTCTCTCTCTCTCTGCCATTTGCTCATAGGTTGAGATCACATAGATACAGTAATATTAACTGGGGTCAGCTGGATGTTATGGCTCAAACTTATTTTCCTACAAGTACATGAGTTTGGGTACAACCTTGAATGCACAGTAGGTTTGAGGGAGTTGAGGGCTCCAGAACGAAAATGTCCCATTAATAATAACAATAATAAGGATGGTAATAGTAAAACTAAACTTCATAAATATTTTCTATAAACAAGCAATTTCTTTTTTACCATCATACTAAAACTATAAAACTCAAGAAATTTAGTATTTACAAAGTAATATGATCTATTTCATAGCCCATATTCATATTTGTCAGTTTTCTACATCACATCACTGTCAATATTTCCTCACGTTCACCTTCATCAGTGCTTTCACTTATAATGTCCTTTACATAGAAAGTTGTTATTGAGTTGTGATGTCTTGTTTTGGACCTTTACAATAAAAAAAATATCAAAATTTACATTGTAGTATGTATGTGACAAAATGTACCCAGTCTAACTCATGTGAAATGTGAGTTTTACAAACTATGTACAGCTCTTTAAAAACTGTTGTGTAGACTCGTTGTATGTCAACTTGACACAAGTTAGATTGATCTGAGAGGGGGAACCTCACTTGAGAAAGTGCCTCAATAAGATCTGGCTGTACGCAGGCCCATAGGGAATTTTCTGGATTAGTGATTGATGGGAAGGCCCCACCAGGTTGTGAGTGATGCCTTCCCGGGACTAGTGTTCCTGAATTCCATAAGAAAGAAAGCTGAGAAAACAATGGGGAGCTTCCAGTAACCAGCATTCCTACATGGTCTCTGCCTCAGCATCTGCCTCCTGGCCTCTGCCAGGTTTTAGTGCTTGCCTTGACTTCCTTCAGTGATGAACTGCTATTTGAAATGTTAGCAAAACAATTACTTTTCTCCCAAATTGTTTTCGTCATGGTGTTTGATCATGGCAATAGAAATCCTAGGAGAACAATTGAAACTTAACAGGAAAATTACTTTTACCACCCAAAGTTCTTTTGTGATCCTTGGCCTCCCCACATGTGCCCAGGTAGGCAGGTTATGCACTCTTGTACTGTAAATTAATTAGGCATTCCATAGTTTCATAAACTAAGTAAAAATTTGTGATTGGCTCCATATTTTTGCATCTTTTATTGTTGTTATTATTATTATTATTTTTACTTATCTAACTCAATCTTATTTCATGGGTTAGTGATTCATTGTTTTTGTTACTAAACACTTTCTATTACTCAAATTTTCTGCAATATTTTGTCATTCACATATTCATACATGGTGTGTTTCTAAGTTTTAACCATTATTAATAAACTTCTTATGCTAATTTGTGTTAGTCACTGTGTGAATATATATTTATTTCTTTTTAGTATTCATCTAGAACTCTGATATCAGAATCCTTGTGTTAAGTAAAATTTCAGTTAACAAGGGACTTTCAGAATGTTTCACATGGCTTACATTATGTTATTTTCTCTGCAACATGGGAGAGTACCCTTTGTCCCTAGTCTTCTTCTCTGAAATAAATTCTAAACATTAATTGAGGCCCATCATCCAGGACTGCTGAAACTAACTGAATCAAATCATGAGGCATTGCTTTGATGCTAGAAGACCATGTCTTTATCATCTCCCATATGTTACAACAGCTTTATTAACTTCATTTAGATCAACCATTCCTATAGGTGTCCATCTACCTTCTTTGGATTGTTTTAGTCTTTTAGAAGTTGATGTTTTTTGAGAGTAGATTACAGGGTAGGAAGCTAAAACCCTGGGTAAGTCATCTCTGACAGCTACTGGCAATGTTGAATCCTGTCCTTTGTCTTTTTTTTTTTCTGTTCATCAGCTCCAATAATTTCCTCAATTATTTCAAATCTTTTTACTATTGTCTTTTGTAAGCCTGAATTTCCTGGCCTATATATATTTCTAGTAATTTCATTGAGGCACCTAGTCTCTGCTCCTTATTCTGCACATGTGAATTCCAAGGTCTGAAGTTTCTGCTTTAAAGATAACATCTCATCCTTGTACATTACATGAATAGTGTGCAGATTGATTTCCTGGAGAGATACTCTATCTGCTAACTTATCATAACTTTTTAACAAATTTTGATAATCAAATTCAACAGTATGAATACTTTCAGATAAGTTCTTAGTACCCTTAGATATGGATTCAATTTTCTGTCAAATTAATTTTAGCCTTTTTAATAGTATTAATTTTTTCAGGTAACTTTTGATTTTCAATGGTCTTAATTCTGTCAACTAGTTGTTCATTATTAATCTGTCAATACTGGATCATTCCTCAAAGTGCCATATTCTTCATTCATGAGAGAATATGAAGGAAAAACCTGAGTCCCAATACCCAATAAATTGAAGTATCACCATAACATATCAGCCTTGCATAATAAAATCCATAGTATTAGCAAAAAAGTTACTAAAAGTTTCAATATTAATGTAGTCTGACATATTGATTTATTAATTACCTGTTGTGTGATCCATTAAACTGCAATCTTTATTGTCCAGCAGATGTGTTTGCAGAGTCACGGTGGTGACAGGAATGATCCTGAGCCACTTTAGTTTCCCACCTTGGTACTGGTTAAAAACTGGGAAATATGCTTTTCTCGACAAATTAAAAGCAATTAAATCAATTACATACATGGAACAAGAAACCTAGATCACATGGGTAGGGAGCAGAAACCGAAAGTTACATAAGTCACCAAGCGACAAGGAACTATGCCAGAAAACCATGCCAGGGAACGTGACTGTTGTGCATGTGCTTGGGAAATTTCCAAGTTGCCACACACAGTAAACGCCACTGTGGCTGGAGTTCTACAAAAAACTGCTTAGGTAAAAGCAAGCCAAGTGGGCAGGGTTGGGAGACTGTGTGGGCCATGGACTGGCTAGGCCTGTAGGCCATCTACCCGGTAGGTGTGGAATCTAAATCCACATGGGTGCCGGATGAAGAAGGATGCTTAGACGAAATCCCACATTAGGTCATAATTGAGAACTAGATGGTTATTTATTTAGGGGTAGACTCACAAATCAGAATCCTCTGCTGGAACGCAGATCAGAAACTGTATCCCACAGCTGGAAAAGAGGCAGGATGCATTTTCTACATTGGCATAAATCTTATAAGAAGGCACACTCTAGTGGTTGGGTAACTACTGGCTGTAGGACTTCCTATATTATCTTAATTTAAACTGTAAGAGCTAGTTAATAATAAGACTGAGCTAAAAGACCCAATATTTTAAAATTAATATAACCTTCTCTGTGCTTCTTTGAGACTGAATGACTGTGGGACCAGGAGGGACAGAAGCTTCTGTTTATACATTATAATCTTGTAACAATTGTGAATAGTGCCATCCTATCCACCTAATAACTATTTGCTGATTATTTTTTCACTTAAGTGATACCACTAGAGTTTATATTATTTATTTATTTACTGTTTAGTGCTGAATTAGTCAGGTATTCAGACAGCTGGTGGCTTTGTTCATTGCAGGTCTTTGTTTAGTACCCTGTTTGCCATGACCAATGTTGGTGCTGCACTCAGTGGCTCACCTTGTATCACAAAACTCATAAGTTGGAGGGAGGAAGATCAAGAGTCAAGGCCCGCCTCAGCTACATACTCATTTCTGGGTCATCCTGAACTAACTCAGCCTACTCACCAAAAGCAAACAAAAACCATTAAAAGGAAGAGTGCTTTGAGGAGGATAAGCTGAATGTTCTGACTTCAGAGATAATGTGAGATTGCCCTCTGTATGCTATAAATACCACTGGTTAATGAAGAAGCAGTTTTAAGCCTGTGATAGGGCAGAGCAGAGCTAGGTGGGGAAAACTAAAAGTAAACTACAGTGGAGTCAAGAGAAGGCATGTAACCCCGCCACAGACAGATGCTGGAACTTCACCTGATAAGCCACAGCCTCATGGCAATACACAGATTAATGGAGATGGGTTCATTTAAGATATGGGTTAGCCAGAAATATGCTTAATCTATTGGCCAAAGAGTATTGCAAATAATATGGTTTCTGTGTGATTATTTCGTGGCTGAACAGCCAGGAACAAACAAGTGGTCTCTTACAACACACAGAGGATGCAATGGAGTTAAAGAGCTACTTATAGTCTCTCCACTGAACTATGATATAGTGAGAGGACAGGGACAAAAGAGAAAAAATACTTACGGATTGGTGTTTAACTGTGTTTTTCATAAATAAATTTTATCCTTGGGTTTTGAAGGGCCCAGATATCTGTCTGAATCCTCCAACCCATTCTGAGTTCCCGAAGCACCTCTCTCATCTCCCCACTCTCAATGTTTGTGGCCCAGCAAGGACTATGTGAGTAGGAAAGATAATCACATCTGTAATTGTAGATAACAGGACACATGGGGTGGTTACTGACACAGGAAATCTCAAAATAGTCCTCTTTTTGTTTTTTATAAGCTGTGAAGTTTACCAAAATTCAATATTGTGAAAAGGCTACCTTAAGACAAATACTAAGAGGCATGAAGCTGGATCAGGACCATGCAGTGTTCCTGGTGAAGACAGTGATTCAGTCCATCCTTCCTGTGGGAATGTGGCTACTGCAGGTGTCCCTTCACCTCAGCCTGGGACAGGACGAACAGCTTTTAACAGTAAAATAATGATGCCACCGAGGTCTGAGGATCAAACTAGAAAGTTTGAATGTCTAACTAGGATTGAGTCTGTCTCAACATAAAGGAACAGACAGTTTTGCTTACCCAAATAAAGACATGTACATCAAGCAAAGCAGAAAGATGAATATATATATTTGAGTGTGTATGTGTGGGGTTTTTAGGCACAAAAATGAATTTAGTATACAAAATTCAAGGAAACAAAGTCTTTCTTCAAGTTTCTGATTATCTATTTTATTAATTTGCTGAGATGAATTTTGATATTTCAAATTTTGCTCTGGACTTTAACCAAAGAACCTCAGTGGAAATGTCTATCAGTTATGTCTGATGTGATGTTATCTTCTAATGCAAATTGTGCTTACTAACACTTTACTTTTTTTTCCTAGAAATTCAGAGCTTAGTTGTACAGTACTCAGAGGAAACTGTAGCTCTTTGACTTAGCCTCCTCCTGTCTATGTCCACAATCAAAAAATTGCCCACTCTGTGTTCAGTTATTGTTAGCTGACTCCTTCATCAAGTACACTGGTAGGCATCTCCTGTTCATGCTTCAGTCATAATAATGAACAAAACAGATCTGGTGTTCTTGCTCATAGACTTTGCCTGATGTTAGAGGAGGCATACAGTACGTAGAAAACATAAGGAAACATGCCCTGCATGTGGTTAGTCCCAGTGGTAGGTATGACGACATCTCAGCAGAGATAAGGACGGGCAATGACTCAGCAGCATTAACATTTCCGTGAGAGTGTGGCACAAATGCCTGGATCTGATGACAACAACATGGATTTCCTAGAGTAGTAGTGGATCTTTCAGTTCCTCTCTTTAGGTCATCTGCCATCCCCATCCTGTTCTTCCAAACATCTTCACTCTATGACAAGTCAGGTAGAAAACCTAGACCATACTGTGGCTTAGAGAAGTTTCCACAGGCTAGGAAATGTAAAAAATGTTCTTTAGAAATCTAAGTGCCTCTGTCTGTATTCCTGATGGCCATTATTCCAACCGTACAGACTAGATGACACACTCTCTAGATAACCATGTGAAAAAACAGGTTTGAAGATTAAGCATTTTGCTCAAATTTAAGTGGTAAGGAACAACTGGAATTTGGGACTTTAAATCTAATGTTTCGTGTTGAATGAAAGCCTACTATCCATTTACAGGTTATGATTAAAATTTTATTTGTGAAGCTGATGTGGTGGCTCACACCTTTAATCCCAGCACATTTAAAGCAGAGGCAGGCAATCACCATGATTCTGAAGACAGCCAGTTCTACATAGCAAATTTCAGGCCAGCCAGGAGTACACAGTGAGACACAGTCTCAAAGAAAACTAAACAAAAAGCTATTTTTTTGGTCTTATTAAATAATCACGGCAAGCCTGAAAAGAAGTTGTACTTCTCTTTTGCTGTGGTCAAGGACTTTGTAAATGATCAAATTTATCTGAAATCAGAGTACTTGTTGGTGTTTCCACTCATGTCTCTCAAGGTAAAAACTTATGTTTGTGGCAAGCTAAGATGCAGGCCCTTATGAGTTCACATTGGATTTATATTCTGTGTATTCTGGAAGGCTTTATTTATAGGTCCAGAATGAGTTACTTTGTGTCATTAAATAAATCAGAACAGAGAAAGTTATATATTGAGGCAAATTCAGCATACATTGGTGGCCACATCAGAGATGTGGTTACAGAAAGATGGAAACTTTTCTACATGTCATCAGATGAAGTTCCTTGCTTTCAATTTGGTGGAGTTAGTGGTCTGCTAAGCTGATAGCATTAAAAGGATTTTTTTATCTATTAGTCACAGGATGTTAGTTCTGACACAGTGGGCAAAAAAGGCTACTTAGGAGGCTAAAGATAGCCTGTGATAAGGTAAATAGCCTCTAAATCTACAACGTCCCAACCTCTCTATTGCACTGTAATTTTAATCAGCATTTGTCTTTGCTGACACAGTTTCTTTCCAGAAATCATCATTCACAAACCCACAAACAAAACTCACATAGAAGAAAAATTCAACTTATCTCATCTCTAAAATTATCAATTGTGAATATTGTGTATAACAAATGGTAGACTATATAAATTAACAAGAGGGAGTATTATAATCTATACCAGAGTTCCTTAAATGTATATCTACTTTAATTCCTTGACTTCATGCATAAAATGTCTAAGTATGTTTTAAAGTATATCACATGTAGGTTTTGAACTAACAACAACAAGCTATTATAAAACAACTTGAATGTTCATCAGTAGATATTTCTAATTAATTTATGCCATGTACAACTGATTGATAATTGTATATTACTTTAAAATCTTGTATATCAATGTTTAATAAATGTAGAAATATGAACTGATTATTAGAAAATATAAATCAAAACATGGTATAAATTGGTACAGTATTATGCAACTATAATTCCATAAATCAAGAGGACTGTGAATTTGAGGTCAGACTGTACTACATAGCATGAATATAACAACTGTCTCAAAAAAATACAACCAAACAATTAACCTATCAAAAAACAAACAAAACAAAAGAGCCTATATATATAGCTGAGTGATAAAGCATTTGCTGAGCATGCACAGTGTCTTAGATTTGATGTTCCAGTACCATGAATAAAACTTCTCTGGATGGGCCTGGAAGCAGTGACAAGTGCCTTTAATCCCAGAGTTAGAGGCAGTTGAATCTCTGTGAGTTCAAGGCCAGCCTGGTTTACAAAGTGAGTTCCAGGCAGTGGTGGCTCACACCTTTAATCCCAGCACTCAGGAAGCAGAGGTAGGGAGGATCTCTGTGAGTTTGATGCCAGCCTGGTCTACAAGAGTTAGTTCCAGGATAGGCTCCAAAGCTACAGAGAAACTCTGTCTTGAAAAACCGAAAAGAAAAAACAAACAAACAAAAACCAAAGTGAGTTCCAGGACTGCTAGAACAGTTACACAGTGAAAGCCTGTCTCAGAGTCAGAAAACTGACAAACAATCAAAAAAATAAATAAATAAAAAAAAGAAAACAAACAAACAAAAAAACTCCTCTGTATGGAATGAAATCAACATTCCCAGTAAACATTCTCTATGAATGAAAAGCAAAAAAGAATATACAGCAAGATTTTCACAGAGGAGGGATTTTAAAGTGAGCGCTTTAAAGGAATCTTAAAACACATTTTAGCTATAATAAACATAATTCAAAAACAAGAAATACGTTTTCTTTCCCAATAGTAACAAAAGGGAAAATTTCCAACAGCCTGTTATAAAATTAAGAGTGGAGGAATGTCAGTCACTTCTTTCTACTATTGGTTTTTCTTTTTTTTTTTTATTTATTAAAGATTTCTGTCTCTTCCCCACAGCCGCCTCCCCTTCCCCCCTCCCCCAATCAAGTCCCTCTCCCTCCTCAGCCCAAAGAGCAATCAGGGTTCCCTGCCCTGTGGGAAGTCCAAGGACCACCCACCTCCATCCAGGTCTAGTAAGGTGAGCATCCAAACTGCCTAGGCTCCCACAAAGCCAGTACGTGCAGTAGGATCAAAAACCCATTGCCATTGTTCTTGAGGTCTCATTAGTCCTCATTGTCCGCTATGTTCAGCGAGACCGGTTTTAACCCAGGCTTTTTCAGACCCAGGCCAGCTGGCCTTGGTGAGTTCCTGATAGAACATCCCCTTTGTCTCAGTGTGTGGGTGCACCCCTCGCGGTCCTGAGTTCCTTGCTCGTGCTCTCTCTCCTTCTGCTCCTGATTTGGACCTTGATTTCAGTCCCGTGCTCCAATGTGGGTCTCTGTCTTCTTTCATCGACTGATGAAGGTTAATATTCAGGAGGATGCTTATATGTTTTTCTTTGGGTTTACTATTGGTTTTTCTAAGGAAACTGGTTTCACTTCCTCACAGGTATGTTCACCTTAGCTTTCAAATATTGATTATGGACATGATTTGCAGCATCTGTCATGATATGTTGGTTCTTTCCTTTCTGTCAGCATCAGCTTTCATCATGTAGTTTCCTCTTTACAGTTTCTGTAAGGAGGAGGGGCTGACAATCATGAGCTGGAGTATCATTCAGAGGCGATTCAGTTCTGCCTTTTCTCTTGGAGCTCTGAGAGGACCTGGTCGGGGAGGAAAGTTCAACTTGTCCCTCACTTGCAGGGCTTGGTTTACTTCATCAGAATCACAGGTAATAGCTGCTTTTGTTTTATCTCTATCACATGATCTTTTGTCCTCTAGAGAATTTCACATGGTTTGACTTGAGAGCGGGATTGATTGGGAAGCCCTATAGCCTGGATTAGATCTGGTTGACTCAGGCAGCAAGTGAAAACTGGAGTTCAGCACTAGTTATTTTCTTTCTGAGTGGGAAGAGACTTCTGTGTGCTAAGAAAATAAGGTGGAGGGATCTCTGGAGTTTACTACTCTTTAACTGCATCAAATATTTATATATTAGTTATCTTAAAGAAGTCATAATAGGAGCCAGGTAAGATGTCTCCGTGTATAAAATACGGTACACATGCCTGACTGACTGCCTGAGTTATATCCTTAAAACAAACATAAAAGTGGAATGAGAGAATTGAATCCATTATGGGCATTAACTACTGCAGCATAATGACAAAATTTATTTTCATGTAGGCTTGTCCGGCAACATTATATACTGGAATATAACATGTGAAATTATTGCGTACATGAAATGATTTGATATATAAACGTCAGGTTTTATCCTGCTGTGCTTCTCCCTATTGGTGCCACACATAACCCTTCCAATGCCCCTTTCTACTTTCCAGTTTGTTTCAGTTAGTCCAGGTTTTGTAGCATGTCTGAAGATGTTCAGACAGGAGCCACAGATACAAAAGACCTTCTGGCATTTGTTTTTCTGGGTCTGGGTTACTCAGCTCAGAAGGATCATCTCTACTTTCTTGCATTTACCAGGCCTGATCCTGGATATGAATGTGTAGACTGTGGCTGGGTGGAGAGGTTGGACAGTTTAAGATTGGGCTTTAACCCTAAAAATATTTATGTGTCTTGTAGCCCAAAATGTTAATCATATTCAGGATTAATCTTTAAATACTTTTTTCTTTTTTTATTTATTTATATTATTTAATTAAAATTTTTACCTCCTCCCCTCCTCCCATTTACCTCCCACTCCCTCCATTCCTCTTCCCCTCCCTCTCCAGTCCAAAGAGCCTTCCGGGTTCCCTGCCCTGTGGGAAGTCCAAGGTCCTCCCCCCTCCATCCAGGAATAGGAAGGTGAGCATCCAAACAGACTCAGCTCCCACAAAGTCCTTACATGCAGTAGGATCAAAACCCAGTGCCATTGTCCTTGGTTTAAATATTGTTTTTAAGGTGGTTTTTCGGAGACTCTGAGAATCATGTACTATTTAAAAAACTTTAAGAACATTTTTATACTTGTGCGTTTATCAAAATATGTTACTAACTTTAAAGAAAAATTTTATTTGTTTTTTATTTAAATAATAGTTTTTCTTGGATTTTACATACCAATCAGTTTCACCTCCTTCCTCTCCTCTTTCCCATTCTACCACCACATCCACTCCTCCTCCATCTCCATTGAGAAAAGGACAGGCCTCCCATGGGCTTGCACAAAGCATGGCTCATCTAGTTAAGTCAAGGCCTTATGTCTTTGAGAAATGGACTGGCAACCCAGCATGGGGAACAGATTACCAAAAGCCAGCTAAGTGCCAGAGAAAGGTCCTGCACTTAAAGGCTAGGCACACAGCTAAAAGCAATTATTTATTCAGAAATCTTTGACTTTTTGTTATTTGAATTGTTAGTGTTAAAGTTTTTCAATGATTTTTTTTCCTGTGGTACCAATTTTTCCTAACATTTCTATATTTGTTGAATATTTTGAACAAATAGGCTTTGCCAATATAACAATAACTTAGTATATTTTAAATTCATTCTGTATTTTCTGATAATAATTACTGTGACAAATAGCAATATAAATGACTTTAGTAGAAATCTTCAAAGACTTCTCTCCTCTAGTGGAATTCAAGGTCAGTCCCTGTTAGGATGTTTGGATTGCTATAGAAGTTCATCAGATCCCACCCTTCCTGTCACACTGCAGCATCAGATCCAGGTATCTTCCTAATGGTGGAAATTTTAAATTTTTCTTAAGAAATCACTCAAGGTCGGGTTTTAAAGCCAAGCACACTGTACTTACTATCAAGATGAGTGATGAGGAGATCACTTACACATCTGTGAGATTTGGTAAGTCTTCAGAATTGCAGACCCGAGGAAGGCATGATGAGACTCAAGGGCCAAGACGAACTGTTCACAGAGGTAAATGTTTTAAACATTTAAATTCACTTGGATTTTATGCCTTGTAAATTTTGACATTTGAAAACAATATCCTACTGGCTTCTATTGAAAACAGTTGAGCTACACAAGAGCAGAAGGGAGGTGAGTGTGAGTGGGAAAGTCATCATGTACAAAACTGTTCAAAAATTAGTTAAAAAATAAAGTAGTCATTTTTTAAAATAAAAAAACAGATAAAGACAGTGAAAAATGCAACTGTACCTCTACTTCTCATTAGTTATTGGCGAAGTAGAACAATAGGAGTCGATAAGCAAAAGTTATTGAGAATCAAGTAGTGAGAAGTTAATATTTTCTGTCAAATTTGAAAAAAAAAACATTAGGAGGTTTCAATTTAGTTTAGTCAAGAAGAATTCTGAAACTTTTAAAAATAGCAGACAAACTGCAGTCTGAAGAAAAAAAAATGTTCTAGAGTAACAAATCTCAAAGAAATGTAAAGCATACATTAGAAATAATACTTTCACTCTAACATACAGTGCTTTAACTGTCTGAAGTATTCCCAAGAATTAATGCAATAAAGCAGCAACAATAGTCCATCAGATAAGAAAGTCTCTTGGGAAGAAGGCTGCAGAGGAAGGGATAGGAGAGGGTAGTAAGAGTGAAGAGGGCTGAATCAAACTGCATTTGAAGAAATGTTGAAGAAAATTAAGTTTATTAATAAAAAGCACAAGTCTCTATTTTCTTTCTTTTTTAGTTTGTTTTTCAAGACAGGGTTTCTCTGTAGTTTTGGAGCCTCCCCTGGAACTCACTCTGTAGACCAGGCTGACCTCGAACTCACAGAGATCTCCCTGTAAATCTCTGTCTCCCTAGTGCTGGGATTAAAGGCATGAGCCAACATTGCCTGCTTCTTTTTTTTTTTTTTTTCTGTACTCAGTCTGTTCACACTGTCACAAATTGACTCCAGCTGAGAGCCTTTGCTTCTTTTACTATGTGATAATCTGATTCATGGCTTTCATGTTTCCAAAACCTCAGATACACAAAAGTGTTCAGTATTGCCTGAAGAAGATTGGATTTAGGGGTAAAAAATAGAGAGTTAACTTTAGGGCTCCTTTAAGAATAAGCCTGTATACCACATGTCTGCTCCAAATGTGAAGGTTCTCTACAGTTCTCAAGAACATCGACCCTCTTTCTTTCCTCCTTATCCTCAGTTATGCTCACTTGGTGGACTGCACACTCCAGTTTGGGGTCTTCTACTTGGACTGTGTCTGTTCTTCCAGTGCTTTTTGAAGGATGCACTTTTGATCCTGTAGAACTGGAGGAGGAGGGGCTTGTGCCTGTCATCCAGGTACTTCTAGGCTGAGACAGGAGGATTGAGAATACAAAGCTAAAGGTGAAAAAAGTTTGAAATCCTGTGCAATATCCCAAATGTAACATCTCTATGGTAGGTAAATTTTAGGGAGAGATCTACAATTTAGAAAGCACAATTTTGTTCAGTCAGGTTGTAAGATGGACTTCTGTAAAATTTTTAGAGGCCATATTATACAAAATTATAATTAGTAAAAGAATGTGCTCTTTTCATGGTGATAATTTTCTTACTTTGTTTTGTTAATTTAAGAGTGTTTAGCCCCCTGGTACCTTGTTGCAGTATCTCTGGGAATACTTTGTTCCCTTCTGGTGGCTGTCGCAGTGTTGGTGGCATATGGTGAGTAACTGATAAACATCTTCTTTGCCTTTCTGCCTAAGTAATAACTTTAGACACTACTTATGCAGTTAACACTGCCCATTGTCTTGTCTATAATCGGGGATATGCCACATAGTTCTGGACTTTGGATGTTTTCTTTCTGATGCTACAGTATCCTGTTCTCTTACATACCTATCCAATTAAGTCTGTGGCTGTTAGGAGCTGCTTCATTTTGTCTCAGTTTTGGTCATATTCCTTTTGACAACATGGTGGCAGTTTGTCTTCTGAGAACTTTGTGACAGTCAGTCTCCTGAACTCAGGTGATTGTGAATCTTATGTAAATGTAAGCGTTCTGTGAGAAACAGATGTGCAAAAGAAATGATGAGCATTTATTTATTTTAGTCTGTGAATGTTAAGGATATTGTGAGATAAAAATACCTCCTTTGAACAGAGACATTAGAGCCTGAGCTATTTTGGATTTTGTCAAATGTTTAGAGAAACTCTCTCTCAGTTTCAGCTAAAACACAGCTACATATATGGATATTATGCTTTCTAAAGACTCCAGTGAGAATTATATCATTTCTTAATGCTTCTTCATTCATATTTTCATGTTGTGTTAAGTGCTCACTGAATGTTTTACTTATTTATTTGTAAGTTTTGTGGTGTTAAAATGTGAGGTAATTGGGAGGTATGGTGTTTCCACTACAGTTTCCTTCGACTGTAACTATCATTTATTTTACATTGAAATTGCTGATAGAACTATAGTCCATTTACTGACATAGAGAAATTGATGTTTCAATTTCTATAGTCAATTGATATGTTCATTTCTAAACTTTAAAGTACAAATTAAAGTAATGACATATGTTGGTATAAAAATGAAGTTTTTTCTCTAATCTTAGATTTCAATACTTATTTCATATGATCTTTTTTTGGTTTTATATATGTTATTAATTTTAGTTTCTCAGTATAGTGGAAACAAACATGAACTGCAGAAAAATCTAAACAACCTCATTCAACAGTATCAAACCCTGCAAAAGAACAACTCCGTAATGAAAGAGATGCTGAGAAATAAGTCTAAAGAGCTTGATGACCTCAAACTTCAGAAGGAACATGACTCCTCCAACAGAGAACAGAACAGATTCTGTGGGGAAACCAAAGTTTTAGATTTCATACAGTTCACAGGTATGGAGAGGATCTTTAATAAGGAATTGCACTATTTTTTATTGATTCTCTTCCAGAAGATTTGAAGTCCCGTTAGCTACTTTTATCAGTGGTGATCTGTGGGTCAATGGTTGAGGTTTTATGTAGAGGTAAAGAACACTGGAAATCCTTGTTTGGATTAGGATAATCTTATAGTATCTAGAATTCAGGGGTCAATGGGTGCTCCTGCTCCTACCAGTGCATGGAATTACAATTCATCACAGCTAAAAATTCAGGTCATTTTTAGTTATGGAAAAATCTGAGTATCCAACTTTGTTTTTGTCAGAACATGAAATTTTTTATTAAGAGTGTATTTACAAAATGTTTAGGTTAAAATGAACATAGAGCATTTAGATGGATGCAGTGACAGAAAAAAATGTGTGTTTTTTTTCTGTCTTATTATGAGAAAGTTGGCCTGTTTCTGACTAAGATACCCTCCCCAAAGTTCAAATGAGAGTTTCACCATGGCTGTTCACATTTATGTACTTCTAAAAGTAACACTATAACTTAAACCTAAAAGATACACATATCAAGTGTTGTGAGGAAAGCTTTTTATTTTGCATCATGACTGGTTATCTTTTATTGATTTAACTGATCAATAATTATTAAATAATTGTTAAGAATTTAGAGTTTACAAAGAGCTTTTGCTTATGAACTTACTCTGCTATAGTAGTAAGGGTTGACAATTTTATTATGCAAGGACAGAAGAAAGCTTTAAAATTGCTATATTATAACATATGTGTGAAGAAAAGAAAAAGCTCCAAAAATATCTTTGAAGTATCCCAGACCCATGAAAACCATTTTGTGTCATTAATTTAAAAAAAAAACCTTTGTCATCTGTAAATGATAGTTTAACACCATAATTCCTGTACTTAGGAGGCTGAGGCAGAAGGATTGTAAATTTGAGAACAGTCTGTGTAGCTCAACAAATTCTAGGCCACACCAGCCTGAGCTAAACAATGGTACCTCTTCATAGGAAAACAAAGACTGAAGATAAAGTTTGTTAATTGAACATAGAACTTCCCATCCCCTCAATAAACAAAATAATTGTACTGAGGTGTTGTTGTTACACTAACTGGACACAATTCATTGTTTTCAAATTGACATGTTTGGGTATGTGGGTATACCATTGAATGCATCAACATAATCAGAACAGACTATCACCTTCAAAAGATCTCTCATATGTCTCTTATAACTCTTAAAATAAGAGCATTTAACATAGAGTACAGCACAACTTTAAATGCACAGTATGTGTGAACCAGTATGGGCCCAGCGTTCTAGAATTCTGTCATCCTTGTAACAGCCTTTGAACAGCCAGTGTTTGTTCTCCACCCTCAAGCTCCTTACTATACGGTTCTGTTTCTTAGACTTGGACTGTGTTAAAATCCTCATCTGAGTTGAGTCATATAATTTGGTTCTAGGCCTGGTTTGTTTCATTTTGCACACCATGCTCAAGTTCATCTATGTTTGTCACAGTGGTCCTTGTCCTTATTGGTCGTGTTGGGGTGTTGAGGCTCTATAGGCCAGGCTGTCTTAGAATCTACTTTCTAACCACAAGGCTGGTATGGAAGTCATCACTACTTAACCAATGCTGGCCTCAAACTGTTGGTGACCCTCCTGTCTCACTTTTCTGGAGTGCTCAGGCCATAAGAATAAGCCACTATGCCCAGCTGATTTACTTCCCTTTCATGAATAAACAGTATTCCTTTGTGTTCATCTGCTATATTTTTGTACTGATTTATCCACAATGGACACATCAGCTGTTTCCATATCTCTACTGTTATAAACAACTTTGCATAAAGCATGGGTGTATAGGAGTCTCTCTGAATTCTAGAATCTCAGTTTCTGAGAGCCGTGATAATTTTCTTAGTTATAGAGGCTTAATAAATGCTTTTCTCTGATAACAGTATGCCAGAAAATAAGAAGTTTAGTTATTCATCTTCTCTGTTGTAGGCAAATATGTTGACGGATACTGGTTATGTTGTGGAATTAAATGTTATTTTATGATGGACAATACACACTGGAGTGGATGTAAACGGACCTGCCGGGACTGCAGCTTGTCACTTTTGAAGATAGACAATAATGATGAACTGGTACCATAGACTCTTCCATGCTTTTCTATTCTCTGGGAGTGTGTCTCTAACCCTTGGATAGTGGCATACTGAGTGCAGGCATGGTTTTGAAAGTAAAACCTTCAAGATTGTATATAGTTTGCCAGTAATGTGAGCAAAACTGCAGTAACAGTCTCCCCAGAAACTCACTCCTGCTCCTGGCTTAGTGTCAGGACACAGGGTCTTTGACAAAGAGACTCAATATTAAAAGACAACTCAATCTTTGTAATTTCCTCCCTTTCTCAAGAATCTGCAAGAAAATCTCTCAGAAAATCATGTTTTATCTTAATAAGTTTAATCCTTTGGTATAGAATATCCAGTGAGTGACATTTATTTATTTCCAGAGAGACAGCTACACCATTACCTGGAACTTAGTGCTTGCTCCTTTGAGTCCAGAGGTGAGACTCTTTGAAATGAGCAGTTAGATGACAGTAGAGAAATTAACTGACTTCTGGGCCCATTTCCAAAATGGAAATTATGTAAGATCCATGTAATAAATGTTTTTAACTAGATAGTCCCATTGTGATTTTCACGGAATCTGCCCACAATATTTACTTCATAAAATTCTATTTAAAAACTGATATCTATCTCTAGAAATGAAAATAAATGTTTATTTTACTTCCTGTTTGCTGTTTTCCCTCCTACCTCTCCTACCAAGCTCTCCCGGCATTTCCTCCTGACTTTCACCCCCAATCCTTTATCATTCCTTTTCTGTTCGGCAAAGAGTAGGCTTCCCATGGAATCAACAAAAAACATGGGCATACCAAATTGCAGTAAGAACAGATACCCCTGTCCCCTCTGTATTAAGACTGGGGAATGTGAACCAATATAAGGAATAGAGTCTCAAAGAACAGTAACAGAGTTAGAGACAGCCCGTGCTCCCACTGTCAGATGTCCCACAAGAAGACCAAGATACACAACTGCCCCATATGAAGAGTCCAGTAAGTCTTATGCAGGCTCCCTGGTTGTCTCTTCAGACACTGTGAGCATTCGTGGGTAAAGAGTAGTTGATTCTGTGACTTCTCTTGTGAAGTCCTTGATCCATTTGGTTCCTCTCTCTCCCTCTCATTAGCAGGAGCTTGGTCTAATGTTTGGCAGAGGGTCTCTGTCTCTATTTCCATCAGTTCTGGATAAAGCCTTTATGAAGACAATTGGGCTAAGAATCAGTCTTTGGGTATTGTAAATATTATTAGGCATTATTACATTGACATATTTTTTTCAGTTATCTGATTCTATCCTAGGTCTCTGGGGTCCTGGTGCTCCAGCAAGTGGATCCTGGTACTCCAGGTAGTTTATGATCGTAGGGTGGACCAGCTTTGAATGGCTACTCCCGTAACCTCTAGGCCACCCTTATCCAAACATGTCTCATTGGCAGAACTGACTATAGTCAAAGGTGCATTTGAATACTTTCATAAGTTCAAAGTTACATATGGAACTGGTATGCCATGTTCATTTAGGGGTCTGAATAAGGGAGATTATGAATTCAAGCACAGCCTTGGCTACACAGTGCGATTTTCTCTAAGAAACACAGTCACAAATCATTTCTTGAATCCAGTATCTTTAGATACCTGATTTCTTTTTAAAATAAATTATGGAATTGATTGGTTTTGGCACAAATTAGCCACTAGTGAGAAATTACATAAAAAATGAATTTCAATGGATTGGAGGAAAGGACAACAGAGAATTGACATAAAATAGCTAAGATGTGTTATGTTGTTCTTTCTCTGAAACAGAAGGAAATTGTATCATCAGATATGTCTTTTCCTTTACAGAAGTTCCTTCAGGACAAAGTTAATCCAAACACTTACTGGATTGGATTATCGTATAATGCAACAAAGAGCAAAAAATGGCAATGGATTGATGAAGAGCCATCTAACCTGTGAGTTTCCTGAACACTCACACACTAACAGTGGTACATGAGTTGGGAGGATTGTGTGTGATATTTGTTACCTTTATTAGTTAGTTGAGTAATGATATTTTGCTCAATAGCTTAGCAGAGAAAAGCCATGTGGGAAATCTAAACAGAAATAGAGAGAGATGCCATGTAGCTGCTGAAAGAGTTACATATTGCACCAGTAATCCACAGCCTTGTGGCAATACACAGATTAATAGAAATGCATTAATTTAATAGAGCTAACTAGTAAGAAATCTAAGACATTACCAAACAGTATTATAATTAATATTGTTTCTGTTTGATTGTGTCTGGGCAGCTGAAAAATGAAAGCACAGTCCCTGTTTAATATAGATATGAATAATTTACATTGGTATGAATCTTAGTTTATTCATACAAATTTGAGGTCAATTATGTTATATGTATATGTATTTCTGATCTCGATTAAGTAATTGTGTTTGTGTAACTCATTTAAAAATGTAATGTATATTTAAGAAATATAAGTTAATAGATAATCATCTATAATATTCAAGCTTGTAGTCATATTAGTTAGGATTTCTAGATGTACAGAGATGTATTTCTGATGGATAGGCATTCTTCAAACCTTTGAAGGACTATGGAATATGGCATTTAAGACGTTTTAAGAACCTAAGACTTTTCATGACAATGACACACATCTGCACAAGGTACTTCAAGGGGAATGTAGGCATCAAAGAGGCTCCTTATTGAGATAGTCAGCCATTTGGGCAAGAAACTGCTCTTTCCTGGACTGCTTGATTAACTGGACATGTAGAGCCGACAGAAAGATGACTGCTCAATTTGTTTAAAGGTGACACTGTCCTTCGGAGTTCCTCTTCATAAAAGTGTCTGCTAAATGGTCTTCATGACACAGAAGAAAATAACTGACAAACTGTGAATATAGGTACAACTGTCTTTGTAATTTCCTGCATCATGGAAAAGTCTGCTGGTTACTATGTGCCAGTAGTCCTAAAATGGATGCCCCAATGATACAGAAGAACTTTGGGTGACTGTCCAGGTATAATAAAAAATGAGGAAATATATTTCCTCATTTTTTATTATCTCTTTTATATATTTTTTTATTTATTGAAAAAATTTCCGCCTCCTCTCTGTCTCCCATTTCCCTCCCCGTCCCCCCACTCCTCTCCCCCTCCCTCTCCAGTCCTAAGAATGACCAGGGTTCCCTGCCCTGTGGGAAGTCCAAGGTTCTCCCCTCTTCATCCAGGTCTAGGAAGGTGAGCATCCAAACAGGCTAGGCTCCCACAAAGCCGGTACATGCAGTAGGATCAAAACCCAGTGCTATTGTCCTTGGCTTCTCATCAGCCCTCATTATCCACCATGTTCAGAGAGTCCGGTTTTATCCCATGCTTTTTGAGTCCCAGTCCAGCTTGCCTTGGTGAGCTCCCACTAGATCAGCACCACTGTCTCAGTGGGTGGGTGTACCCCTTGCGGTCCTGACTTCCTTGTTCATGTTCTCCCTCCTTCTGCTGCTCATTTGGACCTTGGGAGCTCAGGCTGATGCTCCAGTGTGGGTCTCTGTCTCTATCTCCATCCATCGCCAGAAAAAGGTTCCATGGGTAAGAACAAGATGCACATCACGTATTTTGATCAAGTGTTACACAGGGAAGAGAAATGGTTTAGAAGATGGCTGACAATAATGTAATACTGAACACACATTAGGACTGTATGTTCTATGATGTGCAGAGCAGAAGCAAATAAAAAGCTTAAGAAGACATGATATGATTGGATCATGCTGACAGATACAATGAGTATGAATATCTAAAACTTTCACATGACTTTTTTTGTAGTTAAGGTATATAATTGTTTGTTGTTTATAAATATAAGAATATGTTAATGAGTAATTTCCATCTAAAAGTGTTATAGTGTATAATGAGATTAAAGGTTATTTTCAATCTAGTAGATTGTTACTCACTAATTTTCTTAATTAACTTTATTTATTGAAAATATAATATACAGAATGAAATTTGATCATATTCACCCCATGCTTGCCCTCTCAACCTTTCCCTGACTGTACGCTAAAGTAGTCACCTTTAACTCAGTGTTCTTGATTAATACTGTCCATTGTTTTATGGCTATAGGACAATCAGTGGAGCAAGCAACACAAGCAGTAGCCACAGCCCCAATAAAGAGTGAGTCTTCCATTTCCAACAGCTGTCAGCTAACAATAATGATTCACTAAAGGGTAAAGAGCAGCTCCTCATCTATACTGTAATTTTAGCTGGCTTAACCCTGTGCAGGTTGCATATAGGCAACCACAACTGCTGAGTTTGTGATTTCATAGCTGTGTAAAGTCCAGAAGGCAGCATTTCACAGAGCTTTTCAACATCAGCTTGTTCTTACATTTTCCCATTTCCTCTTCAATGATATTGCCTGGGGGCGGGGAGTTGGTGAAGACATCCCCACAGTACTACACACATTTTTTCTTCAGTACTTTGAGCAATCCTGCCACTCTGTACTGCCCACTATATAAAGAAGCTTCTCTGACAAAGTTTGAGAGAAATCCTGCTTTAGGGCATAAACCAAAATATCAGAACTGCAATGTGACCACTTGACCATTTATCAATGCCATTGTAGCAGATACCAATCTAGGGCTTGTGACCTCCCCAATACTGAGCTTTTAATTTAGGTTACAATACTCAATACTGAACATTATATCTCTGATGTGTTAAAGACCTCAGGGACTATAAGAAAGCAATTACTCATCCTATAATGATAGTTCCATGGGAGCACATCTTGCCTTTCAAGTCAGTATTGTGGCATGTATAATTTGGCCAAAAAAACTTTATTTTTAAAATCATTGACTATATCAATATATTCTTCAAATTTTAATAACTGCTCATTGTCTGTTTTTGTTTTACAGTGACTTGATGACAGTGAAATCATTACAGGAAAGTAAAGGCTGTGCATCTCTCAGTTTTGGAGGTATAAAACCCCATGACTGTGGAAGAAACTACCCCTGCATCTGTGAAAAGAGAAAAGATAAATTCCCTCTTTCTGTGTGCAGCGTGGAGAAAAAGTAAAAATGGAAATTTTGTCATCTTTCTTAGTTTCATGTGATGATTTGTAACTACTTATTGATTGACTGTCTTAACCACAAGCCTCGGTCAGTTGAGCAAACAGATTAATGGATAGGAAAGGGAAGCAGTATTTTTCTGAAACCTGACTTAACACAGCAGAAGCCATCTCACTGCCTATAAACACAACAGCTAATATCTGGAAAATAGATGGCATTTGATTCAAGCTCTGAGAAATCATTTTCTTTGTTTCCTGAATGAGATATGGATCTAAATACAGATACTAAAAAAGAGGGCACACATCTCCTTCTCACTAGGAAAATTCATTTTATTTTTAATCCCACTGCTCTGGCTTCACAATTAAGAACTAGGATGAAATTGTGGGTTTTTGTTTATTATCTGTTTGCTTATTGCTTGTTATTTATTGAATGTAGAATTTATTTTAAATAAACATTTCTTTGCCCTAAAACTCTTTCTCTTTCTTTGACATTTGCTCATAAGTTGGGATCACATAGATACAGTAATATTAGTTGGGGGCAACTGGATATTATGACTCAAACTCTATTTCTTTCAGGTACATGAGTTTGGGTACAACCTAGACTGCATAGTAGATTTGAGGTAGTTTAGGTCTACAGAGTGAGACATTTGATGAATAATAATAATAATGTTGATGGGAATAATAAAACTAAACTTAAATATTTTCTAGAGACAAGCATTTTTTTAATATTTATTTATTATGTATACAACATTCTGCCTCCATGTATGCCCACATGCCAGAGGAGGGCACCAGACCTCTTTACAGATGGTTGTGAGCCACCATGTGGTTGCTGGGAATTGAACTCAGGACCTTTGGAAGAGCAGGCAATGCTCTTAACTGCTGAGCCATCTCTCCAGCCCCCGAGACAAGCATTTTTTAGCATTATACTACAACTATAAAACTTAAGAAATTTAGTATTTACCAAGTAATATGATCTATTTTATAACTCATATTCATATTTGTCAGTTTTCTACATCACATCACTGTCAATATTTCCTCATGCTCACTATCATCAATGCTTACACTTGTAATGTCCTTTAGATATAAAGTTGGTATTGAGTTGTGATGTCTGGTTTTGACCTTGACATTAAAAAATATCAAAATTTATCTTGTAGTATATATGTAACAAAATGCATCCAGTCTAAGTCATGTGAAATGTGAATTTTACAACTATGTACATCTCTTTAAAAACAATTGTGTAGACTCATTGTATGTCAAATTGACACAAGTTAGATAGATCTGAGGAGGGGAATCTCACTTGATAAAGTACCTCATATAGATCAGGCTGTATGCAAGCCCATAAGGAATTTTCTGGATTAGTGATTGATGGGAGGGTCCCACCAGGTTGTGAGTGATTCCGTCCTGGAATTGGTCTTCCTGAATTCCATAAGAAAGGAAGCTGAGTAAATTATGGGGAGCTTCCAGTAACCAGAACTCCTACATGGTCTCTGTGTCAGCTTCTGCCTCCTGTCCCCTGCCAGGTTTTAGTGCCTGCCTTGACTTCCTTCAGTGATGGACTGCTATTTGAAATGTTAGCAAAACAATTTCTTTCCTCCCAAAGTGTTTTGGTCATGGTGTTTCATCATAGCAATAGAAACACTAAGAGAACAATAAAAACTTAACAGGAAAATTACTTTTACCACCCAAAGTTCTTTTGTAATCCTTGGCCTCCCCACCTATGCCCAGGTAAGCAGATGTATGTTCTCTTGTACTGTAAATTAATTAGGCATTCCATAGTTTCATGAACTAAGTAAAAAGTTGTGATTGGCTCCATATTTATTTGTATCTTTTATTATTATTATTATTTTTTACTTATCTAACTCAATCTTATTTCATGGATTAGTGATTCATTGTTTTTGTTACTAAACACTTTCTATTACTCAAATTTTCTGCAATATTTTGTCATTCACACGTTCAAACATGGTGTGTTTCTACGTTTTAACCATTATTAATGAATTTCTTATGCTAATTTGTGTTAGTCACTGTGTGAATATATATTTAATGCTTTTTGGTAATCATCCAGAACTCTGATATTAGAATCCTTGTGTTAAGTAAAATTTCAATTAACGAGGGGCTTTCAGAATGTTTCACATGGCTTACATTATGTTATTTTCTCTGCAACATAAAAGAGTGCCCTTTGTCCCTCATCTTCTTCTCTGAAATAAATTCTAAACATTAATTGAGGCCCATTATCCAGGACTGCTGAAACTATCTGAATCAAATGATGTGGCATTGCTTTGATGCTAGAAGACCATGTCTTTATCATCTCCCATATGTTACAACAGCTTGGTTAACTTCATTTAGATCAATCATTCCCATAGGTATTCATCTACCTTCTTTGGATTGTTTTAATCCTTTAGAACTTGATGTTTTTTGAGAGTAGTTTACAGGATAGGAAGCTAAAACCCTGGGTAACTCATATCTGACAGCTACTGGTGATGTTGAATCCTGTCCTTCAGCCTTCTTTCCCTGTTCATCAGCATCAATAATTTTCTCAATTATTTCAAATCTTTTTACTATAGTCTTTTGTAAAGCCTGAATTTCCTTGCCTATGTATATTTCTAGTAATTTCATTGAGGCACCTAGTCTCTGGCCTTATTCTGCACATGTGAATTCCAAGGTCTGAAGTTTCTCCTTTAAAGATAACATCTCATCCTTGGACATTACTTGAATAGTGTGCAGATTGATTTCCTAGAGAGATACTCTATCTGCTAACTTATAACTTTTTAACAAATTTTGATAATCAAATTCAACAGTATGAATACTTTCAGGTAAGTTCTTAGTACCCTTAGATATGGATTCAATTTTGTCTGTCAAATTAATCTTAGCCTTTTTTAATAGTATTAATTTTTTCAGGTAACTTTTGACTTTCAATGGTGCTAATTCTGTCAACTAGTTGTTCATTATTAATCTGTAAATACTGGATCACTCCTCAAAGTGCCATATTCTTCATTAATGACAGAATATGAAGGAAAAACCTGACTCCCAATACCCAATAAATTGAAGTATCACTATAACCATATCAGCCTTGTATAATAAAATCCATATTATTAGCAAAAAAGTTACTAAAAGTTTCAATATTAAAATATAGTCTGACATATTGATTTATTAATTACCTGTTGTGTGATCCATTAAACTGCAATCTTTATTGTCCAGCAGATGTGTTTGCAGAGTCACGGTGGTGACAGGAATGATCCTGAGCCATTTTAGTTTCCCACCTTGGTACTGGTTAAATACTGGGAAATATGGTTTGCTCAACAAATTAAAAACAAATCACTTCCATACATGGAACAAGAAACCTAGATCACATGGGTAGGGAGCAGAAACCGAAAGTTGCACAAGTCACCATGCAGCAAAAAAACATGCCAGAAAACCATGCCAGGGAACGTGACAGTTGTGCATGTGCTTGGGAAATTTCCAAGTTGCCACACAGTAAATGCAACTGTGGCGGGAGTTCTACAAAAAACTGCTTGGGTAAAAGCAAGCCAGTGGGCAGGGTTGGGAGACTGTCTGGGCCATGGACTGGCTAGGCCTGTAGGCCATCTACCCAGTAGGTGTGCAGTCTAAATCCACATGGGTGGCAGATGAAGAAGGATACTTAGAAGAAATCCCACACTAGCTCAGAGTTGAGAACTAGAAAGCTATTTATTTAGGAGTAGACTCACAAATCAGAATCCTCTGCTGGAACGGAGATCAGAAACTGTATCCTGCAGCTGGAAAAGAGGCCAGATGCATGCTCTACATTGATATAAATCTTATAAGAATGAAGGCGTAAGCCACGAACAATGCCACACCAGTTTAGAATTATGATTAATAGGGTAGTATTTATTTAAAGAGGAAAAAAATTACAAATCACGGTCCCAGACAAAAGCCCTCTGCGCAACCAGGAAGGGAGTCTAGTCACCGGCAGAGCAGGAAGTGAAGAGAGCTAGCAGAAGGAAATAGAAGCTTTTTGAAGGGAGAGAAACCACGCCCCAATGGGCTGGTATCTCAGCAGCTATTGGTTGGAGGGGCAGAAAGACCTCCCACAACACCTCCCCCTTTTGTTTAAGTAAGAGAGTTCTAAACCTACTACAAAATTATATACAATAAGTACAAATATCCTATTCTAACTAGCTTAGGACTTGTATAATAAATAACTTGGCCAAGTCGTGAGAGAAAAGTAACTACATTTATATAGTCTTCAACCCCATCGAAGATCTGAGAAGGGAAATAATGTTACCTGGGTAATTAGGAAGTTCAGTAAAACAACTTCCAAAACATGCAACAAATCACAGAGACAACTAGCTACCTGGGCAATCACCCAAAGTCATGTTTGCAGCGTTGAAGCAACCAACTTTGGCTAAGGCCTAACATAACTGACATACCATTTTCAAAGGCAAGCAACTTTTCAAAACTATCTTACCCTGTCTTGGCAGGATATGACAGTCCTGTTTTATCCATTGATGCACGCTCTGTATCTCTGTCAGTGGTTGAGGTATGGGCATTTCTTTGCCCCAAGGCCAGTTCTGCCAAAAAGAAAGGCTCCAGGTGGAGTGTCTTTGGTGCTCAACATTCTCTCGGGAATAGAGCGGTGTTGCCAGGAGCAATTGTGTCTCACTACCACAAAACTCTGAGTTAGATTAAAGGCCATTTTCTACAGCTCTTTGAAGAGGTTGAAGATCATCTATCTATACTGTGTATAATCTCTATATATCTAAAGAACCTGATTAGTCTAAATGGCATCTGATTTATAAATGGCAAACTTAGATGACTATCAATCTATATAATTCTCAATATCTATCTAACTTAAAGACTAAGAAAATAAACATCTGTGTAACAAATGAGGATAATGACCTCCAAATATAAACAATGTACAAATATATATTGCAATATGGTAAATATATATCAATACACAAACAATATATAAGTATCTTAATCAGAAGTAGAAATGTACATTGCAATATGGTAAATATATACAATATATATCGATACAATATATGTCAATACATAAAAATATTTTAAACAGAGGTAAAAACATGCATGCATACAATAGTCAATATAATTTAACTTTGTATCAATATACAAGAATCAATACCAATATATTTGTCTAAAAATTGTAACTCGCAATTACAAATCTATTATACCATCTTCCCTCTTTTTTTTTCCCAAATTGATCCCTGAGCTTATAAAATTCCTCCCCCAACTTCCCAACCCTTAAATGATGTCCCTAAACCCAGGAGCAAACTTTACTGGGAGAGGGGACGTTGTCCTCTAGAATTACTTCTGTCCCCCAGCTGTCATGGGGGCGACGTTCTTTCTGGGGGATCCTCTGAAAGCAAAATGATGGTGAAATTTCAAGATCAATGTCTTTTAAAATTGCAAATAGTCTCTGAGTATTTTGTGGAGGTCTGGCCAGAATGTTGTACAAGATGTGCACCATTTCAGCTAACCAAGTTGGGATATTCTTCTGCAGCTGGTACCCAAAACAGGCCTTGTAGTAGCGCTATCAGTATCATGATGTCATATAAACCAGGTAGAGTTGTTGTTGTGGGGCCCCATCTTCCTCCTGGAAACTTCAAATGCCACTTCAGAAAAGACTCATTGTTTATTGTAAAAAACTTAAACATTAATCATATAGACATATATATATATATATATATATATATATATTCAGTGAAAGACATGATAGATATATTCAATGAAAGGTATGATAGGTATGAAGAAAAGCAAAGATGTTTTCTAAACTCATATTTCTTTCTGTCCCATATCATGGCTCTTGACATGAGACAGCAACTCCAGAAACTCTGGGTTTTTCTCTTACTAACAGGCTTGGAATTGGAGAGGGACTGAGCCAGAGTCCAACTTCAAAACCAGCTCTATAAATTTAGAAATATGATTTAATATGTTTTACTTACACAACTCATTCAGTTTTCTTGATATTTCCTATTGGGCAGGTATTTTTTCATCTGTCAGTATCCAAATATCCAGGGTCCCTTAAATTTTTCAAAGGTGAGTGTTTTCCTGTGGAGATAAGAACAGAACCCTGCCCCCATTCTATATGTTTTTCCTACCACCTGTATGAATATCATCATTGTGGATGAGTTGTCATTTCTCCTTTCCAAGAGGTTTCTCCTCTTCAAATCGAAACTTTATTAATTTTGATGGTATCCACAATTTTTCTTCTCCTGTGGAAACAAGAGCAAAACCCCTTCCCCAACGTAGCACATCTCCTGGCTTCCATTGAGAGGTCAGCACATCTTTGAAATAAATCGGTTGATTTAGTTCAGCAGACTTTTCCATTATCCAATGCTTTTTCTGCTGCTGTCGTTCCTTTCTCATTAGCATTAAGAAAATTCAAGGTTAATAAAGCATTATGTAATCTATTTCTGGGGCTATTTTCGGTCCCTTTCTGTTTGTTCAGCATATCCTTTATAGTACGATTTGATCTTTCTATAACTGCCTGACTTGTAGGATTATTTGGTATACCTGTAATGTGTTTTATATTATAATAATCAAAAAAGCGTTTTATTTTCTTAGATACATATGCTGGACCATTATCTGTCTTTATTTGTGCAGGTATACCCATGATGGTCATAACTTCCAATAAATGTGTGATTACTGAATCTGCCTTTTCTGAGCTCAGGGCAGTAGCCCATTGAAAACCTGAATACGTGTCTATGGTGTGGTGTACATATTTTAATTTACCAAACTCCATAAAGTGGAACACATCCATCTGCCAGATTTCATTTCTCTTAGTACCCTTTGGGTTACTCCCTGCAGGCAATGGTGTTTGATTATAGAAAGAACAAGTAGGACATCTCTTTATAATGTGCTTAGCTTGTTGCCAAATAATGGAAAATTCTTTCTTTAGGCCTTTACTATTGACATGATGCTTTTTATAAAATTCCAAGGCCCGCAACACACTTCCAATCAAAAATTGATCAATCTCATCATTGCCTGTGCTAGAGGACCAGGCAGACCTGTATGGGACCGGATGTATGTTATGTACATCGGACAAAGCCTGTTCCTGATTATGTCTTGTACCTGGATAAACAATGAAGTCAACTGTGTGTCATCTGGTATAAATTCAGCAGTTTCAATATGCAAGATAACTCTTTCTGCATATTGTGAATCTGTAACTATATTAAGAGGTTCTTTAAAATCCCTTAGCACCATAAGAATGGCATATAATTCTGCCTTCTGGACAGAATTATAAGGGCTTTGTTCCACCTTACTCAATTCATCTGACTTGTAACCTGCTTTCCCTGATTTATTTGCATCAGTATAGAACGTACGGGCTCCAGTTATTGGAGCATCACATACAATTTTAGGAAGAATCCAAGAAGTTCTCTTTATGAGGTTAAGTCTACTACTTTTGGGATAGTTGCTATTAATTTCTCCCAAAAAATTAGCACAAGCACTTTGCTACAGTTCATTGTCTTCCCATAACTTTTTTATTTCTTCAGTAGTAAAAGGCACTATAATTACTGCTGGGTCTATACCTGCTAGTTGACAAAGTCTCAGCTTACCTTTTATAATTAGTTCAGAGACTTTTTCCACATAAGTTCTTAATTTTTTACTTGGTTTATTAGGTATAAATATCCACTCTAAAATAATATCTTCCCTCTGCATTAGAATCCCTGTAGGAGAGATTATGGAAGGCAATATGACTAGGATGCTGCTATGATTTGGGTTCACCCTAGCCACATGTGCTTCCTGTAATTTTTCCTCAATCATTGTCAGTTCCTTTTCTGCTTCAGCTGTCAGTTTTCTTGGACTATTAAAATCTTTATCACCATCTAAGGTTTTGTTTAAATGAACTATTAGATCAGGTGTTATCCCAACAGCTGGTCGTAGACTGGAAATGTCTCCCAACAATCTTTGGAAGTCATTAAGAGGCTTTCACCGGTCTCTCCTAATTTGTGCCTTTTGTGTTTTAATCTTCTCTAACCCTATTCTGTAACCTAGGTAATTAATAGAATTTCCTCTTTGAATCTTTTCAGGGGCAATTTGTAATCCCCACCTAGGAAAGACTTTCTTTACTTCTTCAAACATCCTTTCTAAAGTATCTTTATTTGAATCAGATTATAAGATGTCATCCATGTAATGATAAATTATGGACTTGGGAAATTGTTTACGAATTATTTCCAATGGCTTACTTACAAAATATTGGCACAATGTAGGACTATTGAGCATACCCTGTGGGAGGACAGTCCATTGATATCTCCTATTAGGCTGAGAATTATTATAAGTAGGCACCGTGAAGGCAAATTTTTCTCTATCCTTTTTTTGTAACGGTATAGTGAAAAAACAATCTTTCAAATCAATAACTATAAGAGGCCATCCTTTTGGTAATAGAGAAGGCAAAGGAATTCCAGATTGTAGTGGGCCCATAGGTTGAATTACTTTGTTGACAGCTCTTAGATCTGTCACCATTCTCCATTTACCAGATTTCTTTTTTACAACAAACACAGGAGAATTCCAAGGGCTGGTTGATTCTTCAATATGGTGAGCATCTAATTGCTCTTGCACCAGCTGTTCCAATGCCTGTAATTTATCTTCAGCTAGAGGCCACTGTTTGATCCATATTGGCTTCTCAGTTAGCCATTTTAAAGGTAGGGCTGTTGGTACCTCTAAAGGTTTGGTATTTGCTATATGTTCTTGTACAGCCTGAATGGCTAGTGACCTTTTTCCGTAATCCCTCATCATATCTTTCCCAGAATTATGAGTTCCTGGAACTGCAGGAATGTTAATCTGGGTATTCCATTGCTGTAACAGGTCACGGCCCCATAAATTTATTGCAATATTGGCTATATATGGCCTTAGTCTTCCTATTTGCCCTTCAGGCCCTATGCATTCCACCCATCTTGTGCTTTGTTTTACACGAGATAGGGTTCCAATTCCCAGAAACTGAACATCTACCTCTTGAAGAGGCCAATTCGGATGCCAAGATTCTGGGGTAATGATACTTACATCCGCACCTGTGTCTAATAAGCCTTCTATAAAAGTGCCATTTATACAGACTTTTAGCTGCTTTGGTCTTTGGTCATTAATAGAAGTCTGCCAAAATATACATTTACTCTGTCCTACTAGGTTTTTTTACTCATCCTCCACATGTAATTCATCATTTAGACCAGTATTACTTTTTACAGCAGAAATTGGAGCTTTTAATTTTCTTGGTGAGGCACGTTCTCCACTGTGACTGGAAATGACTGGGTCGATGTTGGCTTGGGAGCCTGCGAGAGGCCCCTCAAGGATTTTCCCGACTGTATCGGGTTGCCTTGTTTGTCTGTTGTTGACCTGCATTCGTTGGACCAATGACGGCCTTTACCACATCTCCTACATATACCTGAATGCCTAGGTCCCCTATTTTTGTCATTCCCAGAGGAGATATTATTCCTAGAAATTCTGTGCCTGCAATCCCTTTTCAGATGGCCTAATTTACCACAATTAAAACACATGGCAGTTTGATGTCTCCTCATTGCTGTAGGAAATCGCTTCTCCTACCCAAGATTCATCATTATAGCTAAATGTCTCAACATTCATCGTATGCTGAATCCATTCATCCATAGGTGCTGATCTAGACTTTAAAGGCCCAATTATCTTTTTGCATTCTCAAACGCTAGAGATTTAAGAAGTATTCGTCTAGATTCTGGGTCTGTTACCCCTATGTCCAGAGCCTTAATTAATCTTTGCAAAAAGTCAATAAAGGGTTCTCTCTGTCCCTGCCTAATTCTGGTATATGATTCAACCCTTTTTGCTGGATCTTGTATCCTATTCCAAGCATTTAAAGCTGCTTGGTGACATATACACAGTACTTCATCATCATAAAGAGCTTGGACCTGTGGATCAGCATATTCTCCTGCACCAAGAATTTGATCTTGGGAAACCTCGACACCTTTTGCTCTTCCTTGCTGTTCCATATGTTTGGATTCTTCTATGAAATAAATTCCAAACATCAAGGAAGGTCCCTTATCTAAAACTGCAAACACTAACTGATGGAAATCATAGGGGGTAGCTCTAGCATTAGAAGCCCAAGTCCTTATCATTTCCTTTACATATGCGGAGTGCAGCCCAAAATTAACAACAGCTTGTTTAATTTCTTTCAGATCATTCATTGCTATTGGCATCCATCTAGCTTCTCTGACTCTCTTTGAGCCTTTAGAAGTTGATGCTTTGTCAGAATTAAGTATAGGGTATGCTGCTGAAACCCTGGGTAAGCCAGTTCTAATAGCTGTATCCTGTCCTTGTGCCTTATTACTCTGTTCACCAGCTCCCATCATTTCTTCAAGCATTTCAAGTCTTTTTATTATTGCCTCTTTTGAATCCTGAGTCTCCTGACCTGCATGAGTTTCTAGTAAAGATAGTATGGTTCTTGAGAGTACCATAATCTTCCTAAGTGATAGAATATTCAAAAGAATACTAAAACATAGTAACCAGTAAATAAATTTATCCTCATAGTCATATAAATTTTGCATGATAAGACCCATTGTATTGGTAGCCCAAACAGTGAAATTCATGCTGGAAACAAAAACTGCCATATTACCTATTATCCAGCTAGCCTCTAACTCACCGAAATCCGCCTGTCTCTGCTTCCTGAGTGCTGGGATTAAAGGCGTGCACCACCACCTGGTCGGCCTCAGAGATCGTCTTGCCTCTCTAAATATTATGGGCCTGAAGGCTGAGTGTATCTCAGACTTGGCACTGGGGCCTAAGTCACGAACTAAACAAAAAATGGCTTACACGGAACCATAAACCCAGAATCCAGGGGTAGAGAAGAGTAACCCGAAAGCCGTGTATGCCTCCACGTGACAGAGTCACCTTGAGGGATTGCAGCTTCCACAACCGGCAACCGTGTGATCTGGTTCGCACTGCTTAAGGGCTGTACTCTCAAGAGAGATTTAAAAACGACTCAGAAAAGAGCAAACCATGCAGGCAGAGACTATGCGGGCCTGTGGAGTTTAAATCCATGTGGGGAGGCAGAGGATAGGGTGCGTGGGGACTTGAAGTCAAGCTGAGGTGTCTAAAAAAATATAAAGAATTGCAGCAAGAAAAGCCAGTGCCTGATAATTTAAATTAAACTGCTGGCTCCAGGCACAAGGCATAAGCTACAAGGCTGCCGCAAGGCCCAAGCCACACGGCCGCCGCAAGGCACAAGCCACATGGCCAGCCGCAAGGCACAAGCCGCGGCTGAGGAAGGGAAGGCTCGCACCAAGCCGAACTCGCGGCTGGCAGCCGAGCGGGGGAAGGAGAGGTCCTAAAAGCCAAACGTTCGGGCGCCAGGTGAAGGCATAAGCCACGAACAATGCCACACCAGTTTGGAATTATGATTAATAGGGTAGTATTTATTTAAAGAGGAAAAAAACTTACAAATCACGGTCCCAGACAACAGCCCTCTGCGCAACCAGGAAGGGAGTCTAGTCACCGGCGGAGCAGGAAGTGAAGAAAGTGAGCGGAAGGAAATAGAAGCTTTTTGAAGGGAGAGAAACCACGCCCCAATGGGCTGGTATCTCAGCAGCTATTGGTTGGAGGGGCGGAAAGACCTCCCGCAACATAAGAAGGCACACTCTAGTGGTTGGGTAACTATTGGCTGTAGGACTTCCTATATCAGGTTAATTTAAACTGCAAGAGCTAGTTAATAACAAGACTGAGTTAAAAGACCAAATATTTTATAATTAATATAAGCTTCTGTGTACTTATTTGAGACTGAATGACTGTGGGACGAGGAGGGACAGAAACTTCTGTTTACATATTATAATCTTGTAACAGTAGTGGACAGTGCCATCCTATCTACCTAATAACTATTTGCTGATTTTTTTTTCACTTAAGTGGTACCACTAGAGTTTATATTATTTATTTATTTACTGTTTAATGCTGATTTAGTCAGGTATTCAGACAGCTGGTGGCATCCTTCATTGCAGGTTCTGGCTTAGTAGCCTGTTTGCCATGACCAGTGTTGGTGCTGCACTCAGTGGCTTACCTTGTAATCACAGAACTCACAGGAAGGGAAGAGGATCAAGGGTCAAGGCCCATCTCAGCTACATAGTCATTTCTGGGCCACCTTGAACTAAATCAGCCTACTCACCAGAAACACAAACCATTAAAAGGAAGAGTGTTTGGGGAGGATAAGCTGAGTCTTCTGACTCCATAGATAACGTGGGATTCCCCTCTGTATGCTATGAATACCACTGGTTAATGAAGAAGTGGTTTTAAGCCTGAGGTAGGGTAGAAAAGAGCTAGGTGGGGAAAAAAAAAAGAAAACTACGGTAGAGTCAAGAGAAGCCTTGTAATCCCACCACAGACAGATGCTGGAACTTCACTCGGTAAGGAATATTCTCATGGCACACAGATTAATGGAGATGTGTTAAAGATATAAGTTAGCCAGAAATATGCTTAATCTATTGGCCAAAGAGTATTGCAAATAATATAGTTTCTGTGTGATTATTTCAGGGCTGAACAGCCAAGTACAAATAAGCGGCCTCTTTACAACACACAGAAGATGCAATGGAGTTAAAGAGCTACTTATGGTCTTACTTCTGACTATGATATAGTGAGAGGACAGGGACAAAAGAGAAAAATCCTTATGAATTGGTATAACTATGTTTTCAATAAGTAAATTTTATCCTTGGGTTTTGAAGGGCCCAAATATCTGTCTGAATCCTCCATCCCATTCTGAGTTCCCGAAGCACCCTTGTCATCTCCCTACTCTCAATGTTTGTGGCCCAGCAAGGACTATGTGAGTAGGAAAGATAATCACATCTGTAATTGTAGATACCAGGACACACGGGGTGGTTACTGACACAGGAAATCTCAAAATAGTGCTCTTTTTGTTTTTTATAAGCTGTGAAGTTTACCATATTTCAGTATTGTGAAAAGGCTACCTTAAAACAAATACTAAGAGGCATGAAGCTGATCAGGACCATACAGTCTTCCTGGTGAAGATGGTGATTAAGCTCATCCATCCTATGGGAATGTGGCTACTGCAGGTGTCCCTTCACCTCAGTCTGGGACAGGACGAACAGCATATAGCTGTAAAATAATGATGCCACTGAGGTCTGAGAATCAAACTAGAAGGTTTGAATGTCTAACTAGGATTGAGTCTGTCTCAACATAAAGGAACAGGCAGTTGTGGTTTCTCAAATAAAGGCATTTACACCAAGCAAACCAGAAAGATGAATATATATATTTGAGTGTGTATGTTTGGGGTTTTTAGGCACAAAAATGATTTTAGAATACAAAATTCAAGGAAACAAAGTCTTTCTTCAAGTTTCTGATTATCTGTTTTATTAATTTGATGAGGTGAATTTTGATACTTCATATTTTGTTCTGGACATTAACCAAAGAACCTCAGTGGGAATGTCTATCAATTATGTCTGATGTGATGTTATCTTCTAATGCAAACTGTGCTTACTAACACTTTACCTTTTATTTTCCTAGAAATTCAGAGCTTAGTTGTCCTTAACTCAGAGGAAACTGCAAACTTTGACTTAGCCTCCCCCTGTCTATGTCCACAATCAAAAAATTGCCCACTCTGTGTTCAGTTATTGTTAGCTGACTCCTTCATCAAGCACACTGGTAGGCATCTCCTGTTCATGCTTCAGTCATAATAATGAACAAAACAGATGTGGTGTTCTTGCTCATAGACTTTGCCTGATGTTAGAGGAGGCAAACAATATGTAGAAAAAATAAGGAAACATGCCCTGCATGTGGTTAGTCCCAGTGGTAGGTATGACGACTTCTCAGCTTAGATAAGGATGGAAAAAGGTCTCAGCACCATTAACATTTCCATGGGAGTGTGACACAAATGCCTGGATCTGATGACAACAACATGGATTTCCTAGAGTGGCAGTGGATCCCAGTTCCTCTCTTTGGCTCATCTGCCATCCCCATCCTGTTCTTCCAAACACCTTCACTCTTTGACAAGTCAGGTAGAAAACCTAGACCATACTGTGGCTTAGAGAAGTTTCCACAGGCTAGAAAGCCTAAAAAAATGTTCTTTAGAAATTTTAGTGCCTCTATCTATATTACTGATGACACACTCTCTAGATAACCATGTGAAAAAAAACAGTTTTGAAGATTCAGTGTTTTGCTCAAATTTATGTGGTAAGGAACAAATGGAATTTTGGGTTTTAAATATAAGGTTTCATGTTGAATGAAAGCCTCCTATCCATTTCCAGGTTATGATTAAAATTTTTATTTGTGAAGCTGATGTGGTGGCTCATACCTTTAATCCCAACACTTTTAAAGAGAGGCAGGCAATCACTATGATTTTGAAGACAGCCAGTTCTACATAGCAAATTTCAGGCCAGCAAGGAGTACATAGTGAGACTCTGCCTCAAAGAAAACTAAACAAAAAACTATTTTAAAATCTTGTTAAATAATCACACCAAGCCCGAAAAGAAGTTGTTCTTCACTATTGCTATAGTCAAAGACTTTGTGAATGATAGAATTTATCTGAAGTCAGAGTAATTGTTGGTATTTCCACTCATGTCTGTCCAGGTACAATCTCATGCTTGTGGCAAGCTAAAATGCAGGCCCTTCTGAGTTCACATTGAATCTAAATTCTGAGTATTCTGGAAGGCTTTATGTATACATCCAGAGTTAGTTTCTTTGTGTCATTAAATAAATCAAAACAGAGAAAGTTATATATCAAGGCAAATTCAGCAAACATTGGTGGCCACATCAGAGATGTGGTTACAGAAAGATGGAAACTTTTCTACATGTCATCAGATGAAGTTCCTTGCATTCAGTTTGGTGGAGTTAGTGGTCTGCTAAGCTGATAGCATTAAAAGGATTTTTGCATCAACCGTGCTGTGAGTGTCTCTTTGGGCGACCTCCTCCTTGGTGCGGCTTAAGGGTCCAACAGTGTGATAACTAGGGCCAGACATGAGACTTCAATAAGGAAACCTGGTGGTCAGAAGGTTTCTGTGACTTGCATAAGCACTATCACTAATGGAAAGATGCAATAGCTTGGGCACCTGTACAAATGTCATTTTCTAATAAACCTAGTGAGAAGCTGTGAGATTACCTTGTGTTTCTTGGCTAGTGGACATAGAGGTAAAGAAAGAGCTCATGATATAGAACATGTGCTCCATGTGTGTCTTGTGAATACAAAATGTCTCCTGGGTCTTTTCCTCTTTGACCATGTTCAACAAACATACTTTACTGACATTATCCATAATCATACCTCCTAGCTAACTAACTTTTTGTTCACTCCTACTGTAGCTTACCTGTCCTATGATCCATAGGTCATGTAGTTTCATCTATTTTTTTTCCATTCCCAGGGTAAATCTAAATCCTTTTTTCCCACCTAGATTAAATCTGTGGCTCAAGGAAGATTATCATTTGCTAAATAATTTATAAGCTTGTCCTCAGAGCTCCACGGAGTTATGTGGATTTCATTCTCTTTCAGTTATTCTTTGACACACATTCTCATCAGGCTAGCCTGGTTAAAACTCTCTGTTTTTCTCAGGCCATGATGCCTTGTCCTTTTGTCATTATTTTTTTCCTTGTTCTCTAAATGTCTTTATTGAACTTTAGTGTAAAATTATGTTGTAGTGATCCTAAAACTTAATTTTAGTTCATGATAAAATGTTAATAGCGTGGAATATATAAAGAGTAGAATTACGATTAAGAAATGATTTTTATGTTTGTTTTTTTTATTACTTTTTTATGTGAATGTATGTGCATTTGTGTGATCATGTTACAGGACATCTGTAGTTAGAAGGCAGTCAGAGGAGTCACTTCTCTACTTCTACTGTGTGGTATCTCATGGCTAAATTCTGGTAGTAAGGCTTGATAACAATGGCTTTCATCCACAGAGTCATGTCACCAGCCTAAGATCATTTTTCATGAATTTATAAAAAACAAAAAACCTTTAGTAAAACTCCTACAGTTGATTCTATATACTATAATTTGGCCAATAAACTTTATTTTTAAAATCATTGACTCTATCAATATATGCTTCAAATTTTAATAACTGCCAATTATATGTTTTGTTTTACAGTGATTTGATAACAGTGAAATCATTACAAAGAAGTGGAGGCTGTGCAACTCTCAGTTTTAAAGGCATAAATCCCTGTGACTGTGGTAGAATCTACCCTTGCATCTGTGAAAAGAGAAATGATAAATTCCCTCATTCAGTGTGCAGTAGGGAGGAAAAGTAAAATTGGAACTTTTGTCATTTTTCTTAGTTTCATGTGATGAGTCACAACTACTTAATGATGAATCTCTTAACCACAGGAATGGGTCAGCTGAGAAAACAGATTATTGGATGAAAAAGGGAAGCAATATTCTTCTGAAACCTGACTTAACACAACAGAAGCCATCTCACTTCATGTAAACACAACAGCTTATATCTGGAGAATAAATGCCATTTAATCCAAGCTCTGAGAAATCATTTCCTTTGCTTCCTGAATGAGATATGAATCCTGAATCCTGAAGTAATAGGAGCGGCGGGGCTGCGTCCCCAGCATCCCAGCCGCCCACACGGCTAGCTTTACAAGAAATAATTACATGGACACTATATTCTTTTAAACACTGCTTGGCCCATTAATATCTAGCCTCTTCTAGGCTAACTCTCACACCTGGACTAGCCCATTTCTAATCAGGTTTGTAGCATCCAAGGTGCACTTACCGGGAAAATTCTAGCCTACGTCCATCCTGGGTCAGAGCTTCATTGCGATTGTCCTGCTCTGAGAGGAGTTCCGTGAAGTCTGAGCTTACTTGCTCTTCCTCCCAGCATTTTATTCTGTTTACTCCACTCACCTATGTTCTAACCAATCAGGGCCAAGCAGTTTATTTATTGCTTAACCAATGAAATCAACAGATTGATATATGACACTCCCACATCTGAATCCAAATATGGAAACTTAAAAAAACAGGACACACATCTTCTCACTAGGATAATCCATTTTTATTCCCACTGCTCTGGCATCACAATTAAGTACTAGGATGCAATTGTGGGTTTCTCTTTGTTAGCTGTTTGGTTATTGCTTGTTATTTTTTGAATGTAGAATTTATTTTAAATAAACATTTCTTTGCTATAAAATATAATTCCAGATTTGACAAATAGTGGCCGGGATAGTTTAAGGAGCTCATAAAACCATCCATAGTCTTATGTGTTCTCATCCTCTCTCTCTCTCTCTCTCTCTCTCTCTCTCTCTCTCTCTCTCTCTCTCTCTCTCTCTCTCTCTGCCATTTGCTCACAGGTTGAGATCACATAGATACAGTAATATTAACTGGGGTCAGCTGGATGTTATGGCTCAAACTTATTTTCATACAAGTACATGAGTTTGGGTACAACCTTGAATGCATAGTAGGTTTGAGGGAGTTGAGGGTTCCAGAGCAAAAATGTCCCATGAATAATAACAATAATAAGGATGGTAATAGTAAAACTAAACTTCAAAAATATTTTCTATAAACAAGCAATTTCTTTTTTACCATCATACTAAAACTATAAAACTCAAGAAATTTAGTATTTACTAAGAAATATGATCTATTCCATAGCCCATATTCATATTTGTCAGTTTTCGACATCACATCACTGTCAATATTTCCTCACGTTCACCTTCATCAGTGCTTTCACTTATAATGTCCTTTACATAGAAAGTTGTTATTGAGTTGTGATGCCTTGATTTGGACTTTTACAATAAAAAAATATCAAAATTTACATTGTAGTATGTATGTGACAAAATGTACCCAGTCTAACTCATATGAAATGTGAGTTTTACAAACTATGTACAGCTCTTTAAAAACTGTTGTGTAGGCTCGTTGTATGTCAACTTGACACAAGTTAGATAGATATGAGAGGGGGAACCTCACTTGAGAAAGTGCCTCAATAAGATCTGGCTGTATGCAGGCCCATAGGGAATTTTCTGGATTAGTGATTGATGGGAAGGTCCCACCAGGTTGTGAGTGATGCCTTCCTGGGACTAGTGTTCCTGAATTCCCTAAGAAAGAAAGCTGAGAAAACAATGGGGAGATTCCAGTAACCTGCATTCCTACATGGTCTCTGCCTCAGCATCTGTCTCCTGGCCTCTGCCAGGTTTTAGTGCTTGCCTTGACTTCCTTCAGTGATGGACTGTTATTTGGAATGTTATCAAAACAATTTCTTTTCTCCCAAATTGTTTTCGTCATGGTGTTTCATCATGGCAATAGAAATCCTAGGAGAACAATTAAAACTTAACAGGAAAATTACTTTTACCACCCAAAGTTCTTTTGTAATCCTTGGTCTCCCCACCTGTGCCCAGGTAGGCAGGTTATGCACTCTTGTACTGTAAATTAATTAGGCATTCCATAGTTTCATAAACTAAGTAAAAATTTGTGATTGGCTCCATATTTTTTGCATCTTTTATTGTTATTATTATTATTTTTACTTATCTAACTCAATCATATCTCATGGGTTAATGATTCATTGTTTTTGCTACTATACACTTTCTATTACTCAAATTTTCTGCAATATTTTGTCATTCACACATTCATACATGGTGTGTTTCTAAGTTTTAACCATTATTAATAAACTTCTTATGCTAATTTGTGTTAGTCACTGTGCGAATATATATTTAATTCTTTTTGGTAATCATCTAGAACTCTGATATCAGAATCCTTGTGTTAAGTAAAATTTCAGTTAACAAGGGACTTTCAGAATGTTTCACATGGCTTACATTATGTTATTTTCTCTGCAACATGTTAGAGTACCCTTTGTCCCTCGTTCTTCTCTGAAATAATTCTAAGCATTAATTAAGGCCCATCATCCAGGACTGCTGAAACTACTGAATCAAATCATGTGGCATTGCTTTGATGCTAGAAGACCATGTCTTTATCATCTCCCATATGTTACAACAGCTTTCTTAACTTCATTTAGATCAACCATTCCTATAGGTGTCCATCTACCTTCTTTGGATTGTTTTAGTCCTTTAGAACTTGATGTTTTTTGAGAGTAGTTTACAGGGTAGGAAGCTAAAACCCTGGGTAAGTCATCTCTGACAGCTACTGGCAATGTTGAATCCTGTCCTTCGTCCTTTTATTTCTGTTCATGAGCTCCAATAATTTCCTCAATTATTTCAAATCTTTTTACTATTGTCTTTTGTAAAGCCTGAATTTCCTTGCCTATATATATTTCTAGTAATTTCATTGAGGCACCTAGTCTCTGGTCCTTATTCTGCACAAGGTCTGAAGTTTCTGCTTTAAAGATAACATCTCATCCTTGGACATTACATGAATAGTGTGCAGATTGATTTACTGGAGAGATACTCTATCTGCTAACTTATCATAACTTTTTAACAAGTTTTGATAATCAAATTCAACAGTATGAATTCTTTCAGATAAGTTCTTAGTACCTTTAGATATGGATTCAATTTTGTCTCTCAAATTAATTTTGGCCTTTTTAATAGTATTAATTTTTTCAGGTAACTTTTGATTTTCAATGGTCTTAATTCTGTCAACTAGTTGTTCATGATTAATCTGTCAATACTGGATCATTCCTCAAAGTGCCATATTCTTCATTCAGGATAGAATATGAAGAAAAATCCTGAGTCCCAATACCCAATAAACTGAAGTATCACCATAACCATATCAGCCTTGCATAATAAAATCCATAGTATTAGCAAAAAAGTTACTAAAAGTTTCAATATTAATGTAGTCTGACATATTGATTTATTAATTACCTGTTGTGTGATCCTTTAAACTGTAATCTTTATTGTCCAGTAGATATGTTTGCAGAGTCATGGTGGTGATAGGAATGACCTGAGCCGCTTTAGTTTCCAAGCCACATTAGTTTCCCACCTTGGTACTGGTTAAATACTGGGAAATATGCTTTGCTCGACAAATTAAAAGCAATGAAATCAATTCCATACATGAAACAAGAAACCTAGATCACATGGGAAGGGAGCAGAAACCAAAAGTTACACAAGTCACCAAGCGACAAGGAACCATGCCAGAAAACCATGCCAGGGAACATGACAGTCATGCATGTGCTCGGGAAATTTCCAAGTTGCCACACACAGTAATTTTCACTGTGGCTGGAGTTCTACAAAAAAAACTGCTTAGGTAAAAGCAACCAAGTAGGCAGGATTGGGAGACTGTTTGGGCCATGGACTGTCTAGGCCTGTAGGCCATCTACCCAGTAGGTGTGGAGTCTAAATCCACATGGGTGCCAGATGAAGAAGGATACTTAGACGAAATCACCACATTAGGTCAGAATTGAGAACTAGACGGTTATTTATTTAGGGGTAGACTCACAAATCAGAATCCTCTGCTTGAACAAAGATCAGAAACTGTATCCCGCAGCTGGAAAAGAGGCAGGATGCATTTTCTACATTGGCATAAATCTTATAAGAAGGTACACTTTAGTGGTTGGGTAACTACTGGCTGTAGGACTTCCTATATCAGGTTAATTTAAGCTGTAAGAGCTAGTTAATAATAAGACTGAGCTAAAAGACCAAATATTTTAAAATTAATATAAGCTTCTCTGTGCTTCTTTGAGAATGAATGGCTGTGGGATGAGGAGGGACAGAAACTTCTGTTTATACATTATAATCTTGTAACAATTGTGAACAGTGCCATCTTATCTAACTAATAACTACTTACTGATTATTTTTTCACTTTAGTGGTACCACTAGAGTTTATATTATTTATTTTTTTACTGTGTAATGCTTATTTAGTCAGGTATTCAGACAGCTGGTGGCTTCGTTCATTGTAGGTCTTTGCTTAGTACCCTGTTTGCCATGACCAGTGTTGGTGCTGCACTCCAGTGGCTCACCTTGTATCTCAGAACTCATAAGTTGGAGGGAGGAGGATCAAGAGTCAAGGCCTGTCTCAGCTACATAGTCAGTTCTGGGTCATCCTGAACTAAATCAGCCTACTCACCAGAAGCAAACAAAAACCTTTAAAAGGAAGACTGTTTTGAGGAGGATAAGTTGAATCTTCTGACTCCAGAGATAATATGGGATTGCCCTCTGTATGCTATGAATACCACTGGTTAATAGGAAGCAGTTTTAAGCCTGTGATAGGGTAGAGCAGAGCTAGGTGGGGAAAACTAAAAGTAAACTACAGTTGAGTCAAGAGAAGCCGTGTAAACCCGTCATAAACAGATGCTGGAACTTCACTCGGTAAGGAACAGCCTCATGGCAATACACAGATTAATGGAGATGGGTTAATTTAAGATATGGGTTAGCCAGAAATATGCTTAATCTATTGGCCAAAGAGTGTTGCAAATAGTATGATTTCTGTGTGATTATGTCGTAGCTGAACAGCCAGGAACAAACAAGTGGTCTCTTACAACACACAGAGGATGCAGTGGAGTTAAAGTCTTTCCACTAAATTATGATATAGTGAGAGGACAGGGACAAAAGAGAAAAATACTTATGGATTGGTGTTTAACTGTGTTTTCCATAAGTAAATTTTATCCTTGGGTTTTGAAGGGCCCAGATATCTGTCTGAATCCTTCAACCCATTCTGAGTTCCCGAAGCACCTTTCTCATCTCCCCACTCTCAATGTTTGTGGCCCAGCAAGGACTATGTGAGTAGGAAAGATAATCACATCTGTAATTGTAGATACCAGGACACACGGGGTGGTTACTGACACAGGAAATCTCAAAATAGTGCTCTTTTTGTTTTTTTTTTTTTATAAGCTGTGAAGTTTTCCATATTTCAGTATTGTGAAAAGGCTGCCTTAAGACAAACACTAAGAGGTATGAAGCTGATCAGGACCATACAGTCTTCCTGGTGAAGACAGTGATTCAGCTCATCCGTCCTGTGGGAATGTGGCTACTGCAGGTGTCCTTCACCTCAGCTTGGGACAGGACAAACAGCATATAGCTGTAAAATAATGATGCCACTGAGGTCTGAGAATCAAACTAGAAGGTTTGAATGTCTAACTAGGATTGAGTCTGTCTCAACATAAAGGAACAGGCAGTTGTGGTTTCTCAAATAAAGGCATTTACATCAAGCAAACCAGAAAGTTGAATATATATATATATATATATATATATATATATATATATATATATATTTGAGTGTGTATGTTTGGGGTTTCTAAGCACAAAAATGAATTTAGAATACAAAATTCAAGGAAACAAAGTCTTTCTTCAAGTTTCTGATTATCTGTTTTATTAATTTGATGAGGTGAATTTTGATATTTCATATTTTGTTCTGGACATTAACCAAAATACCTAAATGGGAATGTCTATCAATTATGTCTGATGTGATGTTATCTTCTAATGTAAATTGTGCTTACTAACACTTTACCTTTTTTTTCCAAGAAATTCAGAGCTTAGTTGTCCATAACTCAGAAAAAACTGCAGCTTTTTGACTTAGCCTCCTCCTGTCTATGTCCACAATCAAAACTTGCCCTCTTTCTGTGTTCAGTTATTGTTAGCTGACTCCTTCATCAAGCACACTGGTAGGCATCTCCTGTTCATGCTTCAGTCATAATAATGAACAAAACAGATGTGGTGTTCTTACTCATAGACTTTGCTTGATGTTAGAGGAGGCATACAATATGTAGCAAACATATATAAACATGCCCTGATTGTGATTAGTCCCAGTGGTCGGTATGATGACCTCTCAGCAGAGATAAGGATTGAAAAAGGTCTCAGCACCATTAACATTTCCATGGGAGTGTGACACAAATGCCTGGATCTGATGACAACAACATGGATTTCCTAGAGTGGCAGTGGATCCCAGTTCCTCTCTTTGGCTCATCTGCCATCCCCATCCTGTTCTTCCAAACACCTTCACTCTTTGACAAGTCAGGTAGAAAACCTAGACCATACTGTGGCTTAGAGAAGTTTCCACAGGCTAGAAAGCCTAAAAAAATGTTCTTTAGAAATCTTAGTGCCTCTATCTATATTACTGATGACACACTCTCTAGATAACCATATTAAAAAAAAAAACAGTTTTAAAGATTCAGTGTTTTGCTCAAATTTATGTGGTAAGGAACAAATGAAATTTTGGGCTTTCAATTTATGTTTCATGTTGAATGAAAGCCTCCTATCCATTTCCAGGTTATGATTAAAATTTTTATTTGTGAAGCTGATGTGGTGGCTCATACCTTTAATCCCAACACATTTAAAGAGAGCCAGTCAATCACTATGATTTTGAGGACAGCCAGTTCTACATAGCAAATTTCAGGCCAGCAAGGAGTACATAGTGAGACAATGCCTCCAAGAAAACTAAACAAAAAACCATTACTATCTTGTTAAATAATCACAGCAAGCCTGAAAAGAAGTTGTTCTTCTCTAGTGCTGTAGTAGTCAAAGACTTTGTGAATGATCGAATTTATCTGAAGTCAGAGTACTTGTTGGTATTTCCACTCATGTCTCTCCAAGTACAATCTCATGCTTGTGGCAAGCTAAAATGCAGCCCTTCTGATTTCACATTGAATCTAAATTCTGAGCATTATGGAAGGCTTTATGTATACATCCAGAGTTAGTTACTTTGTGTCATTAAATAAATGAGAACAGAGAAAGTTATATATCAAGGCAAATTCAGCAAACATTGGTGGCCACATCAGAGATGTGGTTACAGAAAGATGGAAACTTTTCTACATGTCATCAGATGAAGTTCCTTGCATTCAGTTTGGTGGAGTTAGTGGTCTGCTAAGCTGATAGCATTAAAAGGATTTTTTTATCTATTAGTCACAGGATGTTAGTTTTGACACAGTGGGCAAAAAAGGCTACTTAGGAGGCTAAACATAGCCTGTGATAAGGTAAATAGCCTCTAAATCTACAACGTCCCAACCTCTCTATTGCATTGTAGTTTTAATCAGCATTTGTCTTTGCTGACACAGTTTCTTTCCAGAAATCATCATTCACAAAACCACAAGCAAAACTCACATAGAAGAAAACTTCACCTATCTCATCTCTAAAATTATCAATTGTGAATATTTGTACATACCAAATGGTAGACTATATAAGTTAATAAGCGGGAGTATTATAATCTATACCAGAGTTCCTTAAATGTATATTTACTTTAATTCCTTGACTTCATGCATAAAATGTCTGAGTATGTTTTAAAGTATATCACAAGTAGTTTTTGAACTAACAACAACAAACTATTATAAAACAACTTCAATGTTCAGTAGTAGATATTTCTAATTAATTTATGCTATGTACAACTGATTGATAATTATATATTGCTTAAAAATCTTGTATAATCAATGTTTATGAAATGTAGAAATATGAACTGATTTTAGAAAATATAAATCAAACATGGTATAAATTAGTACAGTATTATGCAACTATAATTCCAGCAGTGAAGAGACAAATAGAGAGGACTGCGAATTTGAGGTCAGACTATGCTACATAGCATGAATATAACAACTGTCTGAAAAAAACACAATCAAACAATTAACCAATCAGAAAACAAACAAAACAAAACAAAAGAGCCTATGTATATACCTGAGTGATAAAGCTTTTACTGAGCATGCTCAGTGTCTTAGATTTGATGTCCCAGTACCATAAATAAAACTTCTCTGGATGGGCCTGGAAGCAGTGACAAGTGCCTTTAATCCCAGAGTTAGAGGCATTTGAATCTCTGTGAGTTCAAGGCCAGCCTGGTTTACAAAATGAGTTCCAGGCCTGTTGGTGGTGGCCCACACCTTTAATCCCAGCACTCAGGAGATAGAGGTAGTTGGATTTCTGTGAGTTTGATGCCAGCCTGGTCTACAAGAGTTAGTTCCAGGATAGGCTCCAAAGCTACAGAGAAATTCTGTCTCGAAAAACCGAAAAAGAAAACAAACAAACAAACAAACAAACAAAAACAAAGTGAGTTCCAGGACCGCTAGAACAGTTACACAGAGAAAGCCTGTCTCCAAGAGTCAGAAAACTAACAATCAAAAAAAAGTAAAAAAAAAAAAAGAAAACAAACAAACAAACAAAATCCTCCCTATGGACTGACATCAACATTCCTAGTAAACATTCTCTATGAATGAAAAGCAAAAAAGAATAAACAGCAAGAGTTTCACAGAGGAGTAATTTTAAAGTGAGCGCTTTAAAGGAATCTTAAAACACATTTTAGCTATAATAAACATAATTCAAAAACAAGAAATACGTTTTCTTTTCCAATAGTAACAAAAGGGAAAATTTCCAACAGCCTGTTATAAAATTAAGAGTGGAGGAATGTCAGTCGCTTCTCTCTACTGTAGGTTTTTCTACGGACACTGGTTTCACTTCCTCACAGGTATGTTCACCTTAGGTTTCAAATATTGATTATGGACATGATTTGCAGCATCTGTCATGATATGTTGGTTCTTTCCTTTCTGTCAGCATCAGCTTTCATCATGTAGTTTCCTCTTTACAGTTTCTGTTAGGAGGAGGGGCTGACAATCATGAGCTGGAGTATCATTCAGAGGTGATTCAGTTCTGCCTTTTCCCTTGGAGCTCTGAGAAAACCTGGCCAAGGAGGAAAGTTCAACTTGTCCCTCAATTGCAGGACTTGGTTTACTTCATCAGAATCACAGGTAATAACTGCTTTTGTTTTATCTCTATCACATGATCTTTTGTCCTCTAGAGAATTTCACATGGTTTGACTTGAGAGCGGGATTGATTGGGAAGCCCTATTGCCTGCATTAGATCTGATTGACTTGGGCAGCAAGTGAAAACTGGAATACAGCACTAGTTATTTTCTTTCTGAGTGGAAAGAGACTTCTGTGTGCTAAGAAAATAAGGTGGAGGGATCGCTGGAGTTTACTACTCTTTAACTGCATCAAATATTTATATATTAATTATTTTGAAGAAGTCATAATTGGAGCCAGGTAAGATGGCTCCGTGTGTAAAATATGCTACACATGTCTGACTGACTGCCTGAGTTATATCCTTAAAACAAACATAAAAGTGGAATGAGACAATTGAACCCATTTTGGGCATTAACGACTGCAGCATAATGACAAAATTTATTTTCATTTAGGCTTGTCCGGCAACATTATATACTGGGATATAACATATGAAATTATTGTGTACATGAATAGATTAGATATTTAAACTTCAGATTTTATCCTGTTATGCTTCTCTCTGTTGGTGCCACACACCACCCTTCCAATGCCCTTTTCCACCTTCCTGGTTGCGCCAGTTACTCCAGATTTTGTAGCATGTCTGAAGACTTTCAGACAGGAGCCACAGATATGAAAGACCTTCTGGCTTTTGTTTTTCGGGGTCTGTGTTACCCCACTCAGTAGGATCATCTCTACTTTCTTGCATTCACCAGGTCTGATCCTGAAGATGATTGTGTAGGCTGTGGCTAGGTGGAGAGGTTGCACAGCTCAGGTTTGGGCTTTAACCTAAAAAATATCTATGTGTCTTGTAGCCCAAAATGTTAATCATCTTCAGGATTAATCTTTAAATACTTTTATTTATTTATTTATTTATATTATTTAATCAAAATTTTCCACCTCCTCCCCTCCTCCCATTTCAGTCCCGCTCCCCCCATTCCCTTCCCCTCCCTCTCTAGTCCAAAGAGCAGTCGGGGTTACCTGCCCTGTGGAAGTCCAAGGTCCTCCCCCCACCATCCAGGACTAGGAAGGTGAGCATCCAAACAGACTAGACTCCCACAAAGTCATTACATGCAGTAGGATCAAAACCCAGTGCTATTGTCCTTGGTTTAAATACTGTTTTTAAGGTGGTTTTTCGGAGACTCTGAGAATCATGTACAATTTAAAAAACTGTAAGAACATTTTTATGCTTGTGCATTTATCAAAATATGTAACTAAACTTAAAGAAAAATTTTGTTTTTTTTTATTTAAATAATAGATTTTCTTTGATTTTACATACCAATCAGTTTCCCCTCTTTCCTTTCCCCTTTCCCATCCCACCACCACATCCACGCCTTCTCCATCTCCATTCAGAAAAGGACAGGCCTCTCATGGGCTTTCTTAAAGAATGGCTCAAGTAGTTAAATCAAGACCAAGTTCCTCCCCTTATGTCTTTGAGAAATGGACAGTTAACCCAGCATGGGGAACGGATTACCAAAAGCCAGCTAAGTGCCAAGGAAAGGTCCTGCGCTGAAAGGCTAGGCTCACAGCTAAAAGCAATTATTTATTCAGAAATCTTTGACTTTTTGTTATTTGAATTGTTAGTGTTAAAGTTTTTCAATGATTTTTTTCAGTGGTACCAATTTTTCCTGACATTTCTATATTTGTTGAATATTTGAACAAATAGGCTGTGCCAATATTACAATAACTTATTAGTATATTTTAAAATCATTCTGTATTTTTGATAATAATTACTGTGACTAATAGCAATATAAATGACTTTAGTAGAAATCTTCAAAGACTTCTCTCCTCTAGTGGAATTCAAGGTTAGTCCCTGTTAGGATGTTTGGATTGCTATAGAAGTTCATCAGATCCCACCCTTCCTATCACACTGCAGCATCAGATCCAGGTATCTTCCTAATGGTGGAAATTTTAAATTTTTCTTAAGAAATCACTCAAGGTCGGGTTTTAAAGCAAAGCACACTTTACTTACTATCAAGATGAGTGATGAGGAGATAACTTACACACCTGTGAGATTTGGTAAGTCTTCAGAATTGCAGACCCGAGGAAGGCATGATGAGACTCAAGGGCCGAGACGAACTGTTCACAGAGGTAAATGTTTTAAACATTTAAATTCACTTAGATTTTATGCTTTGTAACTTTTGACATTTGAAAACAATATCCTACTGGCTTCTATTGAAAACAGTTGAGCTACACAAGAGCAGAAGGGAGGTGAGTGTGAGTGGGAAAGTCACCATGTACAAAACTGTTCAAAAATTAGTTAAAAAATAAAGTAGTCAATTTTAAAATATAAAAAACAGATAGACTGAAAAATGCAACTGTACCTCTACTTCTCATTAGTTATTGGCAAAGTAGAACAATAGGAGTCGATAAGCAAATGTTCTTGAGAATCAAGTAGTGAGAAGTTAATACTTTCTGTCAAATTTGAAAAAAAAAACATTAAGAGGTTTTAATTTAGTTTTGTGAAGAAAAATTCTGAAACTTTTAATAATAGCAGACAAATTGCAGTCTGAAGAAAACCAAATATTCTAGAATACCAAATTTCAAAGAAATGAAATGCATGCATTAGAAATAATACTTTCACTCTAACATAAGGTGCTTTAACTGTCTGAAGTATTCCCAAGATCTAATGCAACGAAGCAGCAACAATAGTCCATCAGATGAGAAAGTGTCTTGGGAAGAAGGCTGCAGAGGAAGAGGAGGATAGGAGAGGGTAGTGAGGGTGGGGAGGACTAAATCATACTGCATTTGAAGAAATGTCAAAGAAAATTAAGTTTATTAATAAAAAGCAGGAGTATTTATTTTCTTTCTTTTGTTTTGTTTTGTTTTGTTTTGTTTTTCAAGACAGGGTTTTTCTGTAGTTTTGGAGCCTCCACTGGAACTCATTCTGTTTACCAGGCTGGCCTCGAACTCACAGAGATCCACCTGCCTCTGTCTCCCGAGTGCTGGGATTAAAGGCATAAGCCACCACTGCCCGGATCATTAATTTTTTTTTTTTTCTGTGCGCAGTCTGCTCACAATGTCACAAATTGACTTTAGCTGAGAGTCTTTACTTCTTTTACCAGGTGATAATCAGATGCATGGCTTTCATATTTCAAAACCTCAGGTACAAAAGTGTTCAGTATTGTCTGAAAATTGGATTTAGGGGAAAAAAGAGAGTTAAATTTAGGCTCCTTTAAGAATGAGCCTGTGGTGAGGTTCCTGCCTTAAATTCCAGCTATCCAGGGAACTAGGTGTGGCAACTCCTGACTTCTTGGCCTACCTGACCGGATGTAGGTTACGTGACTGGGACCACGCGGCCAGATTCCATGCTCCTGTGCCCTACTCCCCAAGCCCTCATTCAGGGGGTATATAAGTCGTTACCCTGTCCCTAATAAACGGAGGCTTTGACAAAAAAAAAAAAAAAAAAAGAAAAAAAAAAAGGTTAACAACTGAACTATCACTTATACCAGTTAGGGGAGAGACAATCAGTTTTCTACGATGAGTGACACTGAGCATGTCAACTAATTCTGGGCAAGCCTCATGTTCAGGAGTAATTGACCAACAACATATAGTTGGACTCCACAGGATTTTGTCTGTGCTTTATTTGGTTACAAGTTGGGCTTTTTGTTTGTTTTCAATCTTTTTTTCTTTCTTTTCTTGGTATGACTTTCTTGTTTCTAAGTTTTGGAAGATTTTATTGTACAGGATTTTTGCTTCTTGTTAAAGAAAGAACTTAAAGTTGGGTGGGTAGGGATGGGGAAAAGATCTGAAGGGACTTGAGGGAGAGGAAGAATATGATCAAAGTGTATTTGAATTTGAAAATTGTTTTAAATAATGGAAAACATAATAAATTAATTTAAAAAAAAAAAAAAAGAATGAGCCTGTGTACAGGTCAGCTCCCATCTACCAAGGTTCCCTACAGTTCTCAAGAACAGCGACCCTCTTTCTTTCCTCCTCATCCTCAGTTATGCTCATTTGGTGGACGCACACTCCAATTTGGGGTCTTCTATTTGGACTGTGTTTGTCCTTCCAGTGCTTTTTGAAGGATGCACTTTTGATCCTGTAGAACTGGGGAAGGAGGGGCACATGTCTGCCATCCAGATATTTGTAGGCTGAGACAGAGGACTGAGAATACAAAGCTAAAGGTGAAAAAAATTTTGAAATCCTGTGAAACTTTGCAAATGTAGCATGTCTACAGTAGGTAAATTTTAGGGAGAGATCTACAATTTAGAAAGCACATGTTCAGTTAGATTGTAAGATGGACTTCTGTAAATTTTTAGAGGCAATGTTATGCAAAATTATAATTAGCAAAAGGATGTGCTCTTTTCATGGTGATAATTTTCTTGCTTTGTTTTGTCTATTTAAGAGTGTTTAGTCCCCAGGTACCTCATTGCAATAACTCTGGGAATCCTTTGTTCCCTTCTGGCGGCAGTCGCAGTGTTGGTGGCATATGGTGAGTAACTGATAAACATCTTCTTTGCCTTTCTGCCTAAGTAATAACTTTAGACACTACTTATGCAGTTAACACTGTCCATTGTCCTGTCTATAATCGGGGATATGCCACATAGTTCTGGAATTTGGGTGTTTTCTTTATGACGCTACAGTACCTGTTCTCTTACATACCTATCCAATTAAGTCTGTGGCTGTTAGGAGCTGGCTAATTTTGTCTCAGTTTTGGTCATATTCCTTTTGACGACGTGGTAGCAGTTTGCCTTCTGAGAATTTTGTGATAGTCTTATGAACTCAGGTGATTTTGAATCTTATGTAAATGTAAGCATTCTGTGAGAAACAGACGTGCCAAAGAAATGAGAGCATTTATTTATTTTACTCAGTGAATGTTAAGGAATATCAATATGTTAGATGAAAATACTTACTTTATACAGAGACATTAAAGCCTGACAGTTTTGGGATTTTGTCAAATGTTTAGAGAAACTAAATCTCAGTCTGGGCTAAAACACAGCTACATATATGGATATTATGCTTTCCAAAGACTTCAGTGAGAATTGTATCAGTTCTTAATGCTTCTTCATTCACATTTTCATGTTGTGTTAAGTGTTCACTGAATGTTTTACTTAGTTATTTATTTGTAAGTTTTGTGGTGTTAAAATGTGAAGTAATTGGCAGATATGGTTTTTCCACTACAGTTTCCTTCAGCTGTACCTATCATTTATTTTATATTGAAATTGCAGATAGAACTATAGTCTATGTACTAACATAGAGAAATTGATATTTCAATTTCTATAGTCAATTGATATGTTAATTTCTAAGCTTTAAAGTAGAAATTAAAGTAATGACATATGTTGGTATAAAAATGAAGTTTTTTCTCTTATCTTAGATTTTAATACTTATTTCATATGAGCATTTTTTGGTGTTATATCTGCTATTAATTTTAGTTTCTCAGTATAGTGGAAACAAACATGAACTGCAGAAAACTCTAAACAACCTCACTCAACAGTATCAAACCCTGCAAAGTAACAACTCCGTAATGAAAGAGATGCTGAGTAATAAGTCTAGAGAGCTTGATGGCCTCAAACATCAGAAGAAACTTGATTCCTCCAAAAGAGAAGAGAACAGATTCTGTGGGAAACTAAAGTTTTAGATTTCATACAGTTCACAGGTATGGAGGGGATCTTAAATAAGGAATTGCACTATTCTATACTGATTCTTTCCTTGAAGATTTGAAGTCCTGTTAGCCACTTTTAACACTGGTGATCTGTGGGTTAATGGTTGAGGTTTTTTGTAGAGGTAAAGAACAATGGAAATCCTTGTTTGGATTAGGATAATCTTATAGTATCTAGAACTCAGGAGTCATTGGGTACTCCTGCTGCTACCAGTGCATGGAATTATAATTCATCACAACTAAAAATTCAAGACATTCTTATTTATGGGAAAATCTGAGTATCCAACATTGTTTTTGTCAGAACATGAAAATTTTATTAAGGGTGTATTTACAAAATATTTAGGTTAAAATGAACATAGAGTATTTAGATGGATGCAGTCACAGAAATAACAATGTGTGTGTTTTTCTGTCTTATTGTGAGAAAGTTGGTCTGTTTCTGACTAAGATACCCTCCCAAAAGCTCCAGTAAGAGTTTCATCATGGCTGTTCACATTTATGCAATTCTAACAGTAACACTATAAATTACAGCTAAAAGATACACATATCAAGTCTTGTGAGGAAAGCTTTTTATTTTGCTTCATGACTGGTTATCTTTTATTTATTCAACTGATCAATAATTATTAAATAATTGTTCAGGATTTAAGAGTTTACAAAGAGTTTTTGCATATGAACATACTCTGCTATAGTAGGAATGGTTGACAATTTCATTATGCAAGGAAAGAAGATAGCTTAAAAATGTTATATTATAACATATGTGTGAAGAAAAGAAAAAGCTCAAAAAATATCTTTGAAGAATCCCAGACCCATGAAAAACATTTTGTGTCATTAATTTTTTTAAAAAAATAAAAACCTTTGTCATCTGTAAATGATACTTTAACACTGTAATTCCTGTACTTAGGAGGCTGAGGTAGAATGATTGTAAATTTGAGAACAGTCTATGTAGCTCAACAAATTCCAGGCCAGCCTGAGCTACACAATGGTACCTCTTCATAGGAAAACAAAAACTGAACATAAAGTTTGTTGACTGAACATAAAGTTTTTTAACTGTACATGGATCTTTCCATCCCCTCAATAAACAAAATAACTGTATTGAGGTGTTGTAGTTACACTAACTGGACACATTTAGTTGTTTTCAACTTGACATGTTTGGTTATGTAAGTGTATCATTGACTATCACCTTCACAAGCTCTCTAATATGTCTCATCTCATATAACTCTTAAAATAAGAGACCTAACATAGAGCACAGCACAACTTTAAGTGCACAGTATGTATGAACCAGTGTGGGCTCAGTGCATTACTATTAATCTAGAATTCTATCATACTTGTAATACCCTTTGAACAGCCAGTGTTTGTTCTCCACCCTCAAGCTCCTTACTACATGGCTCTGTTTCTTAGACTCGGACTGTGCTACAACACTCATCTGAGTTGAGTCATAAAATTTGGTTCTAGGCCTGGTTTGTTTCATTTTGCACAGCATGCTCAAGTTCATCTATGTTTGCCATAGTGGTCCTCATCTGTATTGGTTGTGTTGGGGTGTTGAGGCTCTGTAGCCAAGGCTGTCTTAGAATCTACTTTCTAACCCAAGGCTGTTATGAAAATCATCACTAATTAGCCTATGCTGGCCTCAAACTGCTGGTGACCCTCCTGTCTCACTCTCTGGAGTGCTCAGGTCATGGGAATAAGCCACCATGCCCAGCTGATTTACTTCCCTTTCAAGGATAAACAGTATTCCTTTGTGTTAATCTGCTATATTTTTTGTATTGATTTATCCACAATGGACACATCAGCTGTTTCCATATAAAGAGCTTTGCATAAAGCATGGGTGTACAGGAGTCTCTCTGCATGCTAGAATCTCAATTTCTGAGAGCCATGATTCTTTTCTTAGTTATAGAGGCTTAATAAATGCATTTCTCTGATAACATCATGCCAGAAAGTAAGAAGTTTAGTTATTCACCTTCTCTGTTGTAGGTAAATATGTAGATGGATACTGGTTCTGCTCTGACATAAAATGTTATTTCATCATGGACAAAAAAGACTGGAGTGGATGTAAGCAGACCTGCCAGGACTGCAGCTTGTCCATTTTGAAGATAGACGATGATGATGAACTGGTACTGTAGACTCTGCCATGATATTCTATTCTCTGGGAGTGTGTCTCTAACCCTTGAATAGTGCCATACTAAGGGCTGACATGTTTTTGAAAGTAAAACCTTCATGATTATATATGGTTTGCCAGTTGTGAGCAAAACTGCAGTAAGAGTCTCCCTAGAAACTTACTCCTGCTCCTGGCTTAGTGTCAGGTCACAGGGTCTTTGACAAAGAGACTCGATATTGAGAGATAACTGCATCTTTGTAATCTCCTCCCTTTCTCAAGAACCTACTAGAAAATCTCTCAGAAAATCATGTTTCCCCTGAATAAGTTTAACCCTTTGATATAGAATATCCAGTGACTGACATTTATTTATTTCCAGAGAGACAGTTACACTATACCTGGAAATTAGTGCTTGCTCCTTTGAGTCCAGAAGTGAGACTGTCTGAAGTGAACATATGACAATAGAGAAATTAACTGACTTCTGTGCCCATCACCAAAATGGAAATTATATAAGATCCATGTAATAAGTGTTTTTAACTACATAGTCCCATTGTGATTTTCACAGAACCTGGCCGTAATATTTACTTCATAAAATTCTCATATTTCAAAACTGATATCTATCTCTAGAAATGAGTATTTAAAGGAACAAAATGATCAAGGTCCTGAGATTTTCTGTTTACGTTTGTTCCTAAAGAAATGTATCCAAATACAAAGAGGATATTTTTCTGGGAAACAATTGCAAGATCAGCTTAAAACCTTTGTCATTTAGAACATGACACATAATTTATACAGCAATTTATTTATAAGTTTGTATAATTAAAGTACAAAATTTATTTCAATTTAATGTAATTTTCTTTAACACAGAAAATGTAAATAATCTAAAAATCATATGCCAAAATATATTTAGTAATTTTAGTAATCATTCAATTGGGATGTTACATGTAAAGTACATTAAATATTTCCAAATATCTTTTTCTCTCCTCATCAAGTTCTACCACAGAATAGCTTCCTGTCTGAAGCATGGATTTTAATGCACAGCTTTTCACGCAGAATTTTTCAACTTTTAGAAAATTTGTTTATTTCACTTCTTGTTTGCTGCTTTCCCTCCTACCTCTCCTCCCAAGCTCTCCCAGCATTTTCTCCTGACTTCTACCCCCAATCCATTACCATTCCTTTTCTGTTCAACAAAGAGTAGGCTTAGCCGGGCGGTGGTGGCGCACGCCTTTAATCCCAGCACTCGGGAGGCAGAGGCAGGCGGATCTCTGTGAGTTCGAGACCAGCCTGGTCTACAGAGCTAGTTCCAGGACAGGCTCCAAAGCCACAGAAAAACCCTGACTCAAAAAAAAAAAAAAAAAAAAAAACAAAAAACAAAAAAAAAAAAAACAAAAACAAAAACAAAGAGTAGGCTTCCCATGGAATGGAATCAACAAAAAATAAATGGGCATACTAAATTGCATTAAGAACAGACAGCCCTGTCCCCTCCGCATTAAGACTGGGAAATGTGAACCAATATAAGTAATAGAGTCTTAAAGCCCAGCAACAGAGTTAGAGACATCCCGTGCTCCCACTATCAGATATTCCACAAGAAGACCAAGTTACACAACTGCCCCATGTAAAGAGTCCAGTAAGTCTTATGCAGGCTCCCTACTTGTCTCTTCAGACACTGTGAGCTTTCATGGGTAAGGGGTAGTTGATTCTGTGACTTCTCTTCTGAAGTCCTTGATCCCTTTGGTTCCTCCCTCTCCCTCTCATTATCAGGAGCTTGGTCTAAAGTTTGGTTTAGGTTCTCAGTCTCTTTTTCCATCAGTTCTGGGTGAAGCCTTTCTGAAGACAATTGGGATAGGAATCAATCTTTGAGTATTCTAAATATTATTAGCAATTATTACATTGACTTTTTTTTCTCAAGTTATCTGTTTCTATCCTAGGTCTCTGTGGTCCTGATGCTCCAGCAAGTGGGTCCTGGTACTCCAGGTAGTTTAGGATCGTAGGGTGGACCAGCTTTAGCCACTCCTATAACTTCTAGGCCACCCTTATCCAAACATGTCTCATTGGCTATAGTTAAAGGTGCATTTGAATACTTTCATAATTTCAGAGTTACATATGGAGCTGATATGCTAGGTTCATTTAGGGGTCTCAATAAGGGAGTTTGTGAATTTAAGCACAGCCTTGGCTATACAGTGAGACTTTCTCTAAGAAGCACAGTCACAAATCATTTCATGAATCCAGTATCTTTAGATACCTGATTTCTTTTTAAAATAAATTATGTAATTTATTGGTTCTGGCACAAATTAGCCACTAGTGAGAAATTACTTTAAAAATGAACTTCGATAGGCTGGAGGAAAGGACAACACAGAATTGACATAAAAATAGCTAAAATGTGTTATATTGTTCTTTCTCTGAAACAGAAGGAAACTGTATCATCAGATATGTCTTTTCCTTTACAGAAGATGCTTCAGGTCAAAGTTAATCCAAACACTTACTGGATTGGATTATCATATGATACAGAAAAAAGCAAATGGCAATGGATTGACAATGGTTCTTCTAAATTGTAAGTTTCCTGAACACTCACACACTCATAGTGGTACATGAATTGGGAGGATTGCGTGATATGTGTTCATTTATTAGTTAATGAGTAACGATATTTTGGTCAATGGCTTAGCAGAGTAAAGTCATGTGGGAAATCTGAACAGTTAGAGAGAGATACCATGTAGCTGCTGAAGGAGTAGCATATTGCACCAGTAAGACACAGCCACTGTCCAGGCAGTGAAATGTCTCTATCATTTCTAGAGTTTTGGAAGTTGCTTACTTCTTGTTTACTTAGGGAATATTATATCCTTCTGGAGTCTTTGATGGAGTTGAAGAATAGATAGATAGTTATAGTTAGCCTAGTTATGATAAAATATAAAGTAGATATAAATATGGTAACTGTAATTTTTGCTTGATAACTGTTTTGCTATATATAATTTTGCTATGTTAAAGTTAAAGCCTTCCTTTTTGTTTAAACAGAAAAAGGGGAAATGATGGAGAAGGGTCATTTGTCTATGTGTTACTTTCATTGGTAATAAAGAAACTGCCTTGGCCCTTTGATAGGACAGAAAATTAGGTAGGCAGAGTAAACAGAACAGGATGCTGGGAGGAAGAAGGCAGTGAGGTAGATGCCATGCCTCTCCTCTCTGAGATGGATGAAGGTTAAGTTCTTTCCCAGTAAGCCACCACCTTGTGGTCCTACACATATTAGAAATGGGTTAATCAAGATATGAGAGTTAGGCAATAAGAGGCTACAGATAATGGGCCAGGGAGTGTTTAAAAGAATGCAGTTTCCATGTAATTATTTTGGGTAAAGCAAGCCAGTGGCCAGGAGCTTGGCAGCGGGAAGCGACCCACAGCTCCTTCTACACTTATTGTTTACTTAGGTATTATATCCTTCTGGAGTCTTTGATGGAGTTGAATAATTTATAGATGCAGTTTTCTTTAGTTAGGATAAAAGATAAAGTAGATATAAATATTACAACTGTTATTTTGCTTGATAACTGTTCTGTTGTATGTAATTTTACTATGTTATAGTTAAAGCCTTACCATTTGTTTAAGCAGAAAAGGGAAGATGGTGTGGGAAGTCCTTCAGTCTATGTGTTACTTTTATTGGATAATTAATAAAGAACTGCTTTGAGTCTATGGCAAAGAAGAACAGAACTAGGCAGAGAAAGCTAGGCTGTCTGAAGGGAGAATGAAGGGTAGAGTCAGAGAGAAGTGATGGAGACACTGGAGACAGATGCTGCGAACTTTAGCTGGTAAGCCACCATCATGTGGTGATACACAGATTAATAAAAATGGGTTAAATTAATATAAGAGTTAGCCAATAAGAAGCTAGAGCTAATTGGCCAATCAGTGATTTAATTAATACAGTTTCTATGTTATTATTTTGGGAACTAGTGGCCCTTCTTTTGCAACACCTGTTTAAATGTGTGCAAAGGCATTTCTTTCATTTTACATGGCTTTCCTCATTTTCTATGAAACCCATGGGTAAGAACAAATGCATATATCATATTATGATCAAGTTTTACACAGGGAAGAGAAATAGTCTAGAAGGTGGCTGATAGTAATGTAATACTAAGCATACATTAGGACTATATGTTCTATGATGTGCAGAGCAGAAGCAAATCAAAAGATTAGAAAGACATGATATGACTGGATCATGCTGACAGATACAATGAGCATCTAGAACTCACTTGAATTTTTTGTAGTTAATGTATATAATTGTTTAAAACTCCTGCTAAAACTTCAGCTGTAGAAGGATCTGCAGGCCACTTCCTTCTGCCCAGCTCTCGGCCATGGGCTAGCTTTACCCAAAATAATTACACTTAAACTGTATTCATTTAAACACTGCCTGGCCCATTAGTTCCAGGCTCTTACTGGCTAATTCTCACATCTTGCTTTAACCCATATTTTGTAATCTGTGTAGCACTACGAGGTGGTGGCTTACCGGGAAAGATCTTAACCTGTATCCATCTTGGAGAAGAGAGCTATACTGTCTACCTCCTTGCCTTCTTCCTCCCAGCATTCTGTTCTGTTTACTCTGCCTACCTAATTTTCTGTCCTATTTGAGGGCCAAGGCAGTTTCTTCATTAACCAATGAGAGTATCACATAGACAGATAACCCTCCTTCATTGTAGTAATAAGGAGGCCAGGGCTGCTGTGTCCCCCGCATGGCTTAGCTTATGCCCCGAAATAACAACACACAAACTGTATTCATTTAAACACTGCCTGGCCCATCAGTTTCAGCCTCTTATTGGCTAGCTCTTGCATCTTGATGGTTAGCTTATTCCCTGAAATAATTACACGGAAACTGTATTCTTGTAAACACTGCCTGGCCCATTATAGCTAGCCTCTTCTTGGCTAACTCTCCACCTGGACTAGCCCATTTCTTATAAGGTGTATAGCACCCCAAGGTGTGCTTACCAGGGAGATTCTAGCCTGCGTCTGTCTGGAGTGGGAACATCATGGCGACTCACTGACTCAGCTTCCTTCTCCCAGAATCCTGTTCTGTTTATTCCACCCACGTAAGGGTTGGCCTATCAATGAGCTCAGGCAGTTTCTTTATTAATAAGAAATCACTCCCACATCACTTCATCACTCAGCCTGAGTAGGAATCTGATTTCTGCAGGTTTTTTTTTTAACAGGATTATATTAATTAACTTCTTTTTGACTTCTGGTTTTGCTACATAACCCAGGTTGAACTGGAACTCTCAGTCTTTCCATTTTAGCACATTTACTAATTGTTATGTCTTCTAATTTTTTAATATTTTTTTTTATTTTGCAGCATTTACTATTTGCTTCTTTACAAAAGGGGAATCATGGCCTCTAATCTATCATCCTTCAGAAATCAGGGTTGCTATGCATGCAGAGAATTCAGTAGATTACTATACTTCAGTGAAGGCCTGTTAATTGTGAAGTGGTGGGAGATGGGGGAAAAAAAGGGAAAACAGCCCAAAACATTAGTTACAAACCCTCATCTGTGACTGTCCTACAAATATTCCTTTTTTCCCTAAGCCACAAGCAAATGAGGACTTGTTCCATGAGCTACTCACTATTGTTTCTACATAGCCATTAACTGACAAAATGTAAGTGGGAAAGCAGGTTTAGCATAAAATAATTCCTTGGAAATATTGAATATCAGTTTTGGTCATGACCAAAAGCTGTGAGCATGGGATAAGAGAAATTTTGGTATGACCAAGAAACCATTTCTTATTAATGAGCTTAGATATAAAACATTTTAGTGATGAAATTATAAGCAATAGTTCCCACATTCTTCATATAGAAGAGTATAGTAATGTTGACCAAGGTTTCTGCCCCACCAGGTCCCACAATCATTCAGTCCCAAAGAAATCACACAGAGGTCTCTTTAATTATAAACTGATTGGCCTATTAGCTCAGGCCTCTTATTAACTCTTATAACTTATATTAGGACTTAATTCTTGTCTATGTTAGCCACATGGCCTGGTACCTTTTTCAGCCAGGCTGGCACATCTTACTTCCTCTGCCTATGAATGATGACTGCAGACTGGCTCTCTCCTCTTCCTAGAATCCTCAGTGCACCACCTCTGCTTCCTGCCTGGTCACCCTGCCTATACTTCCTTCCTGACTACTAGTCAAACAGAATTCATTTAAAATACAAGAGACAGGCAACAGATCATTGTCCCACATAGTAATAGCTCCCATATTCTTCATATATGTACTTCATATAGAATTTTCAAAACCATGATATTTCAGTGACTGCTCAAAATTAAAAAATTGCCCATTGTTTTCGTTCTTTAGTGACTCAAAAATAGCAAATTTCAGTCATAAAGCTGGACGATGTGCATTTTTATCTAGAACAAGACTGGATGATACTAAGTGTGAAGAGCATTACCCCTGTATCTGTGAGATAAGAATGGATAAATTCCCCAATTCACCCTCCAGAAAGAGGTAAAGTTAAAATGGGAAGTGTTGATTTTTGTTTGCTTCCTGTAATAATCTGTGATTCCTTATGAAAAAGTGTTTTGATTCCAGGATTTTGTCCTCTGGGCAAATGGAGAGATGTGCTGGAAGAGGTTGAAAACATTCTTCTGAATCTGATTTGACAGAGTAGAGGCCATTTTCTTCCTGAAGGAGTACATCTTCTCAGATACATGGACACCCCATTCCCCCAATCCCCTGAAGAATCTACACTTTCTATTTTCTTACATACCCATAGAACTAAATAAAGAGCCCTAATAAACAGTCTTAATTTTCATTATCAATAGGATAACTCATCTTAATTGAAAGTGTAATTAAGAACTACAATGTTGTTTTGGGCTTCAATTTCTTAGTTGTTAGATGATTTCTATCCTGTTTTTTGTATTTTATTTCATTTAAAAGGCTTCTTCATTGGTTCAAATTTGGTGAACAATTACAAGGATAGTTCAAGGAACTGCTGACTATATTTTATCTAAGACATCTGTTGTTCTACCCACTCTTCTTTAATCCATCTATCATTAGTTGAAGTTTTAAAGAGATGGTGGTAATAATTGAAGATGGCTAGATGTAGTCGCTTACACATGTAATCTTAGCAACTAGAACATTAAGACAAGATTGCTGGGGGCCAAAATGAATACAGTGAGAGCTTATGACACAGAACCAAACAAACCAAGTAAAATTGAGTCCCAAATGTTCCTAAATATTTTCAAGGGAAAAAAATTTATCTTATACAACCATATCCAAATGATCACACTCAGGACATCTAATATTGATGCAGTAATTTATTCTTATCTAGGATCTGTGTACTCATTCACTGATTGTATAATGTCACTCTGGGTATTTCCTCTATGTTCAGGTTTACAAACATTCAGTGCTGATGTCATTTTAGTATCTGTTAGTCCTGAACAGTTTTGTTTGTTTTGTTTGATATAGATTAAAATTAAACTACATACAAAATGAATAGTATTTCTATTAGATAGATGCCAAAACCCACCACTGAGGATATTTAGGTATTCTGTTTATAGGAAACTTACCACTCATGAAGAGAGTTGGCCACTACCTGTGAAATCATTAGTACTACCACATTAAAGACTATGGTGTGGTATAAAGAGTTATGCAACAGACTAAAACTGTCACATATATTTTCAAAAATTCCATTCTTAAAAAAACTGATATTGTACATTATTTATTCTAAGCACTAAGACATCCTTAGTTCTGCATACAGTCACTGTAAATATTGTTGAAATAGATTTCATGCTTTTTTAAAATCAAATTCAATTTCAGTGTGTATTACATGTTCATGGTATCTCTAAATCTAGACCAGGCACATCCCAGGTACCCAGAGGCTGTGCGTGACTAAGAGTCACCATATTGAATAAGCAGCTCTAGGTGATAGTCAACGCAGTTTATGCCTACACTTAATTTATGCAGATTACAATTGTGGCAAAACGTTCTATAAACATCTCACGGAGGCTTATACTTCCTTTTCTCCTGTATCTCAACCTGTAACTATTTTTTTATAACTCTACCTTTAAAACCAAGTCTTACATGCAATCTTATATAATTTTTTGAGATTGGGTCTTTCTATATAACACTGGATATCCTGGAACTCACTGTGGATTCCAGGTTGGCTTCAGAGTAATAGAGATCCTAATTTAATTCCTAATGCTGGAATTAAAGGGGTTAGCCACACCCAGACCTAAATCATATTTTTCATCATGATTAGATTACACATATTGTGTATGAGCACAGTTTCCTTCTTAAAGTTATCATCTATTCATGTTCTGAACTGCTTGCAAGTTCCTTAACAGTCTCCTTTTTCAGAATGACTAAGTCTTATGTCATTGGAAGAAAGAGAAACACAAACTGTAGAAGCTGATGATGTTAGTGTTCAGAGAGCTGAACACATATCCCTGGCCAGGCTAGGCTATGCCTTAGAGAAAGATTTGTCCTACAAATCTTAGAGAAAGATTATGGTAACAGACACCATCCCTTGACAAGATGCAACCGCAATCTATGAATTTGGACTGTGAGAAAATGAGTTCTACATAAAATTAACAAAGGAGGAAATAGAAAAAAGTTTCTTTTTAAAAATATTCAGACAGGAAGTACAGGTGGGAAAATGAGAACAGGAGAATTCTGGGAGGGAGAAGTCCATTCCTCACCAGTTCTATCCAGACACCGAAAAAGGAAGATTTGATTACCCCACTGAAAGTGGTACCAAGTCATGTGGCTAACATAGATAAGAATAATGGATTAACATAAATTATAAGAGTTAATAAGAAGCCTGAGCTAATGGGCCAATCAGTTTATCATTAATATCGATCTCTGTGTAATTTCTTTGGGGATAAATGGTTCTGCGACCTGGTGGGAGGACAGAAACCAGACAGGACAGAAACTTCAAGCAGCAGTTACCTGCCCACTGGTGTGTGGCCTCTTGTACTATATATGCCAATGTAGAGCATGCCTCAGGCCTCTTTTTTCCAGCTGCGGGATTCAGTTTCTGATCTCCATTCAAGCAAAGGATTCTGATTTGTGAGTCTACCCCTAAATAAATAACCATCTATTTCTCAATTCTGAGCTAGTATGGGATTTATTTTAAGCATCCATCTTCATTTGGCCATCACATGGATTCAGACTCCATGCCTATTGGGTAGTCGGCCTAATGGCCTAGCTGGTCCATGGCCCAGACAGTCTCCCTACATCCCTGCTTGGCTTGCTTTTACGTAAGATGTTTTTTGTAGAGCCCCATCAAAGCAGAGTGTACTGCATATGAAACTTGGAAATTTCCCAAGTGCATGCATGACTGCCATGTTCCCTGGTGTGGTTCCTTGCCACATGGCAAAATGTAAAGCTCTTGTTACTGCTCCCTGCCTGTGGGTTCTGGTTTTCTTGCTCTGTGTGTGGAATTGACTTAATGCTTATATTTTTGGGAGAATCTCTGTGGTTGGAGCCTGTTGAAAGCGAGTGTGAGATCCGCCTGCCTCTGCCTCCCGAGTGCTGGGATTAAATGCTTTTAATTTGTCAAGCAAAACACATTTCTTGGTATTTGACCATTACCAAGGAGGAAAACTAAAGCGGCTCAGAAACTGAAGTGGCCCAGGACCATTTCTGTCACCACTGGTTGCATTGCTTCTAAACAAAACTCTGCAACCATAACATCTGCTGGACAATAACGATTACCTTTTACCAAATCACACATCACTTAATTAATAAATCAATATGTCAGATTACATTAATATTGAAACTTTTAGTAATTGATTTGTTAATAATATGGATTGTATTATGTGAATCTTATTTGGTTAAGGTGATACTTCCAATTTGTTGGGGATTGAGACTCAGTTTTCCTCTCCATTTCTATCATTAAGAAAGAATATGGCACTTTTAGGAATGATACAGTCTTTAGATACAAACAATGAACAACTAGTTGACAGGATTAATACCATTGAAAATCAAATTTACCAGACAATATTAATACTATTAAAAAAGATAACATTAATTTGATGGACAAAATTGAATTCATATCTAAGAGTACTAAAAAGTTATCTGAAAGAATTAATATGGTAGAATTTGACGGACAAAATTTGTTAAAAAGTTATGATAAGTTAGCAGATACTATCTCTCCAGGATGGCAATCTGCATGCTATTCAAATAATGTCCAAGGATGAGATATTATATTTAAAGAAGAAACTTCAAACTTTGGAATCACATGTGCAGAATGAGGACCAGAGGCTAGGTGCCTCAATAAAATCACTAGAAATACATACAGGCCAGGTGATTCTGGCTTTACAAAAGACAATAGGAAAAAGATTTGAAATAATTGAGGAAATCATTGGAGCCGATGAACAGGAAAAGAAGACACAAGGACAGAATTCAACATCGCCAGTAGCTTTCGGAGTTGACATACTCAGGATTTTAGCTTCTTACCCTTTATTTTTTATTTATTTATTTTTTTTTTTGCTTTTGTTTTTTTGTTTTGGTTTTTGGTTTTTCGAGTCAGGGTTTCTCTGTGGTTTTGGAGCCTGTCCTGGAACTAGCTCTTATAGACCAGGCTGGTCTCGAACTCACAGAGATCCACCTGCCTCTGCCTCCCAAGTGCTGGGATTAAAGGCGTGCGCCAGTTAATCTACTCTGACAAAACATAAAGTTCTAAAGACCCAAAGTGATCCAAAGAAGGTACATGGACACCTATAGAAATGAATAATCTAAAAGAAATTAAGCAAGCTATTGTAACTTATGGTTTGCACTCCACATTTGTTAGGGAGATGATAAAGATATTGTCTTCTAGCATTAAAACAATGCAATGCCACATAATTAGATTCAGTTAGTTTCAGCAGTCCTTGATGATGGACCTCAATGTTTAAAATCATTTTCAGAGAAGAGGCAAAAATTTTGGAACAGCAGGGAAAAGGAAAAGCCTTGAGACTTCACAAGATCAACGTATTGGTAAAGGCCCATATGCTGACCCACAAGTTCAAGCTCTTTACAATGGACAAATTTTGTCCCTATGCCACAAAGCAGCCTTAAATACTTGGGATGGGATTCAAGAACTAAGAAAAAGAAAGGTTAGATCAGCACCTATGGATTAATGGATCCTGCATATAATGAACATTGAGATATTTGTTTATAATATTGAATCTTGTGTAGGAGAAGCAATTTCCAAAGGAATGAGGAGACATCAAAATGCCAAATGTTTTAATTGTGGTATAGTAGAAGATCTGAGAAACGATTGTAGGCAAGGAATTTTAGTAATAAAATATCCTCTGGAATGTCAAAACTAAAAGACTCAGCCTTCATATATCTGTAGAAAGTGTGGCAAAGATTAATATTGGACCAAGGAATGCAGATCAATAAAAGACAGAGAAGACAACCCAATACCGTCGAGTAATTCCTTAAGGGGGATCTTGCAGGACCCCAAGCCAAAGGTGGCCCAGTCATTCCCAATCACTGTGGAAGACACATCTCAAAAGGAAATATGTCATGTTTTCTTGATATCCATGGGAGACCTATCCTTTTTCAATGGAGGAGGGGATGAAAGAGGGGCAGAGGAGAAATGGTGGAAGGAACTGGGAAGGGAGGGGGCAGGGGAAACTTAATTTAAGTTGTAAAATAAATAAATAAATATTTAAAAGGAAAGAATACAATGCAGTCAAAAGTGCGGTACAGGTCAAAGCAAATTCTCAAAAGATTAAACAGATGTTTGAACCTAGGGTTGTGTTTTCATTCACCACTGGGTGAAGTCTTTATTTCTCACAATATTCTGACATATGCCTTACAATATTGATAATTTTAATGATACTTTGTCTTTTAATTTTTGAAGGTACCTGTTAATTTATAAAACTAAAATTAATATTATTCTTTTCAACCTACCTCCTAAGGTTCCACCTTGGTACATTACTCATTATTTTCAGGATTTTTGTTTTGTTTTTCAGTAGATCTCTTAGAAAGTTTCTTCACTATGCTCATATAGACATCTTCTCACATAGAGTCTTGAGCATATTGCCCCTGGGCACCCAAGGCAAAAACAGAGAATAGCAAGAAAGACTGGAGAAAATGATGTGTTGACCAGGATTTCCTATAAACTCTTACTAATTCAGTTTTCTTTTAACTCTCAATGTTCTGTGCCTCTTTGTAGGGTGAAGAGAACAGGCAAGTATTTAAACAGTGCCAAGCTGGTCTGTATGTGAACAGTTTTTTAAATGTTTTTATATGCATGGATGTTTTGTCTGCAGGTATATCTGTGAACCAGATAATGAGTGTATTACTCCTAAATGCCAGAGAGAGAGAGAGTCAAAAACCCTGGAACTTGGCATACAGATCATTCTTAGGCCCTGTGTGGGTGCAGGGAATCAAAATTGGATCCTTGGGAAGAGCAGCCAATGCTCTTACCTGCTTAACCAACTCTCCAGTCCAGTATTGTAGTAAGGAATGGTGGGCTGCATCCCACCACCAGGCTAGCTTTACACCTGAAATAATTACATGGAAACTGTATTCTTTTAAGCACTGCCTTAAATTAGGCCCATTAGCTCTAGCCTCTTACTGGCTAATTCTCACATCTTGTTTAACCCATTTCTAATAATCTGTGTAGCACCACAAGGTGGTGGCTTACTAGGAAGGATCTTAACCTGTGTCCATCTTGGAGAGGAGAGCTATGGTGTCTTCTCTCTTCTTTTCTTCCCAGCATTCTGTTAGGTCTACTCCACCTATCTAAATTCTGCCCTATCAGGCCAAGCAGTTTTCTTTATTAATTAACCAATGAAAGCAACAGATAGACAGGTGACCCTCCTCCATCACAGTATGTGAGCATTTTTATCAGGAATATGAATAGTAGTCAGTATTATTTGCATATTCAACTGTTAGAAACCTGTGTCTTCACTTATAATGTGTGAGAGTTACTGTGAGGAGCTAAGGTGGAGGTTGAACCACAGATCCCTTTGATTGTTTAAATAGCTGAATTCCTACTTACTGGATAACTAGCCAGTATAAAACATCTCATCAAAATAAAAAAAAATATGCAAAGTGAAAGAATGGTGTGAGGGCTTGAACCAGTGGTTTACACTGTAACCCCAGAACTTAAAAATTGGAGGGAGGAGAGTCAGGATGCTGGGCCTGTCTCAGCTACATAGTCAGTTCTGGGCCATCCTGAACTATATCAGACCATGTGTCAAGAAAAAAATGTAAAAAAAATGCTTTGAAAAGGATGAGCTGAGCGTTCAGACTCCACAATGCTTGCTGTGGAGTTGGAGAACTATTTAGAGTTTCTTCTCTGAGAGGACAGAGACTGAAGAGACAAAAATCTTAGTTATGGATATTATTCACCAATATGGAAGAGTCCAGATATTCATCTTAAAATTTGGGGGTGGGCTTTTTTTTTTACTATTACTGAAATCCCAAAACATCCTTTTCTCATTTCTTTGTCCTCAGAGCTTCTGGCTCAGCAAGATACACTAGCACTATGCTGAAGCACTGTGTGGGTAGGCATGATAAGGCAGAATATTAGAAGAGTTCTGATTGTAAATGCCAGAATATGTTGGGTGGATATGGGCACAGGAAATCTCAAAAAAGAGCTTTTTTTCTTATTTTCTTTTCTTGCTTTAAGACCTGTGAAGCTTGACCTGTGAAGAGAAGTTCCATGACCAAGAATGGCAGTTCCTCCTGGTGAAGTGGTGCAAACCAAGCTTCTCAGTGGGCAGTTAGCTGTTCCAAAAAACCTGCTCAGCATGGGCAGGAAAAGCATCTTGCATATGTGAAATGATAAAGTCACTGCTGAGGGCTGAGGGTGTGACCAGAGGTTAGAAGGTGTGACTGCACTGATGTACACAGCTTCCTTGTAATGTCTCACCACAAGTGAGAGGTACATGATGTGACCTCCCAAATAAAAGTGGCTTATGCAGCATGAATCAGGAACATCAATAAATGCTGGAATATATATTCATGTCTATCTATATGTGGTTTTGCACAAAAGTGAAATCAGAGAAAATAATTAAAGAAAATGAAAAATATTTTTTTTAATTTTTCACTTTTTCCGTGTTGTTAGCTGGTTGTGATTCAGTTCCATACTTCTTTTCTTTTGCTGCCCTTTGTTCATAGAACTGCAGTGTGAGTGTCAATCAAATAGTTATGAAAGGACTTGATCTTTAATATAATCATCTTCATTTGAAGACTTTCTTTATCAGAAACTCAGAGCTTCATAATAAACAGAAAATAAAATTTGCAGCGGCTGCTCTATTTGGTATTTCAGTTATTGGTATGATTTTGTCTCCATTATGTATTTAGTTTCTGTTCACATTATTGTCCTTGTTGGTCAAGCACACTGTTGACACCATATCTGTTGCCCACTGTCACAGACAGGATGGAAAGTATGTTGAGTGTGTATCAGAGTCTTGAAGAGAGAGGAGACAAACAGCACTAACACATGTGATCTGCACTTGCTCAGTGTTGCTCCTGAAGACCACAGCCTCCAATCAAGGATGGAAATCAGAAAAAAAAATGCCTCAACAGCATTAAGCTATCTGTGAAGAATTTGATGTCAATTCCCAGACCTGAGATCATCAGTTGTGTTTTTCTCACTGCTGTGAATTTCTCAGATCCTTGGTTTCACCTATAGTCTCTATTCCAAAACAAAACAAAACACCTGTGCTCCCAGCATCTTAGGTTCTTTTTCTGCTATGATAAAACCTAGACAAGCCAGCATAGGGAATGCAGTGTTTATTTCCACTCACAGTTCAAGTTTATAGTCCTTTGTGGTTAAAGAAGTCACTGTAGCTGCAGCTTGAGGCAGCTGATCACATTTCATCATAGCAAGGAACAGAGAGCAATTAATGAGCATTTGTACTCAGCTTGTTATCTTCTTTTATACAGTCTTTGATCCCAGTGTAGGAAAATGACATCAGGTACAATGGATGGATCTTCCCACCTCCATTACCTATCAAATATAACCCTTCACAGTCTTGTTCAGAGCTAAATCTAGCCAAGATAATCTCTGAAAGATGTGCCCAAGTCTTATCTCCACAATAATAACCACCATTCCCAATTTGATATGATAGAATAGAGAATCTATCTCATTGTGTATGCTGGTTTAATATAGTTGCAGTAACAGAGCACATTTCTTAAGGTTGGACATCTCATCATCAGGTGTCATCATTTGGGATAAGGTCTACCATTTGCCAACCCACGGCACAAAGTGAAAGGTGATACTTACAGACAGGCAGGTGCAGAACAATGAACTGGATTGATGGGCTTGTCTTATGACAACCTGCCGTCACAGGAGGGATGTTTTACAGATAAGGTTTCATTTAATAGATCTAGGTGTTATGAAACTCAATATGTAGTAGACCAAGCTGTCCTTGCTCTTCGGAATATTCTCCTGCCTCTGTTTCTTCGGATTGCATCAGTGTGTTGCCATGCCTTGTCACATATAAGTTTTTGTTTATATAAGCCATATTGAAGCCATCATATGCATTATCCACATATCACACACACACACACACACACACACACAATATAAACTGCTCCAGTAATATATATATATAACAGAACTGAGGAGGAGAACACAGGAGAAATTTGCATTTCAATCCAGCCTGGGCTGCATAATGAGTTTCAGTACACTATTCGTTATACAACATGACCTTGTATGAAACCAAACCCCAAAACCAAACCAGCAAGCAACCAACCAAACAAACAAATAAGCAAGCCCTCAAAAGATGAGCATGTAGTTCATGGTCCATATCTTTTTGGGCACATGCAAGAGCTTGGGTTTGATAGCCCAGGCTCATTAAAATGATAGGAATGAAACCACCTAATGTGGAAAGACATCAACTTTCATTGTAAACATTACATGTGGATTAAAGGGTAGATCAGTAAACACCAAGAAATCACAATGAAAATGTGATTATCTTATGGCATTCCTAATATACATTAAATTTCAATAGACACAATTAAAAAGCAAAAGTAATATTTCCTCTGAAAGATTAATAAATAATTAAGACAAATTCCTGAAAATTATTAAAATTTGGAACTGAAGAGCTTGCTCACTCCATTTATTTTATACACCCTCATAGTTATATATAGCTGTTTCAGTCATCTCTTCTAAGCAATGGCTTCTTTTAATTACACTATATTTTAGCTAAAGATATTGGCAGTGTTTTCTCAACATGTTTTTACATTTATCCTTTCAGTCGCTAAATACTGATTACAAACATGATTCTGCTGCATATGAAGTAGAGAACATTTCATATGCAGGAATGCATAGCTCATGTTTCCTATCTGTTAGTATCAGCTCTCAACATACAATTTCCTCTTTTTGCTTTGGTCAAGAGGAGGGGCATAACTTTAAGAATAAAAGTATGCAGAAAGGATGTTCTTCTGTGTTTCCTTTGGAGCCTCTGAGAGGATACAGAACTGGAAAGGACAACTTGTTCATCATCATCATTTCCTTCTGCCTGCATCACCACCAGGCTGGGGTACAGGTAACTCTTACTTTTATCCCTTCAGATATCTCTATCATAGTATCATACTTATTCCAGAGAATTGCCATTCTATTAGAAATGCCCTGCATAACAGTGACAGAAAGAGGAAAGACAATTGATCATGTTAGAACTACATTGTCTGCCTGTGAACGTTGGAGTTAAGCTTCAAGAAAGGAATTTTCTTTTATTGTGCTATGCTTTTGTCATGTGTGATATAAAATGAGTAATTAGTAGAATTACATTATGATTAGTTCTACGGGTTTACATAGATTCTTCTGCACTTTGTACAGTTTTATAATTGGAAGCCATTTCATTTTCAGAGAATTAAGGAATTTGTAAATGAGTTTAGAAGCTTTTATCAACAAAAGTGTGCTAGATATACTAGAAATGAATAGAGTCCATAAACAATTTTTAATATTAATTAATTTCCTAATAACTAATAATTTATGAGAATTTATGATGTTTACTGACAAATTTTCATTCTTTCTATTTTTTGAGACAGAATTCTTCAGCAGTTCTATCTCTTTGAAAATTTGATATATACGTGTTCTGGCCTTAGAGATCCTCTTGCCTCAGATTCTCAAGTACTGGGACAAAAGGCAGGTACCACTGTTGAAATATTATAGTATTCTTTGTGGAATGTTCATGTCCATGAAATCATTGGCAATATTGAATACAGGTGTTTTGGCTTTTTCTCAGGACAGTTTAATTTTTACATTTGGGATCTGAAATTTTAATTTCTTATACTATTCCTTTCACATAAGCTTTTGGATATTCTTTCTGGTATGCACTTTGTAAGTGTGGTCAAAAGAAGACAAGATCATTTTATATCCATGTGAGTATCACAACATTTACAAAAGCTTTAAAAACAAAGATATTTGGCTTTAAGCAAGTTTTGAGTTTTTATGTGTTGATAATATTTTTTTTGAGACAGGGTTTCTCTGTGGTTTTGGAGTCTGTCCTGGAACTAGAACTTGTAGGTCAGGCTGGTCTCGAACTCACAGAGATCCGCCTGCCTCTGCCTCCCGAGTGCTGGGATTAAAGGCATGTGCCACCACCGCCTGGCCGTTGATAATAATTTTAAAATATGTCAGTTATTTAGCTGGCACCAGTTTTGTCAAACATTCTTATGGCCATGTTACCACCCAGTCTTTATTTGGAAATTTAAGGTATTTTTCGATACCTCCTAGCAATCATTGATGCGACCAGTAGTTAAACAGGTTTATCATATATCGGGGAAGGCAGCCACCTTCCACAATCTTTACTGCATTAGAACCCTTAAAGGAGAAAAAAAAAAAACCTTCCACCCTACTCAAGCATAAAATTCTGGAATGCTTTAAATTTGGACATTTTAATTTGTTTTTATTTACACACCATCCCAAGAAAAGGTTTTAATATAAACCTTCATTGTTTCCTTTCAGATGAGAAATCAGCAGGTGATATATTCAAACTCAAGAGTTTTTGCATCTACTTCAGAATCACAGAGTCCAGGCAGTCAGGATGAGACTCAAGGTCCCAGAGAGGTTGGTCACAAAGGTGAGAGCTCTCTTCCTAGACACTGTACACACCAGACATTGAAAACCAGGCTTACTGCTGATAGTCAGCTGGTAATAGGAGATCACTGCGGGAAGAAGTGAAGACTTAAAAGTTTATAAAAATTATAACCTTTGAGAGTGGAAAAATCAATAATTTCTTTTGCCTCTGTTAGTTTTCTCTTTTTTTATTCCTGAGTCAGGGTCTCATGTAACTAGGACCAATCTCAACTGTGCTAATTGTCAAAGGGTAGCCCAGAATCCTTGATTCTCCTAGCTCAGTCTCTCAAACTATGGGATTACAGTTGTGAGCCACCTAGCGTGCCTTGAATACATTTTTATAAATTTTAGAAACCATCAACTTTTAGTTAATTTTATCAAAATATTATTTAAAACATGAGGCCTTTAAAAAAGAGAAACTACAGTCTCAAGAAACACCGAAATTATTAAAGGAATACAATCTTAAAGAAATGGAAAGTATAGCCAGGCAGTGCAGGCACATGCCTTTAATCTCGGCACACTGGAGCAGAGGCAGGCAGATCTCCTTGAGTTCGAGGCCAGCCTGGTCAACAAGACCTAGTTCCAGGACAGGTTCTAAACCTACAGAGAAACTCTGTCTCAAAAAAGAACAGAAAAGAAAAGAAAAGAAAAGAAAAGAAAAGAAAAGAAAAGAAAAGAAAAGAAAAGAAAAGAAAAAGAAACAATGTATTAAAAGCAAAGCTCTTACTTAACAAGATATTTCAAGTGTTTCATCAAACTTCAGTGCCAATCATCAGCATCAACACTCAGGTCGGAAGACAGGTCTAAATTCTTTGATCTCTTTCTCTCGTCCTTCAAGTGTTGTCCCATTTAACCTCTAAACTGAACACTTCTGTTACATTAGTGTGATGATAATGAGATGTTGGACTCTAGAACCGAAGACCTCAAATCACAAGGTTAAATATCTTATTTTTCTGAGAAAAACAGAATTGATAGACAGGAAAAGAGCAGATTTCTAGGAATTCTTTTATGATGGAACCTTATAAAGTTCAGAATTATTTTTATTTTTTATTTTTATTTATTTATTAAAGATTTCTGTCTCTTCCCTGCCACTGCCTCCCATTTCCCTCCCCCTCCCCCAATCAAGTCCCCCTCCATCGTCAGCCCAAAGAGCAATCAGGGTTCCCTGCAATTTTTATACTGTCTTCCAGTTTCTCAAGGTTGATCTTTCCAACCTCTTCATCCTGAGTTGTGATATCTTAGTGGGCTGCTAATTACAGTTTGGAGTTTTCTACCGGGATCTTGCTTATGCCTTCAGTGCTTTGTAAGATAAACAAACTGTGTGTGCCTGGATGAAGCAGTTCAAGCCTGTCATTCCAGCTTCCTGTGAGACTGAGTCAGGAAGACTGAGTTCAAGGCTGAATCGCAAAAATTATCTGAAGTCCTAATGAACTGTTTCTCTACATAAGGTATAAACTGAATAGTTGTATACCATCCAGAAATTGAAAACTTAAACTTTTTAGAGCTTATTACAATTTATTAATTATATAAAATAAAGAGTTTCATTATTACTTTTGTATATCATATAATTTACTGATCATTGTTATCCATTATTATTATTATTATATCCTGATATCTTTTCCTTGTTAACTTTCCAGTACTTTCTAACACTCTACTTTGATGTATTGGCAGTATTGGATTTTTTTTGTCTTTAATTATTACTTACATGTTTACATGGGCTTATATATGCAGGCTGTCATTCCATTTAATGCTGTTCACATACATATATTTTAGAGTTGACAACTTGGTATTAGATATCCAATTATGGGCTCATTCTAGAATAGATTTATTTTCTCTCTCACCTGTCATCAATTGCATATAGTTCTTCATCAAGGAGTGGGAAAGTATGGAGATTTCGCCTAACCTTATTGGCATGTCCTCTGGTGTTGGGGTTGGGCATGTCTTGCTTAGGTTTTGCTACTTTTGAGATTACTGATTGCAGCTTCCCTGCTTGAGTCTCTGTATTTTACAATCTCTTGTCCTCTCCTCTGAGCTGTTCCCTGAACATTAGGTGTAGGAGCTAGTTTGTATTCTGGAATTTTGCTTAAAACATTAGAGTTTATCATCTCTTTTTCATATGAAGCTCCAGGTTATAGCTAGTGGTGAACCGTGGATGGGCCTGGTGATGATTCTCTTACCAGTTCTGATGTCTTTAGAGTTACATCTCTTACAATCTCCTTACATCTCATTGCAGTGGCTCTCGGGATCCTTTGCTTACTTCTGATAATGGCAATGGCAGTGTGGCTGACATACAGTGAGTAATTAGCATACATAATTTGCCTAGGCAATACGAATAGACACTAATTATGCCACAGAGATCATATTTGGCCATTATTTGTGTGTCAACAGATGATATTCCAGGCGACCTGGAGTTTGTAAGTTTTTTTTGTTTGTTTGGTTTTCCCCTAGACTCCTGAACCCTTGGGCATTACAGTGACTCGGGGGCTGCCTTGGACTTATTCTGCCTTACTCATGATAATATCCCCTGTAATAATACATGTGTTGCTGATATTCTGCTTTCTGAGCTCTGACGATTATGAATCTGACGTAGACAATCTCTAAAAGTAGCAGAATGAAACAAATTATGTTGTTTTATGGATTTCTTTCACAAGCTTATATTGAGGTCATGGTTAAGTGAAAAGAAGAAATCTGTACACAGAAGTTCTAATATTTCAGCTTTATCTTTTGTTTGATGTCTTCACATCCTTAGAGAAAACCACAGATGGATTGAGCTCTAACAAAAATAGAAATCTGCATATTATTGTCTCTTCTCGTGTGGGTAGTCCATCTGCTCCAATATTAACTGTGGTATTACTTCATGTTCCTTAGTTCAAATTTTCATGCTGTGTTAGGTTCCTCTATTTTACTTAAATATTTGTTTGTTAGCCCTTTGTTGTGAAAAATGAAGTAGTCAGAAACTAAGCTGCTTCTTCAATAATATTTTTAGCTATTTCATCTATTTTGCATTGAAGCAGCCAATAGCAACAAGTTCATGTTTCTATTCTTACAGTGAGGTAATTGAAGTGTTGCTTTTTAAGCATCAAAATAGCAATTACAGTAATGATATGTTCTGATTGTCAACATGAAGATTTTTCTCTAACCTTAAATTTCAATATTTACTCCTTATAGGCATTTATGTATTATATCTACTACTAACTTTAGTTTTCCAGTATAGTCAAGAAAAACACAAAGTGCAAAAAACTCTAAACAACCTCAATTTTTATAATTAATTGATGTGTTAACTTCTCAACTTTAAAGTACAATTTAAAATTATGATATATGTTGGTGTCAAAATGAAGCTTTTTTTCTAATCTTAAATTTCAATCCTTATTCAAAATGATCATTTTTTTGATGTTATATCTGCTACTAATTTTAGTTTTTCAGTATAGTAGAAACAAACATGAACTGCAGAAAACTCTAAACAACCTCACTCAACAGTATCACATGCTGAAAGGTAACAACTCCGTAATGAAAGAAATGCTGAGAAATAAGTCTCGAGAGCTTGATTACTACAAACGTCAGAAGGAACTTGACTCCTCCAACAGAGAACTTAACAGATGCTGTCGGGAAAGTAAAGTTTTAGATTGCATACAGCTCACAGGTATGGAGGGGATCTTGAACAAAGAATTTCACTATTCTGTACTGACTCTTCTCCGGAAGATTTAAAGTCCAGTTAGCAGCTTTTAACACTGGTGATCTGTGGGTTAATGGTTATTTCATGTAGGGGTAAGGAACCCTGGAAATCCTTGTTTGGTGTAGGAAGATCTTACAGTTTCTAGAACTCAGGGGTCATCTGGTGCTCCTACTGCTACCAGTGCACAGAATTTCCAATCATCACAGCGAAGAATTTAGGTCATGTTTGTTTATGGGAAAATCTGAGCATCCAACTTTGTTCTTGTAGGAACACGAAGTTTTTATTAAGAGTGTATTTACAAAATATTTAGGTTAAAATGAACATAGAGCATTTAGATGGATATAATCACAGAAATAACTATGTGTGTGTGTTTCTTCTATCTTGTTATGAGGAAATTGGTCTGTTTGTGACGAAGATATCATCCCTGAAGCTCACATGGGGGTTTCACCATGGCTGTTCACATTCGTATACCTCTATTTCTAACACTATTAATGACACCCAAGAGATAAACATATCTAGTGGTATGAAGTTTTTTTATTTTACAACATGACTGGTTATCTTTGATACAACCAATCAATAATTACTAAGTAATTGTTCAGGATTTAGAGTATACAAAGAGCTTTTGTATATGATCCTACTGTACTTTAATAGAAACTGTTGACTATTTTATTATGAAAGGGCTAATGATATCTTTTAAATTGCTACATTATTAAATATGTGACAGAAAAAGTCCAAAAACTTTGAAGTATTCCAGACCCATAAAAAATATTTTGTGCCATTAATTTTTAACACTGTAATTCCTGTACTTAGGAGGTTGAGGAAAGAAGATTGTAAATTTGAGAGCAATCTATGCAGCCCAACAAATTCCTGGCCAGTCTGAGCTACAAAAAGATACCTCTTTATAGGAAAACAAAGATTAAAGATAAAAGTTTGTTAATAGAACATGGTCATCCCCATGCCCTCAATAAACTAAATAGTTGGACTGAGGTGTTGTTACACAAATTGCACACATTTCATTGTTTTCCACCTGACATGTTTGGGTATATGGGTGTACCATTGAATGCATCAACATTATCAGAACAGACTATCACCTTCAAAAGCTTTCTCATATGTCTCATATCTCTTAAAATAAGAGCATCTATAATAGAACACAGCACAACTCTAAATGCACAGTATGTGTGAACCAGTGTGGGCACAGGGCACTACTATTAATCTAGAATCCTGTCATGTTTGCAACAGCCTTTGAACAGCGAGTGTTTGTTCTCCACCCTCAAGCTCCTTACTACCTGACGATGTTTCTTAGACTTGGACTGTGTTAGAACCCTCATCTGAGTTGAGTCATAAAGTTTTGTCCTGGGTCTGGCTTGTTTTATTTTGCACACGACGCTCAAGTTCATCTATGTTTGTCACAGTGGTCTTCATCTGTGTTGGTGATGTTGAGGTGTTGAGGCTCATTCTGTAGCCAAGGTTGTCTTAGAATCTACTTTATAGACAAAACTAGTATGGAAGTTATCACTACTTAACCTATTCTGGCCTCAAACTGCTGGCAACCCTCCTATCTCACTCTCTGGAGTGCTAAGGTCATTTGCATAAGCCATCATGCCCAGCAGATTTACTTCTTTTTAAAGAATAAACAATATTCCTTTGTGTGCATCTGCTATATTTTTTGTAATGATTTATCTACAATGGACACATCAGCTGTTTCCATATCTCTATTGTTATAAATAGTGTAGCATAAAGCATATGTGTACAGGAGTCTCTCTGTATTCTAGAATCTCAATTTCTGAGAGCTGTGATAATTTTCTCAGTTATAGAGGCTTAATAAATGCATTTCTCTAACAACATCATGCCAGAAATTAAGAAGTTTAATTACCTTCTCTGTTGTAGGCAAATATGTTGAGGGATACTGGTTCTGCTCTGGCATAAAATGTTATTTTATCATGGACAATAAACACTGGAGTGGATGTAAACAGACCTGCCAGGACTGCAGCTTGTCACTTTTGAAGATAGACGATGATGATGAACTCGTACCGTAGACTCTTCCATGTTTTTCTATTCTCTGGGAGTGTGTCTCTAACCCTTGAATAGTGGCATACTGAGTGTAGGCATGGTTTTTAATGTAAAACCTTCAAGATTTTATATGGTCTGCCAGTAATGTGTGAAAAACTGCAATAAAAGTCTCCTCCAGAAACTCAATCCTGCTCCTGGCTTAGTGTCAGAACATGGGGTCTTTGACAAAGAGACTTGATATTGAGAGACAACTGTGTCTTTGCAATCTCCTCCCTTTCTCAAGAATCTGCAAGAAATTCTCTCAGATTTTCATGTTTTCCATGAATAAGTTTAACCCTTTGATATAGAATATCCAGTGACTGAAATTCATTTATTTCCAGAGTGACAGCTACACCATTACCTGGAACTTAGTGCTTACTCCTTTGAGTCTAGAAGTGTCTGAAGTGAGCAGTTGGATGACAATAGAGAAATTAACTGACTTCTGGGCCTGTAGAGGGTTGGTTTTGAACTGCATATAAACTCTGTGCAAAGGAGACTTGAGGTAGCATTCTTGTTGATAGGCTTGGCAAACCTCTCTGATCAGTAGAGTGCCTTGCCAATGGTCAGTCTTGAGAGCACAGATGTGCACTATACTTCAAAGGCCCTGATTAGGTTGTGGTTTGTCTTCTGATGAGGTGTTTTTATATATTATATTACAACAAGAGTTATTCCCATAGCATTGAGCTTTTTGATTAGATTAGCTAGGGCACGAAGCCCTCGGAATTAGTTGCAACTAAGTGACTAGTCTATGAAACTATTTTCATGTATTATGGGAACCTAGTTTGAATCATGATTTTAGTTTTATAAAAAGAACACTGCTTTTGCATTAAAGTATGCAGTTGTATCTCCTACTCTGCATCCCCTGTGTCCTGATTTTTGCGGGACTACCCAGGGTCATCCATAACTGAGGAGGTTGGGGAAGGTTCCCCAAAATGGGCCCATTTCCAAAATGGAAATTTTATAAGATCCATGTAATAAATGTTTTTAACTAGATAGTCCCATTGTGATTTTCATGGAATCTGGCCATAATATTTACTTCATAAAATTCTCATATTTCAAAAATGATATCTATCTCTAGAAATGAGTATTTAAAAGAACAAAATGACCAAGGACCTGACATTTTCTGTTTACATTTGTTACTAAAGAAATGTATCCAAATAAACAGAGGATATTTTTCTGGAGAAACAGTTGCAGGATCAGCTTGAAACCATTGTCATTTAGAACATGACGCATAATTTATATAGCAATTTATTTACAAGTTTGAATAATTACAGTACAAAATGTGTTTAAATTTAATGTAATTGCATAATTTTCCATTTGACAAAGAAAATGTAGATGATCTAAAAATATTATGCCAATATATTTAGTAATTTTAGTAATCATTCCATTGGGATGTCACATGTAAAATACACTAAATGTTTCCAAATATCTTCCTCTTTCTTCATCAACTTCTGCCACAGAATGGCTTCCACTCTGAAGCATGAATTTTAATGTACAGCTTTTTACACAGAATTTTTCAACTTTTAGAAAATTTATTTGTTTACTTTACTTCCTGTTTGCTGTTTTTTCTCCTTCCTCTCCTCCCAACCTCTCCTGGCATTTCCTCCTGACTTCTACCCTCAATTCTTTACCACTCCTTTTCTGTTCAGCAAAAAGTAGCCTTCCCATTGAATCAACAAAAAAAATTGGCATACCAAATTGCAGTAAGAACAAACACCCATGCCCCCTCCGTATTAAGACTGGGAAATGTGAACCAATATAAGGAATAGAGTCTCAAAGCCCAGCCACAGAGTTAGAGACAGCCCATGCTGTCACTGTCAGATGACCCGCAAGAAGACCAAGCTACACAACTGTCCCATATGAAGAGTCCAGTAAGTCTTATGCAGGCTCCCTACTTGTCTCCTCAGACATTGTGAGCTTTCATGGGTAAAGGGTAGTTGATTCTGTGACTTCTCTTCTGAAGTCCTTGATCCCTTTGGTTCCTCTCTACCCCTCTCATTATCAGGAGCTTGGTCTAAAGTTTGACTGAGGGTCTCTGTCTCTATTTCCATCAGTTGCTGGATGAAGCCTTTCTGAAGATAATTGGGCTAGGAATCAGTCTTTGAGTATTGTAAATATTATTAGGCATTATTTCATTGACATTTTTTTCTCCAGTTGTCTGATTCTATCCTAGGTCTCTAGGGTCCTGGTGCTCCAGGTAGTTTAGGATCGTAGGGTGGACCAGCTTTAGCCGCTCCTATAACCTCTAGGCCACCCTTATTCAAAAATGTCTCATTGGCAGAACTGACTATAGTCAAAGGTGCATTTGAATACTTTCATAATTTCAAGATTACATATGGAGCTGGTATGCCACGTTCATTTAGGGGTCTGAATAAGGGAGATTGTGAATTCAAGCACAACATTGGCTACACAGTGTGACTTTCTCTAAGAAACACAGTCACAAATCATTTCATGAATCCAGTATCTTTAGATACCTGATTTCTTTTTAAAATAAATTATGTAATTGATTGGTTCTGGCACAAATTAGGCACTAATGAGAAATTACTTTAAAAATGAACTTCTATAACTTCTATAGATTGGAGGAAAGGACAACAGAGAATTGACATAAAAATAGCTAAGATGTGTTATGTCGTTCTTTCTCTGAAACATAATGAATTTCTATCATCAGATTTGTCTTTTCCTTTACAGAGGTTCCTTCAGGTCAAAGTTAATCCAAACACTTACTGGATTGGATTATCGTATAATGCAAGAAAAAGCAAAAAATGGCAATGGATTGATGAAGAGCCATCTAACCTGTGAGTTTCCTGAACACTCACACACTAATAGTGGTACATGAGTTGGGAGGATTGTGTCTGATATATGTTACCTTTATTAGTTAATGATAATGATATTTCGGTCGATGGCTTAGCAGAGTAAAAAGTAGCCTTCCCATTGAATCAACAAAAAAAATTGGCATACCAAATTGCAGTAAGAACAAACACCCATGCCCCCTCCGTATTAAGACTGGGAAATGTGAACCAATATAAGGAATAGAGTCTCAAAGCCCAGCCACAGAGTTAGAGACAGCCCATGCTGTCACTGTCAGATGACCCGCAAGAAGACCAAGCTACACAACTGTCCCATATGAAGAGTCCAGTAAGTCTTATGCAGGCTCCCTACTTGTCTCTTCAGACACTGTGAGCTTTCATGGGTAAAGGGTAGTTGATTCTGTGACTTCTCTTCTGAAGTCCTTGATCCCTTTGGTTCCTCTCTACCCCTCTCATTATCAGGAGCTTGGTCTAAAGTTTGACTGAGGGTCTCTGTCTCTATTTCCATCAGTTGCTGGATGAAGCCTTTCTGAAGATAATTGGGCTAGGAATCAGTCTTTGAGTATTGTAAATATTATTAGGCATTATTTCATTGACATTTTTTTCTCCAGTTGTCTGATTCTATCCTAGGTCTCTAGGGTCCTGGTGCTCCAGGTAGTTTAGGATCGTAGGGTGGACCAGCTTTAGCCACTCCTATAACCTCTAGGCCACCCTTATTCAAAAATGTCTCATTGACAGAACTGACTATAGTCAAAGGTACATTTGAATACTTTCATAATTTCAAGATTACATATGGAGCTGGTATGTCACGTTCATTTAGGGGTCCATTAAAGCCATGTGGGAAATCTGAACAGAAATAAAGAGAGATGCCATGTAGCTGCTGAAAGAGTTACATATTGCACCAGTAACCCACAGCCTTGTGGCAATACACAGATTAATAGAAATGCATTAATTTAATAGAGCTTACTAGTAATTCTAAGACATTACCAAATCATATTATAATTAATATAGTTTCTCTGTGATTGTGTCTGGGCAGCTGAAAAATGAAAGCACAGTCCCTGTTTAATATAGATATGAATAATGTGCATTGGTATGAATCTTGGTTTATTGATACAAATTTAAGGTCAATTTTGTTATATGTATATGTATTTCTGATCTTGATTAAGTTATTGTGTTTGTGTAGCTCATTTAAAAATGTAATATATAATTAAGAAATAAAGCTTTCCTTTTTGTTTAAACAGAAAAGGGAAAATGGTGTGGGAGGTCCTTCTGTCTCTGTGTTGATTTCATTGGTTAAAAGAACTGTTTTGAGGCTATGGCAAGGAAGAACATAACCTAATCCTTATATGTCCATCTCTCAGTTGCTGGGACTACAAGTGCCTGTCCTGTCCCTTTTCTATTTAAAGATATCAGCCATACTTATTTTACACACATTAGGTGGTAATCCTAGTGTCTGAAGTTCTTTAGGTTTAATGTACTGTTTCTGTGGATTTTGCTCATGGTGTCATTTCCTTTGTGGTATTTCCAGAGTTTCTTTTCAGCAGCTGCAGAAATTATCTGAAGCACAGTAGTATCCACAGTTGTAACTTTCTCAGGAACCTTTCATTCAGTGTCTAGAAACATGCCAGGTCTGGCTCACTTCAGTTCTAAATGTGACCCCACCACAGTGAGAGTTAGATTCCAAATATGCAGGAAAATAGCTTCCTTTCTTTTTCCCAAGGACTCTCTCCAACAGGCTATTACAGATGGGGCCAAGCTGTCACAACATTGGCCAAGCTGTAACAGAGTTTGTCAGAAAACTGATGGCCTTATAGGGTGTATTGATATATCAAAGCAAATGGATTAAAATCATTGTTATTAACTTTGTTTTTTCTCTATGATGCATCCTTTCATAAACAATAGCTCTGCTATTCCTATTTATACCTCTCAAGGGATAAAATTGACAGCGTTCACCATGTACGGCCACAGAGTTAATGAATTTGTTTGTATCTTACAGCACCATACAGAGTGAAATGGGCAGAAGGTAACATTTAGAGTAAGGTGCCAGAGGTTGGAAAAATGCCTGTACCTGAAGGCGGATTTAATTAATTCAGACAAATAATGATAAGTATTTATATATAACTTTAATGTAAACAAACTCACAGACACCAAGGTTCCCGCGGAGCAAAGGAGACAGGAAGCAGGGAAGGGGCCCGCAGCGTCTGTGCGCCCCATTATATCAGAAAGCATTTGCCCGAGGCCATCCCACCCCCAATAGGCGGACTATCCCTACATCTCCCTCTTTTTGTCTAAATAAGAAAGAACTAAACCAAATACTATTATAAACAATAATAACAAATAATAAATATAACAAACAATATTGAGAACAAAAGTTTTACCAGACATTCTATCTCAAGGAGTCTAAATAATGTAGAGAGTAATTACAATTATATAATCTTCAACTCCGTCAAAGATCTGAGAAGGGAATAAATATTACTTAACAAATGAGAGATATCCAAAATATGCCAAGAATGACAGAGACAACTGACTACCTGGGCAATCACCCAAATTCTCATTTGCAATGTTGAGTCAACCAACTTTGGCTAAGGCCTAATATAACTGACATGCCATTATCAAATGCCTTAGAATTATCCTACCCTGACTTGGCAAGATAAGACAATCCTGTTTCATATCTTTGTCAGTAGTTGAGGTATGGGCTTTTCTTAACCCAAAGGCCAGTAAATGATGTGGGAGTGATTTCTTATTAATAAAGAAACTGCCTAAGCCCATTGATAGGCCAACCCTTAGGTGGGTGGAGTAAACAGAACAGGATTCTGGGAGAAAGAAGCTGAGTCAGTGAGTCGCCATGATTTTCCCATGCCAGACAGACGCAGGCTAGAATCTCCCCGGTAAGCACACCTTGGGGTGCTACACACCTTATAAGAAATGGGCTAGTCCAGGTGTGAGAGTTAGCCGAGAAGAGCTAGCCAATAATGGGCCAGGCAGTGTTTAAAAGAATACAGTTTCTGTGTAATTATTTCGGGTATTAAGCTAGCTATGTGGGCGGCCGGCTGCCGGGGACACAGCCGCGCCGCTCCTTATTACTACATGCACCCAGGTTAAGAGATTTTTTTTTTTTTCGAGACGGGGTTTCTTTGTAGCTTTGGTGCCTGTCCTGGAACTAGCTCTTGTAGACCAGGCTGCCCTCAAACTCCCAGAGATCCACCTGCCTCTGCCTCCCGAGTGCTGGGATTAAAGGCATGTGCCACCACCGCCTGGCTTAAGAGATCTTTGTAGACCTTGACTATGTAGCAAAACTGTTCACTCATGGGTGCTGTAGGAATTCCTACAGCCAGTAGCCTTTAAGTTACCTGCCAACTTGGGCATGGCCTCTTAAAGTATAAATGCCAATGTAAAGCACAAGGTTACTCTCTTTTCTGGCTGCTGGATAAGATTCCTGTTTTCCATTCGATCAGAGGACTGTGATCTGTGGGTCTATGCCTAAATAAATAAGCTTTTATTATACTCAGTTCTGAGCTAGTGTAGGATTTCTTTTTAGCTCCATCTTCAAATGGTGGTGTGGTAACCAGGGCCAGACATGAGACTTCAATAAGGAAGTCTGGTGTTCAGAAGGTTTCTGTGACTTCCATAAGCACTATAACTAGTGGAAAGATGCAATAGCTTGGACACCTGTATAAATGTCATCTTCTAATGAACCTATTGAGAAGCTGTGAGATTACCTTGTGTTTCTTGGCCAGTGGACACAGAGGTAATGTTAAAAGCTCATGATGGAGAATATGTGCTCCATATGTGTCTTCTGAATACTAAATGTCTACGGGGTCTTTTCTTCTTTGACCATGTTTAACACACATACTTTATGGACTGTATCCATAATCATACCGCCTAGCTAACTAATTTGTTTGCCTACTCCTACTCTACCTGTTCTGTCTATGATCTACAGGTCATGTAGTTTCATCTATATTCCTTTTCCATTTCTAGGGTAAATCTGAATACTCTTTTCCCACCTAGATTAAATCTAGGGCTCAAGGAAGGTTATCTTATGCTGAAGATTTATCAGTTTTTTCTCACAGCTCCATGGAGTTCTGTGGATTTCATTCTCTTTCAACTATTTTTGACACACATTCTCATAAGGTTTGACTACTTAAAACTCTCTGTGTTGCCCAAGCCATGACATATTGTTCTTTTGTCACATACATTATTTTTTCCTTGTTCTTTAAATTTCTTTATTGAAAGAGTATCATAGGAAATTAACTTTAGTGTAAAATTATGTTTTAGTGATCCTAAAATAATTTTACTTCATGATGAAAATTTAACAGTGTAAAATAAATAAAAAGTAGAATTATGATCAAGAAATTATTTTTCTGTTTATTTTTTATTATGTTTTTATTTTTTGTGTGAGTGTATGTGCATTTGTGTGATCATGTTACAGCACATCTGTAGTTAGAGGATTGTTGAAGTAGTTACTTCTCTACTTCTACTGTGTGGTATCTCAGGGCTAAACTCTGGTAGTCTGATTTGATAGCAATGGCTTCTATCCACTGAGTCATGTCACTGGCCCAAGATTATTTTTTATGAATTTAGAGAAAATAAAAAAACCTTTAGTAAAACTCCTGCAAGTGATTATATATTCTATTATTTGGTCAATAAACTTTATTTTTAAAATCATTGACTATATAAATATATGCTTCAAACTGTAATATCTGTCCATTATATGTTTTTTACAGTGATTTGACAACAGTGAAATCATTACAGGAAAGTAAAGGCTGTGCATCTCTTAGTGTTGGAGGCATAAAACCCCATGACTGTGGGAGAAACCACCCCTGCATCTGTGAAAGGAGAATGGAGGAAAAGTAAAAATAGAACGTTTGTCATCTTTCTTGGTTTCATGTGATGATTTGTGACTACTTGTCTTAACCACAAGTCTCGGTCAGCTGAGCAAACAGATTAATGAATGGGAAAGGGAAGCAATATTCTTCTGAAATCTGACTTAACACAGCAGAAGCCATCTCACTTCCTGTAAACACAACAGCTTATATCTAGAGAATGGATGCAATTTGATCCAAGCTCTGATAAATCATTTTCTTTGTTTCCTGAATGAGATATGGATCCAAATACAGAAACTTGAAAAACAGGGCACACATGTCCTTCCCACTAGGATAATCCATTTCTATTTCCCATTGCTCTGGCATCACAATTAACTAGGATGCAATTGTGGGTTTCTGTTTATTAGCTGTTTGGTTACTGCTCGTTATTTTTTGAATGTAGAATTTATTTTTAGAAACATTTCTTTGCTGTAAAATATATTCCCAGATTTATTTGACAAATGGTGGCTGGGATAGTTTAAAGAACTCCTATACCCATCTGTAGTCCTTATGTGTTCTCGTCCTCTCTCTCTCTCTCTCTCTCTCTCTCTCTCTCTCTCTCTCTCATTTGCTCATAAGTTGGGATCATGTATTAGTTGAGGCAAACCGGATGTTTTATTTTTATTTTTAAAATCATTGAATATATAAATATATGCTTCAAACTGTAATAACTGTCCATTATATGTTTTTACAGTGATTTGACAACAGTGAAATCATTATAGGAAAGTACAGGCTGTGCATTTCTCAGTTATAAAGGAATACATCCCAATGTCTGTGGTAGAAACCACCCCTGCATCTGTAAAATATTAGTTGAGGCAAACCGGATGTTATGGCTAAAATTCAGTTTCTTACAGGAATATGAGTTTGGGTACAACCTAGACTGAATAGCAGGTTTGAGGTAGTTTAGGGCTACAGAGTGAGATGTCTCATGAATAATAATAATAATGTTGATGGTAATAATAAAACTAAACTTGCCATAAATATTTTCTATAAACAAGAAATTTCTTTTTAGCATCATACTAAAACAATAAAACTCGAGAAATTTAGTGTTTACCAAGTAATGTGATCTAGTCCATAGCCCGTATTCATATTTATCAGTTTTCTACCTCACATCACTGTCAAAATTTCCTCACGTTTACTATCATCAGTGTTTTCATTTGTAATTTCCTTTAGACATAAAGTTTTTACTGCGTTGTGATGTCTGTTTCAGGACCTTAACATTAAAAAAAATCAAAATTTACCTTGTAGTATGTATATGACAAAATGTACCCAGTCTAAGTCATGTGAAATGTGAGTTTTATGAACTATGTACAGCTCTTTAAAAATCGTTGTGTAGACTCGTTCTATGTCAACTTGACACAAGTTAGATAGATCTAAGAGGGGGAACCTCATTTGATAAAGTGACTCAATAAAACTGGCTGTATGCAAGCCTATACAAAATTTTCTTAACTAGTCACTGATTGGAAGGACCCACTACATTGTGAGTGATGCCATCCCAGGACTAGTGTTCCTGAATTCCATCAGAAAGGAAGCTGAGCAAACTATGGGAAGCTTCCAATAACCAGCATTCCTACATGGTCTCTGCGTCAACTTCTGCCTCTTGGCCCCTGTCAGGTGTTAGTGCCTATCTTGACTTCATTTAGTGATGGACTGTTATTTGGAATGTTAGCAAAACAATTTCTTTCCTCCCAAATTGCTTTGGTCATGAGTGTTTCATCATAGCAATAGAAACCCTAAGACAACAATCAAAACTTAAAAGGAAAATTACTTTTACCACTTGAAGTTCTTTTGTCATTTTTGGCCTCACCACCTGGGCCCAGGTAAGCAGGCATATGCTCTCTTGTCCTGTAAATTAATTAGGCATTCCATAGTTTTATATGCTAAGCACAATTCTGTGATTGGTTCCATATTTCTTTGTATCTTTTATTGTTATTATTATTACTTATCTAACTCAATCTTACTTCATGGGTTAGTGATTCATTGTTTTTGTTACTAAACACTTTCCTATTACTCAAATTTTCTACAATATTTGTCATTCACACATTCAAACATGGTGTGTTTTTAAGTATTAACAATTATTAATGAACTTCTTATGCTAATTTGTGTTAGTCACTGTGTGAATATATATTTAATTCTTTTGGTAGACATCTAAAATTCTGATCTTAGAATCCTTATGTTAAATGCAATTTCATTTAACAAGAGACTTCCAACATGTTTCACATGGCTTACATCAGCTTACTTTCTTTGTATCACAGGAGAGTTCCCTTTGTCCCTCATCTTTGCCAATACTTGATGGTCTCAATGCTTTGAATTTTTACTATTGTGATAAATTTAGGATTTTGCATTTCTCTAAGAACTGATGATATCAACCATCATATTTCAAATACTTATTTGTCACTCATATGTTTTGTTTTGTCAAATATTTGTTTATTATTTTCTTACCACCCATTGGCTTTGTCTGTCCTCTAACTGTAACATTGTAAGAGGTTTGTGTAGCAATATAATGTAACATTGCATTTGATAGAGCTATGTGTTAAGCATTTTCTACTGTCTAGTCTGCATAATCTGAAATAAATCATTCAGTAATACAATTAAACATTTCTTCCAAGTTTGACTTATCACTTTTTATGCTTTCATAATAAGTATTATAAAAAAATTTCTTATTTCAAATTTGCATAGATTTTTAACAACTTTATTTTTCTGAGATATTATAGTCTTAGCTTACGCATTTAGCTCAAGGTAATATTTTTTCTTTATTTAAATGTTCCTGTGTGTGTGTGTTTCTGTGTTATCACATGCCATGAATGTATGTGTGCTTCACAGATCAGAAGAGGGCATTGGATCCCCTGGACTTCAACTTTTGAGAGTATTTGAGTTACCCATGTGCTGGGAACTGAACTCAGGACCTCTGTAACAGTAATATGCTCCCTCCTCTCATTTAAAAACCATAATAGATACTTATTGAGTACTTCCTATGTGCCCATTAATGCACTGGACACTAAAATCAACTTTATTATTTGGAGAGAGATGTTTGACTATTTTATTTTGAATAAAAATTTAATAGAAATAGATATTCTTAATACAAAGTGTTCTGATTATGGCTTACATTTCCACATCTCCTTCCAGATTCTCCCTACTTCTCTCACCCATCCAAATTCACATTCTTTCTTTTTCTCTCTATTGTGGGTATAATCATGCATCTAAATAATAATAATAATAATGATAATAATAATAATAAGCTAAAGTTAGATAAAATTAACAAACAAAACACAATAGGGCAAAGTGAATGGAAGAAAAAGAGCCAAAGAAAAAGTCCAAGAAATTCATACAGACAGAGAGACAGACACATTTGCCCACATAGAAATCCCTTAACAGCAAAAAACTTGAAACAGTAGTAAAGGACCTGTAAGAAAGAAAAAAAACTCTAACATAGCATTATGAGAAAAACAAACTCAGAAAATGTCACTGAATTCATTTTGTATTGATCTTCTACTGCTGGGCATGTGGCCTGATCGTAAGAGATGCTTACAGTATCTTATTCTAATTGTTCTTTGCATTTTCCTAATGAATAAGGCTGTTGAACAATTCTTATGTGTATCTTAACCATTGGAAATTACTCTGTTGAGAATTCTCTGTTTAAATCTCTGATGTAGGGGGCTGTGTTTTCATTTCCCGGCTGCCCAGACATGCAAAATAATCACACAGAAACTATATTATTTAAATCACTGCTTGGTCAATCACTTAAGCATATTGCTAGCTAGATCTTATGTCTAGAATTAACCAATTTTCAGTATTTTATATTTTATCATGAGGCTCGTGGCCTACTGGCAATGTTCCAGCTGGCTACTCACATCTTTTCCCTCAACATGGCATCTCTTGACTCTGCCTTCTTTCTTCCAGCATTCAGTTTATTTTCCCTGCCTAGCTCTGTTCTGCCCTGCTATAGAACCAAAGCAGTTTTTTTATTCATTAATCAATAAAAGCAACACATAGACAGAAGGTCTTCCAACACCAAATCACTACACTATTTAATTGTATTATTTTGTATTATGATGTCTAGTTTCTTGATTTCTTTATATATTTTGGAGATTAGTCCCCTGTGACATGTGCTGTTGGTAAAGATCATTTTCCATTCTGTAGGGTGCCATTTTTGTCATATTTAAAGTGTCCTTTGCCTGGAAGTGCAAATCAAAATGACTCTGAGGTACTATTTTATCCTTACCAAAATGGCTATGGTCAAAAACACTAATGGTAGCTTATGTTGGAAAGGATGAAGACTAAGGTAAACATTCCTCCACATCTGGTGGGAGTGCAAACTCTTACAGTCACTTTGAAAATCGGTATGACAGTTTCTCAGAAAATTGGGACTCAATCTGCCTCAAGACTCAGCCATACCAATCTTGAACATATACCCACAAGACACTTGCTCAACTATGTTTATATCATTATTTGTAATAGTCAGAACTTGGAACAATCTAAATGTCCCTCAACCAAAGAATGGATAGAGAAAATCTGGTAAATTTGCATAATGTATTATATTACTCAGTGGTGAAAAAAATTGACATGATGAAATTTGCAGGCAAATTGATGGAACTAGAAAAAATATCCTGAGTGAAGTACCTCAGGTCCAGAAAGACAAAGATGTTATATACTCACTCATATGTGGATATTAGCTATAAATTAAGGAATAACCAGGCTACAATTCACAGTCTTAGACAAGGTAGCTAACAGAGAAGGCCCAAAGAGACAGAGGCATGGATTTCACTGAGAATGGGAAATAGATGATATCTTCTGGGTAAACTGGGGTGGAAGAAGATGTGGTAATAGGAACATGAGGAATAGTGGTTGGCAGATTGGGGGCATGATGGAGGGAGAGAATAATGAAAAAGATATCTTGATAGGGTGGGCCATTTGGGGGTTATAGAGAAACCTGGTGCCAGGGAAACTCCCAGCATTCCACAAGGATGACTCCAGATAAGACTCCTATAGACGGTGCCTAGACTGGTTTTCCTCTTAATTAGATTGGTGACCACCCTAATTGGCATCAGAGAGCTTTCATCTAGTAAACTATGAAATCAGATGCAGAGATTTACAGCCAAAAACTGGGACAAGCTCTGGTAATCCTCTTTAAGAGAGAGTGGAGGGATACAATTAGCCAGGAACCCAAAGAGAAAGCAAGATTTCATAACATTTTTGGCTCTTTTTCTTTTTGTATTACAGATTTTAAAATGTGTAAAATTTAAAGATATTATTAATCCTTCCATAATAATGATTGTCAACCCCTATCATGGCATGTAAGCAAGGGAGGTCAAGGTCATGACTGAGGAACCCATGGAGACAACCAGCCTGAGTTTATGGGAGTTCACAGACTGGATCCACAGCTAAGTACCCTGCATGAGACTGACTTAGGTCCTCTGCATGTGGGTGACAGTTGTGTAGCTTTGTCAGTGTGTGGGGCTACTAGAAGTGGAATCAGGACCCATCTCTGGCATTTGAGCTGACTTTTTGGAACCTGTTTCCCATGTTGGAATGCCTCATCCAGTCTTGATGCAAGAAAAGAAACTTTATCCTGTCTCAACTTGATATGCCATGTTTTGCTGACACCCATGGGAAGCCTGCCCATTTCTGAAGATGTAGTCCTACTCCTTTCTGAGACAGAGAAAGAGTGGATAGAAGAATAAATGGGAGGTATAAGGACAAAACGGGCGAGAGGATGTAGGAGAAATTGTGATCAGTTTGTAAAATAAGTGAAATAATTTAATAAAAATATTGCAAGATATCAATGACCAAAAAAAGTATGGTTTTTAGTCAGTGAGAGTCTGTCAGAGAAAAGTAATTTTTCTTTTACAATTGGTTATCAATTGGAGAGAACTTCTATACTAAGGATATGAATTTTGTTCACTTTCTCTCTTGGTACAGGGATCCCTGCATCTCAGACCTGTGCAGGTCCTGGGTCTGCTGTCATAGTCTCAGTGAGTTCATCTATGCATCTGTTCCCTTGTGTGTGGAAGACCTGTTTCCTTTGTGTCTTCCATCATCTGTGGGCTCTTAAGCTCTTTCTGCCTTTTCTTTCATAAAGTTCCCTGAGCCTTGAGGGGAGGGATTTGTTGGAGACATCCTATGTAGAATTGAGTATCCCAAGATCTGTCACTCTCTACTGATGTGGGAGTGTCATATATCAATCTTTTGATTTCATTGGTTAAGCAATAAACTGCTTGGTCCTGACTGGTTAGAACATAGGTGGGTGGAGTAAACAGAGCAGGATGCTGGGAGGAAGAGGAAGTGAGCTCAAACTTGACAGCTCTGCTCTTGGGAGCAGAGATGCCAGGCTCCGCTCTCCCAGGCAGCTCTGACCCAGGATGGACATAGGCTAGAATCTTCCCGGTAAGTGCACCTTGGGGTGCTTACTCACATTATTAGAAATGGGTTAGTCCAGGTGCGAGAGTTAGCCCAGAAGAGGCTATATAGAAATGGGCCAAGCAGTGCTTAAAAGAATACAGTGTTCATGTAATTATTTCGGGTAAAGCTAGCCCTTTGGGCGGCTGGGGTGCTGGGGAGGCAGTCCCACTGCTCCTATTTCAACACTCTACATATTGTCTGGATGTGGGTCTCTGTTCCCATCTACTCCAGGAATGAGATTTCTCATAACAGACTTTGTGTCCCGACACTAAGCCAGGATGAGAAAGGAGTAGCCAAGGATACTGCACAGCTTTTGCTCAGATTACAAGCAAACTAAATACAACACTTCAAGGTCTCTCTTTCAATAAACCTGCCTATATTCAAAATCTCACTATCCAAGGGTTTGAGAAGGAATCTAAAAATAAAGAATCATGTAAGAGTCTATGGTACCAGTTCATCATCATCATTTATCTTTCAAAAAGATAAGTTTCAGGCCTGAAGATTTGATTATTAATGACAATAATCTGCTCTATTATTGTCATTGATGAACTATTAACATTTTATACCACAGCAAAACCAGTGTCCTTCAACATTGTGCCTACAATAGACAAGGTGAATGGTAGAAATTCTTGTTTTCTAGTATTCTGTTATTGAAGCAATGTTTTGATTAAACATCTCTAAGTAAAATCACACAGCTATCAGAAATTGAAGTTTTAGAATGGCAAGAGACCCTTATATGCCCATGCTTTATGCAACATTGTTTGTAACAGTAGATATATAGAGACAGCTGATGCATCCATTGTGAATAAATCAGTAGGAAAAAAATGAAGCACACACACACAAAACAGTACTATTTATCCTTGAAAGAAGTAAATTTTCTTGGCATGATGGCTTATGCCTATTACCTGTGCATTCCACAGAGAGAGTCAAAAGGCTCACCACCAGTTTGAGGCCATCTTAGGCAAAGTAATGACTTCCATGCCAGCTTTGGCTACAAAGTAGGCTTTAAGACAGCCTGGGCTATAGAATTAAACTGTGTCTCACACCTCAATACCCTAAAAGTGAGATGCTCAACTAAGAAACAAACATGATTTAAGTGGAAGATGTTGTACAAAGCAAAACAAGGCCAGTTCAGGACTGTACTCTTTGACTCAACTCAGATGAGGGTTCTAACACAGCCCAGCTCTAAAAAGCATAGGCTTGTGAGATACCAGAGGTAGTGTGTAGGGAACACTTGCTGCACAGAGGTAGTTACAAGGATGATGAAATTCTCGACATGCATTAATGCACTATGTCCCCAGTTTGTCCACACATACTGTGCACTTAAGGTTGCGCTATAGTATGTGTTAGACGCTCTTACCTTAAAAGAAATAAGAGACACATGATGGAGCTTTGGAAGGTGGTAGTCTATTCTCCTGTTTATGTTGATGCCTTCAGGAGTATGCCCACATACCCATAAATGTCATGTTGAATATATTAAAATATCTGTAGTTTGTGTAGCAATAATTGCTCAATAGGATTATTTTATTTAGTGAGAAGCTGAGGATGGCCATGCTCTATTAACAAACTTTGTCCCAACCTTTGTTTTCTTGTGAAGCAGAATCATTGTGCATCTTGTCCAGGTCATCCTCAAATTTCTAATCCTCTGTCTCAGCCTCTTAAGGAGAGAGACTACAGCAATATGCTTTCATTTACAGATGTTAAATTATTTTAAAAATAATGATTCAAAACTTTTTCATTGGTCTGCAAGATTTCATAACATTTTTGGCTCTTTTTCTTTTTGTATTACAGATTTTAAAATGTATAAATTTTAAAGGTATTATTAATTCTTCCATAATAATGATTGTCAACCCCTATCATGGCATGTAAGCAAGAGAGGTCATGATCATGATGGAGAACTCTACAGAGACAGCTAAAACACACTTGTAGAAACTCATGAACTCTAGACTGAAAGCTGTCAAGCCTCCAAGGGACATATGTGGGAGATAGTGGTGAAGCTTAGACTATTTGAGGGACCTCTGGCAATAATACCTGTGTCTATCCCTGGTGCATGAACTAGCCTCAGCGAGGCCATTCTCCATGCTGGAATGCCATGCTCAGTTTTAATGAAGGGAGGAGAGGTTTAATCCTGCCCCAACTTAATATTCCAGGCTTTGTTGACACCCCGTGGGAGCCCAAACACATTGAGAGGAGTGGATGGGGGTTAGCTGGAAGTGGAGCCAAGAGGGTGTGTGGGAGGAAAAGTCAGAGGGAAAATTGTGATTGGAATGTAAAATGAAATTTAAAACATAAAGAGAAAAATATCAAAAAAGGAAAGAAAAATTGTAGCAAATCCCCCAGTTCTACAGGATCAAAAGTGCATCTTTCAGAAAGCACTGGAAACACAGACACAGTTCTCTTAGAAGAATCCAAACTGCACTGTGAAGTCCACCAAGGGACCATAACTGGGGATAAGATGGAGGGATAGATGTTGTTTAGAACTGATAGGGAACTGTTGCTGTTCTAAAACTGACATGTATGCATGTCCATTCTTTCTGGGGCCTATAAGTCTACTCTCTTTTTTCCCATAATTTCAAATTTTCTTTAATAATATTAAACATTTTTGTGTATCTTAGAATAGGAATCTGAAAGCCAAGCCTCTGATTATCTCTATGACAAAGAAGTTAAAGCTCTCAGCTTGGTGTTCAACTGTTACAGCTAATGCAGGGTAAGCAGAAAAAAGCATACAAATGTGAGATTTCCTCATTTTTATTAATAACCTTAATTATTCTTTGACATTTCTGCAAATGCATAATGTGACTTAGTCATCCCCATCCCCACTACCCTCTCTCATCTCCTCTCTTCCTCTGCAGCCTTCTTCCCAGGAAGAGACTTCCTCATTGGATGGAATGCTTTTGCTGCTTCATTGGATTATGTGTTGGAATACATGTAGGCAATCAGATCACCTCCTGCTGAAGGGAGAGTACTGTTTCTAATGCATACATTGAAATTCAATAAGACTTTGCCACTTGTAAACGTTTCAGAATTCTTCTTTACTAAAACTAAATGATAAAAACCTCCTAAGAGTTTTTCAGTTGTGATAGAAGGTATTCACTTCTCACTTGTCAATTCTCAAGAACTTTTTTCTTATAGACTTCTATTGATCTCCTGTTGTGGGATCTCGATCCATTTAGCCAATGACTTTTGGGATAGCCAGCAGTAGGGTGTGGTCTTGTCTACTTACATGACTGTTGAAGAGACAAGACGGAGGGAGCCTTGCTTTCTCCTCTTGCTCTGGCACTTTCTTGGTGTGATCCTAGAAGTTGCAAACCAGGGAGAGGCTGCTTGGTGCTCTTCACTCCTGAGAAGAACCGCTGGACGAAAGCAGCTGGATCAGTGGCAGCATCTGTTTTGTTCTGTATTTGTGAGTTTATCATTTCATTACACTCCTTAATAAGTTTGTTAATAGACTTTTGTGGGTTCTTGAGTCACCTGGAGACCAATGTGTAGCTAACCCAACTGCCGCCTGAATCCAGTCGTGGCCAACCAGCATGGCTTGCCTCCTGGTCCAGGCAGGATGCTTGTACACAGGTACATGCCCAAAGTCCATCTTTTAATGGAGTTTCCCTAGTCTGCTAGATGCTCTCTGTAGCTACAGATGCCCCCAGCATCCATCCTCATACTAGCACTACCAGGTCTTCCCTGAAAAAACCTCAAGACTGCAGTGCTCTCATGCATGGTGCCCCTAGGGTAAGGAGGAAAGTAGCTCTTCCAGCATATGCCTCTTCTGCTCTTAAACTGTCACATAGGCAGAAAACACAACACCCTAGGGCTTCTGCCCCAAAAGTCATTGGCTGAACAGATAGAAATCCCACAACAGAAGATCAATAGAAGTCTATAAGAAAAATGTTCTTGAGAATTGACAAGTGAGAAGTAAACACCTGCCATCACATTTGAGAAACTCTTAGGAGGTTTTTATTATTTAGTCATGTCAAGAAGAATTCTGAAATCTTTATAAGTGACAAACTGGAGTCTGAGGAGACAGAAAATATTCCAAAATAATTTCCTTTATTACTTGTCTGGCTTTCACGGTTGCCAACTCACTATTAAAAATAGAGTTATTCTTTTCTTTTTTTAACTTTTCAAAATCGATTGCTTAATTTTAGACTTATTTTTGAACAAATTTATATATGATTACTCTCCCACCCAAAATCACTTATCTTTCTCTTTCCTCTGTGTATCTCGCAGATAAGATGTGGTTATATTTTTCAATAAAAACCAGTAGGGCATTGTTTTCAAATGTCAAAAGTTACATTGCATAAAAACAGGTGGATTTAGACAATTAAAACACTTACTTTTGTGGCGAGATTTTCTGGGCCCTTGAATCTCATCAGGCCTTTGCTATTCTGCAGCCCTAAAGGTTTATATAATTTAACAGTTGCATAATTTATCTCCTAATCAAGCATCTCGGAAGTAAGTGAAGTACTGTTTGTGTTAATACCAGGCTTTGAGTAATTTCTAAAGAAAAAGTTAAAATGCCCACCTTGAGGAAGGTACCTGGATCTGATGCTGCAGTGGGGTGGGAAGGGATAGGATCTGATGAATTTTCCTAATGATAAAAACACCCTAAATCACATGGACTGACTCTGATTTCCAATGGAGGTAAGAAGATTTCTGTCCTTTATACCTCTAAGGTTCATGGTACTTAATATTAGGAAATACAGAAAGAATTAAAAATTTACTAGTAAGTTATTGTAATATTGGCACAGCATATTTGTCTAAAATATTCAGCATATATAAATTGTTAGGAAAAATTGGAACTACTACAAATCATTGAAACACTTTCAAACTATCAATTTAAATAACAGTCAAAGCTTTCTAGATGAATAAAATTTTGATTTACAATTATTTACACATTTTGATAAATGTGCAAATAAAAAAATGTTCATACAGTCTTTTCAATTATATATGACTCTCCATGTTTCCCAGACACCACCTTCAAAACAATATTATGAAGGTTAATACTTTAAGTGATTAACATTTTGGGCTCCTTGACACAGAAATATTTCTTCGATTAAAGACCAAACACCTGAGATGTCCACCCTCTCCACCCAGTCTTAGCCTACACAATTTTCTTCAGGTCAGGATGTTAAATGCATGGAGCTAGGAAAATCCTACTGAGTAGGGTAACCCAGTCACATAAAGTCAAACACCACTTGTTCTCTAGCATTCGCGGCTCCTGACTCCAAGTCTTCAGACATGTTACTTAACATGTAGTAACTACATTAGTCAGTAAAATCAGAAATGGGTATTGCAGGAATTGGGTTTGGTAGCAATAGAGAGGGGCATAGTGGGATACATCCTGAAGTTTTAATCTCAAATCCTACCATGTGCATGATTATTTCACATATGAAATTCTAATATATAACATTGCCAAAGGAATATATACAAAAATAACTTTTGTCACTATGCAGCAGTCTTTAACTAATACTCATAAAGGATTCAATCTGATAATCGATATCAATATATTATCAAATAGTAAATATTCATAACTCATCTTGTCCCTTACATTTATAACTGAGATGGTAGCTAACGAACATAAGGAAAACAAATAGTACATGGGCTAGTTCTGCTCTAGTTTACTAATTTATGAAGCTTTCTGAAAGTTTTCAAATTTTCTCTTATTTTCTGAGAAGAGAAGAACTTCTCATTACAGAATTCATTTCTAAAATTGTTATTTATTATTACTGAGTCTTTTGGGGGGTTGGAGGTACCTGAGGCATGGTGCAGGTATCCAGAGGATAGCTTTACTGAGAGAGTCCTCTTACTCCACTCATATTTGGTTTCCAAGGATCAAACTCAGGTGGGTCTGTCAGGCTTGTGTAGCAAGTATACACTGAGTACACCTGGCTCCTATTATGACTTCTTCCTCATGGATAATATATAAACATTTAACTTGCTCAATAGTAATGAATTCTATAGAACCCTCTATCTTATTTTCTTAGAGCACAGAAATCACAGCACACTCAGAAAGAAAATAACCACTGCTGAACTCCTGTTTCTCCTTGCTGCCAGAGTCAACCAAATCTAACCCACCAACAGGGCTTCCCTATCAATCCTGCTCTCATGTTACCCTGCCTGAAATTCTCTAGAGCATATATGACCATGTATTGGAAAAACAATAAAAGCAGCTGTTTAACTGTGTTTTGACCCAGAAGCAATTTTGGTGGAGGGAACTGATCTTTCAGTTGGGGAACAACTTGAATTTCCCTGTATTGATCCTCTCAGAACTCTAAGAGAAAAGGAAGAACTGAATCATCTCTGACTGGTACACCAGATAATGATTTTCAGGCCCTCCTCTTGAGAGAAACAGTAAGGAGGAAACTGCATGATGAAGCTGATGCTGACAGAGAGGGAAGAATAAATGAATCATGACAGATACTGTAAATCAAGTTTGTTTCTAAGGCTTGTAACTTACCAGTCAAAATATCATTATTGTCTTCAGTAATTAGTTGTAGAGCTTGCATATTATCAGTTGTAAACTTTTCTAAAGCTGTTTCTTATCAGTAAATTTCTCATATTTAGCACTGATATCAACCAACTATTTAGGGATAAAATAACTACCAAACTGATAATGAATATAACTGACATTATGTAAATTCCAGATAAGTTAATTATCCCCTCATTTAATTGTTCCATTTTCAAACCATCCATTGTCGAATCATACACAGACCTAACTCACTCCACTGTAATATTGTTTCCCATTTTTTGAAAAAAATTATTTTTATTTTATATGCATTGGTGTTTTGCCTGCGCGTTTGTTTGCATGATTATGTCAGATCTTGCAGTTACAGACAGTTGTTAGCTGTTTTTTTTGTTTTGTTTTGTTTTTTGAGGCCTAAGACTTTGAAAATGATTGCACTTACCTGAAGTCACAGGATCTTGATGTTTTCACTCATGTCTCTCCAGATTCCACACTCATGCTTTGTGGCAAGCTAAACCCAGGCCCTTCTGAGTCCACATTAGATTCAAATTCTGTGTTTTACCTTAGGCTTTGTTTATAGGTCCAGAGTTTGTTAAGGTGTCCCTAAGTAAATCAGTTGACTTCTTTACAGTGCTTCTTCTTGGAATGTTGAGACAACACAAGCATCTTCCTGCATTAGGATAGAGTATCTACCACTTTCTAAAAGCACTGCTGCTCTTCCACCCCCACTCACTGTTTTCTTCAAGCACAACTTTACTAAGTCTCTCCTTTCATCCTTTGTATGTATGTGTGTGTGTATGTACATGTGTGTATGTGCTAACACTAGAGATAGAGATTCCCCATGATGAAGGGATACAGACAAAAGTGACTGGATGAAGGTATTCCAGAAATATTTACACACTGCACCCAGTGAACTTAGTTTACACTGTTGAGATGAGTTAATGTTTATGGGTGATGACTCAGAGATATCAGGGTTTAGGAACATAAAGGGCACATGAGGGATGATTCAATGGTAAAAATCTCTCTGGGCACACAGTGCAAACCTGAACATATCCCTAAATTTGACCACAGAACCCCCAGGAGAAGAAAAGAACCAACTCCCCAAAGTTGTCCTCTGACAAACTTGCATACTATATGGCTTGCATGCACTCAACCTCTCTCAAAAGCACACACATACGACACAATAATAATAAATATAAAGTTGTTTTAAGTCTACAAAAGGAACAAGGTAAGGAGATAGAATCTCGTCATATAAGACACAGGCAGCATAGCCAAGTGGTGAGAATATGTGTAGATGGGGAAGCTGGAGGAAACTTTGAAAGTGCTAGCAAGTAAAGGCTAGGAGAGATGATTAAGGGCTGACTAGAAGCTAGTAAAGGAAGAGAAAAGCAGGAAGTTTACTTCTGTTCCAGTCTGATAAGAACCAGGCTTGTCTGTCATTACATTATCAGTTCCTCTTTCTATTTTCTAGCCCATTCCTCACTACCCATCCCCCAGTGCCCATTAACCACTGTCACTTGATTTGAAGAACAACTTAAATTGCTTTCTAAAAAAAAAATTCTCAGGTTGAAAAAACTCCAATCAACTGAAAGAACAATTTAGTGAGAAATTAGAACTAGAACATATTCTGGCATGGGTTAGCACATGTTGACAGACAAGAAATCAATGTCTTTTACTTCCTCTCTTTGCTCTCTTATTATTGTTGCTGTGTTGTTACTATCAGTCTTGTTACTAAGGTTATTGTCTTTTATTATCATTAGAATGATAGTATAATTACATTTTTAAGTCTACAAAGGGAAAAATGCCAGGAGATATTTGTGGTCAAGCCTGGACCTTTGCACATGCCCAGCAAGGACCCTCTCTGAATTGTACCTCTAATTCCAGTGAAATTTCTAACATCTTTAGCATTCAGCATTAGAACTTGAGGCCTCCCTGGGAATGTGAACAGCAAGAGTTTTGAATGAAGACCTATGAATGCAAAAACAGCTTTCATCTTTAAGGGAATAATGATAGCTTATTTTAGACTTATTTTAAGTGACCCTAACTCCATGTTCAGTGTGGAAGCAATTTCATAAAGTTTTGTAGTTTTACAGGTCTCAGAAAGTTATAAATCAAGGCAAATTTAAGATATATTTGTGGGTACATCAGAGAGGCAGTTACAGTCAGATGGAGAAGATTTTGTATAGGTCATCAGATGATGTTCTTAGCATTCAGGTCGGTGAAAGTTAATGGTCTCTTAAGTTAATAGGTTTCATGAAGATTTTATGTATTGGTCATGGGATATTAGTACTGACACTGTTGGCAAGAAACATCTGTTTAAGAGGCTAAAGCTATATTGTGGTAAGGTAATTAGGCCCTTGACCTACAACCTCTTCATCCCACTGTATCTTTACTCAGCAAATCAGTCATTGATGACAGTTTCTTTCCAGGAATTCTCATTTGCAAACCTATGGGCAAAACTCACAAGAGGAAAAATTCACCTTATCTCATCTTTAAAAAAGTCAATTGTGAATATTCTCATATACAATGGTTACACTATAAATGAACTAGAGAACTTGTGATAATATATATTAGAGCTCCTTAAATGGGTATCTACTTTAATCCCATGATTTTATACCTAAAACATCTTTCTAAGTATATTTTTCAGCAGTAGAGAATTATTTGATTTATATTGTATACAAGTGATTAATAATTATATTTGGCTTAAAATATCTCATAGATCAATATTTATAAAACATAGAAATGCCTTTTATTTATTAGAAAATATCAAGAAATGTGATGTAAATCAATGTGGTGGTATGTAGTTGTAATCCCAGCAGTGAAGAAATTGAGTCAAGAGGACTATGAGATTGAGACCAGCCTGGGCTACATAGTAATTGATGTAACAACTGTATCAAAACAAATAGACAAACAAACAAACAAAAATAAAACAAACACACAAAGTAAAAAAAAAGAACAAAAAGAACCAAATATTATATATGTAACTCAAAGCTAGAAATATTTGCTGAGCATGTTCAATGTCTTATAGTTGATAAAGCACACCATGAAAATAGCAATAAGACTACTCTATATGGAAGGCCATCAATGTTCACAGTAAATATTATGTGTGATTAAAAATATATAAATGTTTGCAGAAAGTTTCACGGTGGAAATGTGAGTGCTGCAAAGGCCTCTTAAAACATGCATAGCTGCAATAAGCACGATTCAAAAACAAGAAGTAACTTTTTTCTTCAAATAGTAACATAAGGGAAAATGTCCAACAGTCTATTATTACAAAATTAGGAATGGAGGAACATTAGTCATCTCTTTTTACTAGTGGTTTTGCTAAGGACACTGATTTTACTTACTTGAAGAAATGCTCCTCTTGGTCTTCAAATATCAATAACACATGATTTGCAGCAGCTATCATAATATGATGATTCTTCCCTTTCTGTCAGCTTCAGCTTCTTTATTCAATATCCTCTTTTTAGTTTCTGTCAAGAGTAGGGGCTGAAAATCATGAGCTGGAGTATCACTCAGAGGCGATTCTGTTCTGCCTTTTCTCTTGGAGCTCTGAGAAGATCAGTCCAGGGGAGTTCAAGTTGATCCCCAACTGGAGAATCAATTCTCTCCCCCAAAATAATTTCCTGGTTGAGACACAGGTAATAGTTTCTTTTACTGTTTTTCTATCATGTGATCCAGTGTTCTCTAGAGAATTTTAGATGGTCTGACTTAAGAGTGGGAAAGCCCTGTTGCCTGTGTTAGATATGGTAAACTATGGCAGCTTATGGAAACAGTAGAACAGCACTGATACTTTTCTTTACGAGTGCTGTGACTCCTGCTGTGTGCTGAAGATCTATAGAGTTCATTACTCTTTAACTGGGTCAAATATTATCCATCTTGAAAAAGTCATAGTAGGAACCGTGTGAGATGACTCAGTGTGTAAAGATACTTGCTACACAAACCCCACCTCAGTTTTATCTCTGAAACCTACTTAAAGGTGGAATAAGATGACTCACTCAATTAAGTTATCCTCTGGACACCTGCACCATGGCTCAAGTAATTCCACCCCCCAAATCCCCACTGATAATAAATAACAATTATAAAAAAATTCTTAAATTAAAGTTTCCCCTTTTTCAGCAAATAAGGGAAAATTTGAAAACTTCATAAATTAGAAAATTAGAGAAGAATCAATTCACATAATATTTGTTTTTCATATTACCTGTAGACTACCATATTAGTTATGAATATAAGCAGCAAGGGGAGTTAGGAACATTTACTATTTAATAATATAGTGATATTTATGATCAGAATGAATCCTTCATGGACATTTGATAGTGACTGCTTTATATCAACAAAAGTTATTTTCAGGTAGATTCCTCTGGCAATATAGACTAAAATATACTGTGTGAAATAATCATGCACATGGACTGATTTGAGATTAAAATCTCAAGTTGTTATTCCTCTCTCTATTGTTCCCAAATCCCACCCATGCAATACCCCTTTTCCGCTTTCCTGGTTGATGCAGTTATTTCAAGTTAAGTATCATATCTGAAGACTTGGAGTCAGGAGCCTCAGATGAAAGAGAAGATGCAGTGTTAGTCTTTCTGGATCTAGGTTGCCCCAGTCAGTAGGATTTTCCTAGTTCCATGCCTTTTCCAGGCTTGGTCCTGGAAAAGAATGTGTAGGCTAAGGCTGGGTGGAGAGGGTGGAGATCTCAGGTATTTGGGCTTTAACCAAAAAAAAAATTATGTATCTTGGAGTCCAAACTGTTAATCACCTCCAGTATTAACCGTCATATTTTGTGTTAAAGGTGGTTTCTGGGAAACACTGAGAGTCATATATAATTGACAAAACTGCAAGAAAGTTTTTATATTTGTGCATTATCAAAATGTGTAAATAATTTTAAGGCAAATTGTTTATTCATATAGAAAACTTTGTTATTTGAATTGTTAGTTTGAAAGTGTTTCAATAATTTTCAGTAGTTCTTATTTTGCTTAACAATTTATATATGCTTAATATTTTAGAGAAATAAGCTGTGCCAATATTACAATAACTTACAAGTAAATTTTTAATTCTTTCTGTATTTCCTAATTACATGTGCTCTAAATATTAGAGGTATAAGTGATAGAAATCTTCAAAGACTTCTCACCTCCAATGAAAAAGAGGGTCAGACCATGTGAGTTAGGGTGTTTCTATCATTAGGGAAATAAATCAGACCCTATTCCTCTCCACTCCACTGCAGCATCAGATCCAGGTAACTCTCTAAAGGTGAATATTTTAACTTTTTCTTTAGAAATCACTCATGGTCAGGTTTTAACACAGTCGGCTCTTCACTTACTCTCAAGATGAGTGAGGAGGAGATCACTTATGCAACTATAAGATTCCATAAGTCTTCTTCAGGGTTGCAGAATGAAGGAAAGTCTGATGAGGCTCAAGGGCCCAGAAAAGCTGGCCACAAAAGTAAGTGTTTTATGTTTCTAAATTTATCTATTATTATGCACTGTAACTTTTGACATTTAAAAACAATATCTTACTGGCTTCCATTGAAAACTATAGTTCTCCATTTTATCTGGATGTAGTGATACACAGGAATACGAGAAAGATAAGTGAGTATGAGGGGGAGAGTGACCATGTAGCAAATTGTTTAAACATGAGATTAAAAATTAAGTAATCAATTTTTAAAGGGAAAATGGGAAAGAAAATTTATTATTTCTAACTGTTATCTAGTAACATAGAAAGCCAGATGAATAGAAGTTTATAAGAAAAGAGTTCTTGAGGATTTGCAAGTGAGGAGTAAATACATTTCATCACAATTGGGGAACTCTTAGGAGGTTTTTACTATTTAAACTAGTCAAGAAGAATTCTGAAACCTTAAAAAGTGACAAAGTAGAGTCTGAAGAAACACCAAATGTTCTAGAGGAATAAAATATTATTGAAATTCAATGTATGCATTAAAAACAATATTTCCTCTCTAGCAGAAGGTATTTTAATTGTCGTAAGTATTTGCAACATCAAAGCAGCAAGAGCAGTCCATCTGATGAGGAAGTCTCTTCCTGGGAAGAGAGCTGCAGAGGAAGCCAAGGGATGAGAGGGTAGTGGGGATGGGGATGACTAAATCACATTATGCATTTGCAGAGAATTAATTGAAAATTAATTCAAATTAGTAAACTTAATTGTCAAACAAAAATTAAGTTTACTAATAAAAAAAGAGGAACTTTCACTTTTCTTTATTCTGCTTACTTCGCATAAACTGTGACAGTTGAACTCCAAGTGCTTTAATGTCTTTGACATAGTGATAATCAGAGGTTTGGCTTTCAGACCCCAAGGGACACAAAGATGTTTAGTATTGTTAGAGAAAAATGGGACTTGTGGGAAAAAAGAGAGAACTGACTTGTAGGCCCCAGAAAGGATGGATCTGTATACAACCATGGTTCCCTACAGTTCTCAAGAACATGGACCCCTTTTCCTTCCTCTTCATCCTCAGTTATGCTGCTTTGGTGGATGCATGATCCATTTTGGCAACTTCTACTTGGACTGTGTCTGTGCCTCCAGTGCTTTCTGGAGGATGAACTTTTGATCCTGTAAAATTGGGTGAGGGTCACATGCCTGTCTTCTAGCTAGTTCTAGGCTGAAGTAGGAGGATTGAGAATTCAAGGCCCAAGGTAAAAAAAAAAAAGCAAGAAAGCAAGAGAGAAAGAAATAAGAAAGGAAGAAAGGAAGAAAGGAAGAAAGAAAGAAAGAAAGAAAGAAAGAAAGAAAGAAAGAAAGAAAGAAAGAAAGAAAGAAAGAAAGAAATCCTGTGAATCCTCACACCTGTAGGATTTTTTTTTATAGCGGGTAACATTAGAAGTAGAAATCTACAAATTTAGAGAGCACATGCTAAGTCAGCTTGTATGATGGACTACTGTAAAACTTTAATTAAGAGATCTATATCCCCTTGTTTCTATGCTACACAAAATTATACTTATTATTTGGATATGCTCTTTCCACTGAGGTTATTTTCTTGCTTTGTTTTTTTTAATTGTTTGTTTGTTTAAGAGTGCTCAGTCCCATGGCACCTCATTGCAATACCTCTGGGAATCCTTTGTTCCATTCTTCTGGTGGTTGTTGCAGTGTTGGTGACACACAGTGAGTAACTGGCATACATCTTCTTTGTCTTTACACCTAAGTAACAACTAACTTTAGTCACAAATTTTGGGGTCAACAAGCTGTGCTTGTGCTGCGTATAATCAGGGGATGTGCCAGATAGTTCTGGACTTTGTTTTTGCTTTTTAGGTTTTTGTTTTGTTTCATTATGTTTTGTTTAATTTTGTCTGACACACTACAGTGTCCTATTCTCACACATATCTATTATATTAACTCTGGAACTGTTGAGAGCTGCCTTGTTCTGTCTTATTCTTGGTATCCTTTCTTTTGAAGACTTGGTGATAGTCTTCTTTGGGAGCTTAGTTGATTGTGAATATTATGTAAACATCCTGTGAGAAAAACCTGTGCAAAAGAAATAATGTTCTTCTATTTATTTTCTTCTGTGCATATTGAGAACATGGTTGAGTAAATAGACTTCATCTCTACAGAGACATTAAAGCTTAAGCTTCATTGCATTCCTTCACATTTTTAGAGGAAATCACTCCCAGGCTGTGCTAAAACATGGCTACATATCTGGATATTTTGTTTTCCTTCTGGTACAATGAAAATTGTGTCATTTTTCATGTTTCTTAGTTTCACATTTTCAGGCAGTGTTAAATATTCACTGAATATTTTACTTATGTAGTTATTTGAAAGTTTTGTGCTATGAAAACTTAAATAATTAGAAGTTGTGGTTCATCCTCCATAATTTGATTCAGCTGTATTCTTTACTTTACATTAAAGTTACCCCAATAGAGGGAAATTTCTGTTCCCATTCCTATAGGGAGTTAATTGAGGTGCTACTTTCTAAATGTCAAAGTACCGCTTAAAGTAATGATATGTGTTGGTTGTCAACATGAGCTTTCTTAGTTTTCTTAAATTTCAATATTTACTCCTTATGAGCATTTTTGTTGTTATATCTGCTACTAATTTTAGTTTTTCAGTATAACCAAGAAAAGCATGAATTTCAGAAGACCCTAAGTAATCTTCGTCAAGAGTACAGATCCATGAAAAATGACAACTACTTAAAGGAAGAAATGTTGAGAAATAAAACTATAGAGTGTGTTTCCCTCAAAGACCATTCAAACTCCCTAGAAAGAAAACAGAGCAGATGCTGTGAGGGAACTAAAGTTGTTTTAAAATGTAAACCGCGCACAGGTAAGGAGGGGACCTTGGATAAGGAATTGCATGATTCTGTATTGTTTCTTCTCCAGAAGATTTGAAGTCTAATTAGCAGCTTGTGTTTAATTGATTTGGGGTTTCCTTATCTCATGAAGGGGTCTGGCATCCCAGAAGTACCTGTTTGTATTAGAAGAATTTATAGCTTCTAGAACTCAGGGGCTGTTCTGGCTTCTACTGCTCCAAGGGGATGGAATCACAAGTCAGCACAGCGACAATTCAGGTTCTTTTGGTATATGGGCAAATTTGTGTCTCTAACTTTGCTGCTGTTAGAACATGGAAGTTTCCAGTAAGAGGGAATTTACCAAATTCTTAGGCCAAAATGGGCATGGAGCATGTATATGATACACTAATAAAATACTTCTCTCTCTCTCTCTCTCTCTCTCTCTCTCTCTCTCTCTCTCTCTCTCTCTCTCTGTTTGTGTGTGTGTGTGTGTGTGTGTGTGTGTGTAGAGAGAGAGAGAGAGAGAGAGAGAGAGAGAGAGAGAGAGAGAGAGAGAGAGATTTCCTTATGCTTTGGTAGGAGAAAGTTGGTCTGTTTGTGACCATGGTGAAACTCCCTGCAGCACATTTTGGAGCTTCAAAATGGTGTCCACACTTGTGTAACTCTGTCAGTGACACAGTGAAGAGACCAAAAAGATAAAAATATCAAGGATTACAAAGAACCTTTTCTAACTTGCATCATGACTGGTTAACTTTAATTGACACTGTTTCGTTTTCATTATTAAATATTTTTTTCACAATTTAGAGTTTACAAAGAGTTTATGCATCTGATCTCACTATGACATCATAGGGCTTAACAATGATTATTATACAAAGACTACAATATCTTTAAAACTGCTAAGCCTGGCAGTGGTGGTGCACATCTTTAGTCCCAGCATTCAGGAGGCAGAGGCAGGTGGATCTCTGTGAGTTCAAGGCCAGCCTAGTCAAAAGAGCTAGTTGCAAGACAGGCACCAAAGCTTCATAAAGAAACCCTATCTCAAACAACAACAACAACAAAAGCAAATAGACAAAGAAATAACAAGAACAAAAAACCCTGCCACATTATAAATTATTTGATAGGAAAAAAGAAAGTTCCATATTTTGAAAATATTTCAGATCGATGAAAAATGTTTTGTGTTAATATTTTAAAATAATTTTATCATCTGTAAATGGTAGCATACTGTTGCAGTCCCTGTTCTTGGGAAGCTGAGACAGAGGATTATAAATTTTTCGATAATCTGGACAGCTCAGCAAATTTTAGGCCAGTCTCAAATAAACAGTGATACCTCTTCACAGGAAAACAAAGGTTGGAGATAAAGTTTGTTGATAAAGCATGATCATCCTCATCTCCTCACTGAACAAAATAATTCTATTGAGCAATTATTGCTACACAAACTACACATATTTTAATATATTCAACTTGACATGTTTGGGTATGTATGCATACTCTTGAAGGCATCAGCATAACCAAGAGAACAGACTAACACCTTCCAAAGTTCCCTCATGTGTTTCTTATTTCACTTAAGAGAATCTAACACAGTCCACAATGCAAGCTTAAGTGCACAGTATGTATGGACAAACGGAGGACACAGTACATTACTGCATATCTAGAATTCCATCATCATTGTAACTGCCTCTGTGCAGCAAGTGTTTGTTCCCCATACTCCAGCTCTGGTATCTCACAAGCATCTACTTCTTAGAGCTGGGCTGTGTTAGAATCCTCATCTGACTTGAGTCATAAAGTACGGTCCTGGGCCTGGCTTGTTTCACTTTGCACACTATCTTCAATTCATCCATATTCATCACCTAGTTGAGCATATCTCTTTTGCAATGTTAAGATGTGAGACATGGTTTCATTCTGCAGCCCAGGCTGTCTTAGTGTCTGCATTATAGCCAAGGCTGTCATGGAAGTCACTACTTAGCCTAGGCTGGCTTAAAACTGGTGGAGATCCTCCTGACTCACTCTGTGCAATTCTCAGATTATAGGTATAAGCCATCATGCCCAGACAATTTACTTTCCTTTAAAGGATATATAATGTTTCTTTGTGTGCATGTGCTACATTTTTTTCCTACTGATTTAACCATCAGCTGTTTCTACATATCTGTTATAAACAACACTGCATAGGGCATAAATATACAGGGGTCTGTACACATTCTACAATTTTAATTTCTCAGAGCTCTGAAATTTTGCTTAGTTATAGATGTTTAATTAAAATAGTACACTAATAACAGAATACTAGAAAATAAGAATTTTTACCATTCACCTTCTCTGTTGTAGGCACAAGTGTTGAAGGTTCCTGGTTCTGCTGTGGCATCAAATGTTATTTCATCCTGGGCAATAAAAGCTGGAATAAATGTAAACAGACCTGCGAGGACTGCAGCTTATCACTTTTGATAATTGATGATGAAAATGAACTGGTACCATAGACTCTTACACGCTTCTTTATTCTTAGACTCCTTCTCTAACTCTTGGATAGTGAGATACTGAGTCCAGTCAGGATAATTAAGAGACCTCTAAATGTTGTATATGGTTTGCCTGGAGAGCAAAAATTGTGCAGTAGAAGTATCATTGGCTTCTCCTTGCTGCTCCTGCCTTAGTGTCTGTAGTAGGAGCTGTGGGCCTCTTCCCACAGCCCGGCTCCTGGCCGCCTGGCTAGATTATACCCCTAAATAACAACACACCAACTGTATTCATTTAAACACTGCCTGGCCCATTTCTATTAATGTGTGTAGCACCGAGGTGCGCTTACTGGGAAGATTCTAGTCTACGTCATCCTGGGTTGGAGCTTCATCGCGTCTGCCCAGGAGAGGATAGCATGGCGTCTGAGCTCACTTCCTCTTCCTCCCAGCATTCTCTTCTGTTTACTCCATCCATCTATGTTCTAACTTATCAGGGCCAAGTAGTTTCTTTATTAATTAACCAATGGCCTTCCTCCATCAAGTGTCAGGACCCAGGGTCTGTTATGAGAAGACTTACTACCATGAGACAATTGTGCCTCTGCAATCTTCTCTCTTTCTCATTTTTTATATTAATGAATTTGCTTTGAAGACAGGGCATTGCTTGCCATATGCTCACTTCCCACATGCTTTTGTAGTCTTTGGGAATTCCCATTTGAATGATTTCACAGTGTCATAAATTATTTAATGAACCATTAATTCATTTTGTATGCAGCTTACTTGTTACTAGGAGCCACAAGCAGGAATATTGTGAGTTCATGGTCAGTCTTGGCTACACAGTGAGACTTTCTCTGAGAAACACAATCACAAATCATTTCATGAATTCAGTATCTCTAGACAACTGAAGTTTTATTTTAAATAAGTTATGTAACTGACAGTTATTGACATAAATGAGCTACTAGTGGGAAATTACTTTAAAAATAAGCTTGGAGGAACTGAAGGGCTGGATGAGAGAACTGACATAGGAGTAAATGAAACCTGTTGTGCGTGTTATTTTCTGAAACAAACAGGGAAGTTTTATCATCAAATATTTTTTTCCCTTACAGAAATTCCTTCAGGTCCAAATTAATCTAGACCATTACTGGATTGGAGTATCATATAATATAACAGAAAGAAAATGGCAATGGATTGATGGATGCCCATCTAAACTGTGAGTTTCCTCACACTCTAACACTATGTACAACAACTTATTTCTCATTTCACATAAATTTTCTTATTTTCTATGGCACTCACAGGTAAGGACAATTTATATAAGGCAGTGTTTGAGCAAGTTTTAGACAGGGAAGCTGACTGCTAGTGATGTAATACTGAACACAGCTCAGGGTTATGTGTTCTCAGATGCAGAGGGCACAAGCAAATCAACAGCTTAAGAAGATGTGAAATGACTGCACCATCCTGACAGATACAATGAGCATGAGTATCCCAGACATTTCACTTGTTTCTCTAGTTATTTTATATAAGATATATATATATATATATATATGTGTGTGTGTGTGTGTGTGTATGTATATATATGTATATGTGTGTGTGTGTAGAGAGAGAACATTTTTATATGTCCATACATATGTATATATACCTTCAATTTTCAGATATCATATTGTATAAACTCTAAGTTTTTTAGTTGTATTTATTGAGCTTTGTATTTTTCTTCACTCCCCTTCCTTATTACCTTCTGTTCTTCTACTCTCTCTCATGAATGCAATGCTTCCAATTTACTCAGAAGATCTTACCTTTTCTATTTTCCATGTAGAATAGATCCATGTATATCTCTTCTTAGGGTTTCTTTGTTGTCCAGGTTCTCTATAATTGTGAATTGTAGACTGATTTTTCTTTGTTTCATGTCTAAAAGCCACTTATAAGTGAGTATGTATTTTGTTTGTCATTCTGGGTCTGGGTTACCTCACTCAATATGTTGTTTTCTAGATCCATCCTTTTGCCTGCAAATTTCAAGATGTTATCATTTTTTTCTGCTGTGTAATACTCCACTGTATAAATGGAGTATTCTATTTTCCTTATCTATTCTTTCATTGAGGATCATTTTGGTTGTTTCCAGGTTCAGACTGATAAATAATACTGCTACGAACATAGTAAACTCCAAGGTTTATGTTAGTTTGCAATCTTGTAGAAATCTATTCACTGATTGTCTTTATTAACATTATTCCTTTTTCTTGAATATGTCTTATATATATAAAATATGATATGATCATATCCTTCCCTGCCCTAACAAGCTTTCTCTGCTTCTGTCCTAACATGTGCCGCTAACTCATGTCTTTTTAATTGATGCTGTCCCTAGGTGCATGGTAGGATATACCCTAGAGCAAGGATACCTATCAGTGACCATATACCCACAAAAGAATGAATCTCCCTTATCCAGCAACTGTCACCTAACAATAATGATTCCTTAAGAGTAGTGAGCAGCTTCCTAGAGCTGCAGGAATTTTGTCATGTCCAGAAGGCTGTTTTTCACATGCTTTTCCCTTTCTCTGGTTCTTGCATGATTTCTCCTTCCTCTTCCCTCCTATTTCCTGAGTCTTGATGGTAGTATTTGGGAAAATAGGTTTATGAAGCTATCTTTTTTTATGGCTGAGTATGTATTACTTTCTCCTATGCACATTGACCAGCTCTGCTTCCCTGAACTGCCCACTGATCACTGTAAAAAAGAAAGATAGAGGTTGAGAGCAGCCCAGGTCTAGGCCATAAACGTAATTATTAAGAGTAAAATTTGACCACATGGTCACTTAATACAATGATAGTATCATGTTTCTTATGAGGGCCCATGACCTCAAAAATCATGAGTTTTTTATTTGGATTACAAGAGCAAATCTGGCATCTTTCAACTCCAATAAGAGTGTAGTTACTTATCCCATAACAGTGGTTCCACTGGATACACCTTGTCTATCAAGTCAGTATTGTGACATGCAGGTTCCAGTGCTGGGTAAGACCACTCATATCTTTTCTCTCTGTGGTAGTTTGAATGTAATTGGCACCATAATCTCATAGGGAGTGGTACTATTAGGAGGTATGGCTTTGTTGGAGTTGGTTGGGTCTTGCGGGAGAAAATGTGTCACTGTGGAGGCAGACTGAGATTTTCTAAGCTCTGTATAACATGAACGGGACGGCTTGTTGTTGGGGTTTCTGTCCTACCCAGGGTCCCACAACTCTTTAGCCCCAAAGAAAATCACACATAGGTCTCCATAAATTATAAGCTGATTGCTCCATTAGCTCTAGCCTCTCATTGGCTAACTCTCACATCTTGATTAACCCATTTTTCTGATCTATGTTAGCCATGTGGCTCAGTACCTTTTTCAGTGAGGCAGATCATATCCTGCTGCTTTGGTGGTCTGGGCAGGAGTGGGAGTAATCAACTTCCTCCTTCCCAGAATTCTCCTGTTCTCATTACATCATTTCTACTTCCTGTCTGGTTTTCCCACCTATATTTCCTGCCTGGCCAATCAGCGTTTATTTAAAACATGATTGACAGATTACAGACAATTCTCCTGCACCAGCTCTGGATACCAGTGTGTCAATAGACTTCCTGTAGCCTCTATATTAAGATGCAGCTAGCACCAACTCTGCCTGCACACCACCGTGCTCCCCATCATGATAATAATGGTTTGAATCTCTGAAACCATAAGGGTGACACATTAATTACATGTTTTCTTTATAAGAATTGCCAAGGTCATGGTGTCTCTTCACAGCAATAAAAAACCTAAGACATTCCCTAAAAGCCTATAAAGTGACCTGTAGACTACTCACTGAAAGCTAACCCGATAGCAGGTGTTTCCTGATTGGTTGGAGATTGATTTCTCTGTGTCCTGACACCACCAATGGCATGGTAACAAACAGTGTTCTTTGGAGATCTCTGTAGTCTCCTGAGCAGTAATATCTTTGGAGGTGTCCCTTGCCTTGCACTTTGATTTTCATTTAATAATTCATATCTTCTGTGGCTCTAACTCTTTTTTAAAATTATATCTTGTTTTTTAAATTACATTTTCCAAAGAATATGTTTGATCATGTTTTCCTTTCCACTTAATATCAATTTCCTCCCTACCTCCCTCCATACTCACTCACTTTCAAGTTATTTCCTTCTGTCCCCCCCCCCAAAAAAAAAACAAAAGAGAAAAATAAAATCAAACTAAAAGAAACAACTAATAAGGCAAGAAAATTGTCCCCAAACAAGCACACACACACACACACACACACACACACACACACACACACAAACTACCAAAGTAAAAAGAGAAGTCTGTTTTGTGTTGGTAAACTATTATCTTATTAACTAATTCCACAAGCCTTTTATACATCCTTAGTTTTGGTAGATCATCATTTATTCTCTCCTGTTCATTCTTTTTCAGAACTCATCCACATTTTATCCTTTAATCATCAGAATTCCCTCTGCTTTCAAAGCACATATTCATTATTTTTCCTATTGATGTTTTTTAGAAATACAAATTTTCAAAAGTTCCCTGATAATTCTGTTTGACCTTTAATAGCATTGTTAGCAAGTTACATTTTAAGTTACCTTTTATATTATTCAAAAATAATTTAATGTTTATTGTTTTGTTATTGTTGTTTTGAGATAGAGATTTATGCTGCTCAGACTGGTCTTGAACTCTTGATCTCTTGATCCATGTATTTCCATCTCTCAAGTGCTGATAGTACAGGCAGATGTGGCTATCTTTTATGTCTTTCAAGATATCAACCATACTTATTTTACATGTGTTAGGTGGTAATCCTTTTGTCTGTACTTTCATCAGATTAATGTAGTGTTTCTGCTGGATTTTGTTCATGATGACATTTTCTTTGTAGTATTCAGTGAATTTCTTCTTCAGCAGCTAGAGAAACTATCAGAGGCATCAACAGTAATAACTTTCTCAGTAATCTTTCATTCAGTGCATAAGAACATGGCAGGTCTGGCTCTCTTCTATTTAAACATGGTCCTGCTAGCATGGACATCTAGGCTCAAAATCTGCAGGAAAATAACTGCCTGACCTCATCCAAGGACACTCTCAAGCAGCTGTCTCAGAAGTGACTAACACATTCAAATTATACAGATTAATACCTTTGTTATTAATTTTTGTTTTTCTATACAAAGTATCATTTCACACAGTCTAGCTCTGTTCCTTTTCATCTACCTCAAAACACTAGAATTGATGGTGTTCAAAACTGTGAAAGGCCACAGAGTTAAATGAGTTTTTTTTTATCCTACAGCACCATACAGAGTGAAATGGGCAGGTGGTAACATTTATAGTGAGGTTCCAGAGGCTGAAAGGATGCCTGCCTCCAGATTAAGTGATCTTTGTAGACCTTGACTAAGTTACAGAACTATTCCCTGATTAGGTGTGATTACTAGGGCCAAACATGAAGCTTCAGTAAAGAATTCCAATGGTCATAAGGTTTCTGTGGCCATCACACGTATTTTCTTCAGTGGAAAGACACAGTAACTTGTGCACCTGCTTACAGTGTCAGCTTCTAATTAATCTCATGAGCAGTTGTGAGCTTGTGTTTCTGTGTAGAGGTCTAGGTTGGCATCACTATGTGATATAAAGTTAAGAGCTCATGATGCAGAATATGAGCTCCATGTGTGTCTTGTGAATAGTTACCGTCATCTGGATCTTTTTTTCTTTGCCTATGTTCAACACACATGCTTTATTGATTGTACCCATAATCATACCTCATGTCTGAATAATGTGTGTACTCATTCCTACTATATCTTATGTGTTCTGTCTATGGTCCACAGGGCACTTAGCATATTTTTTTCCTTTTCTGTTCCTGTTGTAAATCTAAATCTTCTATTTCTACCTGGCTTAAATCTAAATTTAAAGGAAAGTGATATTTTGTTAAGGTTTTATCATTTTGTCATTTCAGCCCCAAGGAATTTTGTGGATTTCATTCTCTTTCTGGTATTCTTTGTCATAGATTCTCACTAGGCTAGCCTGATTCAAACTCACTATATTTCCTCAATCAGCCTTGGAGTCCTGATACTTTAGGACTCACCATTTGGAATTTAAATGATCATTTTCCATAGATTCACTAATATTTTTGCATTACCTACTAGTAGAAAGACTGGCTGTCATGCTTTACTGATGCTTTAGAAGTCTCAGCTTTACAGAAGCCTCAGTCTACATAAGAACCTGCTTCCTGCCTGTTCGTTAATGTATTGAATAATGTTTAAATTGTTAGTTAAAATTTGATCAAGGTTCTAATCCACAGCCCAGTCTGTCTTGCTTTATAATCCTCCTAAACAACCCTTCCCAATACTAGGTTATAGTTGTGTATCATCTTTCTTTGTTTTTCCTTTTTATATTATTATTATTATGGTTTCTCTGAGTAACAGCCCTGGCTTTCCTGGAACTTACTCTGTAGACCAGGCTGGCCTTGAGTTCACAGAGATCCACCTACCTCTGCCTCCTGAGTGCTAGGATTAAAGGCATGCACCACCATTATCCATTTTTGCTTTACTTTTTATCATTTTGAATTACTTTTTCATTGGAAGGGAGTTGTGGATTTAGTATTCATCATCCATCAGAGACTGAAGTTGTGTTGCATGCAGGCAAGTCAGTGGATCTCTATGTTTCAGTTAGTTACCAATAGATCTGAGGATGGGGAAGAAGGGTGGAAAATGACAGCAGCAGTAGTCACAAGCCCTCTTCTGTGACTGTACTACAAACTTCCCTTTTCTTCTTAAAACACAGGCATATAAGACCTTGCTCTGTGTGCCACATGCAATGTTTTTTTTTTTTACTTTTAAACTGTCTTTATTTCTAAAAAGCATCATATGAAAACAATTTAGTGTAAGATTGGTCCATGACAATACAGAAAATTAATTTAACTTGCTCACAAAAAAATTGACAGTGAAGTAGAAACTTTAGTTTTGACCAAAAGATCATTTTAATTTTTATTTTAGTATATTTATTTATTTTTATGTATATATTTACATGTACTATAACATTCAAGCCACAGTATAGGTGTAGATAGGGGATCATTGAAATACTCACTTCTCTCATATTGTCTAGGGTCTGAAGTCTGAACTCTGGTTGTCTGATCTGGAGCTAATGGCCTCCACTCACTGAACCATGTCACTGGCCCAGAAATTTTTTCTGAGTTTAGAGAAAACGGAAATCTTTTATTGATATACCATAGTAGGAGGCCACTAGTTAGTTCCTGGCTGCTTAGCCCCAAAATAATCACACTGAACCTATATTAATTAAAACACTGCTTGGCCCATTAGCTCTAGCTTCTATTGGCTAACTCTTACATATTAATTAACCCACTTCTATTAATCTGTATATCACCACGTGGCTGTGGCTTACCAGGTAAAGTTCTGGTGTCCATCTCTGCTGCAGCTACATGGTTTCTCTTCAACTCCACCCTTCTTTTTCCCAGCATTCAGTTCCATCTTCTCCGCCTACCGAAGTTTTGCCATGCTATAATTCCAAAGCAGTTTCTTTATTCATTCATGATAATCACAGCACACATTGGGGACTCATGTCAATATACTTATGATTAATTCCATATTCTGCACATTTCGGTGAACAAACTTTTGCCTGGAATCAATATGGGCTTTGAGTTTAAATAACTGCCAACTTTATCTTTCATTTTATAGTGTTTTGACAATAATGGGATCACTACACAAGAGAGGAAGCTGTGCAATTTTCATTTCAGCAGGTATAAGTAGAACCCTAATAAACAGAGTGCATATCTCAGCATCACTAAGAGAAACATTCAAATATTCATAGCTTTGACGGCACAAGTAAGAACTAGAGTGCAGTTGTGGGTTTCTCTTTGTTAGTTACTGTTGGTACTTTTTGCATAAAGATGAACGTGTCATCTTTAGCTTGCATTTATTTGCTGCAAAATGTAATTTCGGGCCTCATTAATAGTTTCACATTAGTTCAAAACTTCATACAACCTTCCACAATCCATATGTATTCTCTCTCACTCACTCCTTCTTTCCTTCCTTCCCTCCCTCCCTCCCTCCCTCCCTCCCTCCCTCCTCTCTCCCTCCCTCCCTCCCTCCGTCCTCCCTCCCTCTCTGCTCCATTTTATCGTGCATTAAAACTTCATAGACACAATAATATTGTGTGAGGCCAGTTGGATGTGAAAGCTCAAGGTTTATAATTTATTGTACTGAGTTTAGGGGCAGCCTAGGCTACATAGTATGTTTGAGGTCATTGTGAAATATAGAGTGAGATTCTGTCTCATGGAGCCTAATAATGATGGTAATAATAATATTAAGTGGTCCATAAATATTTTCTAGGGAGAAGGGATTTATTTTATAGCATCATACTAAAATGACTAAACTCAAGAGATATAAATTGATCTAGTAATATCCTTTAACCCATAATCCATATTCATGTTAGTCAGTTTTCTCAGTTTTCTGAATCATGTCACTGTTGATATACCCTCGTATTCTGGATCATACATTGCATATAGTTGTAAAGTTTAGTTTTGAAACAGTTTGACTCGTGATTGACTTCTTCCTTCATTCCTTCCTTCTCTCCTTCCTTTCTTTCTTTCTTCCTTTCTTTTTTTCTTTTGACAATTACATTTTAGAAAACCGTGTCTTGAATTTGAAGTGTGTGTATAATAAAATGCATCCCCTGTAAGTCATGAGAAATATTAGTTTCAACAGATATGTACACTTTTACCAGCACCATTGTGCAAACAAGTTTTACGTCAACTTGACACAAGATAGAGTCCTCTGAGAAGAGGAAACCTCAATTGAGAAAGTGTCTCAATAACAAACATCTGGCTATAGGCAGTCCTGTATGGCATTTTCTTAATTTGTGACAATGTGGGAGACCCCAGCACATTGTGGGCTGGAAATCTTCAATACTGTAGGAAAGTAGGCTGTGATGACTTGGGGAAGCAAACCAGTAAGTTGAATTCCTCTGTGATATATATATGCATCTACCCCTGCCTGGGGTCCAGGCTCCAGAAGCACAGGGCTCGAAAGAAATTCACTCAATCTGTACTACTTTTTGATCTGAGGTGATAAAGGAAAGATACTCACATTCTCTTGATGAAATTCTTCTGTATTCTTTATTCTGTGTTTCTATTCTCTGATGCTATTTTTCCTCTACAACTTATATACCTCAACAAAATTATTCAGGCAATATAAAAATTATAATTTGGTTACATTCTGTTTTTCAAGTGAATGAGTATATCTACTACAAGAAAATGCATGTTTTTCTTCTCTCTTACATTATTTAAACAAAGTCATTCCAATAACCCAAATACATTTAAATCTAAGTAACTTGTTATAGATTAACAGGGTGAGAGCAAGAAAGGTATTTAAAAGAATACAGTTTCTGTGTAATTATTTCCGGTAAAGCTAGCTGGGTGGTGGGAAGCAGCCCCGCTGCCCCCTCTACTACAGAGTTTATTATTAATAGTTGCATATTCTGCATATTTTAGCTAATAGAATTTTTTAAATCAGGACATTTTAGTGAATATTGAAAATTAAATAATTGCCTTTTTGTTTTTGTTCCTTAGAGACTTGAACATAGCAAACTTCGGTCATAAACATGGAAAATGTGCATTTTTATCTAGAACAAGATTAGAAAATAATAACTGCAATAATGTCTACCCCTGTGTCTGTGAGGAAAGACTGGATAAATTACCTGATTTACTCTCCAGCAAGAGGTAAAGTTAAAATGGAATGTACTGATCTTCATTTGCTTCCTGTAACAATCTGTGACTTCTTATGAACAAATGTTTTGATCACAGGACTTGGTCCTCCTTGCGAACAGAGAGATGTGCTGGAAGAAATTGAAAACATTCTCCTGAATCTGACTTGACAGAGCAGCGGTCATCTTCTTTCTTGGAGGGATATATCTTCTCTGGTACATGGACACCCATTGCCCCAAGCCCTTAAAGAATCTGTTCTTTCTGTTTTCTTAAACACCCATAAAACTAAATAGAGAACCCTAATAAACAACCTGATTATTTCATTATCAACATGATAAATCATCTTAATTGAAAGCACAATTAAGAACTATAATATAGCCATGGGCTCTAATTTCTTATTTGTTGGTTGATTGTTGTTTTGTTTTGTGTTTTGCTTCATGTAGAAGTTTTCTTCATTGTTGTAAACATTTCTTTTAGACATAAAATATAATTTCAAATTTGGTGAACAGTTGAAAGGAACTGGTGATTATATTTTATCCAATACATCAGTTTGTTCCACCCATCTTTAATCCATCTATAAGTTGAGGTTTCATAGATATAGTGTTAATAATTTAAGTTGACTTATTGCAGTGGCTTACACTTGTAATCTTAGCAATTAGAAGGCTAAACAAGATTGTTGAAAAAAAAATGAGAGTCTGTGTCATAGAACCAAACAAACCAAACAAAATTGAAGGTCAAATGTTTCTACATATTTTCCAAAGACAAAACATTATTTTATATAACCAGACACAAATGATTGAACTCATTGCATTTAGTATCGATAAAGTAATTTATTCTAATCTAGAATTCATGTACTCATTCACTGGCTGGGAATGTCACTCTTGGTATTTCCTATATGTTCAGATTCTCATGCATTCAGTGCTGATGTGATTTTAGTGTCCTTTAAAGCAGAGTAGGTCTTTTTTTTTTATGTTCTCATGTGGTTTGTTGTTGATTTTGGTTTTTTGTTTGTTTTTGTTTTCTTCCAAGACAGGGTTTTTCTGTGCTACCTTGTCTGTCCTAGAATTCTTTCTGTAGAACAGGCTGACCTGGAGCTCAAATTTGCCTAGTTCTGCCTTTTAAGTGCTGAGATTAATGGTGTATACAAGTGTGTGTGTGTGTGTGTGTGTGTGTGTGTCTGTGTGCGTGCATGTATGTGTGTATAACTTTGCCCAGCCTAACTCGTGCTATATAGACAATATTGTCCTCATCTTATGGAGATCTACTTTCCTTTACCTCTCAAATGCTGGGATTAAAGACATGCAACATCATGTTCAGCTGAGGAATATGAACCTTAACAAATACATTTTGTATCCACAATTACATTCAAACAGAGCATTTCCAACTCCTCTTAAGGTTTTTTCTGACTCCAGCTGTGCTGTCTTGCACAGAAATTTAGTTCTATTCCCATTAGAGCTTTGTATCCACTGTATCTGCCTTCTATTTGCTCACCCACTTTTTAACATTAGCTTATGATTTCTCTTTTTGAAAAATAATGTTTTTATTAATTTCTTGATAATTTCATATCTTGTACTTAAGCATGTTCACTCCCCCCCCCCCATTTAACTCTTTCCAGCTCACTCTCACCCCCTTACCCACTCAGTTCCCTGTTTTTTTTTTTTTTTTTTTTTAAACTCATTGAGTCCGGTTGTGTTGCCCACCTTCTTTTGGGTATAGAGCATACTGTGGAGTTGGTTCATTGAAAATGTTAGCAATTTTGACAAAACTTTGTCCAAATTAACAAAATGATCTAAATTAATAAAATGAGTGATGAAAAGTCAGACATTATGAGAGTCACTGAGGAAATTTGGGGAATCATAAGAACACATTTTTCATTTCTTTCTTTCTTTCTTTTTATTTATATATTTATTTATTTATTTATGGTTTTTTGAGACACGGTTTCTCTGTAGCTTTGGAAGCTTTTTCAGAACTCACTCTGTAGACCAGGCTGGCTTCAAACTCACAAACATCTGCCTATCTCTGCCTCCTTAGTGCCAGGTTTAAAGGTGTGCACTATCACTGCCCAGCTTTTCTTTGTTTAAAACAACCTTTTCTCGTTTTACATACCAATCCCAGTTCCCTATCCCTCCCCTCCTCTTGCTCCCCCTACCTTCCACCCACCCTACTCCCTGCCCAATCCTCAGAAAGGGTAAGGCTCCCCATGGACTGCCATATCACATTGAAGCAGAACAAAGGCATTCTCCCCTATATCTAGGCTGAGCATGGTGTTTCTCCAAAGAGAATGGGCTCCAAAAAAACCCATTCAAGCAGTAGGAATAAAGTCTGGTCTCACTGCCAGTAGCCCTACAGACTGCCCCAGCCACACAACTGTCACCCACCCACACTCAGAGGGCCTAGTTTGGGCCTACTGTCAGTCTGGAGTCAGCGAGTTCCCATTAGCTCAAGTCAGGTGTTTCTGTGGGTCTCGACCCCTTTGCTCGTATTATCACTGGTAATAGCCAGAACCTGGAAACAACCTAGATGCCCCTCAACTGAAGAATGGATAAAAAGTGTGGTACATTTACACAATGGAGAATTACTCAGTGGTGTAAAAAAAAAAGAAAAGAAAAATGACATCTTGAAATTTTCATGCAAATGGATGAAACTAAAAACAAAAACAAAAAAACATCATGAGTGAAGTAACCCAGACCCAGAAAGATAAATATTATATATACTTGTTCATAAGTGGATATTAGAAATAAAGCAAAGGATAACCAGCCTATAATGCAGGACCCCAAAGAAACTAGGTAACAAGGAGAACCCCAAGAGAGATATACATGGGTCACCCTGGGAAGGGGAAATAAAGAACAACTGCTGAGAAAATTGAGAACTTGGGGAGGAGAGAGGAGGATGGAAGAGAAGGGTAGAAGAGAGAAAGGGAGGGGGGAGAAGAAAATGAAAGGAGAACATGAGGGAACAGGATGGTTGATGTGGGGGAAAGACTGTGAGGGAGAAGCAAGGAAAGAATTTTTTGATTAAGGGAGCCATTATGGGGCTAGTGAGAAACCTGGAAAGAAGGAAATTCTCAGGAATTCATGAAAATGACCCCAGCTAAGACCCTAAGCATTAGTGATTAGGGTACCTGAACTGGCCATCCCTATAATTAGACTATGACTACCTTAATTGTTATCATAGAAATTTCATTCAGCAGCTGATAGAAGCAGATGCAGAGATCCACAGCTAGTTCTGGGCCAAGCTCTCAGAGTTCTGTTGAAGAAAGGGATAATAGGACACACTTAAAAAAAATCTTTATTCTACTCAGATAGAAACTGGCTTCCACTAACCTTGGACCATAGCACAAAGTACGAAACACTTTCAAATTCTTTTTTGAATCCAACAAATGATGTGGGAGTGTCATATCAATCTGTTGATTTCATTGGTTAAGCAATAAATAAACTGCTTGGCTGTTCCTGATAGGTTAGAACATAGGTGGGTGGAGTAAACAGAACAAAATGCTGACAGGAAGAGGAAGTGAGCTCAGAAATCATGCAGCTCCGCTCAGAGACGCCAGGCTCCTCTCTAGTGGGCAGATGGGATAGCTTTACTCTCTGAGGCACGCTCACAATGAAGCTCCGACCCAAGATGGACATAGGCTAGAATCTTCCCGGTAAGTGCACCTTGGGGTGCTACACAGAATATAAGAAATGGGCTAGTCCAGGTGTGAGAGTTAGGTGAGAAGAAGCTAGAAATAATGGGCTAAGCAGTGTTTAAATGAATACAGTTTGTGTGTTGTTATTTCGGGCATAAGCTAGCCAGGCGGCCGGGGTGTTGGGGACGCAACCCCACCGCCCCTATTTCAACAAACAAATGTATATTGAAATATCCTCCTGATGAAATTTTCCTCTAATGAGTATAAAATGACCTCCCTTGTTGCTTCTCACTATTTTTGGTTTGATTTTTTTTTCAGATAATAGAATAAGTACCCCTGCTTTTTTCTTAGTTCCATTTGCTTGGAATACATTTTCCCCCCTTTCCTCCTAAGTTTTTATAGGAATTACTTTTCTAATGATTGATAACATACCATGATCAAGATAAATTTTAGAAAGAATGTTTTATTTTAGGCTTTGATTACTGAAGGTTAGGGTCTATAATGGCTGATTATTTCCACTTCAAATCACACCAAGAAAGCAGAGCAAACTCCAAATGTAGTGAAATCTTTGGAAACATCATAGCCTGATTCCATTGACATGTTTTCTCCAGAAAGGCCACACATCCTACTTTTTCTCAAATAGCTACTAACTTGGGACCAAGTTTTCAAATGATTGAAATGTATGGGGTACACCTGATTTAAACCATCATGGGTGGTATCCATCAGTTAGTCATGTTTCCTGGAGGCTTTTTAAAGAAACAAGTGTAGTGAAAGGCAGAGAAAGGAGATATATTCCATGTGACCATCATTGAGAACAACAAAAAAAAAATACAGTTCAATGAACTCCAAGTCATGATTTCTTAGATTTAAATAGTACTACTCAAGAGATATGCAAAAATAAGCAGTACTATTCTTGGTATGGTTTCAATTATCACTGTTGTCTTTGCTTCAGTCTCTTCATAAGAAGGTTATAGAACCCATCACCATAATTACAATCTGCATAAATAAAGTTTAGGCATAACTGAATTAGACTATCACTTAGAGCTGTCTATCCAATATAGTGACTTCTGTCACCCATAGCCACTGGGTCCCTGGGAAGATAGTGATCAGATAATAGCTGTAAGAATTAACTCTATGGAAAGATTAAAACAAACAAACAAACAAACAAACAAAAAACTAAGGATTCTGTATATATTCACACTATATTTTTAATCTCTTGATTCAGGTCCCAGAAACTCAGCATTCCTTCATTTCCACAGGAAGCTGTTAGACCCCAAGGAATTTCCTATGGACACACATAAGACTGGATTTTTCCAAGTCTTTCTTTGCATTTCTTCTTATACAATTGCTTTTTGATAACCTTTCTTTAAACTGGTGATGATAGGAATACTACAGAAATGACACAGGATAAGGTTAATCATTTTGATGTTCTGGAAGAGCATCAAAATTTTAGTGGTGTTTGGATGAATCTTACATAACCATTATCCTAAGCCGTAGCAACTGTTAGCTATAACCATCCAAAATACATTTTCTTTTGTCATCCCCACCATTTACTCATTCCTCCAACTGCCTGGTTGCTCTCTTGGCCCCTGATAGCACCTCTCCTGTGAAACCTTATAATAAAACTGGCTGCAGACTTTCTGGATGCCTTACATTCTCCCGATTTAAATTTTAGCTATCTTGACCTGTACAGCAGGCTTATAGCCAAAAATTGCCAGTATAACAAGAGCCAAAGATTAGGGATGTTTAAAAATTCGGTGATCTTGAAAATGGTTTTGAGCAACTGGGTGATATAGATTTTTCATTATACTTGCTCAAATTCATGTCAAACAACTACATACTTAAGGTTGTTATACACGTCAGTGGGCTTCTTATCACATAGAATTTAAGAGTGCATGCAGTTTCTAGAAGTAGGAATGGCATCATAGTCAAGGTAAAACATGTGGATCCATCATAATCATGCTGGATTTATTATCCCTGTAGCTATAAACTTTGGTCTTGCAGCCTGGCAGTAGAAAAGATACCACAGTGCAAAACAAGACAATCTAAGTTGAAAAACATCACACAGAAAATGGCAACTGAAACGGAAATTTTTGTGGCTTATGGTTAAAGAATTAACAGGACTCTATGTCTCCTAGGCCATCAAAGCTGCAGAACTCTGGCCTCTTCCTGAGATCTTTGCTTTATGTAAATGTATCTGTTATATTGATTTTTTTTCTACCCACAGGAGGAGAATTTCTTTTCTGTTTAAATAAAAAGGAAATCTTTAACCTTAACATAGCAAAAGTACATATAACAAAACAGTTATCAAGCAAGAACTATAGTTACAATATTTATATCTACTTTATCTTTTATCATAACTAAGGAAAACCAAAACTATAACTAAAAATTTTTCAACTCCATCAAAGACCCCAAAATAATATATTACCAAAGTAAACAGGAAATGCATTGTGAACAACTTTTAAAAATATAGAATTGACAGGGACATTTTGCTGCCTGGACAGTCATCCACAGTTCTTTTGTATCATTGGGACATCAGTCTTTAGCCTACAAGCCCGTACTATCCTCTTTTTTTTTTTATGAAGCAAGAAATTTTAAAGACAGTTCTGCCTATGATTGGCAGTTTGCCAGTCACTTTTTTGTGTGTGACATTTTGAAGAATGTCTTGCCGACTCTTTTATGAAACAATCACCCCAAAGGCCCTTTTTCACCTTTAGGCAAGTTTAGCAGTCATTTTTTTGTGGGTCCTTCATGTCCAGTTTATCAAGCAGTCCAGGAAAGAGCAGGTTTTGCCCAAATGGCTAATCAACTCCCAAAAGAGCTTCTTTGAGGTCCCTCTTCCTCTTGAAGTAATTGGTGCTGCCAGGAGCAGATGGGTCTCATTGTCATGAAAATTCTGAGATGGTGGGGCTGATATATTGGGAGCTCACCAAGGCCAGCTGGACTGGGACTGAAAAAGCATGGGATAAAACCAGACTCTCTGATATGGTGGACAATGAGGGCTGCTGAGAAGCCAAGGACAATGGCACTGAGTTTTGATCCTACTGCAATGTACTGGCTTTGTGGGAGCCAAGCCTGTTTGGATGCTCACCTTCCTAGACCTGGATGGAGGGGAGAGGACCTTGGACTGCCCACAGGCTAGGGAACACTGACTGCTCTTTGGACTGGAGAGGGAGGGGGAGGGGAGGGAAGCGTGGGGAGGGGGGGAGGGAAAAAGGGAAGCAGGGAGGAGGCGGAAATTTTTAATAAAAAAAAAAAAGAAAAAGTTCTTACATATTTTAAATGACATATTTTGAAGGTCTCTGAAAGATTTGAGAATACCTACCTAACTGAAATATATCTCTATACATCTAGAAAATCTAACATGACTACAAGCTTGATTATTATAGATGACTATCTGCTAACCTATATTTTTAATTATACATTATATTTTTAAATAAGTGACACAATCACAATACCGTAACTAAGAGCAGAAATAATCACATAACAAGATTGACCTTAAATTTGTATCAGTAAATGAAGATCTATACCAAGGCAAATCTCTATAGCATATCCACCTTTAAATGTAAAAAAGCATTTACAAACAATATTTGGGAATATGGGCATAGTTTTGCTCAAACATTTTTCTGTTGCTTATTGGGTGAAGCAATTTTTTGAGGGTGTTTGTGGCGACTTCTCAGGTGGTTGTGATCTAACAAACCATATTAGCCTGGAATGAATTCCCAGGTTCTCATCCTCTGTAGAAACCAAAGAAGAACCTCTTTTTAAAGCAACATATCCTTAGACCCAAATTTTGAAGTCAAGAAACCTTTATAATATACATGTGTTGGTTTAGCCTAGCAGCCCATACAATGAAATGTCTTTCTGTTTTAGCTCCTTTACAGTAAAAAAATTGAAGAAAACAAAATAATATTCATAATCCAGACTTGTACAGTCCATCTTTATATGGCTTATTTTTCTTACTGTATTACTTTTTCTGCAAGTTTAGTATTGATTTTGTTATTTTTAGTCCTTTAATCTATGACTGTACTCTGTATCTTTAAAGAGTTTATCAATAAAAGTAACAGACAGACAGAAGGACCTCCCACACCACATATGTTTGACTTCTTAGTACCCAGGCATTGGAACTGTTTGGAAAGTATTAAGAGGCAGGGACTTGTTGGAGGAGGTATGTCATTTGGGAAAGGGTCTTTGAACTTTCAAAAGTCCATGCTATTTCCAGTTAGCTTTTATTGTCTTGTACTTGTAGATGTAAAGTCTCAGACACTGCTCTAGCATCATATCCCTTGCCTGCCTCCTACCATGATGGTCATGGACTCTAACACTCCAGAATCATTAATCCTCAACTTTAATGATTTCTTTTATACATTCCCTTGGGCATGGTATCTTGTCAGAGAAATTGAAAAGTAACTAATAAAGCTGCAAGCACTATATTTTTTAATAATCTAAAACTTTAGTGCAATTCCATATTCTTTTGTGAATCTTGTAATGAATATGTGTGAGAATCTACATCCAAAGACACCAAGTTTGAATCATTCCAAGTATTTAATGAAAGATTTGAAAGAATATTAGTCATATATCATATACTACTTCTAAAAATTTTTAAATTTTAAATCTTTGCTACTGTGTGGAAGAAAAGAGAGGGCACTGTGAGGGTCATCTTGCCCATTCTGTTAAAGTTCTCTGCCCTGGGTGTTGAGTGTACAGGAGTGTAAGCTCCTAAGGCTAAGGCTTCCTGTATGGTTTAACACAAATGCCTTAAGTCACTCCAGATACCTCTTTTCCTCTGTTAGGCTAGCCTCTCAAGAAACATCTGGTCTATTTTTATAGCATCAATAAGTACAATGTTTTATAATGACCTTTCAATTCTTATAATGATGGGGAGCTAGCATTGATAAACCATAAGCTAGAACCTATCAGTTATTTAACTAAATGTCATATTTTCCTACTGGTTTGCGTAAACTTTGAGGAATTGTCCAATTGTTACTGGAATTGCACTCCCAATTCTGCTTACCTCTCTAGTGTTTGTGATCTTTGTTGAGTGGATTCTGATGAGACAAGTTGTAAGGTAGAAACAGGCAGTGCTTAACACAAAATAATGCAGGGGGAGGCTTTTAGTGGGTGAAAAGAGGGATAAACCAAGGAAGCTTTACAGAACACACTCTGGCTGTTCATTAAATCATAATCTACCCACACAGAGACACTCACCTAAAGAAAAGCATGTGGAGGTCAGAGGACACCTTTCAGCAGTCAATTTTCTCCTGCCATCATGGGGTCCTATTGGGACTAAAGAGTCCTGGCCTTCAGCTGCTCTTCCCTCCTAGAACCTTCTAATTAAAGTTACTAGGAGCTGTGCCTAGCTTAGAGGATCAGAGGATGGGATTTTCACCTGTTGGCCATTGACTGCAGTGTATTTAAGCCTACATGGTGCTAATAAAGAGGGGGCTTTGGTATCAGTGTTTGAAGGTCTGCATGTCGGTCTGTCTCTGCATGTGTATTCTCAACCTCCAGCCCCTTGCTCAAAGCTCGCGAACTGGAGTATCAGCACCAAGTCTTTTGGCCAATGGTTCTCATCCTTCCTAATTCTTTGATCTTTTAAAATAATTCCTCATATTGTGGTGACCCAACCATAAATTATTTTGTTGTTATTTCATAACTATAATTTTGCTATCATTATGAATCATAATGTAAATATATGCTATCCAGAATATCTGTCTGATATGCAACTTTCAAACAGGTTACAACCTACAGATTGAGAACTACTGTTTTAAGATAAGCCACCCTGCCCTCCATAAGGAAATGAGCTTTCCATAGAAGACTTCCATTTAGTTCCATCTTGACATTGTCAAAAGAACAGAGAGAATAATTCTTAGAATCCTTGTAGAAATACACCCGACAGACAGTGCTTAGCCCCTGTCCAGATGTGTCAGTTACAGAAAAAGTGTTCACAAGTTTTCAAATGAGCTGTTATCTGATAAAGTGTGACTAACAGACGAATATAGATTAAAAATGAAACTACAGAATGAATAGTATTGCTATTAGATAGATGCCCAAACCCACCACTCAAGATATTTGGGTATTTTGTTTATAGGAAACTTACCAGTCATGAAAAGTGCTGGCCACTATCTGTGAAATTGTTAGTGCTAACACATTAAAGGCTATGTTGTGGTATGGAAGAGTTATATAGCAGACTAAAATTGTCTCAAATATTTTCAAAAATTCCATTCTTCTTTAAAAACTGATGTTTTACATTATTTATTCTAAGCACTAAGAAATCAATAGTTCTGTATACAGTCACTGTAAATATTGTTGAGATAGTTTGCATGCTTTTCTAAAATCAAATCTTCAGCTTCAGTGTGCATTACATGTTTATGGCATCTCTAAATCTAGACCAGGCACATCCCAGGTACCCAGAGGCTGTGGGTGACCAAAAGCCATCATATTGAATAGACAGTTCTCAGTGATAGTCAACTCAGTTTGTGCCTACACTTAATTTATGCATATTACAATTGTGGCAAAGGGTTCTATAAACATCTCACGGAGGCCTATGCTTTCTTTTCTCCTGTATCTCAGCCTGTAACTATTTTTTATAACTCTACCTTTAAAACCAAGTCTTACATGCAATCTTATATAATTTTTTGAGACAGTGTCTTTCTAGGTAGCTCTGGATGTCCTGGAACTCACTGTGCACTGTGAAATCCAGGCTGGCTTCAGAGTAATAGAGATCTATCTGCCTCTGCCTCCCTAATGCTGGAATTAAAGGAGTGAGCCACACCCAACCCCAAATCATATTTTTCATTATGATTAGATTTTGTCGATTGTGTATGAGCACAGTTTTCTTCCATCTATTCATGTTCTGAATTGCTTGCAAGCTCCTTAACAGTCTCCTTCTTCAGAATGACTAAACCATATCTCACTGTAAGAAAGAGAAACACCAACTGTAGAAGTTGTTGATGTTAGGGTTCAGAGAGCCGAACATATATTCCTGGCCAGGCGAGGCTATGCCTTAGAGAAAGACTATGGTAACAGGCACCATCCCTTGACAAGATACAACCACAATCTTCAGGCAGAAATTGGACTAAGACAAAACAAGTTCTTCATGAACTGAACAAAGGAGAGAATGGAAAATTTTCCTTTTAAAAAATATTCAATTATTTTTATTTTATGTGTATGAACAATATGATCAGCATGTGTTTATACGCACCACATGTATGCCTACTCTCCTCAGTCATCAGAAAACAGTCCCAGACCCTGCAACTGGTGTCACAGATGGTCATAACACTATGTGGGTGCTGTGAGCTGAACCAAGTCCTCTACAGGAGCAGCAGACACCCAAACTAATTCTCCTGCCCTTCTCTGGTTCCTTTCTGTCTGTTCTATAATTATTGTTCTTCATTGTCAAATCCTATCTGAGTCCTATTTCTTTCCTATCTCTAGCCCTGGGTAGAGGTATGACTTTTGGAACTGCCAGGAATATTACCAAATTTCTGTCTAACAGGAAAATTTTGGTAAAGAACAAAGACTTCAGTTTCTACTCCATCAAGGACCAATCCAATGGGACTGTTAATCACCTGAACAGGAAAATATTCTTCAGGAAAGCCAATAGGCATTAGAAAAGCACACAGCCTGCCCAAGGATGAAGGGTGGCATAGACTTACTAGGTTATTTAAAATAAATAAAGGAAGACCAACAGGACAGGAAGTTGAGCAAGAGATGGCAGTGAGGCAAGAAGGAACTGGAGGGAGAAGTGAGAGGTGAATATGACCAAAGTAAATATATTTTAAAACTCTGCAAGTATCTGTAAGTAATTTAACCCAAATTTATCTTCTTTGTAGAACCAAAATAAGCCTCAAACTATGTAAATTATTCTAAAATTACATCATCATGACTACAGATTTATTTCCATATATATATATATATATATATATATATATATATATATATATACAGAGAAATGATGAGATAGAAAGTAATACTATGCCAAATTAAAGGTCAAGTAGAGTCACAAGCATATGGTTTTTAAAGGTTAAAATTATGAAAAATTATTTTTCCTGATAATATAATTTCTTTATTTTGAAAACAAAAGTGGGATTTCATTCTAACAGTATTTTATCTTTTTTGGTTTTTCAAGAGAATTTCTATATTTTATCTATGTTGTAATAGGAGCGGGCAGCGGTGCTGCGTCCCCGGCATCCGGCCGCCCACATGGCTAGCTTTACTCAAAATAATTACATGGAAACTGTATTCTTTTAAACACTGCCTGGCCCATTTTTTTCAGCCTCTTAACCCATTTCTAATAATCTGTGTAGCACCACGAGGTGCGCTTACCAGGAAAGATCTTAACCTGCATCTGTCTGGAGTGGGAGAACCATGGCGATTGCCTGACTCAGCTTCTTTCTCCCAGCATTCTGTTCTGTCTACTCCGCCTACCTAATTTTCTGTCCTATGAGATCCAAGGCAGTTTCTTTATTAGTTAACCAATGAAAGCAACAGATAAGATACAAGACCCACCTCCATCATATCTTTTAATCTAATAAGTTAGTACAGATGAATTTCAGAATTTTAAGCTTGCAATTATCAGAAATTACTGGAAAACAACTATATTAGTTAATTTTCTTATTGCTGTGACAAAATACCTGAGACAAGCAGCTTAACCATGGAGGATTTATTCTGGCTCACAGTGCAACCAGGGAGGACTTATTCTGGCTCACAGTGCAACCAGGGAGGACTTATTCTGGCTCACAGTGCAACCAGGGAGGACTTATTCTGGCTCACAGTGTGAGAAAGTGAGAAGGTCCGGCAATAGGAAAGTAATATGGCTGGAGCTCAGGTCTCTATCTTTTCTATTCAGTGCAGCAAGAAACTCACTGAAAGAAATAGCAATGCCCACATTCTTGACGGGGCTTCTCTCCTTTGTTGAACCTCTGTGAAAACCTCAGGGATGTTCCTAGAGACTTGTCTCCTAGATGACTTTGAATTTCACCAAGATGATAGTTCATTACCATTGTGGTGCATATAGAAAACAAATGCTTTTTGAAACATTGCTTAAATTCACATCTGAAAATACCAGTGACCTCATGACTTGCTGTGGAATGACCTATTATTAGCTTTAAATAATGTGAAGGCAATATGCATTCCTTAGAATTCCCACTTTAAATTTTGAATTCTGACTCTTTCCTTGTCCAAAATCACATGATAGTATTACTGAAGATTCACCTCAGTCCTTGGGTGAGGTGTTCTAAAGTTAGGAAACTCTACTCCTGAGTACTTCCCCAAAGAATGAAACACAAAACAAGAATAGAAAAGATTTCTTTTTTTTTTTTTTTTTTGGTTTTTTTGAGACAGGGTTTCTCTGTGGCTTTGGAGCCTGTCCTGGAACTAACTCTGTAGACCAGGCTGATCTCGAACTCACAGAGATCCGCCTGCCTCTGCCTCCCGAGTGCTGGGATCAAAGGCGTGCGCCACCATCGCCCGGCATTACAATATGGTGGATGTAGGAAGAAGTATCTTGAAAGGTCAAGGTGGATACAGCAGTGAACACAAGTAGCAGGATGGCTGAACCTTTCTCTTCTGGGTATTTTACAAAGGTGAGAATGGAAACTCTTCTGCCCAGGACCATGCAAGTCATGCGTGTGAAAACTGACCTCCACTTCTGTGAGCCAACGGAGACATAAACAATTAACCACGTTCCATCATCTTGGTTTAACTAAGAAGTCAGTTAAAGGCTATTCTGTGTGGCCAACCACATTTGCTACCACAAGTACACAAGTACCCCTTCCCTTGTAGTTTTTGCTTGCTGGGGGCCATGAAGGCACAGCTTGTCTATTTACTGCTATTAGTCTAAAAGTCAGCTTTGCGGACAATTCAGGGACCCGAGCTGCTGTTCTGGTTCACTTTGAGCTAAGGTGTTTGAGAATTGCTTGACTCTTAATAACTGAAAGTTTGAAGCTACCTCTTTGATAACTGCTTGGGCTTAATCTCCCTCTCTTTTATAGCCACTATTTGCCTTAGCTCTGAAAATTACACCTTCACCTTAACTTAGCTGTATCCTGCTGTCACTCTTCCATGTTCTGATTACATGTTCTATCACGAGTATCTCTGCCTTCCTTATTTATTCATTCATGTCTCGTGTATCTTTTCATTGGTTTTCATCTAGCAGTTGACTTTAACAAACTTATTATTATTTCATTCAATTTCATTTACATTTTTATTTTAATTTGGACTAAAATTGAGGTAGATGAAAAATAGTCAAACATACATGTCTTTAAAAGAAAAATGAAAGTTAATATACAGAAGAGTTTATTGATGAAACATTCTAAGAAACACAGAAAGGAACAGATATTTTGGGTACATGTGTGTGTTTGTCGGTGTGTGTTTGTTTTAAGAAAAGGAAATAGTTTTAGTGAATATGGGTTTATAATCAATATATATTCTGGTGATAATATTGTATTTTACTCACAGTAAATATTATTAGTAAAAAGTTTAGTTCCATAAATTGCTAGATGTTTTAAAATACTTTATCTTTATTTTAATTTAATAAAACAGTAGCTTATTATTAAAGCCCTAAGAACTAAAGAACGGCATGTATTTATACATAATCCATATATATATTATTATAATACATATAACATATATTATTATGTACAAGGTACATATTCTATGTATCAGATGATTTGATAATGCTAAAAATCATAAACATAAGAGTAGCTAATGTTAAGAAACATAGAAATCATGTATTATTGAAATTATTTAGATGCTAAATTTAAAATCAATTCTCTCTTTGCTATTAAGAGGGTGGAGAGGTGGCTCAGCAGGTAAAAATGCCTGCTGTTCTTGCAGAGGACCCGAGTTTAATTCTCAGTAATTAAACCAGATAACTCAAAGTTTCCCATACTCTAGCTCAGAGAATCCAATGTCCTCTTCTGGCCTCCTTATAAACTGCATGTGTGTAGTATACATTCTCACAGACATATATATATATATATATATATATATATATATATATATATATATATATATTTCTAATAAAAAAGAGTGTTGTAAAATATGCATGTGTTCAATGGCACATCTTGACAGTCACAGACTGAATTTGACATCATTCACAGAGTAATCAATACCTGTGAGCACAGAGTATGGCTCTTAACAGTGTCTAGAGACCGGTGCCCACCTTTAAGAAACACTCCACCTGCCTAGAAAATTCTACTATGCTTCTTTATCATTGTTACTTTGTTGGAAACCCACTGTCTGAAAAGAATCAATTAGTTTTTATACAAGGGAAGGGGACAACACAAACAAACAAAAAATAGACTAAGCCAAAGACATGTTGATCTTAGAAGCTGGAAATCTCTAAAGCATTGTTCCTAGTTAATTCCAAGTAACGTTAGTATTCAGCACTCGTTCAGTTCTGTCTGCTCTGGTATTTGCTACAACTGATTAGATAATCTGGCATGCTCAGCATGGTGGAAGTACTGGCTAGAGCTTACACACTCTTTGGTATTTATGTTTTTACTGAAATCAGAAGCTTTTGCAGAGTTTTTCAATTTTATAAAAATACATAAACTACTCCAGGCAGAAAACCACTATTTTTAGTTTTATTCATTTGTAAAATTCGGTTGTTGACGATTCCCCAAGTTCATCGAATTCTAAGATTATACCTTTCTCAAACTCAATAAATTCAAGTATTCAGGAAATAAATGTTTCCTGACATTTACAGGATTATTATTTTATTAACCAAGACTGACACAGAAATTGGTGGAAAATTTGATGCTGACACTTCAGTGAGACGTTTTGATATGGGAACAGAGTGACATCATACACGGTACTCCACTATCAGCTCCTAGAGTCAGTGATACCTATCAGCAGGCTCCTCCCCCTGTCACTGTGGAGGTTATAAGCTAATAGAGCCAGGTAATCATAAACCTCAGCTAGCAGCCAGACCAACCCTGCTCTCCAGCTGGTGAAAACCAAAGAAAATTGACCCAGATGACATCAGAGTCTGTGAGTTTGGGGCTGGGGCTGTGCTCGCACGCTGCCTGGGACAGGGGGATAAAGAAGAATGCCATAGGGAGCTGGGCAGAAAGTTCAGAGGGCTTTGAGTGTTTGCAAGAGAGAACTGACCTGAGCTGCCAACTCAAATCCGGTGTTAACTTCGTCACAGAGGTGAAGATCAAACTGGACCAAAACGAGAGTGTATTTAAAAAATTATTCACAGCGCAACATGAAAATTATTTTGAATTTATTGGATATTTTGGAAAATACTTATGCACTTTTTAGACATTCTAAATAGGCATTATTTCCTTCACAGGATAATACCTTGCTGATCAGCAGTGAGTTTTCCAAAAGGTTATTTCCACAAACTGAAATTAATTGTAAAACAAAACTTTCAAGTAGTTTGCTGATCCAGTTACATATTTATAGATTGTCTGCTAGCTAACTAATATAAAACAATAGCTAGAAAGTTAGATGTACTTAAAAAATATATATCTTATAATTTAACATAAAAGGCAATGCATTTTACTACTTTTGGTAATCATTTAAATAAATTTACTTTGAATTCTAAAAAAATAACAAGGTTAGGTAGTAATATATTTTAAGAATTCATGTTTCCTTATGAACAGTTCGCTGACTTTATCTTCAGAATCGCCTGAAGCTTTTGTATGAGGAAAGAAGCTTTGTCTGCTTAAATCACTAATATCCCTTTTTTCTCAGTGAGTTATTTCAAATTAGTTATATCTAAATGCACCTAAATATTTGAGACCATATGGGAAAATTTATTAAATATAGCAAAGTAACATTGTATCTATTCAAGTAAAAAGCTCTAGAAATAAAGCACATAGATAAAATCAAACCTTCTCCATAGTGTACATTTTATAAACCAACAATTTGTGCTATTGTCTGCTTCTTTTACTTTCTTTTATGAATTTACTTTCCCATTTTAATATATATGGTTTTAATTTTATATTCTTTCGAATAAGAATTTTTCTCCATTACAAACAGTATCCTAAATATGACTTTTATGAGGTACATTAAAATATGAATGCAGTAACGTTTAATCATTTTTATGGGATTTAAGAATATTTTTATTACTCTTCTTTCTGCCAGTTCTGGGTATCAAACCCAGATTTCAAATGCTAGCCAAGTTCTAACTATCAAGCCAAATCCCCGGCACCTCTTATTCTTAATCACCTGTTATCTGCTTATTGTTTTAGTAGATAAGGTTTTAAAGAAATTAAAGTTCAAAATATTGGCATATTCCTGTTTCTGTTGACCCATTTTTTTCTAGAAGCATTACGGCTCTGCCTCAAGAGCTCTGGGTTTTCAGGCCTATACCTCTAATTCTGATAACCAGGTTTTAGAGTAATCCATCAATATATTTTTTGAATACCTGCTCCTATCTGGGAAGAAGGGGTATACTTGCTTCTCTTATTAGTAGTAATTAACTCAGAAGAAATATTTTCCCATTAATTCAGATTCTTTCCTTGCTTTCTGGGAACAAAGCTTATTTTATACCCTTTTAGACATGTTACTTAAATGAGTTAAGTGTAGAAGAATAATATTTTTAGATTTCGGTATATTTATACAAACTAAGTAATGTCAATAATTGACTATCTGATACAGGCAATAGCATTTGGATTCCTTGATGCTCACTTTCCCCATTTATAAAACAAAGCAAGAGCTGTCATCACTGCGCTTGTTGTTAGAGCTACAGTTGGAGCTGTTCTCTTGGCTGCTTTGTCTCTGTGGCATGAATTCTTATTTTTCACACATTGTAAAAGGACCATGAAGTACAGTGATTACAAAATTAACAAGATAGGAAAACAAAAGGTTGTTTTGGTATAATGCAATAGTAGAGTTTATATAAGAGTGTGCCTTTGATAAAAATGACTCCATACAAGGTCTACTATAGTTGCCATTAGTTAATTCAGGCATTCAGTGGTCAGATATAATTTTCAACAAAATTTTTAAATCTCATTATTTGGCGATGATGGACTTCACTTTCTAAAGTTTAGAAACCTATAGAATTAAATTGTCATAATAAGATAACATATTTGATAATTGTTGTAGACCATTACTGAATTATGTTAAATTTCTGATCTAAGGTATCATAAAGAAAATCATTTACATTTATGGAGAAATTTACTTTTTCCAGATCATTCTTTTTGTTATTATTTCATTATTCATGTTTGCATTATTAATTGGATTAATTCTACCTTTGAAACACTGGTAAGGATGTTTTCTGTGCTCCTATTTGCAGCCATCAGAAATGAGCAAGGGAAGAACAACATACGCAGAGCTGACAATATCCCTTAGGAGCAAGGACAAAAACCAGTCAGTTAAGAAAAAGGAAGGTAACATTTCTCTGCCTTTGTGTGTGTGCTGAAAACACAATATCAAATATGAAAGCATGAATTCATATTAAATACGTTCATTGACATTTGATGTTTATATATGTTATATATCTTGCTCTTTCTATTATTTAAAAATTATTACTGGGTAAATAGCCAGTGAGTGGACTGATCTTAATTTTAACCTCAAGCATAATTATCCATCTGCTCTAGTTATAAGGTTTCCTATGCTTTTTATGTATCTTGCTTTTTGCTCTTGTGTAGGCAATCAATGGCCCATGACTGCTACAATCCTGGGAATAGTATGTTTTTGTCTTACGGTGTCAAATGCAGTCTTAGGATATGTATGTGAGTATGTTACATATACATATATATTTTATGGTAAATATGAGATAAGAAACAAAGCTACAACTGCTTAACCTTTGTGATTTTTGACATTCTATAAACATCCTAGTGATTATGTGTATTAATGATAATGGTGATGGTAATAAAGACTTTATTAATATCTTATATTTCTATTTTATGACACATAAAACATTATATTGCTCTAAATACACAAAAATACCATGTGTAAGTATAATGCAGGTTAATATATACAATAACTTTTGTATGAACTAGTTTGTTTATAATCAGTGAGTTGGGAATACTTGTATTTCCTCACTAAACTCTTTTTTAATGAAAATAAGTGTTAATACATCATGTAGTAAACACAATATGCATGAAGTCAAATTCATCCAGATGTATTGATCAACTTACAATAAGCACAAAACTGAAATCCGTATGTAGTTTCAGTAAGCAAAATTTCAGTGAGCTTCTTGGATTGGAATGATTGTTTTTATTTTCTTTATTTATAATATAAATAGTTTTTAGATTGGTTTCCAAACACTCAAGAGTCAGACAAGGGGCTGGAGAGAGGGCTCAGTGGTTAAGATCTCTTGTTCTTGCAGTTCTTGTAATGGTAAAGAGCACAGTAATTGCAGGACCTGGCTTCAGTTCACAGAACCCACATGGTAGCTCACAACCATCTATAACGTTAGTTTCAATGAGCAGAGTCCACACCCTCTTCTGGCCTCCAACGTCACTGAATGCACGTGGTTCACCTACATATATTCAAGCAAGACACTCATACACACAAAATAAAATAAAATAAAATAAAGTAAAAATTTTTTTAAAGAGTCATACAAATGTTTAACAAAAATCTCCATTAAGCAGAGTATACACGGTATGGTAAATGGGCAAGCTAGTTAATAAATGTACTATATATGAGCACTTTAAGTACTCAATTTCCTGAAATACTGCTGGAAGCACAAAGGAGAATAAATCTGACTTCTTTGCTCCATGAATATGCATTTTTTTCAGTTTTGATACATTTATAATCAGTTAGTTTTATTGTTTATTTAGTTGATTTGGTTGTTGTTTAAAACAGGGTCCTGTTCTGTAAGCCTAGCTAGACTAGAACTCACCAAGATTCACTTGCCTCTGTCCATTTTACCCTCAGTTTTAGGATTAAAAGCTTGGTTGTCACACCTGAGTGAAGTTGTTTTTTAACTCCTCAATCTCCTGCCTTTAGCCCCCAGTGCTGAAATTACAGAGTTACAGTGATACACCTGATCTAACAGATTTTAAAAATTGCACTCTATAATTTTTTTCAACATCTTTTTCCTGTTTGTTTAAAAACTTTTTGGTTTAAAATAAATTGTTTGGTTCATTGATTCAATAAACAATTTTGGTTATCTCCCATGAGTAAAAACTATGTATAGCATCAATATCACATAAGTTTAAAGGATTAAAAGCCTTTAATGAGTTTATTTGAAAACATATGTATGTAAGTAAGTATTTTAAAACTATTCGTATATAAAATGAATTCTATGGTAAGGACATGATTCTATTTTATATGAATGACATCCTGATGTCAAGAATCCTTCCTGGCTGAGTCAGTGAATGAGTTTAAATAAGAGACAAGCAAGAATTAGGACAGTGATAGAGAACACAGTGAGTAGTTATGGTGTGTGTGTGTGTGTGTGTGTGTGTGTGTGTGTGTGTGTGTGTGTGTGTAAGAGAGGGGGGGATAGAGAGTAATGATAAAGATGCAGAGGCATGTGGCATAACAGTGGACATACCCACAAAGTTCATGTTGGGTTATTTCTTCATAGTTAGTTGCTGGCAGTAGGTTCATCTCACACATGAGATCAAGACAAATATGTAGATGGTGTTGAATTGTGTCCAGTTGATACAGCAAATTACTTGAGAACATGCTCAATGGAGATGGAATGCAGATCATACAGATCTCAAAACCAGGGGGTAATGTTGCCATGTTAAAAGACAAGAAGTCAGGATGATGATCCTTAGGATAAATAAAGATCAAAAAATATGTGAAAATGATTGGGGATAAAAAAAAATAACAAAAAAAAAACACAGAAAAATCTGATTAGTAGATAGTCAGAAACATGCTATCTGGCACCAGGCACTGTGTGTTAAGGACAGCCAATTCTGAAATGATATGACAGTCCATACAGAGAGAACTTTGATCAAGAGGGAGATTACAGCCTCCTGCTGATGTGGATTTGGTAGAACAAAGACTTGACCCCAAACCAGGTTGTAATACCTGAAACTTTTAGGATTAGCAATCATTAAGCATAGAAAATTGTATCCTTTAAACTATCAAATATTGAATGTATTTTGATTTACATGATCTCTTGTGGATTCACAAAATGGAATTTTTGTAGTAGTCAAAAATAACTATGGAGACATATAACAATGTGGATGAATATTAGCCTGATAATACAAAGTGAAAAAGCAACCATTTTTGCATGTCATGATGCACTTTTATAAAATTATAGCCTTAAAGGAGTAATATAAGAACAATTTTAAGGAATAAGAGACTCTAAAAGTAGCTGTAAACCGAATTAAAGGAATAATATATAAATAAATACATTTAATTATTAAGGTTCTAGTGCCGGATTGGGAAAACACTGAATAGAATAACTAAATGAACAGAAAAGTTCATGGAGCAATGATGAAAACACCCTATCTACAAAGAATTGCAAACAATATTTTTTTCTAAATAATCATGAAAAAAGAAATGAGAAAACAGAGTTGCATGTGTCATGATCTTACATTGCTAGTTCGTGAGTTTTTGTAAGACAAATTACTTCCTTCTTTAAAAGACTTATTACTTATTTTAAGTCATGGGCGTATGTGTGTGAAGGAGACAAATGCATAGGAGTGCAAATCCTGTCAAAGCTAGGAGAGGTCCTCAGCTCTGCCACAACTGGAGTTTCAGTGAGTTGTTAACTATCTGATGTGAGTGCTGGGAACCAAAACTGGTTTGTCTGCAAGCGCAGTGCATACTCTTAACCACTGAACTCTCTCATCATATCCAAAATAATGATTCCTTACAGAGACTTGGCCTTCTGTTTGCACTTAAAAATGTGTTTGATTTTCTCTATCCATTTTCAAAGAGGCCAATATAAATTGAAATATAAGGCCAGATCCTTTAAGTTACACATTTAATCATTAAATGGAATAATAATCTTCAAAGCATTATTGGAAGATACAAAGCATGGATTCTGTTTAAACAAATTTTTCTTTACAGTTGAACGTTTGTTTTATAAATATGTTAAATACTTTAAAAGTAGTATGTTGCAAGTTATAAACAGCTGTGTTTAAAAATCTATTTTATATTCTAGCATTTCAAAATATTTTATACTTTTCTTACTGTTCTTTAATGAACACTATCTACTATTTACAATTACAATTAATTGAATTCTGGAGACTTATCACCATTTGTAATTCTAATCTCATAGCATGGACTTAGTTTTTCAGTGCACTTCTCACTTCAAATTTCAACATGGAACTGCTGTCTCTTCAGTGGACGAAGCAGGTCCTTCAACTCTACCGCCAACTACAGGTATGCATCAAAACCTGAACTGAAAACTGACATACTTTTAAAGTCATTTATGTTTCTGTCTCATTTCAGATTATATTTTAAAGTTTTACATTGAACTCTGACAGAATTTGAGCTTTATTCACTTCTTACCAAGTCCGTCTGTTTTCTTATAGTTGATTAAACTTTTGGCCTTCATAGAAGGAGTTGCTATTGGTTTTCACTTGAATTTATTGAACATTTTATACATTTTTTTTTTACTGTGGGTGTATACTGTAGGTGTATTTACCTAATGGAAAGTCTTTTATATCAATGCCACTCCCATTATTCATTTTGATGAATCTCTTCTTGCAGATAGAAGTGTTTAATGCTGGTGTCTTTCTCCTTGAAAAGTCAGGATTTGTCAGTGCAACTATAACAAAGTCCTGTATCTGTCAGAGACAGTTTCTGTGTTCACAATATTCTTTCCTATAAAATTGAGCAGAAGAGCTATTTGTAGTGAAAGCAATTGCTCTTTAGAGTACAATTAGTCTTTGGAGCCAAAAATGAAACACCAAAAGTCCATGTCTTGAAAGGAATCTGAGGATAATAGTTGCTTTTATTTTCAGAAAAAGGCTATTACTCATGTCAAGGAAGATGGTCATGTTGTGGAGAAAACTGTTACTACTTTTCAGAAGAAGAAAAGACATGGAATGAGAGTGAGGCTTCCTGCAGACTCCTGGGTTCTCACCTGGCTAAGATTGACAGCAGAGAGGAGCAGGTGCGGGGAGTGAGTTCCTTGAGTGTTTCTGGGGAAGTTCATATATCTTGAGCTGAAAAAAAAATCATTTATGTTTCTTCTACAGTATTTTGCCTACTGAACAGAAGCACTTGTGTATGTTGGCACATATTTACCTGCAAAAAAGGGCAGAGACCTAAAAAGTACATAGAAGAAAAATTTTTATGTCATGAGAAATAGCCCTGGTGTGGGTGTCATGGGATAATTCTGAACAACATCATTTGCATTGTGTCTTCAGAATTTAGCCAGAGCAGACCATTTATAGTTAATGAAAAGCTAGTGAGAAAAGCTGTCTTTGTTGATATGAGCAGTCCAAAAGAAGCAATTATTTTTGAGTTCTGTTCTATCATCAGTATCGGGAAAAATAATTTACTTCTAGGATGGAACATGAGTCCTTGTAATTGGACATGAGAGAAACAGAATTTAAAATAAAGACAGAATATATGAGGATGACGATAGAATTATTACTCTGAAATAATTTTTATTGTACTCATAACTCAAAATGACATGTTTCTCTGTTGTTTGTATATGACACTTGCCATTATTCCAAAAATTTAAGAAGAAAAGGGTCACTCTAGCATATTTTGTAGATTTATTTTGAACAGTTCAGTTAGGCACTAAAGTCCATTTTAATATTTACTTTTAGAAATGCTGTTTCTAATAGATTTTATGCAGGATGTATACAATACCACTGTGTTTGCTAATATATAATTATTTTATTAAAGTAGATATTTCATAAAGAAGTAAATTTGAAGACAAAGAAATACAACGACCAATTTATAGTTTATATACATCTTTGAACCTCTATTGTTGTAAATGAGTTTGTTAGAAATTGGAATATTGTTTTACTATGAAGACATTTACATAATTTTGCATAATTTCCATATAACTATTTAATTTTCAATAAATTTATTTCAAAGATTTACTTTAGTGGTGTGTGTCTATGTGTGTGTGTATGTGTGTGTGTGTGTGTGTGTGCGTGAGAAAGAGATACAATCATAGATACAGACACATAGAAAGAAAAACAGAAGTACAGAGAGGAAAAGAAGATAAATAAAAGTGATTAACTGTCATACATATATAAGAAAAAACTTGAAGTGAACAATATATATGACTTGGAAAGAGAATTATGAATATAAAATCACTATTTTAGCACATATAATCTTCAGACAGATTCTATGATCTACATTTAATCAATTCTATAATTTACATTTACACATAAGGAAAATGCAAGGTAATTAAATTTCTTATTATAAGTGACTTCTAGTTTAAAACTTCCTAAAGTTTTTGTTTCACGTGACATAAGACATCATGACATGGATGGATGCAGGTTTATTTTTTCTTTAGCTAGTCATAGTCATTCGCTTTTGCTTCAACACCCTTAGACTTTTCCTCTGTAAAATATTGTTCAATGTGTCTTCTATTTTTCATATATAACTGTAGGAGTACAATTTGAATAATAGAGCATGTAAAAATTTTCACATTTCCCAGTACTCTTCAATATGATATCAATAACAGTAGTAAATATAATCTTCTGATCTCATTACCCACAGAACTTCTCTTCTCATTATTCCCATATCACATGAGGTGACTTATTGGAAATTGTTACAGCTTTAACATGAATGTTTGAACTGCCATTAACATGTCTGTGTGTACTGACATACATATGCTTTCTTTATATGGGATTTATTCCTTCATTGACTTACAAGATGTCTTTATTTGTCCTTTAAACAACTACAAATCTGAGACTTGTTTTAACATGTTTTTTTAAAGTGTCTTTTGATACTGAGAAATTTTAAATGTGGCATAGCTGAACTTTGAACCTTATGTATAATATCTTAAATGGCATTATTGATACTATAAGGAATACTAAAATTTTAATTTTTCCACAGAACTTTATTCAGTCACGATTGAATTACAGCTATTGGGTTGGATTACGTAAAAATGAAAGACAATTCCAGTGGGTGAACCAGAAAGACACTAAAGTTTCTTCAGACTTGTGAGTTTTTATTTCATATACTTCCTTAACAAATGTTTAACTATAAGAAAAGACCCTTGTAAAATAGATCATATTAGTTCACTACTATAGCTTTTTATGCATGGAACCTCATGGAAAGCTAAAGACCTAATTAATCAGAGTAAAGAATGATTTTTTTCCAGGTTTCTTATTTTTCTATTTGTTATTTTATTTTTGTTTTAAATGTGTATGCATGATTCACATATGTCTGTGTACCATGTGCATGTCTGATGCACTCAGAGTCCAGAAGGTGATATTGGATTCTCTGGAACTGGAGTTACAGAGAAGCAGCCAAGTGAGTGTGGGGAATTAAGACAGTCCTCTGAAAGAGCAGTAAGTGCTCTTAACTGCTGGGCCATCTCTCTAACCCTTCCATTAAGAAAATGTTTTTAAACCCCCACATGAGGCCTTATCATTTAGCAGTTTTATCTAAAAATGTTGTGTTGTACACTGGAATAATCACACATGAGTATTTTTATATTGTGATAATAAAAGTTATGCTTAATGAATGACTGGTCTTAAATTTTTTTTTGACTCAGGCATTTTTACACAACAACACATTCAAAATCTGAAGAATGTGGATACCTCAAGCCCATGGCCCTCAGTTCTGGTGTGTGTAGTCGATATTTCCGTTACATTTGTGAAAAGAACTTTCCCTCCCTTGTTATTTCAAAAAATTGATAAAATCATATTTTACTATTTTTTTTGTAACTACTGTTAGTAAAATAAAATCAAAGAGCTTAGAATATTGACCCAAATCAGTAAACTCTTCATGATTTAGAAAGCCTTATTCTCTTGAAATGATAAAGTAAAGATTTTTAGGCAGTACATGAAATAAACTCAAGAAGTACACACACACACACACACACACACACATATATATATATATATATATATATATATATATAGCAAAATGGCAAATATCAATAAACTGAAAAATAGGAAACACTCTTTTTGGGTGAAAGATCTTGTATCTATTTCGCCTAATCATCTAGACAAATTTAGTTCAGTGGATGAGTGATAGATTTGCATTGTTTAAAATACAAAAGAAAGCAAAATTGAACTGTAAAATCACTTATTCTTTCCTTGGTTTCCAATAACTGTCCGACTCAAACAACTAGATTATGGATATCATTTCAAGGATGTCATATGGAAATGCTTTCTACCTATAAAGCAAATCTTGCAAATGCTTAAACTGTGGTCTAGGATTTTTCACTTATGGGGAGTTTGGGTGTCATATGATGCCTCACTATGCAGCTGTGGTTGGCCTGGAACTCACATAGAACAGAATAATGAAGTTAGTGGTGACTCTCTCACCCTGGGCCTCCTGAATTCCTGACTACAAGTGTGCTTTTAAATATTTAGACATTGCAGACTGGTTTTTTTGTCAAGACCTAAAGGAAATGTTGACTTTTTAGAAGCATCTGTGAGTATTATGCTAGAAAGAAATGTGACTAAATGTACTTCACAATTGGTATTTCAGCTTACTCTAGAATTACCATTGCATAAAACCTGGAGTGAGTGAAACTTTACACAGTTTTATGTAGCATAAAGAATATTTCCATAATAAACCTCGGCTACTGTAACTTCTGTGTCAATTTTTTATATTTTATCAGATATTTAATAATATCCACATTGGTTATACCTTTATCATCCTCCCAACTATAATTTTCAGCAATACTTGATTCTTCATATTTTCATCACCAGTATGTTGTTAATAGATTTTGTTTGTTTAAACAAATATTTTCCAAAAGAGGTATCTTTCCTTATTCAAATTAGTAGTTCCTTATTTATTTATGGTGTTAAGCATGACTTGTGGCATTTGTTTAAATAATTCATGTGTGTCTGTGTAAATTATTGTTTGAACAAAATGATTTGCAATTTTAAAACTTTTCAATAGTTTTAAGTTCAAATAAAGTTTATTAAACAATGCGGGGCCTCTTTTTCTGTCCAGGTCGCCTGGCTAGCTTACACCCAAAGTAATCACACAGAAACTGTATTCATTTAAACACTGCATGGCCTATTAGTTCTAACCTCTTATTGTTTAAATCTCACATCTTGATTCAACCCATTTCTAATAATCTGTGTAGCACCATGAGGTCATGGCTTACTGAGAAATATTCTAACCAGTGTCAGTCTCAGGCAGGAGCTTCATGGCATCTGCAACACTGCCCTTCTTCCCGGTATTCAGTTCTGTCTACTCCACCCACCTAAGTTCTGCCCTAACAAAAGGCCAAGGCAGTCTCTTTATTCAACCAATGAAAGCAACACGCAAACAGAAGGACCTCCTACACCAATTACCTATATCCTCCTCCCACTTTATTAATTGTAGCTTTGTATGCCTTTAATATCTGAGAAGAGATCCCAAGAGCTAGAAAGAGATAGGAAGTAAACTCAATAGATATCTGTGCTACTTGCCTTCTCCCAAGCCATGTCAGAGAAGTCTAGATCTCTATCTGGTGACCACAAGTTGAGTCCCAAGCTTTGGATAAGAATTCCTTCCACACATCGTCCCATCCCCCCACTCCCCTCCCCCTCACTCTGGAGGAGGGGGAGGGAAATGGAAAATGAGGAGGAGGCAGAAATTTTTTTTCAACAACTAAAAAAAAATAAACAAAATAAAATAAAATATAGGGAAAAAAAGAATTCCTTCCAACTGTCATTATGATCACTCAGGACATTAAAGTCAAGAGTCCTTACAGATATGGAACTATAAGCCTCTTCTATCCATTGTCTAGGTTATAAATTAATGGTCAGTAGAAGTATCTCTTTTCCCCAACCTCCATTCAAGGAGAATCTCACACTCATTTCAAACCAAAAGATGGAAAAACAGTCCTAATTTTGTTCCTGGAATATAAGAAGCACAACCAGAAAAAAAATTATCCTTTTTTAGGAGCAGTTGGACCCTGAAACTATACAGGGGTTTGCAATAGTTGACTTTCTCTTAGCTCTGGATGCAGCAGGAATGAAGCTGCATCCCTTACAATACCCAGAAATGTTTCTTTATCCTGATTTATTTCTCTGGATAAACTTTCCAGTCCCAAGAACTATTTTGTTGGCAGAGGCTACGTGTTCATTTCCCAGCTGGTCTGACCCAAAATAATCACAGAGAAACTGTATTATTTTCACTACTGCTTGGCCAATAGTACTAACACACTTACATCTTGAATTAACCCTTTTGTATTAATCTGTGTATTGCCACATCGCAGTGGCTTAGTGGGTAAGGTCATAGGGTGTCTGTCTCATCCAGAAACAGTATGGCTTTTCACTGACTCTGCCTACTTTCTCTATGTATATCTTTTACAGTATGGCTATATTCTGCCCTGCTAAAGGCTGAAGCATCTTCTTTTTTAACTAATGCTATAGAGAGGGGAATCCCACATCACTTCCCCTTTCTGTCTAAATAAAAAGGAAGGTTTTATCTTTAACATAGTAAAATTGCATATAAAAAACAGTCATCAAACAAGATTATAGTTACAGTATTTATATTTACTTTTCTTTTATCATAAGTAAGGAAAGCTATAACTATCTGTTCTTCAACTCCATCAAAGACCCCAGGATATAATATTATCTAAGTTAACAGGAAGTGAATTTCAAGAAACCTCCAAAACTCTAGAAATGACAGAAGCATGTCGCAGCCTGAACAGTGACCTAAAGTTCTTCTGTAATTTTGGGACATCTAATCTTCAGCCTACAGGCCCAGAGTATCTAGCACACTTTTCCATGAAGAAGGAAATTTCAAGAACAATTCTGCCAAATTGGCAGTTTGTCAGTCATTTTCTTATGTGTCCTGCAGAATATCTGGCAGACTCCATTATGAAGCAGGAACCCTGAAGGACTGTCTCACCATGTCTAAGCAACTTCAACAGTCATTTTTCTGTGGGTCCTGCATGTCCAGTTCATCAAGAATAACATCAAGCAGTCCAGGCAAGAGCAGTTTCTTGCCCAAATGTCTAACCAACTTTATAAGGAGCCTCTTCAATGCCATTCATCACCTCAAAGTAGATTGGTAATTCCAGGAGCAGATGTGTCTTTGTCATGAAAAGTCTAAGTTCTTATAACATTTTTAAATGCCATATTCTGTTAGTCTTGGAAAGTTTGAAGAATATCTATCCATATGAAATATATTTCTGTACATCTAGAAAACCTAACTAACATGACTACAGGCTTGATTTTTATAAATGACTATTATCCTGCATTTCTTAATTATCCATTACATCTTAAAATGAGCTAAATAAACACAATATCTGAATCAAGAGAAGAAATGTACATATAACAAAATTGACCTTAAATTTGTATCAATAAACCAAAATCCATACCAATGCAAAGTATTCATCTCTATAGCACACCCACCTTTAAATGTAAACAAATATTTATAAAGAACCTGATGTGAGAGTCCCCTCTGTGAGCTGTGATTAGTATTAATAAATAAAGAAACTTCCTGGCCTATTGATAGGGCAGAACTTAGGTAGGCAAGGAAGACAGAACTTAATTCTGGCAGGAAGAAAGCAGAGTTAGGAGAGAGCTATGGATCCTCCAGACAGAGATGCTGGGAATTTTACCTGGTAAACCACTGCCATGTGGTGATATACAGATTAATAGAAATGGGTTAAATTAATATAAGAGTTAGACAATATGAAGTTAGAGCTAATGAGCCAAGCAGTGTTTTAATAAATATAATTTCTGTGTGGTTATTTCGGGGCTAAACTAGCTGGGTGGCTGGGACAAATAAGCAGTCCCTACTTCTTACAAGAACCCCTTAGGGAATTTGGGTGTAGTTTTCTAAAGTGCTTCCTGATTTTTGTTGGGTTAAGTATTTTCTTTTGGTGGGTTCATGGCAAACTTTTGGGGGGATCTTGCTTCATCAAACCACATTAGTCTGGAAGGAATCTCAGGTTCTCATCTTCTGAAAAAGAAAAGTAGAACCTCTTCTCCAAAGCAACAATTCTTATACCCAAATTTTGAAGTCAAAATACCTTTAAAATATATGTATTGGTATAGCTTAGCAGCCCATACAATGAAATGTCTCTCTGCAGTCCAAAATTTCAAAGAAAGCACAATAATATACATAATCCAGACTCTTTGTAAATTCCTTCTTTACATAGCTTATTTTTTTCTACTCCTTTAATCTATGGCTGTCTGTTCTCTGTCTCTTTAAAGACTTTATTTTATTTTAAAACCATTTACTTCCTTTTATATCTGTCTATATTTTTTCTCTCTCAAAGACTATGTATATTTTTTTTTAAAAAAACACTATGTCTCCTAAAGAGGTCTTTTATGTCTGAATCCGTCCTATTGTGTATCTGAAATCCTTTTCTGACACAACACATTTTAAAATTGTAAACAGTGTGATCCTGTGGCCTGGATGCTGGTTTGGCTTCTCTCTGCCTTTCAATACGGTAGTGGTGCCATTACCACCAGTTCTGGGACAACTATGGAGGAGCCTCACTCACTTTAACTCGAGAAGGAGCGTGCAGCCCATAAAATATTTTTATCTTAGTGATAGCTAAGTCTGCCATGCAAAATACTGCACTGCCTGAAAATATCTGTGTATGGCAGCAGGAATCCACCGTGCTCTTCTACCTGTACATGCCTAGCAGACATGATTTGGTCCAGACAGGGAAGCTAAGTGACAGGCAAGCTCTCAGCTACTTTTCTCCTAACCCCAAACAAGCATGCAAGCCCCCAGACCCAAAGTGTGACTTTCCACGTTGTTTGGCCCCACATTGTGTGCCCTTATGTTGGCAGAGACTGTTCATTTGTTACTAGCTACCCTACCCAAAATAGTCACACAAAAACTATATCATTTGTAATACTGTTTGGCCAATGGTATTAGCATATTCCTAGCTAACTTTTATATCTTGAATTAACCCATGTATATAAATCTGTGTATCACCACATGGCAGTGGCTTACCAGGTAAAGTTCTAGGGCATCTGTCTCCTCCAGCAACTATATGGCTTCTCACTGACTCCACCTAATGTAAATATATATAATCTTCCAGCATGGTTATATCTGTCCTGCTATAGGCTAATACGGCTTCTTTATTAACCAAAGGCATACTGAGGAGAATTTTACATCAAAATACTCCTTACTGGTATTGGTGGCAAACCTCAAGACCCTGCTTTACAATTCCCTTAAATTATATGATATATAATCAACTGAACATCTTTTTATCCATTCCTATCTAATCTGCCCATGATGCCCCATTCCCCTATTAGACAGGGAACTCATATGTACACTTCAGACCTCAAAATGAAAGCAAATATTACTAATCCATCCCTGAGTGCTTGGATCTTATCCCCAGTGATTTGTGATGCCTTACACAAACACTCAATACTTAACTCCTCAGGGTCTAAGTCACTCAGCCCCAAATGGTCATTCTCAAGATGTGCTGTCAGGGCTATAATGTTTCTTACTTATTAAGAATGAAGGGTATCTACTTATCTACCCATATATAGTTGCACAGAAAGATATAATTGATGGATGTGTAGTCTCTGGAGCATATTTCTGTGATGACTCTGTTCTAAACTAACAAATGCTTTACCTCTTTTACCTTTGGCTTCTCAGAGACTAAACTGGAATTTATGCTTTGATTTTTGGTCCTTTTGTTTCTATATTTTCTAAGAGACAGATCAATAAGTTCAAATTGTAATCAAGGAATAAATTTCATTTTCTGAACCTTTATCAGATAGCCATTTACTCTTGGGTGGAACATAGTCATCCCAAGTGGTTTGACTTCTGCTTTCCACCAAGCCACAGACATCCCAGCTTTCTTTTGCTGCATGTCCCTGAATGCTATATTTTTGCTGAACAGAGAAATTTAAGAAAATATGTAGCTTTGGCTGAGTTTGAACTCACAGAGATTTATCTGCCTTTGTCTTCTGAGTGCTGGGATTTAAAGACATGCACCACCATGTCCAGCTTTGAACACTACAATTTGTATGACAAAGATAAGCACATCTTCTTGATGATAAGGTTGCATTTCACCCTTTAGTTCTCAGTTATAAACATATAGTAGGAACCTCCCAACAGAAGAACCAGTGGCCACTGTAACACAAGGGAAAAGAACACTCTTTTAGCTTCACTCTGCAGGAATCTTTCCTACCACTTGCTACTGTAGCCATTTTTTTTTGTCAACAAATAATGCATTCTTCTCTGAAGAAACTGTATTCAGTGATCATTCTGCATTCAATACTGCCTCAGATATCACCATTGCTAAGTATCCTTCTCTGCAAGTACTTAGTTATTTACTCATAGGACTTCCCTAGCATTGCTAACAAACATCAGTCTATCACTGTTCCCTAAACACTGTGCTCTGCAGTCTCTGGCCCTTTCACTTTCTTTTTATGGAAGATGTTCTTCATTACTATATACTGTTCATGCAGTGTTGCTTATTTTTACTCAGAAAATTTCCTCAGCAGCAAGGACTTTCTTTAGTCATTTTATTCAATGTCATGTTTCAAGCTCAAAGTATTATCAGAGTGTTGAATGATTTATAAAGCAAATTGAGCAACTTATACTGTGTCAGTGTCCTTGAGTGAAAAAAAAAACCCACTCTTTCTATGCCTCTCTCTGTGTTTAAATTGTTATTTGAAAAGTGCATCCTCAGTGAAGTTCTCAAGTTTTATTCTGATATTTTGTTCATTAGTGTGTACAAAGGGACTGCTGTATTTTTAAGGTTCCTTTATTTCTCATTTGTATTAGTTTGATACTTATCAATAATGCTTTTTAATATTAAGGGACAAGTTTCATGCATTTCTTCTCCAAACAGAACATCAAGAAATTATTTTCTGTAGCTAACACTAGGCCTTGTCTGTCCTATAAGAAAGAGAACAATGAAAGAGAGTGAGGATAGCTTTTCTTCTTCAAAACTGTAAATTTTTACTATATACTCCAATAGGTCTTTCCCTTTCCAAATCTTAGCTGACATATGAAGTTCCTCTTCAAGGTCAAGGGGATAGAGTATGCAAAACAAACTGCAGTATAAAAAGTGTATGTTCACGAAACAGAGAGATGGGTCAGAGGTTAAGAGCACTGGCTGCCCTTCCAGAGGACCTATGTGGGTTCCATTCTCAGCAGTCAAATGAGAGCTCACAAATGTCTATAGTTATAGTTTTAGAGAATATGATGCCCGCTTTTGGTCTCATTGTACACTACATGTGATGTACAGACATTCTTGCATGTAAAACACACAAAACATATAATAAAAAAATCAATAAAAAGTTAAAGTATCTATGAGAGTATTTTAGCCGGAAGATGTAAATGGAGCCTTGTCTCCTACCTACCTGTTTCCAAATTCATGGTAACTGTTTTCCAAACTACCATACACAGGCTTATATTAATTATAAATGTTTAGCCAATAAATCAGACTTATTACCAACCAGCTCTTACATTTAAATTATCCCATTTATATTAATCTATGTATTGCCACTTGGTTCAGGCTTTACCATTCTGCCTTCTTGTTTCTCTGGAAACTAACTCATATCTCTTTTGACTCTGCCCCTCCTCATCTGAGTACTGTTTGAATGTTCAGCCTAATCTTATCCTGACTAAATATTGGTTTAAAAAAAGGTTTTGGCCGGGCGGTGGTGGCGCACACCTTTAATCCCAGCACTCGGGAGGCAGAGGCAGGGGGATCTCTGTGAGTTTGAGACCAGCCTGGTCTACAGAGCTAGTTCCAGGACAGGCTCCAAAGCCACAGAGAAACCCTGTCTCGAAAAACAAAACAAAACAAAACAAAAAGAAAAAAGGTTTTGTATTATTATTAACCAATGAGACAAAAACATATTCATAGTGTACAAAAGGACTATCCCACATTATCTCTCCCCTTTTCTCTAATCAAAAAGGAATGTTTTAACTTTAACATAGTAAAATTACATATAACAAAACAGTTATCAAACAAGAATTACAGTTACAATATCTAGTCTATTTCTATTTTACAAAATTAGGTAAAATATTTAAATATCTATCCTAATTTGGTGAGTTTAAAGTTTTATATTTAATTTATCATTTATCGTTACTAAGGAAAGCTACAATTATCTAGTTTTTAGCTCCATCAAGACCTGAAAAGGAAATAATATTGCCTGTGTTTGCAAGAAATGCAAGCAATTGACTTCAAAAATATGTAAGAAATGACAGAAACAGCTGGCTGCCTTGGCAGTCATTCAGGGTTCTTTTGTAACATTGGACATTCATCTTTGACCAACAGGCTTAGCATATTAGACAGAATTTCCTGTGAAGAAGAGAATTTTGAAGAACTGTTCTACCCTGTCTTGGTAAAGCACAGCAGTCACCTTTCTTGTGTCCTACTGATCCAGTTTGGATGGAACTGTCAGCAATTGAGTCCAGGATAATTTCTTTGCCCACATGGCTAGCTTTTGCCATAACGAAAGCAACCTCCATATGGAGTTTATTTGATACTCATCACCCAGGAACAGACATGTCTCATTTTCAAGAAAAGTCTAAGTTTTTAAACACATTAAATAACATAATCTGTAGGTCTTTGAAGTGTTTGAAGATGACCCATTTGAACATATCTCTGTATGACCTTGAAAACATATATAACATGGCTACAAGTTTGACTATTATGTATAAATAACTATTAATTTTTATTTCTTAATTACACATTATATTTTTAATTGAGCTGCATAAACACAATACGTTAAACAAGAGTAGAAATATGACACGAGATTCCCCTCTGTATGTTGTGACTATCATTGGTTAATAAAGAAGCTGTTTTGGGCCTATAGCAGGGCAGAACAGAGGTAGGTGGGGAAAACTAAATTGAATGTAGAAGAAAGAAGGCAGAGTCAGCTAGATGTCATGGAGCTGCCAGAGGAGGAAGATGCAAGCTGCCTGCTGGAACCTTGCTGGTAGGCCACGAGCCTCGTGGTAAAATATAAAATAATGGAAATAGGTTAATTCTAGATGTAAGAACTAGCTAGCAATATGCTTAAGCTATAATTTTTGTGTTGTTATTTCAATCTGGGCAGCTGAGAACGAACAAACAGCCTCTTAATACAGAAATATACATACAGTATTACAAAATTAATGCTAAATTTATTTATATCAATAAACTAAAATCCATCCCAATGTAAAATATGCATTAACAGGTATTTTTTGCATTTAAGTATATTCAATAATATACCCTTTATTCCAATCATATCTATATCTTATCCCCCTTTCTTTTAGAAAGAGTTTGACTAGGCTAATAAAAATTTATAATCAACCCCCTTAAATGAAAACAAGTATTTATAACTAAGATTTGGGGAACATGAATATAGTTTTTTCTGGATTATTTCCTGCTGATTTGTGGGTGTTCTTAATCTTTGAGAGACCCTGAAAAAAATAGGATAATTGTTAAGTCTTGGCTGGAGTATTTTATGAAGTTGGAATATCTCAGTCAGCAGCCTGGAAGCTGTTCTAGCTGCTGGATCACCTGGGCGTTCATTTTTTATTGGTTTCGCGTCTATTGTTCTGAAAATATATAAACTTTTAAAGGTAACACACACACACATATATGTGTATATATATATATATATATATATTGCATTTATATTCATTGTACATTAGGCAGCCAAAGATAATTTTTTGTTTTATGATTGAGCTGGCAAAATAAACATTATATGTCTTAAAGTTACTTGGGTTTATTCCCATGCCTGTAGTCAGGATATGGGGGGGGGGGAAATTCCACAATTAAATCTGATTTTTCTTAACCCAGAATGAATACAAAATCTCTCATTTCCTATAGAAACAAAAGTATAACCTATGTTTCCCAAAGTAACATTTTTAAAATATATAACTCATAAGTGGATAATAGACATAAAGCTAAGGAAAGTTGGCCTATAGTCCATGACCCCAGAGAAGCTAGGTAACAAGTAAAACATACATGGACTGGAAAAAAAGGTAAGATCTCATGAGAAAATTGGGAGTTGGGGGTTGGGAGGGGGGTTAGGATAGAAGCAGAGGAGGGAGAAGATCATGAAGAGATGCAATTTATATTCTCTAGATATTTAGTATAACTGTGTTCTCTCTAACCCTAGAAGTCATTTTGCCTGCTTTTCATCCTAATCTTTTACTTTTAGTATTCTTTTTAATATGTGAAACTTGAAATCCTTCTAGTCCCACCTTTCCCCATTTTTGTTTTCCCAGGAATTTGTCTTTTAAGTTTAATTCTAGGCTGTGGATACATGTTAAATGTTAGACTAGGTAAAACTTATTCATTTGAAATATACTTTTTTTAGGAGGAAGAAAGTTAAAGCATATATGCAAGCATGTACTTATGCACACAGGCATACTTGTCCCCCCTCTATATGTGTGTGTGTTTGTGTGTGTGTGTGTGTGTTGCAGTTAAGCAAATTTCCAAAACAGCTTACATGATCCATTTTTCCCTCATACATTTTCACGTTGTTTGTATAATGTACTAAAATCTAATACTTACACAATTATCATTATTTAAAATGTGTCTTACATACTTCATGAAGTGTTTTCCTGCACAATCACATCACACAGTGAGTCCATTCTTTCATGGCAGTCATATTATTGACTGAAATTGTGCTATGTGATGCTTTTCCTGTGCAGCAATCCTTGCACACTCTTTGGGACATATGAAACTAATGGGCATACTGGGTTAATAAATTTGGAATTATATATCCTGGAAACCCAAAATGAGTTCTATACCCTTATGAACCAAAAGTCTGCATAGAAAATACAGTTCAGTTGACTTAAATAGGAGTGACTGCTACTTTCCTTCTGTTCAAAAGATTTCTACTTTTCAACACCTCTGTGTGCAATAAATACTCACTAAATGTAGTCAGTCCTGGAAACCTTACACTGGTATTTTAACCCATAAATGGAGATTTTTACAACCCTCAAAATACAGATGAATAAGAGAAAGATTCTTTCCAGAATCCATGGTGCAGGCATGGAGGTGAGAGGACACTTTTCAGGAACCAAGTCTCTCCAATAGTGTCTGGGAGTCAAACTTAGGAGGCCATCAGTTTAAACGCACCTTTACTTGCTGAGATGTCTTACCTGTCTGTCTGTATTTAACATTTTAGAGTTATTTTATCCTCTGTTTATAAAATTTTCTGTCTTATGTAATAAATTTACACTTATTAACAAAGATTGCTGTGCTGACTTTATTCATTGCGTCAGAAATAACTGAAGTTGCTGGATAATTTCCTAGGTTTTATATAGAGGTATTATGGGCTAAGAACATTCTGGCTCTATTTCTTCACATATAGTGTCTCTTAATTTTTAATAGTCAGATCAGCAGATGTTGGGTGCATCTTACTGTGAATCTGATTTACATTTCTTTGATGGTTGACTGTGTTGACCATTTTTCATGCAAATATTAGCATGTGAGCTTCTGATTTTCAGACACATCTAATAAGGCCCTTGACCATATTTAAATTTGTTTATTTTTGCTATTGAGTTGTAGGAATTCTTATTGTATTTTGGTTCTTAATACCTTAACCAAAATTGTGTGCAAATATTTCCCACTGCAGCTTTTTATTCTGCATTCTTTGTTAATTTCTTTTACTTTGATGAGGTCATAATTGTCTGATTACACTTTTGTTGCTTAGTAAGTGTACCTAATATTAATTTGTCTGTTCTCAAATAGGCCTGTAGGTATAAGAAAATTCCTATGGCTTTTCTGCAAGAATAAAAATAAATAAACCTTATAATTCATACAGAGCCTCAAAAGACCCCAAACACAATTAAAAGACTAAAGGCATATGTGCCAAATTTGTTCATTTGAAACTATATTAAAAAGCAATAAAATTTATGTGCTACTGGCTTAAAAACAGACATACAGACAAAACTAACAGAACAGAGACTCTGGAAACAGGAATGCTCAAGTAATTAAAATAATTTTATTAATTCTTTGAGAAATTAATACACTATATTTGATCCTATTCACCAACCTCAACTTCTCTTATATCTACACCACCTCCTTGTTCCCTAATTTGTGTCCTTTTTCTTTTTTTGTAAAAGCCCATTGAATCCAGTTTATGGAACCATATCCTGGAGAGCTGTTGACCTAGCAAAGGCAACTGACTTAAAGAGAACTGGCTTTCTCTCCCAGAAGCCAAAAGCTGTCCATGGATGCTTCTCAGCTAAGGGTGGGAACTAGTGAGACCCGCATTATCAGAATGTTGACTGGATTGTACTTGTGCAGACAACCACAATTGCTATTGAATTCTTTAGTGCAGAAGTTCTGTCATATTCAGGAGGCACTCTCTCACTGCCATCCTCCTGACTTCAAGTTCTTACAATCTTTCTTCCCTCTCTTCCATGATGGTCCCTGAGCTTTGAAGAGGATAATATGATATCCTTTCGTTGCTGGCCATAGCAACCCAGCACTTTATTAAGTGTCCTTACCTTAACCTCTTCATTTTCATCAGTCTTTTTATCTGAGCCTAGGTAACACATATTTTTTCAAGATAAAAGTATATTTAGATTGTCTGAAAACAAATATAGATTTTAGATTAATTAACATACCAAATGCTTACTGAGTATGTTCTTTACACTAGACCTATGTCTAGAGGCAGATGATACATGAAATCGAGAAATAGAGTGAGAACACACTAGTATAAATCTTTAAAACCCAGGACAGATCAAATTCAGGGTAAAAGAAAAGGACCTAAAAATGTGTTCTGAACAATCAGACTTAGTCTGGAAAGTACAATACTTTTGAAGGAAGAATAGGTTATAATGAAAAGAAATGTATTTGAAATCTGTTCAGTAAAGAGGGAGGAAGGGTGTATCAGTGTGTACAGAGGAGGAAAGTGTTAGGAGAGAACAAGACAAAATCATACATAAACACATGACCCCATGTGAGTACACACAGACATACATACCTGTATACACACCACATACATCATCTTTCTTCTAAGTTCATTTAAGAGGTTGCATTGCACTATTTTGACAGAAGAGGATGCTCTTGGCAAAGAATCCAACAAAATTCTCCAGACATCCTTAAATATTAAAGATAAATTTTCATCAAAGTGAGGTTACTATTAGAACACAGAAAACACAAATTAAAGCTATTTTTATCTGTTTATTATTATACAGGGTTACATAAGAAAATATCTACACATATGTATAATGTATTTGAATATATTTCTCTTCTACCCTACTCAAAATACTTAAATTGATGACAATATCTACACATGCACTCAAGCACACATGTGCACACCCCCTGCCCCCCAAAATCCCTAAAACCTAGGAAACAGAAAAAGGTATCATAACACTACAAACTGGCACTGGTATCTCAAACAAAATAGAAAATACACATGGAACAAAAATTTGCAAGGATCAACATATATAAACTAGAAAGAAACATGATTATTTTCTTTATTTTCCTTCGACCATCTACTATATAGAGATTCCTTTTCATATGAATAATAGAATTTGCAGCTATAAATTGCTTCCTAGAAATATATTTCAGTTCTTCTCCATCAACTTTTCTCACATAAGTACTTATTAACTACATGCTCATCATCAAACAAAATTTTCTGAATGCACAAGCATTATTTCAGTTCCCATCTCAATAAGCTCTTACTTCATGAACTTTATGTTCAGTTTGTCACATTACATGTCTGAATCCTTGTAAATAGCATCTTTTCATGGTTTGTTCTTTTTGTCTGTGTGATCACAGTATCCCTGGCATCTGCACACCCTATTCTGCAAACTACAAAAGATGTCTTTTTCTAAGTTTTTTATTTATACCTCTCTAACAACTATAAACAAAAAAACACAGAAAATAACAGACCAACAAAACACAAAATGTTTGTAATCAAATGGCCAAGATTACATATGATCACTATGAGCATAGTGAAACATGTTTGTGATCCCAGAACTGAGAAATCTAAGGAAGGAGGATGGTGAGCTTGTGATCATCCTAGAGTAAATAGTGAGGTGTCTCAAACACTATCATCACTCATATACAACTTCATGAACAAGTATAGAAACTGAGAAGTAGACACTAAAAGGTAAGGAAATTTTTCTAGTACAGGGTTTCACACAGAAGATCACCACATTTCCAGAAGTTCCTCAAGCTTGTTGCTTGCTTTGAAAATAACAGCATGACATTCCAACCATGTTAATTAGTTTTTTCCCTTAGACAATCATAATTCTTTGTTTATGAAATACCTTGTCCTCATCACAATTAAACTCCTCCAAAAGATGCTATGTATATAGATAGAGTCACAGTTTCTTTCATGAATATAAGGTTTTCATACTGGAAGTGTAGTTGCTGTTTAAGTGTTTGTTGATGATTAAATCTAACAAATTAATCACATAAAACCTGAGAAAGCTTAAAAAGGAATTCTAGACACACACACACACGCACACGCACACAGGGAGGGAGGGAGGGAGAGAGAGAGAGAGAGAGAGAGAGAGAGAGAGAGAGAGTTTAACACAGTTTCTTGCTCTGTTTGCTGGTGGCATGACATGGTTCCTTTAAGAGAGATCTTCTTGATTCCACGGTAGGAAAAAATAAAATGCATGGTTTCAAAATTATGGCATCCTGGTTAGCCAGCACAAACAGCTCTGACTCTTTTGGGAGGCCCAGCTGAGGAACACTTAAATGGGGTTTGTAAGCAGAATTTTACAAACTGTTTAATGGCTTGATGTAACCCCCCTGCATACTTGGAAATGGGACAATGTGCATGGCTCTCAGAGAAAGCGAACATATCTCTGCCAGGTTTGATGGGCAAGCCAAAAGGGGGAAAAAAAGCCTTAATCCTAACCATGCTATGGATTAACATTTTAAGAAGTGCTCCTAGACAGAAAAGGATTTCAGATAAACAATAGGACAGATTCAGAAATAAAAGACCTCTAAATGAGTCATAGTGTGTTTAAAAAATGTATGTAGGCCTGGGAGATGCAAGAAAGAGTAAAGAGACAGTAAACTGTAATATAAAAGAGTACAGACAGTCATAGATTAAAGGAGTAAAATAAATAAATATTAAACCTGTAGAAAAAGTAACAGAATACGAAAAATAAGCCATGTAAAGATGGAATATACACAGGGAGTCTGGATTATGTATATTATTGTGTTTCCTTTGAAATTTTGGCTGTGAAGAGCCAAGTACAGAGAGACAGTTCATTGTATGGGCTGCTAATCTAAACCAACATATATATTTTAAAGGCATTTTGATTTCAGAATTTGAGTCAAAAGATATGCTACTTTAGAAAAGAATTTCGGCTCCATTCATTCCTTTTTTTTTTTTTTTTTTTTCTTCTTCCCCATTCACGGTGGTAGTGAGGCCTAGTCCCGAGCCATGGAGCGCACTCTCCCGGCGGCCGGCTTCCTGTACTGGGTGGGCGCGAGCACCTTGGCCTACCTGGCCCTGCGCGCCTCGTACTCGCTCTTCAGGGCCTTCCAGGTGTGGTGCGTAGGCAACGAGGCCGGCGTCCGCCTGCGGCTTGGAGAATGGGCAGTTGTTACAGGTGGCACTGATGGAATTGGAAAATCATATGCAGAAGAGTTAGCAAAGCGTGGAATGAAGATTGTCCTAATCAGCAGGTCCCAGGATAAACTGAACCAGGTTTCCAGCGCAATCAAAGAAAAATACAAAGTGGAAACAAGGACCATTGCTGTTGACTTTACACTGGATGATATTTATGATAAAATTAAGACAGGCCTGGACGGTCTTGAAATTGGCGTTTTAGTGAACAATGTGGGGATGTCATTCGAGTATCCGGAATACTTTTTAGAAATTCCTGACTTGGACAATATCATCAAGAAACTGATAAATATTAATGTTCTTTCCGTTTGCAAGGTGACACGCTTGGTGCTGCCTGGAATGGTAGAAAGATCTAAAGGGGTGATTCTCAACATCTCATCTGCCAGCGGCATGCTCCCAGTTCCACTGCTGACCATCTACTCTGCTACCAAGGCTTTTGTAGATTTCTTCTCTCAGTGCCTCCATGAGGAGTATAAGAGCAAGGGCATCTTTGTGCAGAATGTCCTGCCATACTTTGTAGCTACAAAACTGGCGAAAATACGGAAGCCAACTTTGGATAAGCCCTCTGCAGAGACGTTTGTGAAGTCTGCAATCAAAACGGTGGGTCTGCAGTCGCGGACCATGGGGTATGTGGTCCATGCTCTCATGGGGTCAATAAATTCAATCTTGCCTCGTTGAATTTATTTTAAAATAGCGATGGGTGTAAACAAGTCCTTGCGGAGTCGCAATCTGAAGAAAAACAAGAGGAACTAAGTGTTGATGAGTCATTGAGCCCCTTGGCCAGATGCTTGGACCTGTACACATTCACCCAGGGTGCTGTCTGCTCCCAGAATCTCCACTGTTGTTTCAATAATTACTAACATGGGCAAATGTTGGCATAATTCTAGGAAAACAAGCTCCTTTTAGAGGCTTTTAATGTGTATTCTGGATACATCCAGGAGTAATTTGTAGTTGAGTATATATGCTTTTGCCGAATGGATGAGAACACTTTGACAGAAAGGAACAAGTCCCAGAATGATAGAAGTAGACAGCATGCCAATGATCACCTTATGTATTGTCTGAAACCTACTATAGAGTGTAAGGGCTAGCTACTTTTTTGTTCTTTAAAATTAGAGGGAACGGGGCTTTGTTGATTTGTTATGGGTGGATACAATGCTGTTTACATAGATTAAGGTTTTCTAAATGTAAGTCCCAGCTCTTGTATTTATATGGAAAAGTTCTCTAGAGTAGCTAATGACATCAAGAGAATCGAAGTACAGAGTTCTTTCTGACATATAACTCCACATATGCCATCCTTGTAACACATCTTATGTCTTCTCTGTTCAAATGTATGTAAATGCTGAACGCTGTATAATATGATTGAAATGTAAAGGCAAATAGGCCAAAGTGTACATCAAGACCAGCAGCATCCTCTGGTGCCACTGGGATCCAGGAGCAGCCTGCGTGGACACCCAGCCTTCTTCATGTCTGCGCTGCACCCGACAGACTCCTTCTGTGGTAGTGATGGGCCATGGGAATGGCTTGTTCTAAGTTGGTGTTCCATTAGAATTCATATATATGCTTTTAATAAAAAATGATGTAACTGGTAAAAAAAAAAAAAGAATTTCTTCTTTTGTTTCCGGAGAAGATGAGAGCCTATGGATTCCTTCCAGACTATTGTTGTTTGATGGACCAAGACCCCCTGAAAGGTTGTCATAACATCCCAAAAATTACTTCACCCAACAAAAAGCAGGAAGCAGTTTGGAGAGAACTAGTCCAAATTCCCAAATATTGTTTATAAATATTTATTTACATTTAAAGGGGGATTTTCTATAGAGATGAGTACTTTGCATTGGTATGGATCTTGGTTCATTGATACTAAATTAAGAGCAATTTTTATTATATGTATATTTCTGCTCTGGTAGGCCAAGCATTGATTTAATTAATACAGGTTTTGTGTGGCTATTTCTGGTCTGGGCAGCTGGGAACAAATAAGCAGCCCCCAGCTACAATCCATTGTATTAGTATCCATACTGGTGATTTCAGGTGTTAATAATATTCTCAGTTCAGAGTTAAGTTAATATCCATAAAGCCATCACTACAATCAAGCCAACATAAATTCATTGTCTCTGAAAATATCTTCTTGTATGATAACAAGTCAGTGCAAAATCATACTGCCCCTGGCCTTTCCCCATACTCAGTACTTGGAAATCCCCACCTTCATCACCAACCCCATTACTGAGCCTTTCCTATGGATAAGACCTTATTCTTGAGGTCAGTTTTTTTTTGCCTTGTGGCTTCACTTGAAAGCTCTGGTACTTGTCATCAAATATTCTTGGGCTATTATCCCTGACCACAATTAAGTGTGGTGATGACCCACTTAGTTGGTTTTCTCTCAGTCCTCTCTTCATTTTGCAGATTTCTTGGGCTATAGACTTACAGACTGTGATGTGTGAGACCTCTCTCTCTCTCTCTCTCTCTCTCTCTCTCTCTCTCTCTCTTCTATTCCTGGGGGCAGTGTCAGCCATACCCTATCACTCTTTCTTTGGTTGCCTGTTAGGAAACATCCAAGCCTTCCCCTGGTACCTGACCTAAAGGGACCCAAACTTATTTGTTTTTGTAATCAAATCTGGCCTTAATATCTCTTAGAAAACCAGTATAAATAGCTGCCTAACAGCACCCTGGATCCCAATATTATTCGTATTTTTTTTTAATTTACTGTGAGTAATTAGGGAAATAGAGATTCCCTACAGCCAAATCTTCTCCTATCTCTGCACCAACCCATCACTCTGTTCTTCATGTTCCTCAACCCAGTTCCTCCAAGATATAAAGTCCTAACCAGATAATTCCTACACTATTTTTGATCCTGCTAGCAAACCTTTGCCATATTGGCCTCAACCCACAGCTTTTTCTCTTCCTCCATCCCCTCCAATCTCCCCTTTTCACTCTCCAGTGACAGGCTGCCCTAATCATCCCTCCCTGGTGCCCACTTTCAACCTACTGGCTGATTGGGGATGTCCTTCTCTATATGTGTTGCTTCAATTTTTTGAGGAATAAAGGAGCTTTGGCCAATGACTTAGCAAAGTAAATTCAGGTGGGAAATCCAAGCAGGGATTTATAGAAAATATAGGCAGATTCAAGGAGATGCCATGTAGTTGCTGAAGGAGAAAGATGTCAGAACATTACTGGTAAATTACAATTTCATGACAATACATAAATTAATAGAAATGTGTTAATTTAAGATCTAAGATCTATCTAAGAATGTGTCTTAGCTATTGGCCAAACATTTTTGTAATTAATACAGTTTCTGTGTGATGATTCAGGTCTGGGTGGCCAAGAAGCTAAAGTGCAGACTCTCAGCATCTGGCAGTTTTCAGTCCTCCCACCACTTGCTCCCTCTCAACCATGGGACTCCTCTAACTTTCCCCACATGGTCTACCCAGGCCCTAGTTTTCCCTTTCTATGATGTTTCCCAGTTGGACAACTTGGTCAGTGTATGTGTCCCCTTCTCATTAAGTAAACTGTCTCAAATAGAAAAGAGAGTAAGGGTCTTGTGTTGCTAATTCCTCTACTTTCATTAGAATTCCAATATATCAACCAATCATAAAACCTCACCTTTACGTGATTTTTACCAAGAACCTTCTCCATGAGGAGCATAGACAAGTCTGGGAATAGGATAGGGCACATGTGAACAAAATCACACAAAACTAATTAACACTGCCCACCCAACTGGGCTGAGGTGACCCCTAACCAGTATCCTGAATAGAATTACAGCATTGTTTTAGTGAGAAGTTTATTGCTGTGAAGAGACACTATGACCACAGAAACTCTTTTAAGAAAAACATTTAATAGGGGCTGGCATTTACACTTACAAGTCAGAAGTCTGCTCTATTGTTATAGTGGAAGAAAGCAAGGGGGTAGGTATATAGGCAGACATGGTGCTGGAGAAGCTGAGAGTTCTACTTCTGGACTGACTGGCAGCAAGAACAAAAAGTGACAATGGGCCTGACTTGAGCATGTTGAAACTGAAAGCCACCCCAGTGACACACTTCTGTAACAGGGCCACACCTACTTCAAGAAGACCAAACATCCCAATACTGCTACTCCTTGGTGAGCAAGCATTCAAACACATGTTTATGGCGACCATTCTTTTTCAAACCACCACAAATACCCCTTGGGGCATTTTAGCTAGTGATCAATTTAAAAATTGTCTCATGGCTGCCCTTAAAGTAGTAAAATTACAAAATATCCAAGAGGTCATCCAGGACAAAATGACAACCTGTCTCAGTTCCTAACAATGCTCATTTTATAACATAACAATCTGAACCTGGATTACAAAACCCCAGTCAGAAAACAACTTCTCATGGCCTATTTCTCTCAAAGTTTCTCTTACTTTAGGGCCAAACTTAAGCATCTTGAAAGGGGGCCCATGACCCCACAGGCAGAAATTAAAGTTCTGGCCTTCAAGGTATAAAATTATAAGAGATTAAAGAACCAGAAAACAAGCCAGGCGATGGTGGCACACGCCTTTAATCCAAGCACTTGGGAGGCAGAGGCAGGCGGATCTCTGTGAGTTCGAGACCAGCCTGGTCTTAAAGCTAGTTCCAGGACAGGCTCCAAAGCCACAGAGAAACCCTGTCTCGAAATAAATAAATAAATAAAGAACCAGAAAACAGGGGGCTGGAGAGATGGCTCAGAGGTTAAGAGCATTGCCTGCTCTTCCAAAGGTCCTGAGTTCAATTCCCAGCAACCACATGGTGGCTCACAACCATCTGTAATGGGGTCTGGTGCCCTCTTCTGGCCATACACACAGACAGAATATTGTATACATAATAAATAAATAAATATTAAAAAAAAAAGAACCAGAAAACAAAAATTCCAAATGCTGGGTTGATGTAGGATGTTTTTCTATATATGTGTTGCTTTTATTGGCTAATGAATAAAGCTAATTTAGCTTGTGGCAGGGCAGAATAGAGCTAGGTGGGGGATGCGGGAGTAAAGTGAATTCTGGGAGAAAGAAGGTCGTGTCAGGGAGATACCATGTAGCCACCAAAGGAGAAAGACACCCATAGCCGTACCAGTAAACCACACACCTCATGGTAAAATACAAAATAATAGAAATGGGTTAATTTAAGACATAATGGCTAACTAGAAATATGCTTAAGCTATCGGTCAAGCAGTTTCTGTGCAATTATTTCATGTCTGGGTGGGTGGGAATGAACAAATAGTCTCTGCTTACACTGGGTTCTGCTTCACCCTGTAGTACCCAACCCCTTTACTTTCCTCTACACCATCCCCTCAGAGACCTTTCATTCTTGGTCCTAGACCTCAAAAATGCCTTCTTTTCCATTCCTCTCAACCACCAGACACAAAATATCTTTGCCTTTCCTTGGACTGTCCTACAGACTCACATTTCTACCCAACTCACTTGGACCATTTTACCCCAGAGCTTCTGGGACAACCCACATCTATTTGGCCAGGCTTTGGACTCTGGTTTAATTTCTTTGTTTCTTGCTGAATCTAAGCTGACACCTCTGCTCTACTAAACTTCCTGTCTGGATAGGGACATAGGGTCTCACCCTCTAAGGTCCAGTTTTCCACCCCTCAGGTTTTTTAACTGGAACTATTACTCTAACTCACAAGACCATTATCCAAGAAAGAAAACATATAATTCAGTCACTCTCAGTTCTCACAACCAAGGAAGAAGTTCTTCCTAGGATGCTGCTTTCTTATACTCTTGTATCCCCTCTTTCTCACTTCTTGCTCACCCCCTATATGAGGCAGTCCTTGGCCCACCCACATATGCCCCTCTTTGATCTCATTGCTAAAACTTTTCATAAGCTTCAACAGGCCTTCCTCTAGGTCCCAGCCCAACACCTTCCAAAGCTAAGTTGCCCTTTCTTTCTCTATGTTGCAAATATGGAGTGATATGCCCTTGGGGTCCCAGTCACTAACTGGGACCCTCTTTTATGTCTGTTGAATACTTATCAAAACTATAGGACCATATTACCTAAGGCTTAGCATCTTGTCTATCCACTCTGGCTGCTGCTGAACTCCTTATTAGTGATTCAAAAAAGCTAACCTTTGGGCCACCTACTACTGTCTTCTTTTCTCAACACCAGTCCTATCTCCTAACATACAAAGGCCTCCCAAAAGAGCCTTCTTCCTAAGTTCTCTTCTTTCAGGGAGTTTTGATAGAGGATGTCACACTTACCTTTCATCTATCCCCAACTCTTAATATTTCAAACCTTTCCTTGTCAATCCTTGTCAAACTGTGATAGTTTGAATGCAATTTGCCCAGATAGGCTCCTAAGGAGCGACATTAATAGGAGGTGTGGCCTTGTTAGAGAAGGCGTGGTATTGTTGGAGCAATTGTGTCTCAATTGACTTCCTGTTACCTTCAGATAAAGAAGTAAAACTCTCAGCTCCTCCCCAGAGCCATATCTGCCTGTGTGACACCATTGCTTTACCACTATGCTAACTGTAGACTAAACTCTGAACTGGATGCCAACTCCAAATATCATTTTCCCTTTTTAGAGTTTTCATGGTCATGGTGTCTCTTCACAGCAATAAAACCCTAACTAAGATACTCCCTGTTGAAAGAGGAGCGGCCGGGCTGTGACCCTGTACCCGGCTGCCCGCATGGCTTAGCTTATGCCCCGAAATAACAACACACAAACTGTATTCATTTAAACACCACCTGGCCCATTAGTTCCAGCCTCTTATTGGCTAGCTCTTGCACCTGGACTAGCCCATTTCTGATAAGGTGTGTAGCACCCCAAGGTGTGCTTACTGGGGAGATTCTAGCCTGTGTCTGTCTGGAGTGCGGGCATCATGGCGACTCCTCACTCAGCTTTTCTCTCCCAGCATCCTCTTCTGTCTACTCCGCCTACCTAATTTTCTGTCCTATCAGGGCCCAGGCAGTTTCTTTATTGAACCAATGAAATCAACAGATTGATATATGACACTCCCACATCAACTCCCCATCTCATTTACGCATTAAGACCCTAGAAGAGCGACTATCTCATTCTACATACATATATGAGGGTGAAGTACCTGAGACCACCTACACCTGGTACACAAATGGCAACTCCTTCCTACCTGAGGGGGTCCAAAAGGGTGGGATGCACTATTATCTTGGAAATCAAGTGATAGAGGCAATGCCTTCCCAACCTAGACCACAGATCAACAAGCTAACCTAATTGCTCTTACTCATGCCTTTCCACCAGCAAAGGAACAATCCCTAAGTCTCTACATGGATTCCAAGTGTGCCTTTCATATCCTTCTCTCACATGCAACCATTTGTAAGGAGCAAGAACTACTAACAAAGGACCACCAACTACTAACAAATAACCAACTCAGACCAAACAAGGGCCATGCTAAAGTCCTCCCATCTCCAAAGACTGTAGGAGTTTTCCACTGCTGATGACACCAAACAGACAATTCTGTCATCTCCAAAGGAAACAACTCAGCCAGTGAGGCAACTAGAGTTGTAACTCTTGGAGGCCTGGTGCTGTGGGAAGGTGTATAGCTAGCAACTACCTGCCTAGTGGGGCGTGTCTTCATAGACTATTTACCTGGATACAGAAGCACATCCAGCCCCTTCCTCTCTGTTTCTCCCCCTGAACCCTGGTTGTGCTGGCTAGGTTTGTTTGGATCTCATCTTTATCTATCGTTCAAGCAGAGAATCCTGATGTGTAAGTTTTACCTATTAATAAACACCTGTATATTTCTTAGTTCTGAGCTAGTGTGGGATTCCTTTTATTGAGCATCTGATCTCGCCGCCATTACTTGGCACCACGTTGGTTTGAACTTCCCATCCTCCTCCAGGCTGGAGGTTGAGCCCTCCCACAGCCCGGACAGATTTGCATTTTCCTGAACGGTACTTTTTTTTATAAAATACCCATCATAAGGGAGTTTGCAGCATGAGAGCTGGAGCGCAGATAGAAGTGCTGTTTGTCAGCCACTGAAAACTCCCTAGAATGACCCTTTGTCTCAGTGGATGCTGCCAAGAGGCCCAGGAACCTCTGCAGGAGCAGGGTGGACGCCCAAGGCGAGTTATGCTGTTTGTCAGCCACACAGGAAGCTTCCTGGGTTTCTGTTCTCTGTATATGGAATTGCTTTTCTTCTTCTGTGTATGGAATTGATTTAACTACATCTAACCTTTTGAGAGACTCATTTTTCCCCGGTTGTTTAAAAAGTATCAGGGCAAATTTTATTACAGGATCTGTCATGACACCTTTCCATTAATTATGGTCCCGACTTGGAAACATCGCCATCTGCTGGTTTACAGGTAAAATGGCAGTTTTCGCTGCCCCTATGGAAGAAATCACAAGAGGCCTATATGCTTATGGAGATACCTCAATTTACTGGTTATGAGGTTTCAGTTTTCTTCTCCATATTATATTATTAAGCAAGAATATGGCACTAGTTCACAGGATTAATATACTCGAAAATCAGAGATTATCTGAAAAAGTGAATTTTTCCTATCATGGCAAAATTGACTCCATATCTAAGGGTACTAGGAAGTTACCTGAAAGGATCCAGGATGTTGAATTTGACCTTCAGAAGTCATCACAGAGTTTTGATAAGGCAACATACAGAATGTACCTCCAGGATGGCAGTTTACACGATATCCAAGAGCAGTTCAAGGAGGAGATGTTATCTTTGAAGGGAAACATTAAAACCTTGAAATCACAGGTGCAGAATGGGGACTAGAAAATTGATACCTAAGGGAAATCACTAGAAACATATGCAGGTCAGGAGACTCGGTATTTACAAGAGACAATGATAAGAAGATTTGAAATGATTGAGGAAATTATTAGTGCTGATGAACAGGACAGGATACAATGTCACCACCAACTGTAATACCCTGTAATATACTCTAACAAAGCATCAACTTCTAAAGGCTCAAAGGGAGCCAAAGAAGGTAGATGGATGCCAATAGGAATAAATGGTCTAAAAGAAATTAAGCATACTGTAATTACATATGGCTTGCACTCTACATTTATTAAAGAAATGATAAAGAATTGGGCTTCTAATGTCAGGGCAACCCCTCATGATTTCTCTCAGTTAGCATCAGCGATGTTAGATGATGGACCTTCCTTGATGTTTGGAATTTATTTCAGAGAAGAATACAAACATATGGAACAGCAAGGAAGAGCAAAAGGTGTGGAGGTTTCCCAGGATCAAATTCTTGGCATAGGTGTATGTGCTGATCCACAGATACAAGCTCTTTATGACAAAGAAGTATTGTCCCTATGCCACAAAGCAGCCTTGAATGCTTGGGAGAGAATACCAGAACCAGCGAAACACCTGATCTGATAATTCATTTAAACAAAACTTTAGATGGTGACAAAGATTTGAATATTCCCAGAGAATTAACAGCTGAAGCAGAAAAGGAACTGACAATGGTTGAGGAAAAATTGCAGGAGGCACATGTGGATAGGATGAATCCAAATCCAAATTAGTTGTATTCTAGTAATATTGCCTTCCAGAATTTTTCCTATAGGAATTTTAATGCAGAGGGAAGATATTATTTTAAAATGGATCTTTTTAGCCATATAAACCAAGTAAAAAATAAAAACTTATGTGGAAAATGTCTCTGAATTAAATAAAAAAGGTAAATTGGAACTTCATCATTTAGAAGGTATAGATCCAGCAGAAATTATAGTGCCTTTTACTACTGATGATAATAAAAAAACTTATGAGAAGACAATGAGCCATGACAAACAGCTTGTGCTAATTTTTGGAAGAAAATAATAGCAATTATCCCAAAAATGGTAGCCTTAACCTTATAAAGAGAACTTCTTGGATTCTTCCTTGAACTGTACGTGATGATCCAATAATTGGAGCCCGTACGTTTTATACTGATGATAATAAAACAGGGAAGGCAGGTTAAAATCAGACAAATTAAGTAAGGTAGAACAAAGCCCTTATACTTCTGTCCAGAAGGCAGAATTATATGCTATTCTTATGGTGCTAAGGGATTTTAAAGAACCTCTTAATATAGTTACTTATTCACAATATGCAGAAAGAGTTATCATGCATATTGAAACCACTGAATTTATATTAGATGATACAGACTGACTTTATTGTTTATCCAGGTACAAGACATAATCAGAAATAGGCTTTGTCCTATGTACATAACACACATCTGATCCCATATGGTTCTGTCAGGTCCTGTAGTGCAAGGTAATGCAGATATTGATCAGTTATTGATTGGAAATGTGTTGCAGGCCTCAGAATTTCATTAAAAACATCACATCAACAGCAAAGGTTTAAAGAAAGAGTTTTCTATTACATGGCAACAAGCTAAGGAGATTATAAAGAGATGCCCTACTTGCTCTTTCTATAATCAAACACTGCTGCCTGCAGGAAGTAACCCAAAACATACTCAAAGAATAAAATCTGGCAGATGGATGTGTTCCACTTTATGGAATTTGGTAAATTAAAATATGTACACCACACCATACACACTATTCAGGTTTTCAATGGGCAACTTCCTTGAGCTCAGAAAAGGCTGATTTGGTAATCATATATTTATTGGAAGTTATGGCCATCATGGGTATACCTGAACAAGTAAAGACAGACAATGGTCTGGCATATGTATCTAACAAATGAAATGGTTTTTTTTTTTTTGCTTATTATAATATAAAGCACATTACAGGTATACCAAATAATCCTACAGGTCAGATAAGGAAAGACTTTAGCCTCCTGATTTCTAGGACAGTAAAGAAAGGGAGGCAGAGACTAGTGTAGCTAATAAAAACTTTCCTCTGTATTCATCAGTACAAATTCCTTTTCAAAACCCAACCTTGCAAGATCATACAATAAACTGATTTTTGATGAACAGGCAAAGTGTTATTATTATTGTAAGTGTATATGAATTGTATTCACAGGCACATTTGCTATAGTGTGTGTGTGTGTGTGTGTGTGTGTGTGTGTGTGTGTGTGTGTGTGTGTATAGATCAAAAGACAGCTTTGCAGACTAGGTTCTCTCTTCATGCAGGTTCTAGCATTCAATTCTGGTCACCAGGCTTTCCCAGCAAGTACATTTGCCCATGGGAACATCTTGCTCTCCCTAACTATTCTATTTTTGATGCTACTATAACTGTTATTTTAAAACATGTGTGTTTTATGTATACGTGCCTATTCCTGAGTATGTGTAGGCTAAGAAGACCTGGTGGGGCTCAGAAGTGGATCTTGTGGAACTGTTATTACAAATGGATCTGAGGCATGATGTAGGTGCTAATAACCATACCTACGTTCTCTGGGAGAGTAGTAAGTGCTGTTAACTATGAGGTCATTTCTCCAGACCCATAATGATAATTTTTAAAATTATTTTGGCTTTATAAATAATAGCATTAAAAATTTCTACCTCTTTCCCTCCTCCCATTTCCCTCCCGTTACCCCACTCACCCTCACCCTCCAGTCCTAAGAGAGGGCAGGGTACACTGCCCTGTGGGAAGTCCAAGGCCCTTCCCCCTCCATCCAGGCCTAGGAAGGTGTGCATCCAAACTGACTAGGCTCCCAAAAAGCCAGTACATGCAATAGAATCAAATCCCAGTACCATTGTCATTGGCTTCTCAGTCTGCCCTCATTGTCAGCCACATTCAAAGAGTCCAGTTTGACCACATGCTCATTCAGTCCCAGTTCAGTTGGCCTTGGTGAGCTCCCATTAGATCAATCACATTGTCTCAGTGGGTGGAACAACCCCTGTGGTCCTGACTTCCTTGTTCATCTTCTCCCTCCTTCTGATCTTCAACTGGACCTTGGGAGCTCAGTCCAGTGCTCCACGGTGGGTCTCTGTTTCTATCTCCATCCATTGCCGTACAAAGGTTCTATGGTGATATTCAAATATTCATCAGTGTGGCTATGGGACAAGGCCAGTTCAGGCACCCTCTCCTCTAGTGCCCAAGGACCTAGCTGGGGACATCCCTGTGGATACCTGGGAATCCCTCTAGAGCCAAATCTCTTGCCAGCCCTAAAATGGCTCACTTAAGATATCTTATTCCCTGCTCCCATATCCGCCCTTCCTAAGTTTCAACGATCCCACTCCCCCAAGCTCTCCCCAATCCTCCCCTTCTCCCTTACTTCCAAAACTATAGAAATTACAGAAACAACCGGCTTCCTATACAGTCACCAAAGGAATGTCTGTAATGTTGGCATGTCAATCTTTGGCCTAAAGGCCTAGAAAATCTGACAGACTTTTCTCTAAATCAGAAGTTTTGAAAGATTGCACTACATATTTTGGCCAATTCAGCAGATGGTTACTTTGTGTCCTACTTGTCCAATTTGTACCGTATACTGTCAGCAATAGAGACAAGAGTAGTTTCTTTACCCAATGATGAAAGTTTCCCGTAAGGAAAGCAAACTCCACATGTGGGTTCTTAGAAACCTTTCATCTTCACAACTCCATCCTTCTGCTCAGTGAACATTTTCTGTGCCTGGAAATTCTACCCAGCTATTGGCCATTCAGCATTTTATTAAACCAATCACAGTGACATATCTTTACACAGTGTAAAGGGCTTTTTATACAACAGGTGGGCATCGAAGAATCTGAAATATGGGGGATTCACTAAGATGCTGGATTTATGATCCTGAGAAGTGGTAACAAGTCACATGGCAGAACATAGATTAACAAAACTGAGCTAAATTTTAGAACAAATTGGGAAAAAATCTAAGCTAAGGTCAGTATTTCATAATTAATAAAAAGGTCTCTGCATCATAATTTGGAAGATGGTGTTCCAAAGAAAGACCTGATACAATAACAATATGTTTTTATTTTATTTTGAATTTTTATTATTAGGTATATATATATATATATACATATATATATATACAGTTTTCACCTAGGGTAGAAGAGGGCATGGCTACTCTTGAATTCAGTTACATTTCTTTCTTTCAAACTGTTTTTTTTTTCTATAACTCATGAAATTTAGTGAAGGGACTCTAGCCAGCTTGAGCCTGGCAAATGGCTTTAGCAGGCCTTGTTCTTCCATTCCATCTGCCTTGCTAAGAAACACTGTTAGACTACATTCCTAAAGCCAGCCATGAAGCTCCATTCCTTTATTTGGCCATGTTATCCTTCTGAGACTGACTACCAATGTCCAGTTATCAAAGTATTGAAGTCAAGCCATCAAAAGCCCTCTGGCCTGCGTAGTTAATATATCCAATTAAAACTGAACACTTCATCCTAACACTGAGTTTTCCATTTATGAACTTCCATTTCTCTATGAGCCACATCTGTCTCCTATCTATCTGGATGCAGTCTTTTGTCTCTTATTCATCCATTTTGTCCCTCTGGGGCAAAGAAATATCTTTTGTGCTGAGAACTTGACTTTTGTGTATCCTGAGCTGAAACTGTTCCCTTCATTTAGTACGCTGCATTTGTTGTTATTGTTGTTGTTGAAAATATATTTTAATTGCTGGTGGTTTTCTCTTGTGGTCAGTTACTCTACACTTCTATGATTACAAGATACAAAAGAACTTGTAATACATGGAGCAGAGGACATGGAACGAAAACACAGTAAGAATGTAGCCATTAATGTGGGTAGAAATAGGGTTGTTTAAAGTGGCCTCACCAAGATGGATGGCGAGTAAGATTCTTCAAAATAGCTTTCTGGACTATTTAATATTGAACCAAGTGTAGCTTGGAAGCAAATATATCAAACAAGACACTGAGTTATAAGATGCCCTGTTTCAGTGTTTTCCATATGCTCTAGAAAAAGCAACATCAGCTTTGTTTGAACACATTTTTGTTCACTCTTAGAGACTATGCAGAATTAAAAAAAAAAAAGGAGGTGTGGGCTTATGCTTGCTTGGGAAACAGAACTGAAAACAAGAATTTGTTGCAATGTGTAAAAACCAAGCATATTATGTGTTGAACCAAAATGTCAACGAGAAAAAGAACATGCTCTTGATATTTCTTCTCACACCTGGCAATACACAACACGAGCTCATTGTCGCCAGGAGTGTGGTGATATCTGTGGCTTCCAGAGGATGTGAAGCTCTGCTTGTGATGTCAGCATGGTCAGAGGTGCCATTTCTGTTTGAGTGAAATATGACGTGAATTATGTGGGAACTGCTTCAACTATGAATTTGAGTCAATGACTCAAATTGACTTTACAGATTAACTGCAAAGGTTTTAAAATTACTGTTTCAATTAGGTGGGTCCTTTTGTGTGTGTGAATATACATGAATGCAGGTAACCTCCTCACAGGCCAGTATATGATGTTGGATCTCCTGATGCTTGAGTTTACCGGTAGTTGTGAGCAGTCTAACATGTGGGGAACTGAAGTTGGATCCTCCAGAAGAGCAAAAATCACTTTCGACCACGAATTTCTTGTCCTTTATTTCAAATATCAATGCTTTCTATTCACACACACACACACACACACACACATATATATATATATATATATATATACATACATACATATTGTTGATCTTCAATTTTGTGTAAAATTTGTTATTATACAAATGGATTTTGAAAATGCTAAAATAATTTAAAATTGAAAAAAGTGCCTCTGTTTTCCTGCTTGAAATATTTTTAAAGTAATTTGTGAATTGACATTTCAACTAGTTATAGAGTGAAGCAATTATGCTTTATACATTTGTAATATCTTATATACACAGATAAGATTTAAGGGGGATTAATACAAAATGTCATTTGCTGTCTGTTCCTTTAAATACTGTGTTTAATGTTTTTGCTCTGTGCTTTTGTTTCAAATTTTTGATGAAAAGATTAGAAAAGAATGTATCCTGATTTATAGAAGGACCTTTTCTATGTCAGACACAATATTAACTAGAGATGGAGTGTGAAAGGAATGGGGGACACAAAATTGAAGTTCTGAAGTGCGTGGCTTCCAAGATTTTCTCTATTACCGAGATTCTTCTATGAAATACAATGACCAGGGACTGGTGGATATTTGAGGCAAGCATGGTTTACATAACAAGTTCTAGTACTCCCAAAACTACATAGTGACACCCTGTCTCAAACAAACAAACAAAGCCAAATAGTATTGCTAAAAGTCAACAAATTTTGAATATAACCAGAAGAAAGTGATTTATCTCATACAAGAGAAATCTTATAACTCAATCAGTACATTCTATGCAGAAATTTTATAGGCCAGAAAAGAACTAGACAATATTTTCTATTTTTATTTTTGTTTATTGTTCCATTTTGAATTAATGTATCTCTGCATAACTCTGCCTATTCTGGATCTCATTATAAAGACCATACTTGAAGTCACAGAGATCCCCTGTGTCTGCCTCCACAGTGCTGGGATTAAAGACATGCACCACCATATATAGCTAGATGATATTTTAAAGACATGAAAACAACTAAGTGTAACATCCATAGAAAATTTGGGTGTGGCACTTGTAGACTGACTATTTTCCAGTGGAGAGTACCACACCCATGTTATGTGAGTAGCAAAAACTGGAATTTATGGGTTATAAAAAAATAAAAACAAATACTAAGAGACCAAGTTGATAGGGTGGGGGAAGTAGATCTTGGAGAAATTAGTGAGAGAAACTGTGGAGGTAAATATGATCAAAATATATTGTATTAATTATGATATTCTTAACAAATTAATAAAATGCTTAAAAATTAAGGATGAAAATTAAAAATTCTGATAAACAAAATCTTGAGAGTTTTTTTTACAAAAACTTGCTTAAAAAGTGACATTCAAGTTAAAACAAAATGATCCTACACAACACTAAAGCATATGAGAGCTTAAACTGTAAGGTAATAGTTAATAGACAGAAAAAATATAGCATAATGTGTTAGTGCAAAAGTAATAATACAATATACTTTTTATCCTAGTATAAAAGTAAGAAGAAAGAAAATTAAGAATAATTATAATGTAAAAAACATTTCATGAGCATATATCAGAAATTCTAATAATAATAACATGAGGCTGGAGAGGGGAAATAAAAGCAGACTTATAGGACTGGAGAGATGGCTCAGTGATTGAAAGCACTTGATGCTCTTGGAGAAGACCTAGGTTCCATAGTCAACACACACAAGGCAGCTCACAACTGTTTGAAACTCCAGTTCCAGGAGACAAAATGCACTCGTCTGACTTTCAAAGCTACCAGGAATGCACATGGCATACAGACAGACAGACATGTAGGGTAAAACATTCATGCACATAAAATAAAGTAAATATATCTATAAAAGATCCAGATTTGTTTGTAGTTAATGTTTACAGTTCAAAAAGACTCCAGTAACAATTTTAAGTTTTACCCAAGTCTTATCAAATAAGTAATTTGGTGCCTAAGGATCATACTGTTTTATTTTCTATTCTCTTTTATTACTACCCTTATTATTTGAATATTTTACTTTCTATGCTATATTTCTAAGGTATTGAACTCAAGAATTTATTGAGCAAATGGTCTTTTACTACACTACACCCTGAGGCCTCTGGCTATCTTTCGAGATACTGAGTTTGTGCAGGGGACAGTTGAGGTCTTCAGAAAAGTAAATTGCTGTGACACATTGTGTGAGGTGGAGACTAAAAAGTAAAATACATTTGGAATGCATACATTTAGAAACACCAACTAATTATTAGTTATTAAAGCTTCAGCTTGGTATGAAGACTAAGAATGTAGAAAATAAAACATGAAGTTCAGAAAAGGAGGATGACAAACAGTGATTGCTACCACAGTCCCTGTAAAAGGGAATAAAAAGCCCGCCGGGTGAAAGATCACCAGGGAGGGAAGAGGTGAGGATTTGGAGTAACCAGAGGACCTGGGCTGCAATGAATAGAGTGTGAGAGAAGTGAGATGGTTTTCTGTTTAGACCTATGAAAGAAAGAGGACAGTGAGAATATGGAGATTTTATAATTGAGGAAGTTGAAGGTCACATAGCATTTTAAGATGACGGAAATTAAAACTGGTGTGGCTTGAATAATGGCACCCACATGCTCATATTATGTGAATGCTTAGTCACCAGGGAGTGATGGTATTTGAGAAGGATTAGAAGGATTAGGAGGTAAGGCATTACTGAAGTAGGTGGGGCCTTGTTGGCGAAAGTGAGTCACTGGGGGTGGGCTTTGATGTTTCCAAAGCCGACCCTAGGCCCAGGCTTTATCTGTCCTTACTTATTGCCCATGAATCAGGATGTAGCTCTCAACTACTTCTCTAGCTCTGCACCTGTGTGCTTCCATGCTCTCTGCCATGGTAAAAATGGTAAAAACTGTAAGCAAGCCCTGCAAATGGATGAGAGAATACACAGATGAGAGAAATTGATTTAAACTTTCAATACATTTTGTTAGTGGCAAAATTTCAAACAAATGAAAACATGAAGACATATTATCACTGATCAGAGAGAAAAAGGAATAAACATGAAAAGAGCTTGTCTGTAAATGACTACCCTAGTTGTCAACATAGATCCTTCATGCAGTAACTGATGGAAGCAGATGCACAGCCAAGCACTGAACCAAACTCCTGAAGTCCAGTAAAGAGAGGGAGGATGGATTATATGAGCAAAGTGGGTTAAGATCATGATGGGGAAACTCACAGAGACAGCTGACTTGAGCTAGTGGGAGCTCATAGAATGTGAACTGACAGCTGGGGAACCTGCCTGGGACCAAACTAGGCCCTCTGCTTGTGATTGACAGTTGTGTAGCTTGGGCAGTTTGTGGGGCTCCTGGCAGTGGGACCAGGACTTAATCATCCTTAGTGCATGAGTTGGCTTTTGGAGCCCATTACTCAGACTTGATGGAGTGGGGAGGGGCTTGGTCCTACCTCAACTTGATAGGCAAGATTTTGTTGATTTCCCATGGGAGGCCTTACCTTCTCTGAGAAGTGGATTGGGGTGGGGTTTGGGGGAGGTGATGGGGAGTGGAAGCAGGGGAGGGAGAGGAAACTGGGGTTGGTATGTAAAATAAAATAAAATTTTAAAAGAAGAAAAGAGCTATATGATATGACAGTTTTACCTGGAAAATCACCTGTAACCACACGTGTTGGACAGCATGCAGAAAAGGAAGACAGCATTCATTGCACCTGCAACTAGATCATATACTCATTGCATTATCAATTTTTCTATAAAGGAGTTTGTAAAGTATAGAAAGCTAAAGCATATGTGTTCCCTACTGATCAAACAACTATAAAAACAGAAAATAATAGTCTCTGAATAATTTCATTTGGTAATTAAGAAGACTGACAGTTGGAAAAGTGATGAAAAAGAATGGTTGAATGCAAAAGAAGTAAACCAACTGCAAGACAGTAGGATTTAAAACTCTACTATTTACAGAGTAATCACATTCCTTGGTTTCACAAAAACTGTTTCTCCTGAAGCTATCACTTAACATAATCTGTGTTGAAATGTGAATTAACGTTCCCAAATAACAGATATCTGGAACACACACACACAAAAAAAAAGGCAGCTGAGTAAAAGCAGCTGTCCTCACCCACTGGAAGACTCAAGTTGGATATTTTATGAGATCTTGAGCATGATCAATACTTGTGTTTGACTAAGACATTATACTAATCTCTGATTTTAAAATATCCAGGTAAGGGCCAGAGAGATGGCTCAATCCTTAAAGGCTAAGCTCACAACCAAAATTACTGATGCAGGAATTTAGTTATGCAAAGCTAAAAATAACCCTACTCTCTAGTCTTCCCTCACTTCAACTATTATCAACATTCTGCTGTGAGTCTGCAGCTGTCATCACCTTACTCTACATCTAGCATGATTTTGTGACTCTCTACACTGCTCTGAACCTATTTGGTCCTTACTCAATTGGTAAAATTGCAATTCTTTATGAAATTGCATCTTTTCTGTCAGTGTCTGAGAAGCCAAGTGCTTATAGAACAGGTAGGATTTATCTTGAAAAGATTTCAAGGTCACTAATATGAAAAATTTGTTTGACTCTGACAAGCATCCTGTTATATACAACACTTCTGGTAATCAAACTCAGAGATCTGAAGTTTACTTTATAATTATTCTCTATTTTTTTCCACATTTTCTTTCATTCTCAATAGATAACTCACATGAGAATGAAATATGGGGCATGAGAGTATCAGATGAATATGCTCTTAGCTGCTCCCTGTGTGTTTCTATATTCAGCCTTAGCTGCCCCTTTTATGTTTCCATGTTTAGCTTTTTTCTTTCCTTTCAGAAAGCTCCACACATTCTGAAAATGTTAGCTATGTCTCAACCGAATCCATCATTCCTTCCTAGTAGGATTCACATAGTTCCTCCACTAACCTTCCTTTAAAATCCCTTCCTTAACTATCTTAACTACTTTTCTATTGCTGTGAAGATACATTGTGACCAAGGCAACTCTCATAAAAGAAAGCATTTAATGGGGTGCTTTGTTCTGGATTGTGCTCATTGTTTATATATATATATATATCAAGACAAGAAATGATTGGGTGAGACAGCTTGATGTGGAGAGAATAATGGGAGGAGGAAGGGCAGAGTCAGGAGAGTCAGAGGAGAGGCCAGTATCTGTCCAGGAACAAGACATGCTAGAGGATGGGAAAAGCAATGAATAAATCTTAAACTTCCTATATTTTTCAGTTTTCCATTATGTCTTTGTTTATAGTTAACATTTTTATTTATCTAAAGTTTGTGGGTACATGGTATATGAAATTATTAATGCAAGTCTATGTAAAACTGAATTTTAACAAGCTTCTTTTCTGAGTCTATCATTATGATTGTTTTATGCTTTATTCTTAAAATAGTGAATATTTTCATTCCTCTATAGAAAAGTTATATAACAATTACTTATAAATATTTGATAAGTAATATCTTTATAATTCCACCACTCCTTGAAATAAACTACTATATCGGTTGGTGGGACTGTCATATATAGTAATATATATGTGTGCATGTGTATATAAAATGTAAATGTACATTTTTACAAAATGACAAAAATTCTTATTTTTATATTGTATTTCATCTATTTGTAATAATCTATTATGGAAGTATACAGGGTCTTCCATGCATAAAAATGTATATTATTCAATATTTTAAATTCATCTGTGGAGCAGCAAGATGGCTCACACACACAAATTAGTACAAAAATAAATGAATACTATCTATAGTGTGGAAATATACTATTTACAAAATATTGAGGGGTAATTACCATCCCTGTAACAATTCATATTGACATTAATTAAACCAAACTAATAATGACACTAAGCAAATGAGTAGGTCCAAAGACTATCAAAGTAAGAAAAAATTCTGTATTATTAATTAGATTTTAAGAAACAAGACCATAAGCTAGAGAGATGACTTATTGCTTAAGTACACTTTCTGTTTTTGCAGAGAATCCAGGTTGAGTTCCCAGTAATCACAAGGTAGACACAACTCTTTATAACAGCAATTACATAGGATTCTGCATTCTCTTCTGAACTCTGGAAACACTAGGCACATATGTGGAACATTAAACTCATGCAGCACACACGCATACATATAAAAATATAAATCCAGAAAGAAGGAAGGAAGGAATAAAGGAAAGACGGAAGGAAAAAAAATGAAGGAACAAAGGAAGGGAGGGAGAGAGGTAGGGAGGGAATGAGGCAGGGAGGGAGGCACAGAGGGAGGGAGGAAAAAAGGTCACGATGTGTCAGAACAGATTTCAGATCCGTGTTAAAGCTATTTTCATGTCTTAGTGCCCCTAATACCAAGGACTCTAAGTGAATACAAACTCAAACTCTGACATGAGATGAACAGTTTTTGAGGTTGTTCTGGAACTATATGAAGGCGCTATTGTCAGGGAGATTAGGTAGGAGGAAAATATAACAAATACCAATTTAGGCAAGTAAGATGAAGGAACACTGAATCTAGCCACCGTGCGAAGACATTAACAGACATCTAGGGAGCCAACATGGGTCCTACCTAGGCCTTCAGGATCTGGGCGACAGTTGTATAGCTTGGTCTTTTGTGGAGCCCCTTGGAGTGGGATCAGGACATGTTCTTGATGCATGAACAATCCCTTTGGAACCTATTTCCTCTGTTGGGATGCCTTGTTCAGCCTTGATGAAGCAGGAAGGAGCTTGGTCCTGCCTCAACTTCATATGCCATGCTTTGTTGATTCCTGTGGGAGGCCTTATCCTATCTGAATGGAGAAGGAAGAGGAATGGATGGGGGAGTAGAAGGGAGGTGGGGGAGAAAACAGGAAGAAAGGAGGGAGAGGAGAGTGTGGTTGGTATGTAAAATAAATTTAAAATGATGAAAAAAGATGATTGTCAGCCCAGGTGGTGCTGAGAATCAAACCCAAGTCCTCTGAAAGAATGGGTGCTCTTAACTATTGAGTCATCTCTTTATCCCTCTACAGTTTTAAAAGTATAGTTTATGTGAAAATATAAAATGTTTTGAAAACCTGAAGAAGAATCTCAAAGGATTGCCACAATTATTATCATCAACTACTGAAAATTTTAAAGTGGTGGGGAACACACAGAAGGCAATGTCCCTAAAGGCTTGTTCTTGCATGCTCAGATATTAGTTTCTGATGCTACTTTGAAGGCTGTGGAATGCTCCGGACAGGGGAAGGTAGGCACTAGAGGAATGCCTTTCTGTTCCTGGTCCAGTTTTCTTTGCTAACTTTCTGGTACTTCATAAATAATCAAGCACCTCATGTTCCTACCACTTTGGGGGGAGCTGCTCCCAACATCATTTCTTTCTTTCTGATGGACTGAAATTCCTCAGAAACTATAAACCAAAACAATGCCTGTCTTCCCTAAATCAGTTTCAGTAGGCATTTGGTCACAGTGATGAGAAAATGGTGGTGTTTGAAGGAGAAAATGGGGGAGTATGTGCCAGGGTGAGCTGGTAAATCCTGATTGGACATGTTAGCCAAGTAAGGAATTTGGATTGTTGGACCTTGGTGTTTTGTCTCGGGAATGTGTCAGTGGTCAAATAAGGAATGTGATCTCATGGTTAGGAAAGGAGAGAAAAAAGTAAAAGCTGAAACCTGTAGTTACCATGTTTGTCGTGCTCAGACCTGTTTGATAGCCTTCAACTCATAGTATTCAAGTGATCATTGACATTTTTCTACCAGAACCAATGCAAACAGAATGGCTTGGGAGCCATGGTGAAAAGAGAAGTAAATTTATAAAAATTAATTCAGACTTCTGATTTCTGGTTGCAAATGTAAGGTACTCAGGAGCTGCTGCTACCAACTTAAAAGTAAAGAAACCTGAAAGAAAAAATGGGGCTCAATAACTCTCTAGAGACTGAAGTCGAAAGTACAGGGCCTGCATGGGTCTGCACCAGGTCCTCTGCATAATACGTTATCACTGTTAGCTTGGTGGTTTTTTGGGACTCCTAACAGTGGAGGTGGAGGCATCTCTGACTCTTTTGCATGACTCCTTTTCTTCTTGTCCAGCCGTGATATGAGTGCTTTCACCTTGTCTTTATATATCTTGTTTTGTCCTGTCTGGCTGCCATCTTTTAGAGATCTGTTCTTTTCTGAAGAGGAAATGGTAGAGAGATGGATCTGGAGGACAGCAGAGGTATGGGGGAGATCTAGGTTTGAGGGGAGAGGAACCTATGGTTGGGATATATTGTATGAGAGAAGTATCTATTTTCAATAATTAAAAAAAAAACTCTCCTTTTGATCCACTGACTCATAGATCTAACTAAAGCCGGACAGACATCAATGTGGCACTGTCTTATTGCTGCTGAACCCTAAAAGCACATGCCAGTGTTGCACTAGTAATGACTATTTGTGTGACCTTTAAAATCATGTGAAGATCCTAGCTTTAGGTACTTCCTTTTAAATTGTTAAAATTACGTAAACCCATTGAAAAATATGTAGAAGAATATTAATGACTACAATAGAGAGTTGGGGTTGCAACATAATATTTTCTGACAAACGAATCTTATAACTTCTTTAGCTACACCAAATAAACCCTCACAAATTCACTGAACACTAAAAGTTTCTATGCATTTCTTCTTTTATTTGCTTTCATTCACTGTTCTGCTGGCTGAAAACCAACACCATTCCATCCTGCAAGGATCAACAGGCCTGTATCACAGCACAGGGGATGGAACAGAGGTAGAAGAGACAGCCCAACTTTAAATAAAGTACAATCACACTTAATATTTGAGCTAAGATAATCTTGAAGAGTTTTTTTTTTCTCAATGTGATTTTTCTTTAGTGCAGGGGAACTATCTCATTCTTCACACAGTAGGTGGCTGTTTGATGCTGAGCTGTATTCCTAAGCTTTGTGTTTCTTGAAGGATGGGAAGATCTCACTGAGGATATGCTAAAAAGGAAAGGGGAAAGGTAACTAACTGCACCATTCTTCCATGGCAGGCGGCATGGATCCAAACAGCAGTGAAACTGGGTTTCATCAGAGTGTAAGAAGAACCCTTTCTCTGAGGTCAGAGTCAAGTTAGTGAGCTTCACAAAAAGAGAGTTAAGAGATTTTCAGTGACAGTCTGCTAACTTTTCTTTGCAATGTTCTCTTTTGACAGTAAGGAGGATACAGAACCGGGAGAAATTTGACAAGAATAGAGAACGTGCAATAACATACACTAGGTGTCTGAAATTGTAGCAGGTGACACTAGAAAGTGAAACAGGACTCCTGTCAGCATCAAAACAGCTCATTTTGGTGATCTTGAGTTTTAGCTCTTTGAGTTTTATACATGTTTTGATCTCATTTACTCCCGTTGCCCAAATCTTCCCAGATCCACCCCCACCTTCTTCTTGTTCAACGTTCTGTCTTTTGCTTTTTATACCCTTCAAGGTGAGTTTGTGCTTCCTGAATATTCTTGTGTGTGGGATCATCCACTGGTGTGGCATACTGATGATTAGAATATAAGAGCCACAAAGATTATGGTAAGATAAAAAGATCCAATAAGTAGGACAAATAGGCATGTACAGCTGACCTACCAAGCAGGGGGAATACTCAGAGTTAGGGAAGAAAAGATACTGACCACTCAATCAAGCAACTGTCTCTAATGCACAAGCAGGCTGAATGTCATCAACACTGATCAAAACAGTGAATTCTTCAGGGGGATAAGAATGACAAGAGAAGGAAAAGAGCTGAAAGAGACTCATCTACAGCATAGAGGGGGTGTTTATTATGTAACTGAGACTTCAGACACTGCCAAGGAGCTAAATAAGATAAAGTTATTATTTTCTGTACTGAGAAGCTTATGACCATTGCTTGTATTAAATGACAACTGGGGAGATAATAGATTGTTGGGAATACTGTGTGTCTTCTTGTCATCAACAACGGCAGGAGATGGCTCATCACATGTTTTTATCTTGATAATTTGAATTCTTTAAGGATTTTTGGATTTTGTTGTTGCCATTTTCTCATGGTTATTGAGAACTAAACCAAGGGCCTACCTCATGCTAGATGAACTTGACACAACAGCTCTCTTCACTTTTTAAAATCTTTTGGATCCACCGAGTGGTTGGTTGAACTCACTCTGTAACCTAAGAAATCTTTGAACTTGCCACCAAGCCTTAGTTTCCCAAATACTTGGGATTTTAAGCTTGTGATACCGAGCTTAAATTTATTCACATTTTTTATTCAAATTCTTTATTTAATCTTAAATTATTATATCATACCAGTGTATAGTATAATACACATTTACAATAAAGCACGAGAACACTATGTGATTTGGCACTGAAAAGTACACAGTATAATTTATACAAAAAGCTAAAAATGTGCCTTTTACTATAATAATGCTACCCATTATTTATTCTGTGGAACTCTACCTCTGTGTAGCCCTGGTTTATTCTATTTTACAGCCCCACACTTGATGTATTTCCACTCAACAGCTTTTACATGTAACATTCCCTTACACATTTTAAAAGAAGTGAACTATGATGTATGAAACATTTTTCAAAGTAAACTCAGTGGAGTGCTAAAATCATATACTCTCTTCCTGGAAAGTATCAGCTGGGGGCAGTGCACACAATAAATCAGCAGTGAAAAACAAAAACAAAAAATACTTCCTTTTCTCTTTCTCAATACCACTACACAAATATACAGCTTTAAAAACGTTTTGAAACAGAAATGTCATGGACATTCAGGCACCACACAACCTGTTATGCAGTGTTATTCATCTAGTGAATTAAACAGTGTAAGGGCACTGTTTAAGTCCCAGGATTCTTTGAAAAGCAATCAGACTAGGGTGAGTCACTCTAGGTGAGTACACTGCCTTTACTTTGTCTTTCAAGTTGTCAACATGTACAGCTCCTGGATGAAAGATTACATCTCAATAAAGCAACGTAAATGTTATCTTGAAGAAAACCAGTTTCTGTGAAATATGATATGTCTCCATTTTATAAGCACTAGTGTAAAGTGAATTTAGCTATCCTTTCTATATGATTTTTGTTTTTATTTTGCCAACTGTCTAGCTTCTTCTCTCAAATTGATTTAATAAATAAGTCTTTATTTTCTCACTATCTTAAAGTGTTGGATAAGGGTATTATACATCATTTAGCTTTTTATAGTTAGTGGCAAATTTCATTTCCAACAAGTGAATAATAGTTTATCTTTTATCTACTTGTGTGAGAGAGAGTGCTCGTGTGTATGAGTGTGTGTAGAGTAATACTCTATATTCTTTTGTCTTATTTGTAAATTTGTATCTGAGTGTATTTTTTTACTGTTTTTATAGGGGGAAATTACATATAATTGTATTTACATGATTAATGGTGAAAGTCTTTTTTATGTGTTTCTTTGTAATAAAATTGGCATTATCTATAAAGCTAAGTAATTATAGCCCTATCTGCTATTTTCCTCACTTTTGTATCTAAAACTATCATTTTGATTTGTCTGAGCTAGTTTGTTGTTTATGCTTCTTAATATAGTCATTGATTGATTTATACATTCAGTCGCCTAATCTGAATGATAAATTTCTTTGTTCTTTTTATTGAAAATAAGAATTTTTTCTCATGTTACATATCAGATCACAGTTTCACATCCTTCCATTCCTCCTGGTTTTTATCCACATTCCTTCCATCTGTATTCATTCCCGTTCTGTTCTCATTAGAAAAGAGAAACAGGCTTCTTCACACAGCTTCCTGAGCTTCAGGTATTGAAGTTTTCTGTGGATGTATCTAGTGGGACTGTACTCCAAAGCTCTGCATTTTCATTGATTGTAAAATACAATTTTCATAATATCCTACGAGGCCTTTAAATGAATGCATATGTGTACCAACAAATGTGGATGTATGAATTCAACACGTGTGAGTGAATGAATTCAACACTTGTGGATGTATTAATTCAACCAATTTTTAGATTAATTTTGAAAAAAATTGTAAAAATTCTCCATCTTAAAAATATTTGCTTTAATTTTCTCCTTTAATAATTTTTTCTTAGAAAAAATCATGGCTATCCAAAAAGTTTATGTATCAAGATATTATCCACTATTTTGTAGCTTTTGTAACTCCATCTTTAAGTAGCTTTAAAACATATACTTTAATTTCTGTTGAAGTAGAAACCTTTCCAAATTCCCATAAATCCCTGCAAACATAGCATATTGCAACTCCACTATTTTTATGCATGTTAAGTAAAAGGGTCTTGGGGTTGCCACAGAACACATCCAGACACCAAATACCCAACAAAAAAGAGATGTCATTACCCCAGAGAAAAGAAGTTGAGGGGAATTATGCCTCTGATTCAGAAAAAGACAGGATTTTTAGGATAAAAGGGGGAAGTCGGTGTTAGGATTAGTTGGTAAATCCTGTTTGAACAGGTTAGTCATTGTAGCCAAAGCATGAGATTTGATCACTCGACCTTGGTGTTTTGAGATGGACCTTGATGATCATCTTCATAAATGAGCTAGGCATAAGGAAATGGTCAAATCAGGGAATGGACCTGTTGGCAAGCTTTAGAAATATAATTTAATGGTTTAGAAAGGAAGAGGGAAGGGGGATGCAAGACCTGATAGTTCCATGTTTGCTATGCTTCAGCCTGTTATAGAGTCCTTCAATCCCAACCTTTTCACTTTATTTTTGAGTTGTCAGGTATAAGGTAAGTGGGCATCATTCTTCTGGCTAATTCCTGCTGATTAGGGGCAAAGACAAATGTAAAGGGAGTTATGAGTCTAAAGGGATTGAAGGTGGGGCCAGTGAGGGAGGAAGTAGGAAGAGTAAGAAGCCCAAGAGGAAAGTACAAAATTCATTGAGTTTTAGGTTAAGGAGCTGTGCCGTTGGACAATGGTTTTACCCAGTAAAGATTTGTTTCTTGTACTTGTTTAATAAAATGCTGATTGGTCAGTAGCCAGGTAGGAAGTATAGGTGGGGCAGTGAGAACAAGAGAATCGGGGAAGAGGAAAGTTCAGTCTGCAGTCATCACCCAGACACAGAGAAAGCCAGACACAGAGAAAGCAAGATAAGAAGGCCTCACTAATAAAAGGTACCAAGTCATGTGGCTAACACAGACAAGAATTATGGGCTAATATAAGTTATAAGAGTTAACAAGAAAAGCCTGAGCTACTAGACAAACTAGTTTATAGTTAATGCAGACCTCTGTGTGTTTCTTTGGGATTGAATGGTTGAGGGACCGTGTGGGACAGAAACCTCATGTCTCTCTTTGGTTACTTTATGTAGATATTGGGGCATCCCTGTTAGGGACCCAAGGAAGCTTGAATGTTGGCCAAGTCTGGGAAGAAGAGGCTGTGTAATTCACTCTCCAGACTGTGGAACTCTGTAGAAGCAACCAGGGATGAGAAAGTTTAGGTAGCATTGGAGCAATTTGTGAGGCTATATAATCTGGGGCTAGCCACTTTGGAGTTGTCTAGGATGCATATTCCAGGGGAACGTCTGGGGCTGTCTAGTTGCTGGAGCAGTTTGTAGTGAATTTGAATTTTGCTAGGACAGATAGACAGACAAACGGTAGTGGTTCTTCTTTGTTGTCAACTGGAATGAACTACAACCCAGAAATGAGAACATACCTGTAACAGATATTCTCTTTGGTTTGAAGTAAACATATTTCTAGTATTGACCTTGGAGGTAAGAGGACACACCTCTGAGCCAGGCTGGGGTGGCATATGCCTTTAATGGCCACACTCGGGAGGTAGAGGCAAGCAAATCTCTGTAGGTTTGTGCCCAGGCTTGTCTACAAGAGCAAGTTCCAGTACAGGTTCCAAAGCTACAGAGAAACCCTGACTCGAGGAAATAAAGACACACCTCTGATCTGGATCATGAGGTGGGAAGACACATCTTCTGATGGAATGCAAGAAGGAAGGTTTGTTTCTTTACCTGCTTGCCCTCACCTTGCTAGTATATTCATTCCTTCACTGACACTGGAACCTACTTCTTCTGGATTCCAGCATTTACTAAAGACCAGCTGAAACACTCAGAAAGATTCTTCTTTTCCTTTTATAACTTGCCATTGTTGGGTTGGTTTAACAGTAGCCTGTAAGTCATTCCAGTAAATTTTCATATACATATATATTTCCAGAGAGAGAGAGACAGAGACAGAGAGGCACAGAGAGAGATTTATTCCATAATTTCTGTGACTCTAGAGAATCCTTACTAATATAAGTAGTTTAGAGAAATTTTTTTTATCTTGAGTATACATTTGAAACATCTATGCCCATAGTCTTAGTAGTTGGACAAGAGAAGTTCCAAGACCAGGAAAGAGTGGGGGGGGATCTCATTCTCAGGAATGAGCCGGTCAAGAATCTTAGGCTGCTGGTTGACAGGAGTATGTATCTGGAGTCTGTTTGACCTGTGACACATGGATCCGTGTTGATTTCTTAATGCATATAAAGACTTTTTAAGTTTATAAAATTAGATAAAAGTTTACCACTGTTTGTAATCTCTATATTGAAATCTACATTATAGAGGAATCAGTAGACTTATATCTTTGAATCATAGTAAAAGTTTGGGAGCCCACAAATTATTTTGACTTAAAAGTATTAACACATTTTCCAGAGGGTTGGATATATAGATTGGATAGAGATGTTTGTAGCATGATGAGAAGCATTTTTAAGCCTATTTTTAGAAGACTACCAAAGAAAATTTAAAAATTTGAGCTTGTGATTGTGATAATAGTAGCATTACTTTACAAGGGCTAGATTGACAGCTTATCAGAACTTCACTAATTAATGTTAAAACTCTGAACTTTTGAAGACTTACTATACCACTAGCATAGCAAAAGGAAAACAAATCCAAAACTTTTTCATTGGATCATATATGTATTTATACATAATCATTTTTTAGACTTTTAGAAGTTGTATTCAGAGCTGGGCAGTGGTGGCACATGCCTTTAATCCCTCGGGAGGCAGAAGCAGGAGGATCTCTATAAGTTTGAGACCAGCCTGGTCTACAAGAGCTGATTCCAGGTCAGGCACCAAAGCTACAGAGAAACTTTGTCTCAAAAAAAATAAATAAATAAATAAAGAGAACTTGCATTCGGTGGAGATGAGGTTAGTCATTTTTCATGATCATCACTGTATTCTCATTCAGCTTTCCTCTATATTTATAAGATAAAATACAATGGTGACGAAAACTGGTGCTACATAACTTAAACTTCTATTTAAGATTTATGTAGGCTAAAATATTTAAATTGAGAGTAAACAGTTGGTAACAGTTATTAGTATATTGATAACCAATTTTAAGGCACTTTTATCACTTACTACTCAGAGTTGGCTATTGTTCTTTTAATCTGTGTGACTTTATTTCAAATTTGTGATTTTGTGTTATATTGAGTTTGCAAAGGCCAGTTGTTTCCCTTACTTGTTCCTTGTTTGTGCTCCTTAGGATTAATCTGATGACCCATATTGGGGGACCTCTGTGCCTGGTGTGTGTGTGTGTGTTAAATAATTGTGAACTTCTTAGATAGAAAATGGTCTTGGGTAAGGAGACTATCATGCTTCTGTCCAAATTTATAAAGTTCCTAGGTAAACCTACTCTGTTTCTAGTAATATTATACTCCACTAAATAATACTTTATTTTACAAATATATTTTATAGGCATCTGATTTCAAATTGGCTTTAATTAAAATCTCTATTTTTTCATTAATACAGTGACATTTTGCCAGTTTTTTTTTATTGTTATAGATTTTAATCATGCATGGAATGCCAAGAAGGAATCTTGTAGAAAATTCCAGGTCAACACCTTTAAAAACAAGATCAGAGAGGGAAAGTGGTTGTGAGTTTTTTTAAGGGATTATAGAATTGTTTCATTGGAAGCTCTGCCTCAGCCCCCCATCCTCCCTTTCAAAACCCTACCCCTGAGAAAGCTTGCCAGGTGGTGGTTTCTATTCTGGAGCTGCTCAATACTGTATTTACAGGGTATTTAAGCTCTGGTACATAGACCTGTAGTCTTTATTCATTTCCTGAGATCACAAAGCACAGACATGTTTTGCTCAAATTAAACCTGGTCTTATTAATTTGACTTGACTTGGTTTATTTCTTTGGTGGAAAGAGCCATTACTGAAGATTTAAAATACTTAACAGTGAAAGTATTATATCAGAGAGGGATCTGTACTTTTGTTTTCTTCATTTCACCTGCCAATTTCATAAACAAATCCTAGTCTAGGATACTACATGACAGCCAAGGCTCAGAGATGGCTCAGCAACGCAGGGTGCATGTGTATGTGTTTTTGTTGTTGTTTTTGTTGCAGAGATACTCCAGTAGAAGGGCAACAAGCTGCCAAAACTGAGGTGAAGCAGAACAAAATGCCTCACAGCAAACACCATGAACATACAGCAAACAAGCAGGACATTTCTTACACAGAGATAAAGACAGCTAAGTCTACAAAGAAGCAAAGAAAACCTAAAGCCAAGCAGAGCTCTGTAATTCTAAGTGAAGAGCAACTAAACTATGCAGAAGTGACATTCGACAGAACACCTCAGCTCCTCTCCCCAAAACGGGTTGTCAGAGGAAGAAGACAAGGTACAGTGGTGTGTCCATTCTGCAAGTGACAGATCTCAGCACTAGGTTTTAGAATGCAGCTTCAATACCTGTCTTGACTATTTTTAATGGTCAATGAGACACAGCATAGAATCAATGAGGAAGAGTCCTACTAAGAGACGTGTATATCAGTTTGGCCTGGGAGCATGTCTGTTGTAGATTGTATTGGTACCCTAACTGATATGGAAAGACTGCCTGCAAGTGGAAGACACTATTTCCAAGTTTGGAGCTTTGAACTTTGTAAGAGCAGAAAAAGGTAGGTCAACATTAAGCATGAGTGTGTTCATGGCTTTCTGCTCTTGACTGTTCATGTGACCAATCACTTCAGGCTCCTATACAGATGGAACGTCTCTGACATACTATAAAAGGACATACTATAAACTGAAAAGGCCCCTTTCACATTCAATGTACCTTTTTTCCCAGGGTATTATTGTCACAGCAACAGAATAAAAAGGAAGTATAACCATGCTAAATTAGTCACAATATATTAATTACATATCTTTGTAACATCCATGACCCCAGCTAGTCTAGCTGATGGGATGAATACTGAAAGAGATGACTAGAAAAGAGGGGAACGTTTCAGGGTCAGGTAGAAACCTGGCACAAGGGAAACTCCCAGGAATATACAAAGATGACCCCGGCTAAGACTTCTAGCAATTGTGGATATGTAGCCTGAACTGACCATCTCCTGTGACCAGATTGGTAACTACTCATATTATCATTAGAGAGGCTTCACCCAGCAACTGATGGAAACAGAGACAAAGATTCATCGCCAAACATTAGGCAGAGATTGGGGAGGGAGGAATGATTGTAGGAGCCAGAGGGAGGGGAAAAAAAACTAAAGAATCAACTAACCTAGGCTCATAGAGACTCTCAGAGTCTGAACTGACTGACAACCATGGGACTGATGAGGCCCTCTGCGTATATGGGCCAGTTGTGTAACTTGGTCTTTTTGTGGGACGTCTAACAATGGGAGCAGGGCAATCTCTTACTCCTTTTCTGGATTTTAGATCCCTTCTCATACTGGGTCCCCTTGTCCAGCCTTAATACATGGGGAGGTACTTAGACTTACTGGGACTTGATATGCCGTGTTTTGTTGATATCCATGGGAGGCCTGCCCTTTTCTTAACAGAAAAGGAGGCCTGAATGTGAGGCAGAAGGAGAGGTTGAGAAGACACTGGGAGGAGAGAGGGTAGGGGAAACTGCGGTCAAAATGTAAAATAAACAAATAGACTTTAAAAAATCATTTATTTTCCCCTCCACCATTTTTTTTTTCATTCAAAAATTTCCACTTCCTCCCCTTCCCCCATTCCCCTCCTGCTTCCACACTAACCCTCCTCCTTCCCCCTCCAGTCTTAAGAGAGGGCAGGGTATCCTGCCCTGTGGGAAGTCCAAGGCCCTCCCCACTCCATCCAGGCCTAGGAAGGTGTTCATCCTTCATCTGGCAATGGATGGAGATAGAGACAGAGACCCAGATCAAAACACTGGACTGAGCTCCCAAGGTCCAGTTGAAGAGCAGAAGGAGGGAGAAGATGAGCAAGTGAATCAGGACCTCAAGGGGTGCACCCACTGAGACAGTGTGCCTGATCTAAACGGAGCTCACCAAATCCAGCTGGACTGGGACTGAATGAGCATGCGATCAAAGCGGAATCTCTGAATGTGGCTGACAATGGGGGCTGACTGAGAAGCCATTGTTAATGGCACTGGGACTTGTTTCTACTGCATGTACTGGCTTTTTTGGGACTCTAGTCTATTTGGATGCACACCCTCCCTCATTTTTATGGTACCAGGCCCTATACTCTATCCAAGATGGGCTTGAACACAAGGCAGTACTTTTGCTTTAGGCTCCTAAAGTGGTAGAAACACAGGTGTGAGCAAACATGGCTGACTTCATTTCCAGCTATTTTGAAAATAGTTATTGAGGCCACCTTTATTCAGTTAAATCTAATTCACTCTCAATGGGTCTGATCTGAACATGAAGTAGACCAAAGTGATGATAGAGAAATAGCCACCAGATTGGAAAAAATTATACTCTGGTTTCACAGGAATAATAGATTGCAGAGAAATAATTTCCATAGTATTTTAGAGGTAAAAGTATATTTAACCAGATAACAGAAGTAAAATTAAGAAGTTAAATACAAATAAAAAACACAAACTTTATTTCTGTTTTTTTTTCTTTCTTTTTTTTTTATAGATACGTGAGAAAGGAGGAGCTGGAGGAGCCTGCTCTCGGCTTCCACCTTGTTTCTTAGCAGTCTTTTAGTTTCTGAAGCCTGCCCCAAGCTAGTTGGGTTGTGAGCTTCTAGTTTCCAATTCTCCTATTGCTACCCACAGGAGTAACAGATACAGGTGCTAATGCACAATACAGGCTTTTTCCATGGGCTCCAGTGATGGGACTCGGGTTACCAGGCTTGCAGTGCAAGTGCTTTTACCTGCTAAGCTACACCTTGGTTCATTACAAACTATTTTAATGTTCCTGTAAGTGATTAGTCATCATTAACTCTTCCCACAGTTAGAAAGGCATCCATCACAGTTGATTTACCCAGTCAAAGACAGATAACACGTGGTATTTGAATATCTCAAAGAAGGTGGATTTAAGGGACTAATGATCCCAAAGATGGGAGGAGAATGACCATAAACCCAAATTATCGAGGCCTAATTAATTGAAAAAAGCAATTAAGTAAAGCAAGTTTTTTTTTTTTTATTCATGTACACAGGCTGCCTGCTCCTATGGCAGGGTTCAACAGGTCAGCACTGGGTGTAAAGAAAGCAAGGATTTTATAACTCAGGGTTAGGGGGTTTCCAACTGGAGGACTTGGCAGGCAAAAAAGGTGGAGTCGCAGGAAGAGAACATAAGTATTCATGTTAGTTCTAACAACCTCCTGAAACAACAATCTGCTTGCAAGGTGGACATAACAAGGCAGTCATAAGAACAGGTAGGCATGACAAGATAGTCATACATGGTCATACAACCTTTTGAAACAGAGGTAAGGTTGAAAGATGGTTGTAAAAAGTTTTTGAAACTAAGACATGATTGCCATTCCTGGAACAGGCAGTACAGAACCATTTGTAGTTAAGGTTACAGGTTGAGCATAGCCAAATCCTTAAGAAGCATAAGTTTGTTCATAAACAGGAATAAACCTAATTTTATTATATATAAGATGTCCTTAAATCCTAAAATGGATGCAGACTGGATCTTCAATACCTACCTGAAAGTTTGAAACTCCCTCATTGTCACTGTTTTTCTTTTCAGGTCCAAAAACAACAGTATGGAAAATAGTAACTGGCATCCTTGGAGCCTTGTGTGTGGTGCTTATGACAACCGTGGGGATCTTACTTCCAAAATGTAAGTAATTATGGAATTCCTTTATGTTGTAGTAGTTGTATGTTGCAGGAAGGAGGGCCCGCTTATTCATCCCAGCTGCCCAACTAGCTTAAACCCGAAATAACCACACAGAAATTGTATTAATTGAAACACTGTTTGGTCCATTGGCTCTAGCATCTTATTGGCTGACTCTCACATCTTGATTTAACCTATTTCTATTCATCTGTATATCGCGATGTGGCAGTGGCTTACTGGGAAGGATTCTAACCAGCATCTGTCTCAGGCAGACAATCCACGGCATCTCCTTGACTCTGCTTTCTTCCTCCCAGAATTCAGTTCTGTTTTCTCCACCTACCTAAGTTCTGCCCTTTCAAAAGGCCAAGGCAGTTTCTTTATTCATTAACCAATGAAAGCAAGGCATGAACAAAAGAACCTCCCACACCAGTTGTGCTTTCAGCAATATGATAGTTTGACTCCCTGTGGAAACTATTTCATAGCACCCCAATGATCATATATATCCTAAACACTACTAATTAGTGCCTCGAATTGTGCCCTAGTATTTTCTAGCCAAGAACAAAGCAGAGAAGGCTCGCCTCTTTATCCTCTGCTTCCTAAAGAGGAAGGTGAGTATTAACCCTAAGGATTTTGGTGAGTACTAACTTTGTAGGATTCACTTCCAGGACTTTTCATTAGTGGACCAAGAGATGTTCCCATTTCCGCCAATGTTGATGAACCATAAAAAACTGATACAGTGTTGTTCATTCAGTCCCTTACCAAAGAGGAACTCACATGGATTAACTCTAAGACAAGAGAATCTGAAAACAAAATCCCCAAAGACTACAAGTATATGTGGGTTTTTAAAATTCCTATTAGGAGAAAAATTAGATTTAAACATGTTGAGTACTAAATATAAATTTTTCATTATGCTGTTGCTTGAAAATAAATATCAATTTATTAGAAAGTAATCCTAGGTGTGCTTATTCCTAGTACAAAGAATGATGATCCTGTAGAGAAAACAGTCCTGGTATGCATTTTCATGAATTCTACAATTATGCATGTGAATAGGGGAAAGAAAACCATGTCCTCAAATGATTGTATACAGATATTTCTAAATATTTCATCATAATGTCTCTTAACTGTAAATATTCAAAACAGCTGTCAACAGGTCAGCAGTCGACAAGTATGTTGGATATTCTTGGTTGTCAACTTGACTACATCTGGAATTAACTCAAACCCAAACATTTGGGTATACATCTGGTCTGAGAGATTTTCCTGTAGTAATAGGGAGCAGCGTGGCTGGGTCCCCGGCACCCGGCCGCCCACATGGTTAGCTTATGCCCCGAAATAATTAAATGGAAACTGTATTCTTTTAAACACTGCCTGGCCCATTAGTTCCAGCCTCTTATTGGCTAGCTCTTGCACCTGGACTACCCCATTTCTGATAATCTGTGTAGCACCCCAAGGTGTGCTTACCGGGGAGATTCTAGCCTGTGTCTGCCTGGAGTGGGAACATCATGGCGACTCCCTGACTCAGCTTCCTTCTCCCAGAATCCTGTTCTGTTTACTCCACCCACATAAGGGTTGGCCTGTCAATGAGCTCAGGCAGTTTCTTTATTAATAAGAAATCACTCCCACATCATTTCCCCTTTTTCCTCGAGATAGGGTTCCAATTCCCAGGAGCTGAGCATTTACATTCTGAAGAGGCCAATACAGATGCCAAGATTCTGGGGTAATGATACTTACGTCAGCACCTGTGTCCAGCAGGCCAGTAATAAAAATGCCATTTACACATACTCTCAGCTTAGGTCTTTGATCATTTATAGAAGTTTGCCAAAACACACATAACTCATCTTTCTGATCATTATTGTTTGTAACAGTAGGCATGGGGTTACCTAATTGTCCTGACGAGGCACGTTCTCCGCTGAAACTGGAAATGACTGAACCATGTGTGCCATGGGGGCCTGTGAGGCCCCCCTCTCACGTTTCCCGTCTGTATGAGGTTGCCTTGTCTATCCCTTGTAGATATGCATTCATTCGTCCAGTGTCTGCCCTTTCCACATCTTCTGCATAAACCTGAAGGCTGAGTCCTCCTATTTCTGTTATTTCTAGAAGATGCATTATTATTATTTCTGAAAGTCCATTGTTTACAATTCCTTTTCATATGACCCATTTTGCCACAATTAAAACATTTGGTATTCTGGTGTCTCCTTTTACCATTGGAAATTGCTTCTTCTACCCATGCTTCAGTGCCATAATCAAATGTATCAACATCCAGTGTATGTAAGACCCATTCTTCCAAGGGTGCTGATCTTAACCTTAAAGGCCCCAAAATCTTTTTGCATTCCAAATTTGCATTTTCATAAGCCAAATTTTCAATCATTATAAGCCTTGTGTCAGGGTCAGGTATCCCTATTTGCACAGCCTTAGTAAGTCTTTGTAAAAAATCAGTAAAGGGTAGGTTGGGCGCCAATTGCGGCGGCTTAGATTAATGAAGACAAATTGTACTTAATAATTGCACCACTTTAATGTAAAGATCAAACTCACGGACACAAAGGTTCCCGCGGAGCACAGGAGACAGGAAGCAGGGAAGGGAAGGGCAGTGTCTGCGTGCCCCCTTTATCAGTAAAACATTCGCCAGAGGCGGGCCAGCCCCCAAAATGGGAGGACTTGCCTCTACATTTTCCTTAATCAAATGATTTGAAGTGGGAAGACACAGCTTAAATTCAGATATTTTGAAAGGGTAAGATCCACCTTTAATCTGTGGCACAACTTCCTGTGACAGCCTATATCAAGGACACAAAAAAAATAGAAGTTTTTGCTCTTCTATTGCCCTCACAATTGATGGCAAGTTCATTCCTTTACTGACATAAAAGCCTACTTCTTCAATATTCCTGTGTATACTGAAAATCAGTTCAGACCTCAGGCCTTGTAGACTGTTCTACTAGTTTCTTGAATTTTCTGTTAGAAGAGAGTCAGTTTTGAAAAAAACTGTAACACAGCCTGTAAGCCACTCTAAAAAAAATGTACATATAAACATAGCTATTCTATCTGTTCTGTTCCTCTAGAGAATCCTAAGACAGAAGTGATACAAGGGAGTGGCATACTGTTGTAATAGTCCTAACCATTTTGCTTATTAAGGGAATGTGGACTGCAGGAATTTAGATTTAGGAAAGCAGCTGAATGCCTTAGGCAAGGCTTAATGGACCATGCTAGTAAGAATATGTACAGCAGTGCTGAGAGTGATATAAATAGTGGTAGACAAGTAAGAGAAGTCTCAGAGGAGAAGAGTATTAGCAAGTAGCCTAGGGACCATTCTTACCAAATTTGTGCAAGGAATGTGGCTGCTTTCTGCCCTTGTTATAAAATCTTCTGGGTTCTAAATTGAAGAGTTAGATTAATAACATTGGTAAAGGAGATTTTACGATAGTTTAATATTGACTATGTCTTGTGGTTATTAGTAATCCTTCTTGAGCAAATCAGTAATAAGAATAGCAAGCCAGTAAGCAGCATCCCTCCATTGCCTCTAATCCGTCCCTGCCTCCAGGTTCTTGCCCTGTTTGAGTTCCTGTCATTAATTCCTTTGATGAGGAAAAGCAATATGAAAGTATGGGCCAAATAAATCCTTTCCTTTCCAAGTTCTTGTGGTTAGAGTATTTCATCATAGCAATAGCAATGCTGATTAAGGCAAGGTGTTGTTTCATCGTGCCATGGGACATGAGTCAACAATAAACAAATTAAGTGTTTCTACAATGAGGATGTGTTGAAAAACATACTGAATGGAAAAGGTGATGTAATAAAAGTCAGCCCAGGCCAAAACTTTGTATCTATTGTTTAGAAAGTCATCAGATAAAGGCAGTATTATGCATTTGAGCCATATTTCCCCAAGGTATTGAGGAGACATTAGGCAGCCTACACTGGAAAGAATGTGGGAGAGTCTGGGAGAAATAGACAACTCTAACTCCAACTAGAAAAGAGCTGATAAAGTTTCGCTAAGCTCTTCAAGCAAACTGTTAAAAATAGCATACAATGAAATAATTTAAAATAATGAGCTGTCTATCCTTTCCTTGTCTCTTGGTCTTGCTCCCAAGAGGTTTCAAATGATCTTGCCTATATGTTTTCTTCAGCATCTTTATGTTTCAATATCCTGTGTTCTCAGCACCATTTGTTAAGCTATTCATTTTACATAGTTTGAGGTTTTTTCTTGTCATGGTCAATATGGACACAATGTCTCCATGGATCATGATGATGTAATGACCATTTTCCTCAAACTCTTTTGTCTTCAGCTCAAAATTTGATACATGCCATTTAAACAAAGGAGAGTTATGTTATTCTTTTACTGTGTTATTTATCCTGCAAGAATCTTTACATTTTCTGTGGTCTTGGGGTTGATATTTAGTAGGGGATACAGTAGCCTACATTTCCAACTATTGTACCAATAGCTCTTGTGCTCTGCTGAAGTTGTGACCAGAATAAGAAGTCCAGGGGAAAGGTGTGGACTAGGGCTGTTCAGCAGGTTTAAGGAATGTTAGTAGGAGGTGGGTGATGTCCAATGTCTTACCTAGGAGCTTTATCAATTTTTATATACTTTCTTAGACATATATTACCTATAAAATATTTTTCAGTTGAAACAATGTTATTTTAATAAATTAACAAAATAAAGAAATATAATTTATGTTTTATAAACATATGTTGTCATGGAAATAATTGTACAACATGAGAGACAGAGAAGTAACTGCCCTCATTTTTCTGAGGGCAAATGGATGATTATAAGTGTAATAGAAATGAAAATGAAATGTACATTTCTTAAATACTGAGCATATCAGTCTAAAGGTTCCTATGTATTTTAATTTTGTGTATTCAGAGACGCATATTTCTGTGTTCATTTAAGTAACTGCTTTTTCCTATTCACATAATTATGTCACTTACCATTGCATATTTATACATTATTATGTCAAAAATAATATTGAAACTTGTTTTCTTTACAGAAATCAATTTACACTGATTTTTATGCAGAAAATTTTAAAACAAAAATTTGTCATCACTAATTGTTATCAGATAAGGATATTGTAAATATTACTGAGCACTTTGACATTGTGCTTAGGACTGTACTGTAGCTCATGGGCAGGAGACTGGCTGGGCATCGTTGGAGCTTGCATTAACCTGTGGCACCAGCAAAAACATTAACGAAGCTTCGCTCTCTAAGGAGTATACACAAGTCTCACAAAAGCCTAGCAGTTGCATTAATGATGGTTATTCTAGTGCTGAGCACCCATTTCACACATGTGTGTTTCCTAGATGGCGCCTGTTACCTTTGTTCACTGGACTGGATTGCTTTTGGAAACAATTTCTATCATAGTTTTCGTGAAATAAAAACTTGGGCAGACAGTCAATCTTCCTGTGAGGAATGGAACTCTCATCTTGTGAAGATAGACTCCAAAGCAGAGCTGGTGGGTCACAAACTCCTATTTTCCTGTTTCTTTGTAATTGTTTACTCCGATCATGAAGACCTAGCAAACTGAATGTTGTGGAAGGCCTGTGATGGAACTAATGCTGATTTGCTATTTTTCCTGGGTGAGAAAGTAGAGAGTTGTCTGCAGCATTGCGATGTATAATGTTACATGAAAACAAAAGTAACAAATGAGCTCCCACAGGAATGTTCTTGTGCAAGCCCTGGGGAGACACAAAACTGCTGTTTAGTAAAGAAGGAGCAGATCCACTAGGCTAGAAACTCATTCCCTTAACCCCAGCACTTGGGAGGGTAAGACTCGAGAACTACCCTGAGTTTGAAGCCAGTTTGGTTTATACAGTGAGTTTCCAGACTAGCTTGGACTATGGAGTGAAGTTTTATCTCAAATTTTAAATATATATATATATGTATATATATATATATATGTACATACATATATATATATATGAAAAAATTTGATTAGGATTATATAAGCAGTTATGGATTGTGATTTTTCTGTACTCAACAGGAAAACTTGCTATTGTTTAGAATTCAAGGGTGGATTATTCTCAACATAGATGAAACAGATGTGTCCTGGTTGTGTGAAAATGGCACCAAAATAAAACAAAACAGGTAAGTGCAATGTTTGAATAAATTGGACTTTACTGAGGGTAGTACGATTGTTGTACATGTGTATCCTGTGTGTGGCACAGAAGCGAGCATCCAGAAGAAAGGAGAGAGCTCTGCTATGGAAGCAGCAGTGTACCATAACAGAGAAAGCATGTTAGCTTCAAGTATTCTCACCTATGAAAGGTTTGTTTTTATTCTACTGGACTCCCTGGAGACACTTACACATCATTTTAAGAAGTCTGTAACTCTAACCATTGTGCTGTTTCCTTTTTATTAGAATCACAGGTCTATTTTCTCAGACAGTGTAAGATTAGCATGTGCCTGATGTTTTCCATTAAGCTTGCTGATTTGCAATTAAATCACTCCACCCCCACCCCACTCCATCATGGCTCTCTGCTTTCTTCCAGTAATATTTTTCTTCTTTGTCCCATGCTTGTTTTAGTTCAGCTAATTCTAGCTTTGATATAAGAAATGCTATCTGCGGTGACCACCTCTTTATTTCTGATTTCTTTTTTACTGTTTTTATACAGAATTCATGATTCAGAAAAGAAGAATCATAGTTGTCATTATCTGAATGGAAAACAATTTTATCTTGAAGACTGTTCATCTAAGAAAGCATACACCTGTGAGTTTAATATGCCATAGTAGCTATTTCATTAGCATAAATTTTATTGAACTATGGATAACAAAATATGTTTGTTTAAGTCTATAATTTGTTTTATGTGTTAGGAGCAGGGGATGCCACAGTGTACAACTGAAGATCATAGGACAACTTGATGGTACTGGTTCTCTTCTTCCACTTTTATGTGGGTTACAGGAATCAAATTTTGGTGTCTGGGATTGCATGACAAGTGCTGCTACCCAGTGAGCCATGCTGCTGTTTGGTTTTTCTGTTTGTGGAATAATCTTACACTGTGTTGTTCAGTCTAGTCTGTATTCCCAGGGCTCAAATGTTTTTGAGTCTCAGTATATCTAGTAGGTAGAGCAGAGATACAGCTCAGTCAGTCAGTGAAAGATTCCTAACCAGGTACCTTTTAATATTGTTTAAGAGATGTGTTGATGATGCTACTTGAGACAATAAGAACTGGTTTAATGAAAAACAATAAAGAACAAAGGCAAGTGACATTGGAAAAGGTAGGACATCCTGAGTCTGGGTCAGAGGTTAAGAATGCTTACTGTTTCTTCAGAGGCCACAGGTTCAATTCCCAGCACCCGCATGCCAGCTCACAGTAGTCTGCAACTCTAACTCCACCAGATCAGACACCCTCTTCTCATCCCCACAGGCTCCTGCATACACATGATAACTCACATATGCACTCACAGATACATTGCAATGTCTAGCGTAACACCACCTTGTCCAGGCTCCATTTTGGGTTTGCTTAGAGTTCTTATCTCTCTATCCACCCCTAACATCTATCTACCTTAGGAGAACAATTGTGATTTTTATGGTCCAGAAGTATTAACCAAAATAATTAATGTTTATACAAATTTAACATAAGGGAAAAAAACTCAAAAATATTTGTCATGTCTAGAACTGCTAGAAATAAATGTTTCAAGGTTATGCAGACCATCATCTAACATTTATGTAAACTTTGGACTTCGTGGTTTTTACCTTTAAAAATTCTGTACCCCTGAGCTTGAGCATCAAGAGATATTGAGGCATGTGCCTGCTCTTTGCCATCAGCTAATAAAGAATTCATGTTTTGACTTGGTTTTCTGTACCTTTCTTGTATGAGTAATTATAATATAAAATAATGATTTTTTTTTTAAAAAAAAGGAACTCAGAGTCTGGCAACAGTTATCTGACATTGCCTATTCTAGAGAGCAGCAAATACTGCAGTTTCAGTCATTCAAAAGGTGACCCAGTGATGATGAGAGAACAGATGAGAGAGCCTAGAAGAGGAACAAAAACCATGAAGGGAAAACAAAAAGAAAGCTCTTTTGCTAAAAGTTCTATAACTAAACATTTAAAATTCTAATGTTTCAAATCAAATCTTTGAAGAAGCAATGGCTAACAGTCCTCTAAATGGAATTTTTAAATGTATTGTTTGCATTAAAATATTAGAAAACTTGAAGAAGACTTAGAAAGGAAAACCACAGCTGTGAGCCCCATTGTCCTACTACTGACACTTAGAGAGGATGAATGTTAAACTGAAGAAATGACTCAGCGCCTAGGAGCATTGGCTGCTCTTCCAACAAACTAGGGTTCAATTCCCAGGACCCACACGACATCATCTCACAACTGTCTATATGCACAGTTCCAGCATATTCAATACTTTCTCTGGTTTCAGAGGGCCCCAGGGACACATGTGGTACATACAAAGCCAAAAGGTCGATTAACATAAAATGATGATTATAATGATGATGATGACAGTATATTGAATAATAATCATGATGATAAAGATGATGGCTCTATATGGAATACAGTCAAAGAAAACTGCTATAGTCATTAGAATAAAGATATACATATTTTTCTATAAGAAACTAGTACATTTTATTTTTTTTGATTTTCGAGACAGGGTTTCTCCGTAGCTTTTGGTTCCTGTCCTGGAACTAGCTCTTGTAGACCAGGCTGGCCTTGAACTCACAGAGATCCGCCTACCTCTGCCTCCCAAGTGCTAGAATTAAAGGCGTGTGCCACCACCGCCCAGCTGAAACTAGTACATTTTAAGACCTATTCAGACTTCTGGTTTTAGAAACATGACTCAGGGTACTTTGGAGCAAAGGAACCTGACAGGAGCCAATTGCTGGAAGGGAGGACTAATGTGAAACTAACTCTCTTCTGAATATTGCATGTGATGGGACATTAACCCACTCAGGCATGTATCTCTGGCAGGCCTTGCCCTTTTCCCCCATTCTCTCTGCCTTGCTAAAAAAAAAAACATTAGGCTACATTCCTAAAGCCCCCTTTGGCTCACCTAATTAACATGCCCAATTAAAATGAAACCCAACATCCTAACTCAGGATTTTCCCACTTACCTTTACAAACTGTCCTTTGCCAATGTGGCACATCTGTCTCCTCTCTATCCAGAGGCAGCCTTTGTTCCTCCTGGACAAATACGCTTCCCCATTGCCCCATTCTTCTTCTCTCCCTTTACCCATCTCCTTTACAACTGTATCCTTGCCAATTCTTACACAGACCTGTCCTTCTTCCTCGAGTAAAAATGACACCAGCAAGGTCATTTGCTACTGATTTCTGGCGCAGGCAGAAAGCAATCACTTTAACTTTTCTTCCTCACTTAATAAGAACATCTCTGTAAAAATAGGTGTTTGGATATGGTTTGTGTATAACCCAGTGTTCAGGAGGAAGCCCTCTCTGTGTGAAGGTCTCCTCCAGCATTGTGGTTGAACTCATGAACACACTACTGCTGTGGTTAGCAAGGTTCCTTCCAGGTTTGGTGTGTTTAAATGTATGTGCAACAAGCAGAGTCTGATTTTAGTTGCTGAAATGAGTGGGAATTGGTTTATTTACTGGAACATGAGCGATGTAATAGTGACCACACCACTAAATAAAATGATACCTCTTACTCCAGCAGCTACTACAGTCCATAGTCATGCAATGAGAGGTGAGGCCTAATGAATGACTCACCCATTCATGATGACAACACCAGAAGGCTCTCACCAGAACCAACCAGAACTGCCGCCTGTTCTCATGGTTATTTAGCATTTAGAACTGTGAGAATTAAACATTTTTCATTTGCCTGTACAACTAATCCAGACTATGGTGCTCTATTACGTCAAGCTCTTTAAATTGCTGGACTAGTGAAACAACAATAACTAAATCCTGGTAGACATCAGACATGAACAAGAATGAGAGTGAAAGCTCAAGGTGCTCAGTCTGAAAGGCTGCCTCACTTTAATGGGTTTTACAGTAAAATCAGGAGACTAAATTCTGTGATTCTTCTAAAATTGTATTCCTCATTTCTTTCTCATTCTCTTTAGATTCCTTATTTAACCTAATAAATGATATGTGGTAAAATAACCAGACATGATACTAGTATTGATTGCAGATTATTATAGTTTATGCAAATATAAAGTAACTGTAGACTCTAAGCAACCACAAAGAATTAAGTAAGAAAGGAAACAAATAATATCCTTAGAGGAAAAGGGAAAATAGAAGGTATTCATAAAGGAATAAATAAACAATATTTTAAAAATTCACAAAAGTCTAGGCAAATCTAGGAGTGAGACATGTTTTTTAAAAGGAGTAGTGTCTCATTAAATGAAAGCATGTATTTTGCATATAAGCAGTAGGAAATGTTCTTTGTGGGTATCTGGGTAATTGGCTGGATCTTACTCACCAAAACTATAAAGGCTGTGGCTCATTTGAAAGACTCCTTTGAGAGGAGAGTTCTAGCATGTTCCCTGGTGCTGGACCATTTGGCAAAGGTTTTGCCTAAGTACAGAAATTCAGGTACTCAGACACCAGTGCACCTGTGATCCAAAGGGCAAAATCTATTGTTTAGAAATTCACTGGAGCTTGTCACCATAAATTTGATGTTAGCTTTACAATCATACAGAATGAAACAATTATGGAGTCATTGTAACTTTCAACTAGGTTTTAAAGGACAGCCAGAGAAGGTAACACAGGATAAACTTTGACATTCCATAACAGGATGAAGAATGGAGATGTGAGGGTAAAGGTGAACACACCCTGTAGATTCCAAGAAGTTAGAGATGACAAGAATGTGGTACATTTGCTAAGGAACATTTTTTTTTTAAGACCAAGATAAACCGTCTCACAAGTGGGGCCATCAATGGACGGGACTTCCAAATCATTTGAATTCCACACCATAAATACATAATTCAGAAAATGAATATGGAAATAAAGACTGAATGCTGTCCCCACTGAGTTCTCATCTTGTTTTAGTTTGTTTCTTTCTTACCCTTCTTCTATTTCTTTTACCTGGAATTGTTTACTCTACACCACTGTAATTTGAACTTACATAAATTGACTTCACAGTGCCTTATGTCTAAGTTTATATTGCTTAACAAAACTGGGTTTATACTTGTCTTTTTAAGAAGATTTTTGGTAGTTCAGAGTGTGATGACTTTTGGAGATGAACTGAATACATTTTGCAGAATGGCATTAACATGAGGCTGTGAAGGCCAAGAGTCATACATTGTAATTTAAGGTATCTTTGAAAAAAGTTCTTTGAAAGTTTATGAGACTTCTGGGAAATGACTAAATGCAGCAAATCTATGTTGTGATACCTTGAACCCAGACATAAAAATATCATCAGTTTCCAATGACTCAGACCAACATGGCAAGGACACAAGGTTACACTGTTAGTCTCATTTTCAGTGCAGAATTGTGTTTCTAACATGAATTACATTTTGCCATATGAATCTAACGTCTTACATATGAACAAAGTGTTAATATTTTATAAAGCTGGGGGGTAACAATATAAACCATGAATACTGCAAGGTAGGTTAAGTATATAATATATAATACATAATAAGTCATGCAGTAGACAGAAGGAAATGTTCAAAATTTCTTATTTGTTTTCCAGTGTACATAAATTAATGAATATAATTAAGAAAATCAACTAACAAAAATGTTTATCACTAAGATTAACTGCCTTAGGCTTATTGTTTTACCCCTTTGAAATATTAGTTTTAATGAATCCTATCACTATAAGCTACAATCTTGTGATTCACCTTCCACCTCTTTATTTTTCTAAAAATAATTTGGGGTTATGCTAACCACTTATACAAGTAGGCATCCAGAAGATCAGAACTAAGATAACCTAATGATCAAATCCTTCATAGCATTAGTGCCTGAGAATTTCAGTGACACTAAGGTATTGGGACATACTGAATTTATATAGCCTCATCAGAACTTGCTTATTGTATATCAAATTGCCTATGTAACATAACCATAGATACCAAAACACACAATAAAATCATCTAGTTCTTGTCTGAGAATTTTGGTATTTTTAATTAGAGTCACTGGTAGCAACATCTTTACAGCTGCTGGATAAAAATCATTACAATTGTATGACTTCCCTTTGATATTTTTAAACTATATCCAGATTCTGGTTCCATGTTGCCAGCACCAATCTATCTAATAATGTGTATTTCTTGGATGACTCCAAGAACTTCCTGAGTAAACTCTCTGTGCCACAGTATAAACATTCTAATGTTAACAGAACACTCAAAGTGACTAAAACAAGAAGCTACCTTTCTAAATCTCCCCTGCTGAATATCCTCCAATGTCTCATTAGCAAAGAAAAATCACTGTCCTTCAGTCTCCTCTCTAGTCTCGTTCTGTATCAACAACTACATCATTTAGTTTGGTACAGCATCCTTGACGCCTTTCTTTAACTGTCCTAAACTTTTTAAGTCTAAAAAAATATAAAAACAAAAACAAAACAACTAAACATAAAGGAAAGAATAAGGCAAAGCATAAAAAATAACTGCTTGACAGTTACTCAGGATACTAGTCTTCTCAAGCCAGAGTGTGATGCTAGCTACTTTTATTCCTTCTACACTCTGTTCCATTATCTATGCACACATAGTTCATGTTCAAGTTATAGTATGAACATTATTGCCTAAAGAAATATTTTATTTTGTGTTACTATGACAAACCTAACAGTGTGTAATAATGAAAAAGTAATTTATGTTTCATACCAAATTACCGGATCTGAAACCTCCAGACATCATGGTGTGGCCAGAGTTACCCTGGCAACATCACAATATCATGGAGAAGAAAACACCATTAAATAAGTCTTATGTGATACTTCCTCAATTACATGTTTCTTAGTGTTTTCTCTGCATTTAAATTTCAATGCATATTTTCTTTAAGATTGGGATAGGTTTCTACATGAATTATCTGATTTGCATGAAATAGGAACTTATGATATTTTTTAATTTGCAAAGGAAAAATTTAAACTTTCTACAAGAAAAAGATATTTTCTGAGAGTAAAGGAAAAATGCAGAAGCAGAGGCTGGGAAAATAAGTCAGTTGCTAGAGACCTTAAATTGTACACATGAAGCCTTGAGTTCAGTCCCAAGCACCAAGAACTAAGTGTGGTAACCTATATGTGCTGGCTGGGTTTTATATCAACTTGACAGATGTTAGAGTCATCAGAGAGACGGAAGCCTAAATTGAGAAAATGTCTCTATAAGATCTGTGAAGGCGTAAGTCACAAACAATGCCACACCAGTTTGGAATTATGATTAATTAAATGGTTATTTATTTAAAGGGAAAAAAACTTACATGATGGAGGAGGGTCATATGTCTATTGGTTAATAAAGAAACTGCCTTGTCCCTGATAGGTCAGAAAATTAGGTAGGCAGAGTAAACAGAACAGAATGCTGGTAGGAAGAAGGCAGTGAAGGCAGTCGCCATGATTCTCCAACCCAAGACAGACACAGGCTAGGATCCTTCCTGGTAAGCTACCACCTCATGGTGGTACACAGATTATTTGAAATGGGTTAATCAAGATGTGAGAGTTAGCCAATAAGAGGCTAGAGCTAATGTGCCAAGCAGTGTTTAAAATAATACAGTTTTCTTATAATTATTTTGGGTAAAGCTAGCTGGTGGCCGGGAGCTGGGAGGCGGGAAGCGGTCCGCAGCACCTACTTCACTTACAGATCACCTTCCCAGACAACAGCCCTCTGTGTGATCAGGAAAGGAGTCTAGTAGCCAGAAGCAGAGCCAGAAGCAAGAGAGAGAGGGGAGGGCTGCCATTGCTTTTTTAAAGAGAGAGAGAGACCACACCCCACTGGTTTGGTATCTCAGCGGCTATTGGCTGAAGGAGCTGAAGGAGCTCCCGCAGCAGATCTGTCTATAGCCAAGCCCATAGGGCATTTTCTTAATTAGTGATTCATGTTAGAGAGCCCAGCCCATCCTTGGTGGTACCATCCCTGAGCTGGGGGTCCTGGGTTTGATAAGAAAGCAGGGTGAGCAAACCAATAAGCAGCACATGTCCATGATCTCTGCACCAGCTCCTGCCTCCGGGTTCCTACCCTGTTTGAGTTTCTGTTCTTAACTTCTTTCAGTGATGGACCACAATGTGGAAGGGTAAGCCAAATGAACCCTTTCCACAGGTTGCTCCTGCTCATGGCATTTCAGAACACGAATAGAAACCCTAACTAAAGCATCATGTTGTGTCTATAGTTTCAACACTTAGGATGTGGAGGTGGGAGTGGGGGAATATAATGTTCAAGGTCATCCTCAGTTACTTATGGATCTGGTAAAAATATACCCTTTCTGTAGAAGGAGGCTGCTTGTTGGTTCCCAGCTGCTCAGCTCCAAAATAATCACAAAGAAACCATATTAATTAAATAACTGCTTGGCTCATTAGCTCTAGCTTCTCATTGTCTAACCCTTACATATTAATTTAACCCATTTCCATTAATCCATTTCCAATTAATTAATTATCACCATGTGGCAGTGGTTTACTGGGTAAAGTTCTGGTGTCTGTTGCTGGCAGGGCTACATGGCTCTCTCCAACTCTACCTCCTTTCTCCCAGCATTCAGTTTAGTTTTCTCTGCCTACCTAAGTTCTTCCCTATCAACAGGCCAAGGCAGTTTCTTTATTCATTAATGGTAATCATAGCATCCAAGGGGAATCCCACATCACCCTTCAGGTAAATCTATTCCCAAGAATTGTAGATAAGAGGAAACAAAATGGTGTACTCTTACATTCCCTAACATCTTGACCGCACAAGTAGTTCAGGTCCTTATGTTGGCACAAGAGAATTCAGACTGAAAGAAAGGTAGAGAATGTTATCAAACCTTATGCCAGAAAGTAAGAGGGTAAAGGCAGAAAGTCAATGCTGAGCAAATGCTTGGCCGAATCAAGAAGATGTAAGGGGCAGCCTTTAGCAACTAGAGTCCAAAGCCTTGGTACTTTATCTTCCTTTTGTCTACCCCTATGGCAGTCTGGGATACTCTCTTTCATAGAATGAGCAAAAGCTAGCTAAGAAGCCATTTTACCCACAATTCAGTTTGTTATTGTTAGATGGACTAGATGTAAGACTTTAAATTCTATAACTCCCTGTCTTGGTTTTATTTCATTGTTGTGATGGAATACCCTCACAAAATCAACTTAAGGTATGAGGATCTATTGACTCACAAAGCCAGGTTACAGTTCATCATTGCAAATTGAACGTAAAATGAACTTGAAGCAGTTTGCATTACATTACATTCTAGAGCAGAGAGCAATGAATTAATGAATACATAATGTTGCTTTATGGTTTTCCCTTTTCCATTCAATCCAGAGCCTACTCCCCTCACACTCACGTTCCACCTCAATTTTTCCAATTAAAAGAATTCCTCTCTGGTGGGTCCACAGGTAACCCTAATATAGACAGTTCCTCACTGAGAGTCCCTTCCAGGAATTCTACACTGTGTCAAGATGACAATACTAAACTTCACACTACTAAGCTGAAATGTTTAACAAAAGGGGGCAGTAATGTTACTTTTGAATTTTTGTTTATTGTTTGTGTAGTTTACATGTATAGCTGTTTTGTCTGTATATCTTGTCTGTTAACTACATGTTTGCAGTGTCTTTGGGCGCTAGAAAAGGCCCTCAGATCTTGCTTGAACTGGGGTTACAGATGGTTATGATCTGCCATGTGGATGTTCGGAATTGAACCCATGTCCTCTGAAAGAGCAGCCAGTTTTTTTAACTGCTGAGCCTTCAGTAATGTTGTGAGTGTGTTCCTTGGTTTGAAGGGGGATCTTCATAGAGTCTGTGGAGACCAGCTTTGTTGTGTGTTGTTAAAGCCCTGTCCTTCCTCTTCTCTTGTCAGTGTAGCTATCTCATATACAGTCACAAACTCTCTCATTAATTTTCCTTTATTCCCATCATCATCATTTTAACCCTAACATTCATCAGCCACACACTCTTTCCCTTTTCTTTTTGATGTTATTGTAAATAGTACTACTTTTTAAGTTTTTTATTTCCAAATTAAAAATACTACTGAATTTTTATTTCATCCCTACACTTTTTATTTAATTTACATATTTCCTCATAAACTTTTTGGTTGGTATGTTTAAGCTTCCATGCCCAGGTCATGAAACATGAAAAGATAGTTGATTTAATTTAAATAATCCTGATGATGACAATTTTTATTTAGTTCTCTTGTATAAATGAATTATCTCGGACTTACATGACTTTTCTAAATGGAGATGATAAGAGTGAACCTTTTTGCTTTATTGACGTTAAAGAAAAAAATTCTGTGTTGAATATGATGATAACTTGGATTGTTTGGGTAGTGAGCTGATGTGGGAGTGATTTCTTATTAATAAAGAAACTGCCTGAGCTCATTGATAGTCCAACCCTTAGGTGGGTGGAGTAAACAGAACAGGATTCTGGGAGAAGGAAGCTGAGTGAGGAGTTGCCATGATTTTCCTACCAGAGGCAGAGGCAGGCTAGAATCTCCCCGGTAAGCACACCTTGGGGTGCTACACACCTTATAAGAAATGGGCTAGTCCAGGTGCGAGAGCTAGCCAATAAGAAACTGGAACTAATGGGCCAGGCAGTGTTTAAAGATTACAGTTTCCGTGTAATTATTTCGGGGCGTAAGCTAAGCCATACGGGCAGCCTGGTGCGGGGACCCAGCCCCAGCGCTCCCTATTACTACAGTGAGCTTATCATAGATTGGTTGTACCTAGGTATCTTCTTCCTGTATATAACTTGTTGAAAATTTTATCATAAAATTAGTGTCAGCAGTTCTCACTGGCTGTTTTTCCTGAAGATCCCGGGTTCAATTCCCAACACCCACATGGCAGCTCATAACTGTCGGTATCTCCTGTTCCAGAAGATCTGACACTTTCACATAGGCATACACACAGGCAAAACACCAACACACTAAACATAATTAAAAAATAACACATTTGTTAAAAAATAGAAAATACTTGAATCCATCAAATGTTTTTTAGCACCTATTGATAATATTATCTTCTGCTTTTATTCTTCATCTTGTTAATATAGCTCAGAGTATTTAAAAATTTTAACACTAAGTGATATTTAGATCAAAGAGATATATACTACATGATCATGTTAATGACTTTTTGATGTGCCAGTTTTCTGATGCTGAGACAATATACCTATGTACCTCAAGTGTGCATAGGGTGAGTCTTTTGCAATTTGTGTGAATAAGTGCAATTCTCTTGGAGTTTTGGGCCTTCCATTGTGTCAAGTGTTGTGTCCCTGGCAGATAGCCTCAACCTGTTTATGGGGCTCTGGAATGAGTCATCAGGCTTTTTTCTATGATCTACAGTGAGCCATTTTCCTTACAACTATCTTTAGGGTCAAGAACAATTGTGCCATTTGATGGGTTCCTGACTGCACAGTCTAACTCTCAGATAATAGTCCAGAGAGGGTGAAACTATATCATAGGGCCATTTCATAACACATAGTGGAACTATAGATAGCCAGGTCATATACTGAGTATGTCTTCTGGGTTCCTGGGTGTACGTGGATGCTCCCACACTGCAACTGTGAAGGGCTGAGCTGAGATTAATCTTCTTAATCTCTTGTCTGTACTATAGATAAAGCCTGTGACTAATCCATAAAGAAAAATGTTTTTGTTTTGAACCCCACCTTGTGGTTCTGGTAGATGGGGATATCTCACCAGTTGTTTGTCTTCTGGTCTGAGACACATGCCATAGTGGTTGGTGTATAGAAATGACTGTTCACATGGTGAGGGCAGAAGCAAGACAGCAAGACAAGGATACTCCATTCTCTCTGTGATAGCTTGCTCTGAAGGAAACTCATCTAGTTTCATGGGAACTACAATAATTCTATCATGAAAACAGCCTCATGAGACAATTGCCTTCCTAAGATTCTTCTGTTTCAGCACTTCATACTGGTTTTAAGAGTTGGAGCTCCCATGGACTGGTGACATGGTGGTTAGGAGCCAAGTATACCACGAAGTTACTGTAAGTGTTAAAGCTCTGCTCCCTGGAAAGGTTTCCCCAGTGCAAGTGTAACAGCTCTGCTCTTCCTATGGGGGAGAGTTGCCCCAGCAAAAGGGTTACAATTCTGATCTGCTAGAGAAAAGTTTCCCCAGGGGAAAGTGATACAGTTCCATCCACTCCTTTGAAAGATGTTACAGCTGGACATTGCTCCCCGGAAGTGTCACATCTGGGCTCAGGTCTTGTGAAAGTGTCAGGCCACATACAATCCTCATTCATGGGATATATTGGGAAAAAATACAGGAGAATAACTATCTTCAGTATAAGAAGCAGCAGCAAACAGATTAAAATAGAGAGTTTATATATTGTTTCTTAGGGGGTGGAGCTTTACAGAGTAGCTTGGGATTAGTGAGTTTCTATAGCCTGATTCTGGGGCAAGACTGGGAATTGGTGAGATTTTGTACTCAGGGATTGGTGGGATTTAAAGTCCTGGTCCTGGAGTCAAGTCAGGGTCAGGGTGTTCTTTACTTGGTCCTAATCATGGATTCAAGTCAGGATTAATGAGTTTTTCTTGGCTCTGGTCTTACAGTTATATCCTGGTCAGGATATATCTCCTTGGTCCTTTTTATCCTAAGGACCACCATGTTCCATACAACTCATAGAAGATACAAACTTTATGCAAACATGCAGGATAATTTAAATTCAAGGTTGGCCTTTTGACTTTTCTGTGATTATAGGCATGTGCACAATGTCTGGCCATTTTGTGTTTTTTGTGTTACTGAGGTCATCAGACTTGCTCTGGGGATGCATGTGGATATGCCTAGCAAGTGGTCACTTTGGGTGTAACATTGGTGACAAGCAGAAGCTGAGATCTCAAAGCAGGTGGTTTGGGGCACTAGCAGTGTCTAGCATAGTACTAATAGAATTCATAGGGGAATGAGGAATGAGACCATTTCTGATTCAAGAAAACTGCCGCCTAAATGAGTCCCCTCTTTCAAACGATGTGTCAGTGACATAAAGTTTCACAGGAATGTTACAAAGGAATGGCTGCAAAATTACTGTTATTGTAAGTGGATATGAACAGGAGACCTCCTTGAAATACCCACCACAACTTGTTCATCTCTCATAGACAAGCTTCTTAAATGTAGTCTAGTTTGAGTTGGGTTTTGTTAATTAAAATAATTAAGACCTATTAAAATATAAATAGAAGATGAATAAGTAAATTACAAACGACTATTTAGAATTCTAATCTCTGGTAAATTGACACAGCTTAAAAATCAATAATGTAGCCAATCAGTGGGAATACACGCCTTTAATCCTAGTACTTGGAAGGCAGAGTTCGAGGCCAGCCTAGTCTACAGAGTGAATTCCAGCACAGAGAGGGATACACAGAAAAATGCTATCTTGAAAAAGAAAAAAGAAAGAAAGAAAAAATTCAGTGTTTTATCCATTCAATCTATATTTGTTTTTTTTGTCAAAAGATTCCTATAAATTATTATTTTAAAATATGAAATAAAATATAGGGGTGTTGGAGCATATTTCAGAGATTAAGTCCATTGGTTGTTCTCTTATAGGCCCCATGTTCAATTCCCAAAACCCACATGGTGGTATACAATCTTCTGTAACTCCACTTTAAGGGTATTCTGACTTCTAAGGACACTAGGCATGCATATGGTACACAAACATACATAATGGCAAAACACCTATACACATAAAATGAAATAACTTAGGAATTGTGAGATATTAAACAGAAACACATGAGTTTGAGAAGATGAGAGTGCAAGGTTTTTTGTGCCAGCCATAAAAAGTTGAAAACTTGATCACTTCTCAGAAAAAGCATTGTATATTATTCATAATATTCCTATGAATTTACAATTTTACATTATAATAGAATTAAGATTTAAAATATTATATGTCTCTCTGTGCTTACATATATACCTATATAATATATACCACATATATGATGCGTGCACATATCATATATAATATATACATTCCATCAATGTGTATAATTATATGTATATATAAGCATATATACATATATAATATACATATGCATATACATGTATACATATATAAATACAGAGAGTTTGTATGTGTGTTATAATGTTGTACACACTTGTTATGAGCAGCCTAAAAGCAAAGCTCTACCTAAATTAGAGAAGAGGTGGTAGGGAAAGAGGGAGGAAGAGAGAGAAAGCAAAGGAAAACAAAGTAACCTAGTGTTAAACCAAGACTTGCAAATCTAAGTCTCTCTTCAAGAAGAATAGCGATTTCTGTAGAAAACAATTAACTTCAATCATGACTGAACTCCTTGCCTTGGCCTCTCTATTTTATGCAAATGCAAACAGTTTTGGAAAAACAGTTGGAAAAGACAGCACTACACAGCACCCTAAAGGACGTTTCTTATATTGTAAAGGTGTGTGATGAGAAAAACTAATTTCAAAATCAGTCGTGTATGAGAATTTCCTGTTTAGCCTTCAGAGACACATTAATGAGAAATCTCTTTTTCCACTCGTGACTCACCCTGAGCCTCATGGGGCAGCCTGCTTAGTTCACTGTCACTGTTGTCCTAGATTCTGCCCCTGACTTTCATCTTTTGGTGCTCAGTTCCCACAGACCTCCTGTGAGCTCTTCACCTCACTGCATGCAGGAGGCCTGGCTTTCCAGCAGGAGTAGAGCTTGACACTGGCCTCTTCTCCACCAGCCCAGTCAGTTGACAGAACACTGCAAATGTGACATGTGGAGTAAGTGACAGTTCTGATGCAGCGAACCAAGCAGGAATGTTGATGCCTCTAAACAACTCGGATAATCCAAGCCTGTGTAATTCCCTGGTGGATTGCCTCAAAGTTCTTTCCAAGCTGTCTGTGGAGAGTCAGCCAACCGCTCGTATTTGTATTTCCTTGTCGATGTAATTAAATCTACAGCCACAGGAAACCTGATGGAGTATGGATTTTAAGTGTTGCAATTTGTGCTCTGTGGATCCTTGGGTAGCAACACATGGATTTATCCCAGATGTCACAGATTATTGAAAGGACTCTCACTGAGTAGTAAGAACAGTCATAGTATAAATTAAGACTAAAAAATAACTAGCATTTCCTGAGAGCTCTGCATGCCAGAGGTAAGTATTAATTGCCTTATAAAAGTTTTTTTATCATATTTTAGACAAATGCACTGGGCTATTGGTAACTATTCAGAAGTCACATGTAAGTTTTAAAGCCAAAATTAGTTTTAGATCTTGCTTATTCCCAGGCTAATTGAATCAATTATCAATTATATTGAGTTATTACAGTTCTTTTGTATGTGATAAAATGACACTGACTTTGATAGACTCAGATCATTCGGGAATGTCTGAATCGTCATCATTCTAGTATGAATCATTTTTATCATGTTATGGTTTCACATGTTGGATAATTGTTTCTTTAAATAAAATGGGTTTTAAAATCACTTTGGAAGTATTTTGAAATCCATATATTTTATGCCAGATTTTCTGACATAACACATTCTAACAATTGAAATGTCTTTTAATGTTTAGTCATTTCTCTGACTAAGTTATAAAATAAATTTAATAGCATTCCATTTAATTTCATAAATGTATTAACTATTAAAAGTAAGGCTAGTTTTATGTGCATGTATGTGTATAAACTTTTCCTATACTACCTATTTATGGCAGTCAGTCTTTACTCATTGTTGGATTTAAATTTATTATAAAAGTCTAGCAAATTGTTGTTAAGCCCGCACACATGTATGTGTAACAATATTTAAAGATGAGATCATGGATTCAAGAAAGAATGGAATGCATGGGACAGGCTGGAAGGAAAGAGAGAAGGATGGAAATGATAAAAATATGCTACTCACATGTGAAATTCTCAAGACAATAAAAATTTAAGTTGCAAAAATTAAAGCAACATTCTTTCCTGTAACTATTCTTTATAGTATAGGGATCTTTGATGTAAGCTTTAAACATTTCATAGTGTTATACCCATGAAAACTAAATTTAATTTGTAAAATTTTTCTTTTGTTTACAGACATCTTTACACCTCACAAAGTTATTGTGTTATCAAAAATATTTTACCAAAAGTGGATTGTCTTTCAAAACTCTATTTATTTGTTTATTTATTTATTTTTACCACAGCACATGAGTTCATTGCTCAAGGGGAAAAACAGATTACAAATTAAAACCACAAAATGGGCTCCAATGTTCCAAACCCCACCCATGGCTGCATCAGAATGTGCACCTTTCAGTGAACAGCTGCATGGCACAGGCCCTGGCATCATTCAGCTGCCGAGATGAGTAATGAAAGAGTCACCTATGTAGAACTGAGTGTGTCGAAGGATTCAAGGAACCAGAAAAGGCAACCAAGGGACACCCGCAGCTCCATCTCAGTAACTGAGCAGGAAATCACCTATGTAGAATTCAGCTTTCAAAATACTTCTCCAGAACATCCCTCAGACTGCAGGGACTGCTGCTGCAAAGGTGAGACACTTAATGGACCCTCACTGTAACTGCTCTCAGATAGGTGCAGAGGTGGCAATGGTTTCTCCTTGTGAAGACTGAGAGCTCTAACTCTCTCCATGCTTTTATGATTTGTGAGGATGGATGTTATTCTGTTGCAAAAATTTACGATCATTCTCTTGTGATGAGACTGCCTACAGATAATAACGGTGTAGAGGAGGATCTGGGGTCAACGTTTGTCTGTTTGACTCACTGTGTATGTGGATCTTTTGTGTACATAAACATTGTGAACTGCCACTCTTCATCAGTACATTTCTTTCTGCAGGTTTTCCATCTCCTCCGGAAAAACTCATCACTGTGATCCTGGGCATCGTCGGCTTTGCCTTAATGGTGGCTGTGGTTTTAATTACTACAGTTGCCAAACCCTGTAAGCGTGTTTTTAAAATAATGACTAAAAATGCCTTTCAAAACTTATCAAGAACAGTGGCTTTTAATTAAATTATGCACGTGGATTAAAAATGTGGAATGTTACTATGAATTTATCAGTATCATGAATATCAGAGCTATTGTGTTTGCTTTTGGTTTATTAATGATTTCATAACACAAATACATAGTTTAAAACCTGGAAACTCTTTACTGAGATTTTTTGAAAAGGTTTTGTCATAGGTTGTATGTGAAAAGATGATGAAATTTGTGCTTTCATTGATGTAGTTTTTTTTCCAATGTTTTCACCATATTATTTATTTATTTATTGACAATTTCAATTGTATTCTCCAGTATCCTAATTCACAATAGTACATCATCTCTAGACTAGGAAACTAAAATTGTTACAATATTTTACATGTTTATTTTCATAAGAATTATTTTAACTCACCTGATCCTGAAACAAAGGAGCAAATCAACTCCTCCCTGACTAGAACTGAGAGAGATACACCTTGCCTGTTAAAGTTCTGATGTTTGTACACGTTATATTTTGTGTTGACTAAAACCATGCAAAGATGGTAGTAGATTTCTAAGATAAAATAATCTAGAAACATGAACACTACATGTTCATCAGTAAACATTAACGATGATAAACTTTTTGTCCCACAATAGGAATAAAATAACCATGCAAGGTTTTTAATAATTGCTGTTATTTTCCAACTGGTGAACTTTGATGATACAAAAATGAACTCACTATTCTAGGATATAACTTATTTATGTTCAGAGACTTTGAAAATTTTAGAGTAAAGCCTTTTGTATTTAGTTTAGCCAGATGAATAACACTGGGGTTATAGGACAGACTCTATACTTTGTGTGCTTGACTGTATATTTTTTTATTTATCAGACTCTATGCTGTGTAGATAAATACTTTATATGGATGTCCAAAACTAAAAAACATATTAATTTTCATTATTAAATTCATGTTGCTTATAGATAATAATCTTTTTCGCCATTTTACTTTACTAAGTAAATTTGCTAAGAATTACTTTAACCCTGCAGATACTGAACCAAAGGAGCAGATCCAATCATCCCTGAACAAAAGTCCAAAAGGTACATTTTGCTTGTCTAAGTGATGCTTGTACACAATGTATTTTGTGTTTAACTTAAGTCAGACCAAGATAATGATGTATTTATAAAAGGAGAATGATCGGATATAAAACTATGGGCCAGAGGTTGCTACTATGCCTGAGTATGTTTGAGTCTGCATTTTGTTTTCTAAGGACAAGCATCTGGAGTTATTAGGTAAATTTTATACATAGATGCTCAAAAATATGCAAACATAAATTAACTTTTATTATTAAATTCCTGTTTCTTCAGCACTCCCTTGTGGTTCTTGTCCAAAGGAGTGGATGTCGTATTCCCACAGTTGTTATTACATTAGTGGGGAGAAAAAAAAATGGACTGACAGTTTGGTGTCCTGCAACGCCAAAAACTCTAGTCTGCTTTACATAGATAGTGAAGAGGAGCAGGTAAGAGCTGCAGTGTGTCAGTCATTGCCTAACCTTTTTTCCTGTCGGTATGATGTGTGTGGAGTAGATTCATATTCTTACACATGTTTCATGTATTTACAACTCTGTATAACATTTCATTGCTTTATTTTAGAAGATTTTATCTATATTTGTATACTGGTACTGAATATTTATTTCTAGATATTTCTTATTTTAAGAAAACCATTCTTGTGTAAGTGCATTTACTCTGAAATTAACTTTGCCATTTAATTTTACCATACACAAAAGTACCTATATGTGTATGAGAGTTAATATTGGTCAGGATGTGAATAGGTGGATGCAATTATAGTCTGATAACTAGGCAGAAACATTCATTTCTTTCATGTCCCTTCCCGATGCATACTCTCATGAGGTCTTCCTGCTCAAAACATTTTAATCTGGAGTTTTCTAGTCATTTGGACAGGAAATTGCTCTTACCTGGATGCTAGATGTTATGCAGTAGAAACTGGACATGCAGGATCCACAGAGAAATGACTGCAGAACTTACCTAGAGCTGACTTTTGCAATTGGAGACACATGCATTTGAGTTTAAAAGACTGTGATCAGACAAATGTATGCATTTTTGTATAGAAACCCTGCAATTCAGTGGTTATCATACTGTGTGTTGCTATCCCTTTGATGGTGGAGGACCCTTTCACAGGGGTCACCTACGACCATACGGAATATCAGATATTTATGTTGAGATTCATAACAATAGCAGTATTACAGTTTGAAGTAGAAAACAAAAATAATTTTATGGTTTTGGGTCACCACAACATGAGGAATTGTATAAAAGCATGTAGCATTTGGAAGGTTGAGAACCAACACTATTGTTCTTCCAGCAAATCATTGATCTATGCTCCTGCATCGATTTGCAGTTTGCAGTGTTACACTTTTGTATTATGCAAGCATAACATTCTAAAACCCACTCAATCTGGCGGTGCTTGAAGGAAGACGTGAGTGTTACACCCTCAAAGAAAGAGGCACCTTATATGGCCATTTGTACTTATGGGATCCCTGACACCAGGTCCCACACTGCTGTTTTTCAGAAAGTTAGAGAAGCCCTTCATGTGAAGAATTACCCTATTAGGTGCTTTCAGCTTTCCCTAATACTGTTGGCCAGTCTATCTTATACATGGAGGAGAGGTCTCATAATCAACATTTTGTTGTTTGGGTTCTGAGAGAGAGCATGTAGGGTCATTTTCTTCCACTGGACAAGAGACACAGGTTGTCCTGCCACTTCGTAGTCCTCCATCTTCAGGTGTCAAGACATTTCAGCTTTTTGTTTCAGAATTCTTTGCTTGTGTCTTTTATTAGAACTCTCCAAGTTTGCCCTTTGTTGATAACAGTAGCCAAAAGAAGATTTAATACTACCGTTTCAGTAATCTACTCCTACAGTGATAGACAGTAGTTGAGGCTCAGGTACTTTGATAACGTGATACTCAAAAAACAGAAACTATGCCCACTGCCTCACTCATTTCTTCAATAGTAAACCTTCCCTTTAAAACTGATCTGTAAGAAACAGTAGAAAAACTAATTTGAGCATAATACCCAGAGAATTTCATAAATAACTTTTGAAATATGTTTGAATACCTGTTATGCTTGTGTTTTTAGCATAAATATCTATTGAGTTGCATAGAGCAATTCCCGATTTCCCACTGATAGAAGAATAAAACTTTAAACATTTAAAAGTTAATTCTAAGTCAACATGACATACATATGTGAATGTTTTGGCAACATAAGAAATCTTCTCAACTTTAATATGTAGATTCATATTGGATAATAAACATACTATGACAGAATATACTAACACATTTTAAAAATAATAAGAGCCTTCATACTGATAAAATTCCTTGATTCTCTGGTAGGAATTTCTGATATCCCTCTCACTGTTTGCATGGACTACCGTCTTTCGGGAGAGGAGAGATCACCACTGGGTTTGGAAAAAAGACTCAACTTTCAAACCAGAGTAAGTTTTCATGAATAATGCAATAGATAAGAAAAATATCATACAAAGAAAGCCTCAAAAGAATGGTATCTGTAAATGAAGAATTATTGACAGGCTACTGATGCTTGTCAAGCCACCTCCTGCGGAGTCTGCGTGATCTCGCATATAAGATGTGGCACAAACTTCAAGGAAGCATGCCTGCAGAGAATGGGTGTGTGTGTGCTGTGCTTCCTGCATTGGAGCCCTTGCACTTTTGGGATTACCTGTTTATGTTTGAAGGAATACAGTCTTCTTTCTTCTGGAAGGGAAGATGGTATGTTTAAGTTTCCAGAGCCTACTGATGAGACATTGCCATAGACAGGAGTAATGATGCTAATGGAAGAAGATGGGTTAGCATTCAAGGGAAAAAGCTTTCCTGGTTTAATCTGGTGCTTAGCAAATAGAGAAAAAAGGCAAACTTAATTAAGCAATTTAGACAGATTCAGGAAAAATGAGATAATGATAGAAGAGAGATACAAATGCCTGTAACTTCTTGAGATTGGTTTTGGGGGAATGTTTGAAGAGGAGTTAGAAATGTGGAGAAGGAGATAAAAAGAAGTTCTTCTGTATAGACTGCAGAAACATAAAAATACTGTAGTCTGTGTGACTGGTTACCACAACTACTTGCCCTTAGTTCAAAATGCCATAAATTCATTGTCTATCTAATGATTTATATCAAAACTAATGCCAAGCCATGTCTAAGATGACCAACCGCGGACTGTCAGTAGGAACATATGTCTGATGAAAATCTTTTCTCATGTATCTGATCTAATGATTCTAAAAATAATCTGTAACACATGTAAAACAACACATGCTTTTAAGCAATCTTTTCTGTATAAAGGATGAGCATCATGCCTAGTAAATACGCATTCAGATGCAATTCCATTGAGTCTTGTGTCTGTCATTCACCTATTCCTGAGACCCTATTCCCTCATTTACAGTGTTCTGGTGTTGTGAGAGGAGGCTACTTATTTATTCCTGACTGCTCAGCCCCAGAAAAATCAAACGGAAACTGTATTATCTAAATCACTGCTTTACCTATTAGCTCTAGCATCTTATTGCCTAACTCTTACATATTAATTTACCCCATTTCCATTATTCTGTGTTTAGCTTACAGGGAAAAGTTCCGGCGTCTAAATCCAGCAGGGCTACATGGCTTTTCTCTGACTCCATTCTTTCTCTCCCAACATTCAGTTGAGTTTCCCTGCCTACCTCTGCCCTGCTATTGGCTTAAAAGTTTCTTTATTAACCAATGGCATTCACAGCATGCTGAGGGAAATCCCACATTACACCAGTTGAGCTAGTCCATTACAGATGCTGACTTTCATGAACTGATCATGTGAATCTGTAGAATGGGCTACTTGGCTTTCATAATAATCAGACTTGACAACACCATAGTGAAGATGCCATTGCCAACTTGCATGAGATCCCTCTTTTGCACATATTTATAGGAGTCATTCATTTAATAATTATCCACATAAAGTATATATGCATTTTGTGTTTCCACCATTGCAGGATAAGAGAAGTTTCCCATATTGAACAAAACTGTGTCGTGCTGTCATCCTCTGGCCTCACAGCAGATAAGTGTACAGATTTACATACATATCTTTGTAAGCATAAGCTCACCAACTAAAACACCTGCACTTTGAGTCTATCAGGTAATGTTGCATTTTATAACCTGAAAATATGATTAAGATTGTGTACATATTAAAGTGAATTATGTTATTTGTTCTAATAATGATTTTTTCAAAAACAAACACTAAAGAATATTAGACACATGAAAGTACAAATATTACTTATGTATCTCAATTTTTTTGCTCAATATTATAATATTAAACTTTTATATTATTATATTATATTATTTATATTATTATTTTATATTGTATATTTTATATTATTATATTATAATATATATAAATATATAATATTAACACTTATATTAAATTTTATAACAGATTGCATATATCCAAAGACAGTTTCTGTAGTAATTCTGTTACATTTCAAATTACCATCCAATGTGTTGTTGTCATATGACATTCTAGAATTACTCAGCTGGAAGGTAAAGATGATAAACTGAGTTTCCTTAGTAGTATAACTAGGTTTTTCATTTATTAACTACATTTCCATATATATATATATATATATATATATACATACATACATACACTTGCTCTTCCCCTCCAAACCTCTCTCCCCTGCACCATCCACTCCTCTTCTGTTTCTGCTCAGAAAAGGCTAGTCTTCCTGGGATATCAACAAATATGGTATTTCAAGTTGAAATATACTGGGCACCTTCCCTCATATTAAGGATGAATGAGGCAACTGGTAGGAGGAAAAGGGTCCCAAAATGTAAGCAAAAGTATCAGAAGCAGACATCACTCCCTCTGTTAGGAATTCCATAAGAAGACCAATCTACATAACTGTAACATATATGCAAAGGAACTAGATAAGTTCCAAGCAGTATCCCTGATTGTCAGTTCTGTCTCAGTGAGCCCCTTTAGGTCCATGTTAGTAGCTTCTGTAGATTTTCTTGTGGTGTCCTGAACCCTTCTGTCTCCTAGAATCCTTCTTCCTCTTTCTCCATAAGCATTTGTCAACTTCCAACTAGTGGCTCTCTGATGGTGATTTGTTGTAGGAGCTGCGGGGCTGCATTCTGCCATCCAGCTCCCGCCACCGGCTAGCTTTACCAGAAATAACAACACACAAATTGTATTCATTTAAACACTGCTTGGCCCATTATATCTAGCTTCTTCTCGGCTAACTCTCGCACCTGGACTAACCCATTTCTAAAAATGTGTGTAGCACCCCAAGGTGCGCTTACTGGGAAAGATTCAGCATGTCTGACCTGGCGGCTTGCTTCATTGTGTCTGCCCGGGAGAGGGGAGCATGGCCTCTGAGCTCACTTCCTCTTCCTCCCAGCATTCTGTTCTGTCTACTCCTCCCACCTATGTTTTAACCTAGGAGGCCAAGCAGTTTCTTTATTACTTAACCAATGACCTTCCTCCATCAGTGATTATGTCAGGTTCTTGTCTATGAGTATAGCAGAATATCTTTAAGAATAATCTCATTAACATTTTGCCAGTCATGTTTGGTTCTATTTTAGCTATCCTATTTGTTGTTGTTGTTGTTGTTCCATTTGAAGTTGAATATTGTTCTTTTAAGGTCTGTGGAATTGGATTGGAATTTTGATCATGATTGCATAGAATCTGTAGACTGTTTTTGGTAAAATGTTCATTTTTACTATGATACTTCTACTGATCCAAGAACATAGGAAGCATTTCCATCTTCTGATATCTTCATCAAAGACTTGAAGTTCTTTTCATACATGTCTTTCAATTGCTTGCTTAGATTTATCCCAAGGTATTTTATATTATCTGAAGCTATTGTTGTAGGTATTAGTTCCTTGAATTATTTATTATTATTATTACTATTATTATTATTAAAAAATTCCACCTGCTCTCCTCTTCTCATTTCCCTCCCGCATCCTCCCACTTCCCCTACCCCTCCCTCTCCAGTCCAAAGAGCAGTCAGGGTTCCCTGCCCTGTGGGAAGTCCAAGGTTCTCCCCACTCCACCCAGGTCTAGGAAGGTGAGCATCCAAACTTACTAGGCTCCCACAAAGCCAGTACATGCAGTAGGATCAAAACCCAGTGCCATTGTCCTTGGCTTCTCAGTCAGCACTCATTGTCTACCACATTCAGGGAGTCCAGTTTGATCACATGCTCCATCAGTCCCATTTCAGCTGGCCTTGGTGAGCACCCACTAGATCAGCCCTAACATCTCAGTGGGTGGGTGCACCAGTCGCTGTATTGACTTCCTTTTGAAGCCCATTGGTAATTTATAACTAAAAGCACTACTGACTTTTTAAAGTTAATCTCGTATCCAGCCACTTTGCTGAGGGTGTTTATCAGATGTAGGTGTGCCCGGCTAGAATTTTTGGAGTCACTTTTGTATATAATCATATCATGTGCAAATTGTATTACTTTGACTTCTTCCTTTTCAATTTGTATTCCTTTGATCTTCTTCACTTCTCATATTATTTCAGTTAGAATTTCAAGTACTATATGACTAGATATGGAGAGAGTGGACAGCCTTGTCTCATTCCTGATTTTAGTGGAATTGCTTTGAATTTTTTTCTATTTAATTTGCTATTGGTTATTAGCTTGCTGAAAATTGCCTTTATTATATTTTAAAATGTCCCCTGTATACCTGATCTCTCCAGTTTTTAATGAAGGAGTTTTGGATTCTGTCAAAGGCTTTTTCAGCATCTAGTGAGATGATCATGTGTGCTTTTTTCTTTCAGTTTGTTTATATAGTGGATTACAATGACCAATTTTTGTATGTTGAATCATCCCTACAACTCTGGGTTGAAGCTTACTTGATCCTGCTGGGTGCTCTTCTGGATGTGGTCTTGGATTCAATTTGCAAGTATTTTATTGAGTATTATGCATCCATGTTAGTGTTCATGAGGAAAATTGGTTTGTAATACTCTTCTTTTGTTGAGTCTTTTTGTAGTTTGGGTACCAGTGTGATTGTAGCCTCTTAAAATAAATTTGGCAATGTTCCTGAAATGATTTCTTTATATAGTTTCAGCATCATAAGATCTGCAAAACTTGTAAGAAAAAAATTAAATTCACATATAAAATATTTTCAACTTTGTAACATTTTTTCATGGCCCTTTAATCAATGTCTTTTGTCTATTGCTTCTGCCTTTTGTTTTTAAATTCTCTTTCACATTTATTTATGTCATGTGTTTACGTGTATGTGCGTACACACACACACACACACACACACACGCCATTGCCCATGTACAAAAGTCAGAGGACAGTTTTCAGGAGTTGGTTCTCTCTTTCTTTTGTTTAATTAATTAATTTATTTATTAAAATTTTCCAGCTCCTCCCATTTTCCTCCTACTCCCCCTCCCACCTCCCTTCCCTCTCCAGTCCAAAGAGCAGTCAGGATTTTGTTTCTTGTGGGAAGTCCAAGGTCCTCCCCCTTCCATCCAGGTCTAGGAAGGTGAGCATCCAAACAGACTGGGATTCTACAAAGCCAGTCCATGCAGTAGAATCAAAACCCAGTGCCATTGTCCTTGGCTTCTCAGTCAGCCCTCATTGTCAGCCACATTCAGAGCTGAACTGGGACTGATGGAGCATGTGATCAAACCGGACTCTCTGTATGTGGTTCTCTCCTTTTACCATATGGGAGTCAGGGTTTAAACTCAGTTTCAAAAGTTTGGTGGCAAACACATTTACCCGCTGAGTCCTCCCTCAACCCTTTCTTTTGTTTTGTAGAGAGTTTTTAACTGTTTAGCACAGTCTGACATCAAACTGTCAGCAAGCATTCTACCTCTTAAGAGTAGACACTTATAGGTGTGTGTTGCCAATCTTGTCTTATTGTTTCTTCAGTGGAATCGACTTTTGTCCTTATTGATTTTTTTTCGTTGTAATTTTTTTCTTGATCATAATTTTGCAGTTTATTGTTTTCCACTTTCTGCTTCATTTGTTGAGAATTGCAATGTTTCTGATTTCACTTTTTATGAATTCATGTCATATTAAAGTCTTCCTTCTATAATTTTGCCTTTAAAAAATCAATTTATCATAAGAATAATTGTGCTAATATGTTGCTTAAATCCCTAGCATTTTACAAAGCACTCACGGAGTAAAACATTTATTGGAAAAGCAAATGTCCATTCTAAAGAGAAAATTAGATTTGTGGATGTGCCATTTTCATCCATGTTTATCTTTTCTATTCTCCATGCATTTTACCTCCTGTGAAGCTATCTCCCTCCATATTACTTGTTGCTTCCATTTCCCCTTCCTGCTCCCTTCAGATGAACTTGTGGCTGGACTCCAAAGGATCATCTTCTCCTTCATAGTAGCACAAACAATTATCACCCGTGAGAAGGCTTTAGATGATTATAAGGAAGTTTTCACTCTGAGCACTGGAAATCTCTGTATATAAATTTTCATATTTTTGTAATTAAAAATTAGTCAAATATTTATTCAGAATTTATCAAAAGAATAATGACAGAATTATTGTCTAGTGGTTTTTATATCTATATGTTATGATTTTGTAACTCTAAGACATGCCTCTGCAAACCTTTTTGAAGATGTTAATTAATATTTGTAACTTGTTGCATTAACTATTGCTATGTTTGGTAGTTTTGAACTTTATGTTTTCATAATATTGTCCTTCAAAGTTTAATTTCTATAATAATTTTCTGTATTAAATAATTTTTATTATATATTCTTATATTTTGCTATAAAAAGATTTCAAACTAACAAATTAAAATTCATTTTTTGTAGACATGTTAAGTATGTAGACATTTCAGTGTGCCTCTTGTAATTAAGGACAGACCATTTCCTCATCAATAAAACCCAGCAAAATACACAATAATTGACAAAGTTCTAATATTTGCACAGGTTTATTTGTCTTGATCTCAGACTACACAAAAGTGATCCACATTTTTAGGGAAAATAAACAATAAAAATTAGTCATTGAATCCTCACAGATAAAGACTGAAACATTTATTCATATACAATATTGAAAGAAAATGCATGAAGTCACTATTTTCTTTGGTACCAATTGCCTCAAATTTGCTACTGCTTTTACATGGCAAGATTTAAATAATTGTTGTGTCTCAAAAGAGTTATTTTGTGCGATGACGTGAGAAACATTTGTTGTGTAAGTGTTTCTTTGTTTTCCTTATATGGGGATAGATTTAGGAATGTGTGACTGACATTTCTCTGTGCATATGTGTATTAGTGTCTCATTTTATATGTACAATCTTATGAGAATGCATGTAATGTATACATGCCTGTATATAACTATGAACAATGCAAAGTCATTAAATATCAATGCTGTAGCAGGGAGATAATTTCTAATCTTTGCTATGTTATTTCCATTGCTGTACAAAGCAACAGTTAACATCATACAATAGCTGTTACAACACTAGTGTACAAAGGAAAACATGAAGTGAGAGTTTGATTTTCTGTCCCATGAGAATTCTTCTTTGTAGACTAGTGGGATAGATTAATGGCTACGATGCTTTACTTGCAAGGCTGAGGACCAGCATTTGGAACAACAGAAACCATATAAGTGCTTGACAGATGTGGCCTCAAGCAGGTAATCCAGAGTGTGGGAGGCAGAGGACAGAAGATAGAGTAAAAAGGACAGCTAGAACACACGTATCAGTGAGTTCTAGGATCAAGAGAGAGCCTGCCTCAATGAAGAAGATGTAGAACATTTGATTTTCTCAACTTTGTGACTGAAACGAGGTGTGGCCATAAGAACTGAAATGAAACTAGTTAAATATGCTTCTGCAATATAAAAATATAAATAAAATACTATGAAAAAAACAGGAAATATGTTTCAGAGACTTGTAAATAATATAGAAACACATGTACAAGAATATGGAAGAGTTTTAGCAATATATTTTTGCAGACAAGGAATAGGGATCTTCCAAGTAGCAGATAAAAAAGTCTCCAAATAGGGTGATAACACAGGCAACAAAGCAAACCTTAAAATAATGAAATAATTCTTCTGTGTAACACGATAAGACCTTTTAATTTAGTTTATTTACTAAATAGTAATATTTGAAATTTGTTATTTAAAACTGAACATTCCTAATAAAATATAAACAGTTACAATTAAGGATAAAATAGCTATATAACTACATATTTAATATTTTAATTTTACTGACACAGCATAACATTGATAACATCCAATGATATCTACACATCTAACATTTATTTCATTGAAGTGATTTTAAACAAATATTTATTTTTGAAAATGAAATAAAATGTAGTGACTTCAAGAATTTTAACAAAAATGTGAGATGACTTTTGTGTTTCCTGTACCAGTCATTAGATGTAGCAAATATATTGATTACACAAACATCAAGTTTAATATCAGTTGACAATGTATTTTGAGTTTAATAATGTTTTTGTGACTTTTTCATGATATATATGATACAATATGAGTACAAGGAGAAAAATGTATGTAATATCATTTATATTTGGTGTGGGCAGCCTCCTGAGACATGAGACAGAGAGAGACTTAAAATAAAATACAAGAATCCTTCCATGGAAACACCCAAACAAACCAAGCTGCTGCCAAGGATATTAGTGGCTTTCGACAAACTAACAGTGAAGCCTTATTGCTGAAAACAACCCTTTCACAACTCATGAAACATGGAGAAGTTGAGCTGGTGCCTATGTAGAGATTTCATCCCTACTGACCCATATTGACTAGTGTTCATGATACTAGAAGGAACTATGGTCGCTACTAAAGAAGAAAAGGAGACACCAACCCAGCTACAAAGTGACTTGCACATACGATTTGCTTGTGCAAGGAAATCAGGACCGCGAGGGGTCAACCCACACCTTGAGACAATGGGGATGTTCTATCGGGAACTCACCAAGGTCAGCTGGCCTGGGTCTGAAAAAGCATGGGATAAAACCGGACTCACTGAACATAGCAGACAATGAGGACTGCTGAGAAGTCAAGAACAATGGCACTGGGTTTTGATCCTACTGCACGTACTGGCTTTATGGGAGCCTAGGCTGTTTGGATGTCCACCTTACTAGACCTGGAAGGAAGTGGGAGGTCCTTGGACTTCCCACAGGGCTGGGAACCCTGACTGCTCTTCAGGCTGACAAGAGAGGGGGAGTTGATTGGGGGAGGGGGAGGGAAATCGGAGGCGGTGGTGCAACAGTGGTGCAAAGCTTGTTCAAGTAACCAACCAATATCTTATTGGATTTAAAGCTCACTCCATGAGATGCAATCCATAACCCAGTGCTGTTAGATGTCTAAGAACATGAGACGTGATAGCGCAGAGACCTAGGTGAAAACCAAACACTAGTGTTCTGCTAAAAGAAATAGCAACAAAATGACTCATAAGTACATTATGCCATACTCATAGGCCAGTGTATTGCTCAGCCATCATCAGAATATCTTCTCTCTTTAATTTTTGCTTTTTCTCACTTTTTTTTTCTGTGACAGGATGTTTCTATGTACCATGGTGTCTATCTTGGAAACAAGTTCTTTTAGACCAAACTGGACTTGAACTCACAGAGATCTGCCTGCCTCTGCCTCCCAAGTGCTGGGATTAAAGGCATGTAATTCCATACCACCAAGCTTACAATCTTCTTTTTTTTTTCTTTTTTTTTTGGTTTTTCGAGACAGGGTTTCTCTGTGGCTTTGGAGCCTGTCCTGGAACTAGCTCTGTAGACCAGGCTGGTCTCGAACTCACAGAGATCCGCCTGCCTCTGCCTCCCGAGTGCTGGGATTAAAGGCGTGCGCCACCATCGCCCGGCTTACAATCTTCTCTTTGCATCAGATGAGAACAAAAACAGAGAGCCACAAATGCACAATGTGTAGAGTGGGAGAGCCCTTGGAAATTAAAGTCTTATAAGGGATGTTTCTATCAAATCTTTTCCCCAGAGCTCCAGGAACTGTGAACAAGGAGGCAAAAAGAATGTAAGAGCCAGAAGGGAAGGAGGACACCAAGGATTCGATCCTTCCAGACACAACATGGCTTGCACACAAATGAACTCACAGAGACTGTGGCAGCATGCACAGGGCCCACATGGGTCTGCACAGATGGGGTCCTAGAACTAAAGAGAGAAGTGGACATAAGACCTCCTACCTAACACATAGGCTACCTCCAATCGGTGGTCATTTGCAAATGACAATTTAATTTTGTTAAAGAGAGTAATGCTGAATAAACAAACCATTTTTAAGGGAGGACCTCATGCCCAGCTATTGATGGCCAACACAAAACAAACTCAATGGCATCTTGGAAGGTTCTTTGTCTCATAAATTTAAGTCAGGTTTTCATTTTCTTTTGTTTATTTGTTTTTTAACTTAAAGATACTCTGCACATCTATTATAACTTACAGTTTTGGATTCTTAAAGGATTCCTGAGTGTGAATGCATGTGCCTCTGCAGCATTTTTTGTACTTTTATTTTGACTCTTTGACTCTTTTTCTTGTTCAGTTCTTTTTTCTTATTATGATTTGTTTTCTTTTGATTTATGTATTATGCTTATTTATTTTAGTATTATTCCTTAGATGCCTGTTTGTTTTCAATAAGAGAAAAATAGGGTTTGGATTCAGATGGGAGAGGAGGTGTGTAAGAACTGGAAGAGGTAGAGGGAGGAGAAATTGCAATCAGAATATATTGTATAAAAATATTTTTCAGTAAAAGAGAAAACTTGTCTAAGAATCTCTTGAAAGAGGAACCTTGGTGATTAATCCTCTCTCATCTTTTGAGAACACATAGCAATTCTTGTAAGGTACTCGGAAAATGACACACTCCGTTGACCACTATGTCCGTTCAATAAAACAAAATGACCTACATTGTAAGGGTGTGATGAAAAAAACTGATTTCAAAATCAGTTGGGTATGAGAATTTCCTGTTTAGCCTTCAGAGACACGTTAGTGAGAAATCTACTTCTCCACAACTGACTCACCCTGAGCCTCTGGGGGAGCCTGCTTAGTTCACTGTCACAGATGTCCTGGGTTCTGCCACTGACTTTCAACTTTTGTTATTCAGCCCCCAGAGGCCTCCTGTGAGCTCCTCACCCACGTAGGTGCAGGAGGCCTGACTGGAGAGGGATCTTTTCACTGCTTCCTTGTCTTCAGCAGCCCATTCAGTTCAGGGGACTCTGAAATGCTCCATGTAGAGCCACTGAGCCGCAGTTCTAAGCAGGGAATCAAACTGGAGCTTGGGTGTCTTTAAGTCCCTCAGGGAAATCCAGCTCATGGAACACATTGGAGGACTGTCTCAAAGTTCTGTCCTTGCTGTCTGTATAAAGTTAGCCACATACATGTGTTTGTATTTCCTTATCAATATAATTAAACCTACAGCTATAGGAGACCTGATGATGAAGTATTGATTTTAAGTGTTGTCATTTGTCCTCTGGGTATCTTTGGGTAACAATATATTGATTTATGCCAGAGGGCACAGATTGAGAGCTTGATATGCCAAGCTGGGTACTATCTGCCTTGCATGCTTTATTTTGTACATACTTGAACTTAGATTATAGATGAATAAACAGGGTTATTAGATTCCAAATATTTATAATTGTTTACCAGTCATGTATTATATTACTCAAAGCCAGAATTAATTCTAGATCTCACTGATTAAAGGACTTGGGATTAAATTATAAATCAAATCTTCTTATAACTGAATCAGCAATCTGATAAAATGGCTTATTTTAATAACCACATGTTCTGTGAGTAAGTATGAACTAACAATATTTGGATATATAGTGTCTTTACTTTATCCCTTTGTTAGCTTAAAAGATTAGCCCTAAATCAATAACAAATTATTGCATCATATAAAATAAATACTATAATATCCTTTGAAAAAAAGTTTTGAAATGTCACAAATATTGTTTAATTTATACATGTTTATTCTGACATAAAATCTTTTCCAATACTTACAATACCTTTTATTATTTTTGCAATTTCGTAAAGCTCTTCCATCACTAAATATATGTTAATTTAAAAGCGAATGGTTCATTTTCTTAAATTCATATAAAATATTGATCCAAAATAAGATAATATAAACAATTAAATATATCAATATTTGTATTAACTAATTTAGATCATTATATTTTTATTTCTTATTAAATTCAAACAATATAAAATTGATACATAATATATTCTGATATAGCATTGGGCCTTTTCATGAAGGTATTACATCATTTGGTATCAATTGCCTCAAGTTTGTTACTGTTCTTACATGATAAGATTTAAATAATTATTCTGTTTCAAAAGAGATATTATGTCTCATGACTTTGGGGACATATGTTGGGTGAGTTTGAGGACATAAGGAAACTAAATTCAATGTATAATATTACCATTAATTAGTGAATCTTTTCGTCTCACTAATTTGTTTTTTTTTCCAGTTTCCCTTATTGTACAAATTTGTCAAATTTGTAGTATGTTTTTAAACTATAACACATAACTCAAGGCCCATGGTAAAATTAGATGCTTCAACTGTACAAAAGCTCCAGTTCTCTGGGCTCCTTTATGACTGCATCAGGATGTCTTCTTAAGTAGAATGACCATAGCTCCTCACAGGGCTGTAGACATGAGTTATGAGTCATTTGCTCAGAACTGAACACGTGACTCAGGACCCAGGGAAGCAGCAAAGGAAACCCAGGGGCACTCACAGCTCCATTTCAGTTACCCCGCAGGAAATCAGCTGATGGAACTCAGCCTTCATAATGATTCCCAGAAACATCTCAAGAACAACAGGCAAAGCCACTGCAAAAGTAAGGCATTGAATGGGCCTTCAGTGTAACTGTTCTGGATTGGTGACTGACTGGCTTGCAGACAGGAATTGGCTGCTTACTGAAAGGAAAGAAAACCCTAAACTGACGCATGCTGTTATGTTTATTATTTGAACAGTTTAGATTCAGTGTTGCAAGAATATATGATCGTTTTATTCACTAGAAATGCAATGATATTGCCTACAAACCAATTGCATCACAGGGGAAGGCCAGGGAGCTGTGTTTATTCTGCTGATTCTCTGCGTTCTCTTTTGTATAAATGCTGTGAACATCTGTGTCCATTTTCTATCTCTGCAGAAATTATATTACCTCCAGAGAAGCTCATCTCTGGGATCCTGGGTCTTATCTGGTTTGCTTTATTGGTTACCTTGGTGATAATGACCAGAATTGTCTTTCCATGTAAGCATGCTTTTGAGATATTATAAATGAGCTTTTGTCTTTATTGATGACATGTCTTTCATTGATTCTTCCTAGTGAGGAAAATGCTTTTAATTTCAAGTAAATATGTGGAATAAATTTCAAATTTTTATTCTAATTTTGTCAAAGTTAAAAAGAAGAGGGGCATTATAATGTTTGCTTTAAAATATATAAATTATGATTTTACAATTTAACAAAATGCTTTAGAATATTTAATTGAGAAACAAACTAGTTTTGGAAGTGTTTTTGTCATCTTATGGGTTGTCTTGTAAAAATGCTGAAATTTAGGAATATATTGAAATAATTCTTTCCAAAGCTTTTACCATATAACTCAGATCATAGACATTACAATAGTATTCTGTGTTATTCTAATTCAAATAGCACATAAATTTTAAACTAAGGGATTAAAATTGAAATAATTACTTTAAAAGTCAAATATACTAAGAATTTCATAAACCCTCCAAACACTAAACTAAAGGAGCAATCCCACCCATTCCTACAAGTTAGAAACGTACACTTTGCTTGTCTCTTCACCATTTTATTTTATTAAGTAAATTTACTAAGAATTACTTTAACCAATTCTTATCATGTAAGAACAGATACTGAACCAAAGAAGAAGATCCAACCCTCGCTTAACACAAGTCTGAAACGTACACATTGCTTGTCAAAGTTCTGATGCTTGTACACATAATATTTTGTGTTTAACTTAAGCGAGGCCAAGATAATGATGTATTTATAGGAGGAGAATGATCAGATATAAAACTATGGGCCAGAAGTTGCTACTATGCTTCAGTGTGTTTGAGTCTGCATTTTTTTTTCTTAACGACAAGCATCTGGAGTTCATAGGTATATTTTATGCATAGATGCTCAAAAATATGCAAACATAAATTAACTTTCATTATTAAATTCCTGTTGCTTCTAGATAATAATCTTTCTTCAGAACACCCTTGTCGTTCTTGTCCAAAGGAGTGGATGTCGTATTCCCACAGTTGTTATTACATTAATGGGGAGAAAAAAAATTGGACTGACAGTTTGGTGTCCTGCAACGCCAAAAACTCTAGTCTGCTTTACATAGATAGTGAAGAGGAACAGGTAAGAGCTGCCGTGTGTCAATCATTGCTTAACCTTTTTTCGTGTCGGTATGATGTGTGTGGAATTGATTCATATTCTTGCACATGTTTCATGTATTTACAACTCTTTATAACATTTCATTGCTTTATTTTAGAACATTTTATTTATATTTGTATACTGGTAGTGTATACTTATTTCCAGATATTTCTTATTTTATGAAAACCATTCTTGTGTAAGTTCATTTACTCTGAAATTAACTTTGCCATTTAATTTTACCATACACAAAAGTACCTATATGTATATGAGAGTTAATATTGGTCAGAATGTGAATAGGTGGTTGCAATTATAATCTGATAACTAGGCAGACACATTCACTTCTTTCATGTCCCTTCCCGATGCATACTCTCATGAGGTCTTCCTGCACAAAACCTTTTAATCAGGAGTTTTCTAATCATTTAGACAGGATATTGCTCTTACTGGAATGCTGGATGTTACGCTGTAGAAATTGGACATGCAGGATCCACTTTAGGCTAAAGTTACCTAAAGCTGACTTTTGCTATAATTAGTGGCACATTTCAAAAGAGTGTGATCAGACATATGCATGCATTTTTGCATAGAAATCCTGCAATTCAGTGGTTATCAAACTGTGTGTTGCAATCCCTTTGAGGGTGGAGGACCCTTTCACTGGGGTCACCTAGGATAGGGAAAATCAGATATTTATATTAAGATTCATAACAGTAGCAATATTACAGTTGTGCAGTAGGAAACAAAAATAATTTTATGGTTCTGGGTTACCACCACATGAGGAATTGTAAAAAGGCATTGCAGCATTTGGAAGGTTGAGAACCAACACTATTGTTCTTACAGAAAATCATTGATCTATGCTCCTGCATTGATTTGCAGTTTGCAGTTTTATACTTCTGTATATTGTAAGCATAACATTCTAAAGCCCACTCTTTCTGGTGGTCTTTGAAGGAAGACATGACTGTTACACCCTCAAGGACACAGGCATTTGTACTTATGGGATCCCAGACACCAGGTCCCACACTGCTGTTTTTCAGAAAGTTAGAGAAGCCCTTCATATGAAGAATTACCCTATTAGGTGCTTTCAGCCTTGCCTAATACTGTTGGAATGTCTGTTTTATACATGGAGGAGAGGTCTCATAATCAACATTTTGTTGTTTGGGTTCTGAGAGAGAGCATGTAGGGTAATTTTCTTCCACTGGACAAGAGACACAGGTTGTCCTGCCACTTCGTAGTCCTCCATCTTCAGGTGTCAAGACATTTCAGCTTTTTGTTTCAGAATTCTTTGCTTGTGTCTTTTATTAGAACTCTCCAAGTTTGCCCTTTATTGATAACAGTAGCCAAAAGAAGATTTAATACTACCCTTTCAGCAATCCACTCCTACAGTGATAGACAGTAGTTGAGGCTCAGCTACTTAGTGATAACATGATACTCAAAAAACAGAAACTATGTCCACTGCATCACTCATTTCTTCAATAGTAAACCATGACCTTCCTTTTAAAACTGAACTGTGAGAAACGGTAGAAAAATTAATTTGAGCATAATACCCAGAGAATTTCATACATAACTTTTGAAATTTGTTTGAATATCTGTTATGCTTGTGTTTTTAGCTTAAATATCCATTGAGTTGCATAGAGCAATTCCCGATTTCCCACTGATAGAAGAATAAAACTTATAACTATAAACATTTAGAAGTTAATTCTAAGTCAACATGACATACATATGTGAATGTTTTGGCAACGTAAGAAATCTTCTCAACTTTAATAAGTAGATTCATATTGGATAATAAACATACTATGACAGAATATACTAACACATTTAAAAAATAATAAGAACCTTCATACTGATAAAATTCCTTGATTCTCTGGTAGGAATTTCTGATATCCCTCTCACAGTTTGCATGGACTAGCGTCTTTCGGGAGAGGAGAGATCTCCACTGGGTTTGGAAAAAAGACTCAACTTTCAAACCAGAGTAAGTTTTCATGAATAATGCAATAGATAAGAAAAATATCATACAAAGAAAGCCTCAAAAGAATGGTATCTGTAAATGAAGCTGAATTATTGACAGGCTACTGATGCTTGTCAAGCCACCTCCTGTGGAGTCTACGTGATCTCGCATATAAGATGTGGCACAAACTTCAAGGAAGCATGCCTGCAGAGAAGTTGTGTGTGTGCTGTGCTTCCTGCATTGGAGCCCTTGCACTTTTGGGATTACCTGTTTATGTTTGAAGGAATACAGTCTTCTTTCTTCTGGAAGGGAAGATAGTATGTTTAAGTTTCCAGAGTCTACTGATGAGTCATTGCCATAGACAGGAGTAATGATGCTAATGGAAGAAGATGGGTTAGCATTCAAGGGTTTCCTGGTTTAATCTGGTGCTTAGTAAATAGAGAAAAAAGGCAAACTTAATTAAGCAATTAAGACAGATTCAGCAAAAATGCTATAAGGGTAGAAGAGAGAGATAAATGCCTGTAATTTGGGAAAGGTTTGAAAAGGAGTTAGAAATATGGAGAAGGAGATGGAAAGAAATAGTTCTTCTTCATAGATTGCAGAAATATAAAAATATTGTAGACTGTTAGCCGCAACCAGACCATAGTTCAAAATTCCATGAACTCATAACCTATATAGAGATGTATATCAAAACTAATGCCAAGCCATGTCTAGCATGACCAACCACAGACTCATACCAGGGACATCTGTCTGATGAAAATTTTCATGTATCTGATATAATATTCTAAAAGTAATCTCTACCACATGAAAAAATAACACATGCTGGTAAGCAATCTTTTCTGTGTAAGGATTAGCCTCATGCGTAGTAAATACGTATTCAGATGCAATTATTTGAGTCTTGTGTCTGTTTGTCATTCACCTATTCCTGAGACCCTGTTCTATCATTCCCAGTGCTCCGGTTTTGTGAGAGGAGGCCGCTTGTTTGTTCCTGATTGCTCAGCCCCAAAATAATCACACAAAAACTGTTTGTTTTATTTAAATCACTACTTGACTCATTAGCTCTAACTTCTTATTGACTACCTCTTACATATTAATTTAACCCATTTCCATTATTCTCTGTATCACCATGAGACTTTGGCTTACAAGGAAAAATTCTGGCATCTATCTCCAGTGGGGCATCATGGCTTCTCTCTTCCAACATTCAGCTGAGTTTCCCCACCTAACTCTGCCCTGCTATTGACTCAAGGCAGTTTCTTTATTAACCAATGGTATTCACAGCATACAGAGAAGGAATTTCACATCACCCTGTTTGAGTTGGTCCATTGTAGATACTGACTTTCATGACCTGATCATGTGAATATGAAGAATGGCCTATTTGGCTTTCATAATAATCAGTCATTACCACACTATTAATGAAGATGCCATTGCCTATGTGCATGAGATCCTTATTTTGTACTTATTTATAGGAGTCACTCGTTAATAGGTTATCCACATAAAGTATATATGAATCTCGTGTTTTTACCATTGCAGGATAAAAGAAGTTTCCCATGTTGAACAAAACTGTGTCGTGCTGTCATCCTCTGGTCTCACAGCAGATAAGTGTACAGATTTACATAAATATCTTTGTAAGCAAATGCTCACCAACTAAAACACCTGCACTTGGAGTCTATCAGGTAATGTTGCATTTCATAACTTGAAAATAGGATTAAGATTGTGTACGTATTAAAGTGAATTGTGTTATTTGATCTAATAGTGAATTTTTACAAAAACGAATATTGAAGACTATTAAACACACTAAAGTACAAATATTACTTATGTATCTCAACCTTTTTGATCAAGATATACTTATAATATTAAATTTTATAACAGATTACATATATCCAAGGACAGTTCCTGTAGAAGTCCTGTTACAGTTCAAATTTACCATCCAATATGTTGTTGTCATAAGCTGGAAGCTGAAGATTATAAACTGAATTTCCTTAGTACAGCTAGGTTTTTCATTTATTAACTAGATTTTCATATATATGTAGATACACTTGTTCTTCCCCTCCCAACTTCTCTTCCTTGCACCATCCACTCCTCTTCTGTTTCTACTCAGAAAAGGCTGGTCTACCGGGGATATCAACAAATATGGTATATCAAGTTGAAATAAGACTGGACACCTTTCCTCATCTTAAGGATAAATGAGGCAACTGGTAGGAGGAAAAGGGTCCCAAAATGTAAGCAAAAGTATCAGAAGCAGACACCACCCCCTCTGTTAGGAATTCCATAAGACCAATCTACATAACTGTAACATACATGCAGAGGAACTAGATAAGTCCCAAGCAGTCTCCCTGATTGTCAGTTCTGTCTCAGTGAGTCCCTTTATGTCCATGTTAGTAGCTTCGGTGGGTTTTTTTGTGGTGTCCTGAACCCTTCTGTCTCCTAGAATCCTTCTTCCACTATCTCCATAAGCATTTGTCAAGTTCCGACTAGTGGCTCTCTGATGGTGATTATGTCAGGTTCTTGTCTATGAGTATAGCAGAATATCATTAAGAATAATCTCATTAACTTTTTTTGCCAGTCATGTTTGGTTCTATTTTAGCTATCCTATTTGTTGTTGTTCCATTTGAAGTTGAATATTGTTCTTTTAAGGTCTGTGGAACTGGATTGGAATTTTGATCAAGACTGCATAGAATCTGTAGATTGGTTTTGGTAAAATGTTCACTTTTACTATTATAATCTACTGACCCAAGAACATAGGAAACATTTCCATCTTCTGATATCTTCATCAAAGACTTGAAGTTCGTCAGGCGGTGGTGGCACACACCTTTAATCCCAGTATTCGGGAGGCAGAGGCGGGCAGATCTCTGTGAGTTCGAGGCCAGCCTGGTCTACAAGAGCTAGTTCCAGGACAGGAACCAAAAGCTATGGAGAAACCCTGTCTCGAAAATACAAAAAAAGAAAGAAAAAAAAAAGACTTGAAGTTCTTGTTATACATGTTTTCAATTGCTTGCTTAGATTTATCCCACGGTATTTTATATTATTTGAAGCTATTATGGTGGGTATTAGTTCCTTGAATTCCTTTGAAGCCCATTTGTAATTCATATCTAAAAGAACTACTGACTTTCTAAAGTTAAACTCATATCCAGCCACTAGGCTGAGGGTGTTTGTCAGATGTAGGTGTGCCCTGCTAGAATTTTGAGTCACTTTTGTATACAGTCATATCATGTACAAATTATATTACTTTGACTTCTTCCTTTTCAATTTGCATTCCTTTGATCTTCTTCACTTCTCATTATTTCAGCTAGAATTTCAAGTACTATATTGAATAGATATGGAGAGAGTGAAAAGCCTTGTCTCACTCCTGATTTTTAGTGGTATTGCTTTGAATATTTCTCTACTTAATTTGTTATTGGCTATCAGTTTGCTGAAAATTGCCTATACTATATTTTAAAATGTCCCCTGTATCCCTGATCTCTCCAGTAGTTTTTCATGAAGGGGTTTTGGATTCCGTCAAAGGCTTTTTCAGCATCTAATGAGATGATCATGTGCTTTTTTTTCTTTTAGTTTGTTTATATAGTGAATTACAATGACCAAATTTTGTAGGTTGAACCATCCCTGCATCTCTGGGGTGAAAATCTCTTGATCCTGGTGGGTGATCCGTATTATGTGGTCTTGGATTCAATTTGCAAGTATTTTATTGAGTAGTATGCATCCATGTTAGTGTTCATGAGGAAAATTGGTTTGTAATTCTCTTCTTTTGTTGAGTCTTTTTGTACTTTGGGTACCAGTTTGACGGTGGCCTCTTAAAATAAATTTGGCAATGTTTCTGAAGTGATTTCTTTTATGGTTTTAGTATCAGAGGTCTGCAAAACTTGTAAGGAAAAAAATTAAATTCACACATAAAATATTTTCAACTTTGTAACATTTATTTCATGGCTCTTTAATCAATGCCTTGTGTCTATTGCTTCTTCCTTTTGTTTTTAAATTCTCTTTCACATTCATTAATGTTATGTGTTTGCATGTGTGTGCATACACACACACACACACACACTATTGCCCATGTACAGAAGTCAGAGGACAGTTTACAGGAGTTGGTTATTTCTTTCTAACGTATGGGAGTTAGGGTTTAAACTCAGTTTCAAAAGTTTGGTGGCAAACACATTTACCCGCTGAGTCCTTCCACAACCCTTTGTTTTGTTTTGAAGACAGTGTTTAACTGTTTAGCACAGTCTGTCATCAAACTGTCAGCAAGCATTCTGCCTCGTAAGAGCAGAGACTTGCCTGGGTGGTGAAGCAAGCCTTTAATCCCAGCACTTGGGAGGTAGAGGTAGGTGGATCTCTGTGAGTTGAGACCAGCCTGATCTACAGAGCTAGTTCCAGGACAGACTCCGAAGCTACAGAGAAACCCTGTCTCGAAAAAAAAAAAATTAAAAAAAAATAATAAATAAAAGAGCAGAGACTTACAGGTGTGTGTCGCCAACATTGGCTTTCTGTCTTTTCAATGGAATCGACTTTGGTCCTTATTGATCTTTTTTGTTGTAATTTTTTTTCTTGATCATAATTTTGCAGTGTATTTTTTCCACTTTCTGCTTCATTTTTTGAGAATTGTAACTTGTTTTGCTTTTCTGATTTCAGTTTTTATGAATTCATGTCATATTGAAGCCTTCCTTCTGTAATTTTGCCTTTAAAGAATCAATTTTTTATAAGAAAAAAATGTGCTTTTTATAATTCTTTTTTTGTGAAAAGCCATTAAGATAATCTATTTGTCCCATCATTATTTAGAAGTGCGCTTCTGATTTAGAAACTACATGTTTTGAAAGTTTGGCCATTTATTGTTTTTTTTTTTTTGATAAACTGAGGACTGTGGTTTTATGGTTTCTATAATTAGAGAACTTGTTTCATGTTTTATTTACTTTTAATTAATTTTAATTTGAATAACTTCAGTTTTAATGTAATATGTAAGCATGACTAGTGGCTATAACAGCTACTGTGTAGACAACTCATCTTTAAATACTTTCTAATTATACACTTGGAAATATTGGTATAGTTTTAAGGAAATTTCTCAAATGGATCTAAGAACTTAACCCTTCCAGGCTCACAGACGTGAATATGTGAGCAAATTCCCATGTTAACTACAGCTTAATTATTTTGTAACCTTATAGATTAATCTGTTGGCCAAGGTATGGTGCAGAAGTGTCTAGGTCCCATTTGGGATTAAACTCCTCTCTTAAAGGCTATGTTATATTATTTTTCAGTTATTTTAGGTACATAATAGTTAGTGAAATATTATTTGTGGTTGGCATAGCAATTTTATCATTATTGAACATTCTTCTTAATCTCCTAAATTGGTTATTATTCTCTTATGATAGTACATTATTGGTTCATTTTTTATTTTCATCTTTTCTTTTTCTGTTGAGAGTTTCTTATTCATATAAGAAAGTTGAATTATAAACCCATATTAATTTAAGCTGAATATTATTTACATTTAATATATTATTAGATTACTGTGATTTTTATAAGTTGCTTGCATATATAACTAATTCTATTTTTTATTTAATTTTGGACACTACTACCTCATGAACTCTTTTCCTGTTTCTTTGTCTTTTCACCATATTTTCATTGATCATATGATATTACATAAATTTATAAATGTCACTAAGATATATTAATTTAGCTTTAATTATTTTTCAATTGCTGTCTCACAGTTTACAACATAATCTTTACTCCTTAAAATCCACAAAATTGGTAATTTTGGTCTTTTGAAAACAAACAAAAGTTCCAACAATGTTCTACTTTTATTCACTGTTTATTCTATATGTTCTTCCTGAAGTGCTATGGTATCATATAGCAAATTTATAAATTTGATATATTGCCATCAATATTGCATCTATTTACTATCTATTTAAGGGCACTCAGCAGTTCCTTCTATTCTTCATTTTGCAATTTCAAGGCTGTAATTCAAAGGAAGTGTTTATCTTTAAAAGAACTTCAAATGTTTCCTTTAGTTGTAATCAAGTGGTGACTTTCTTTTTACTAATTCCTGAGAAATCGATTAATTTTGGTATCATAGTAAAAAATACATTTACTTCTTTTTTACTTCCAAATTATTCATTTTTAGCTTCCAAATTCCTTTAACAAGAGTCAACGGAAAGTTATTTTAACAGTACTATACTGAGAGATGCATAATAGAAAAAAATGTGACTAACCTCTTCATATTATTTTAAAAAGTTACTTTCCACATATTCAAAGATAAATTATAATTATTCTTGTGTTAAATCATTTGCTTGGTTTTCAGATTTTTGTTATATCATTATGTGGACAGAGATTTCATGGAGTTAGATGACAGAAAAGAGAAAGCCCATATCATTGCATATAATAATATGCTTTAATTATGTAGGTTATATAACTTAAAGCTTCGAGTTAATGTCCATGATGTTAATAGGCTTAACTATATCAAACAAGAAAAAGGAACATTAATGAATATGACATGGTTTGCTTTAATTTACAGCTTTAAATCTTAAGTGTAGTAATATGTAAGCAGAATGTTGAATATGTATAGAGCACATATATGAAGCACTTAAAATAAGATTCCATTTACAAAAAGGAAGTATAATTAATGGAAATATAAGTACTTTCCTTATAGGAGAAATATAAGTTCTTGTGCTCACAGATAAGCACTCGAACTACCAGGAATGTTAACCTCACAAAGTGTTCTCTTCAAAGTAATAACCTCTTTTCCACCCAGAAGGCTGAGAGCAGAAGGGGCTAACAGCTTGGGGATTTTTTCAATGTTTGTATGGCAAAAGTAACATTAGACCTTAATCTAGATCCTTATTTTGAGCCTGTTTTCTTAGTTAATGTATAGAGCCTACTTTTATTGAAAGATGTCACTTGTACTTTACACAGTGCAGTTAGTTTCGTTTGTTTGCTATGTTACTGGGAATTATCCCACATGCTGGGCAAGTTCTGTGCCACTGAGATAAATCCTAAACCACAGAATGTCATTATGTGGGCAATCACTATACAGGTCAGAATAAATTTCATTTCTGAAGAGTTCGGGAATTAAAACTTAGATTGGATTGAGCTCAATCTTGCAGAGGATTTCTGGCCATAAACAATCCTGAAGTGTCAGATAACATTGTCCCTTTTGATTGATATTGATAATGTATATTGTATGGGTAAGTCTAATGTCAAAACATTTTCAAACATAAAACGCTTGTTTCTTAAAAACTTTAATGATTTCTCAGAACTATTGAGCCATTCAAACTAAAGAATAGTATCTCATTTTAAAGACTACTAGTAATCAGTAAATACAAGCATGATAGTAAAATAATTACTATATGTGTGATAGAAATATTATCCTCATACCTATGTAGCCTCTAAACTTTGACCATTATATCTCATAATTGTCATAAAAACCTGACTTATCATTTATAAAATAAAATAAAAAATGAATATATTTATTCTAATTAGTGGGCTCAGTAATATTCTGGACAGTGTAATTAAGGCATTTATGTGATCTTGCTTCAAAGTAGTGATGTTTTTACTTACGGGCATTTTTCTAATACTGAAAATTGTGTGCCAGACAAGGGCTTTACTACAGATTACTCCTTCGCATTTTTGTTTTCTGCCTGGGTCTTACATGGTTTTATTCCTGAAACACGCATGGATTTCTATAGGCCAGAATGTTATTAAGTTTAAGACACTTCAGCCTCAACTTCCAAAGTAGCTTGAGTTATAGTTTTAAGCCACTAAAGAAGGTGCATGCAGAGACTTCTCATTCAAATGTGTTCAATAACACATTTACTGGAAATGCAAATATCCATTCTAAATATAAAATTAGATTTGTGAATATGTCATTTTGGTCTGAGTTTGTTTTTTCTATTCTCTATGCATTTTACTTCCTGTGCAGCTGTCTCCCTCCATATTGCTCATTTCTTCAATTTCCCTCTACAGATCTCCTGCTCCCTTCAGATGAACTTGTGACTGGACTCCAAAGGATCATCTGATCTCTCTAAATACCTCACTTCATTGTGGCAAACACAATTATCACCTGTGAGAAGGTTTTAGATTATTATAAGGAAGTTTTCTTTCTGAGCGCTGGAAATCTCTGTATATAGATTTTCATATTTATGTAATTAAAAATTAGTCAAATATTTATTCAGAATTCATCAAAAGAATAATGACAAAATTATTGCTTACTGGTTTTTATATCTATATCTTGTAACTCTAAGACATGCCTCTGCAAACCCTTATGAAGATGTTAATTAATATGTGTAAGTTGTTACATTAACTATTGCAATGTTTGGTAGTTTTGACATTTATGATTTTATAATATTGTCCTTCAAAGTTTAATTTCTATAATAATTTTCTGTATTAAATAATTTTTATTATATAGTCTCATATTTTTATATAAAAATATTTAACTAATACATTAAAATTTATATTTGTAGGCATATTAATTATTTCAGAGTGCCTCTTTTAATTAAGGACAGACCATTTTCTCATCAATAAACCCCAGCAAAATACACAATAACTGACAAAGTTCCAATATTTGCACAGGCTTATTTGTCTTGATCTCAGACTACACAAAAGTGATCAATACTTTCAGGAAAAATAAACAATAAAAATTAGTCAATGAATCTTCACAGATAAAGACTTTAGGAAAACATTTATTCATATACAATATTCAAAGGAAATGCTTGAAATCACTATTTTCTTTGGTATCAATTCCCTCAAATTTGCTACTGCTTTTACATAGCAAGATTTAAACAATTGTGTCTCAAAAGAGTCGTTTTGTGCCATGATTTTGGAAACATTTGTTGTGTGTTTTTTTGTGTTCCTAATAAGGGGATAGATTTAGGAATGTGTGCCTGACATTTCTCTATGCATATGTGTATTAGTTGTGTGCCATTTTATATGTATCACCCTATGAGAGTGCATGTGATGTATACATGCCTGTTTATAACTATGAACAATGCAAAGTCATTAAATATCAATGCAGTCTCAGGGAGATAATTTCTAATCTTTGCTATGTTATTTCCATTGTTGTACAAAAAAGCAGTTAACATCTTACAACAGCTGTTACATTACTGTACAAAGAAAAACGTGAAGTGATAGTTTGATTTCCTGTCCCATGAGATTTCTGCTTTGTAGACTACCAAGATAGATCAATGGCTACCATACTTTATGGGCAAGGCTGAGGACCAGCATTTGGAACAACAGAAACCATATAAGTGCTTGACAGATGTGGCCTCAAGCAGGTAATCCCAGAGTGTGGGAGGCAGAGATACAAGATCGTTAGAGTAAAAAAGACAGCTAGAACACACATATCAGTGAGTTCTAGGATCAACAGAGAGCCTGCCTCAATGTAGAAGATGCAGAACAATCGATTTTCTCAACTTTGTGACTGAAACAAGGTGTGGCTATAGGAACTGAAATGAAACTAGTATGCTTCTGCAATATAAAAATATAAATAGCCGGGCAATGGTGGCGCACGCCTTTAATCCCAGCACTCGGGAGGCAGAGGCAGGTGGATCTCTGGGAGTTCGAGACCAGCCTGGTCTACAGAGCTAGTTCCAGGACAGGCTCCAAGCCACAGAGAAACCCTGTCTCGAAAAATGAAAAAAAAAAATATATATATATATATATATATAAAATACTATGAAGTCAAAACAGGAAATATGTTTCAGAGACTTGTAAATAATATAGAAACACATGTACAAGAAAATGGAAGAGTTTTAGCAATATAATTTTGGCAGACAAGAAATAAGGGTTTTTCTAGTGGCAGATAAAAGAGTAACAAAGCAAAAATGCCACAAAGCAAACCTTAAAATATTGAAAAGATTCTTCTGTGTAATACAGATAGGAACTTTTAATTTAGTTTATTTACTAAATAGTTGTTGATAGAGGAGCAGCGGGCTGTGTTCCCGCCGTGCTCAGCTCCCGCACGGCTAGCTTTATACCCAGAAATAACAACACATAAATTGTATTCCTTTAAACACTGCCAGGCCCATTAGTTCCAGCCTCTTATTGGCTAACTCTCACATCTTGATTAACCCATTTCTAATAATCTGTGTAGCACCACAAGGTGGTGGTTTACCAGAAAGGATCTTAACCTGCATCCATCTTGGAGAGGAAGGCTATAGTGTCTGCTTGAATCTGCTTCTTTCTCCCAGCATTCTGTTCTGTCTACTCTGCCTACCTAATTTTCTGTCCTAGCAAAGGCCAAGCAGTTTCTTTATTAATTAACCAATGAAAGCAACAGATAGATATAAGACTCACCTCCATCAAATAGTAATATTTGAAATTTGTTATTTAAAACTGGACATTCCTATTAAATTATAAGCAGTTACAATTAAGGATAGAATAGTTATATAACTAGATATTTAATATTTTAATTTTACTGACACAGCATAACACTGATAACATTCAATGATATCTACCCACCTAACATTTATTTCATTGAAAAGATTTTAAAGAAAAATTTATTTTTGAAAATGAAATAAAATGTAGTGACTTCAAGAATTTTAACATGCAAAATTCGTGAAGTCATTGTTTTTTACTGCTGAGTAGTATTCTAATGTGTATATATTCCACACTTTCTTCATCCATTCTTCCATCGAAGGGTATCTAGGTTGTTTCCAGGATCTGGCTATTACAAATGATGCTGCTATGAACATAGTTGAACAAATGTCCTTGTCATATGATCGGGCATCTCGTGGGTATATTCCCAAGAGTGGCATTGCTGGGTCCACGGGTAGGTTGATCCCAAATTTCCTGAGAAACCGCCACACTGCTTTCCAAAGTGGTTGCACAAGTTTGCATTCCCACCAGCAATGGATGAGGGTACCCCTTTCTCCACAGCCTCTCCAGCAAAGGCTATCATTGGTGTTATTGATTTTAGCCATTCTGACAGGTGTAAGATGATATCTCAGTGTTGTTTTGATTTGCATTTCCCTGATCGCTAAGGAGGCTGAGCATGACCTTAAGTGCCTTTTGGCCATTTGAACTTCTTCAGGTGAGAATTCTCTCTTCAGATCAGTGCCCCATTTTTTAATTGGGTTAATTAGCATTTTAAAGTCTAGTTTCTTGAGTTCTTTATATATTTTGGAGATCAGACCTTTGTCTGTTGCGGGGTTGGTGAAGATCTTCTCCCAGTCAGTGGGTTGCCTTTTTGTCTTAGTGACAGTGTCTTTTGCTTTACAGAAGCTTCTCAGTTTCAGTAGGTCCCATTTATTCAATGTTGCCCTTAATGACTGTGCTGCTGGGGTTATACCTAGGAAGCGATTGCCTGTGCCCATTTGTTGTAGGGTACTTCCCACTTTCTCTTCTATTAGGTTCAGTGTGTTCAGATTGATATTGAGGTCTTTTATCCATTTGGACTTGAGTTTTGTGCATGGTGATAGATATGGGTCTATTTTCATTCTTCTACAGGTTGACATCCAGTTGTGCCAGCACCATTTGTTGAAGATGCTTTCTTTCTTCCATTGTATACTTTTAGCACCTTTATCGAAAATGAGGTGTTCATAGGTTTGTGGGTTAAAATCCGGGTCTTCTATACGATTCCATTGGTCGACTTCCCTATTTTTATGCCAATACCACACTGTTTTCATTACTGTAGCTCTGTAATAGAGTTTAAAGTCAGGGATGGTAATGCCTCCAGAAGTTCCTTTATTGTATAAGATTGTTTTGGCTATCCTGGGTTTTTTGTTATTCCATATAAAGTTGATTATTGTCCTCTCAAGATCAGTGAATTTTGCATGCAAATGGATGGAAATAGAAAACACTATCCTGAGTGAGGTAACCCAGACCCAAAAGGATGAACATGGGATGTACTCACTCATAATTGGTTTCTAGAGATAAATAAAGGTCAGTGAGTCTATAATATGATATCCTAAAGAAACTAAATAAGAAAGTGAACCCAAAGAAAAACATATAGCTCTCCGCCTGGTTATGGGAAGTAGACTAGATTGCCGGGCAAATAATTGGGATCTTGGGGTGTGGTGGGAGGGGGGTAAGGGGAGAAGGGGAGAGAAATGTGAGAAGGGGAGGGTGGGGGGGGGTCTTGGGGGAAACGGGATGATTGGGATAAAGGAAGGTTGGTTAGGGGAGCAGAGAAGCACATATCTTAATTAAGGGAGCCATCTTAGGGTTGGCAAGAGACTTGGATCTAGAGGGGCTCCCAGGTGCCCAGAGTGATGTCCCCAGTTAGTTCCTGGGGCAGCTGAGGATAGGAAACCTGAAATGACCCTACCCTATAGCCATAATGATGAATATCTTGCATATCACCATAGAAACTTCATCTGGCGATGGATGGAGATAGAGTCAGAGACCCACACTGGAGCACTGGACTGAGCTCCCAATGTCCTAATGAGGAGCAGAAGGAGGGAGAATATGAACAAAGAAGTCAGGACCACAAGGGGTGCGCCCACCCATGGAGACAGTGGGGCGGATTCTTTGGGAGCTCACCAAGGCCAGCTGGACTGTGACTGAAAAAGCATGGGATAAAACCGGACTCTCCGAATTTGGCGGACAATGAGGGCTGCTGAGAAGCCAAGGACCATGGCACCGGGTTTTGATCCTACTTCATGTTCTGGCTTTGTGGGAGCCTACCCAGTTTGGATGTTCACCTTCCTAGACCAGGATTGAGGGGGGAGGACTTTGGACTTTCCACAGGGCAGGGAAACCTGACTGCTCTGCAGGCTGGAGAGGGAGGGGGAGGAGTGGGGGGAGGGGAGGAGGAGTGGGAGGGAAATGGGAGGCGGGGAGGAGGCAGAAATTTCTTTTTTTTTTCTTTTTCTTCTTTCCAATAAAAAAAATGAAAAAAAAGACAGAAAAAAAAAAAGAATTTTAACAAAATTGTAAATGACTTTTGTGTTTTTTGTACCAGCCATTAGATATAGAAAAATTATTGATTATACAAACATCAAGTTTAATATCAGTTGACAATGTATTTTGAGTTTTATAATGTTTTGTGACATTTTATGAAATATATGATACAATAAGACTACAAGGAGAAAAATGTATGTAATACCATTTATATTTGGTGTGGGTAGCCTCCTGAGACATGAGACAGAGAGAGACTTAAAATAAAATACAAGAATCCTTCCATGGAAACACCGAAACAAACCAAGCTGTTGCCAAGGATATTAGTGGCTTTCTACAAACTAACAGTAAAACTTTATTGCTGAAAACAACCCTTACACAACTCATGAAACATGGAGAAGTTGAGCTGGTAACTATGTAGAGACTTCATCCCTTCTGACTAGTGTTCATGATACTTGAAGGATTTATGATCACTACTAACGAAGAAAAGGAGACACCAACCCAGCTACAAAGTGACTTGCATGCAAGATATGCTGGTGCAATCATGGTACAAAGCTTGTGCAAGTAACCAACCAATATTTTATTGGATTTAAGTCTCACTCCATGAGATGGAATCCATAACCCAATGCTGTTAGATGTCTAAGAACATGAGACGTGATAGGCTAGAGATCTAGGGGGCAACCAAACACTAGTGTTCTGCTAAATAAAATACCAATAAAATAACTCATAAGTGACATTCTGTCATACTCATAGATCAGTGTCTTGCTCAGCCGTTATCAGAGAATCTTCTCTCTTTCTTTCTTTTGTTTTTTTTTTCTTTTTTTCTTTTTATTTTTTGAGACTGGATGTCTCTGTGTCCCTTTGGTGCCTGCCTTGGAACAAGTTCTTTTAGACAAGACTGGCCTTGAACTCACAGAGATATGATGCCTCTGGGCTTCAAGGCATGCATAATACTGTCCAGTATACAATCTTCTTTGCATCAGAGGGGAAAAAATACAGAGACCCACAAATGCACAATGTATAGCATGGGAGAGACCTTGGAAATTACAGTCCAAAAAGGGATGTCTCTATCAAATCTTTCCCCTCGTGGCTCCAGGAACTGTGGACAAGGAGGCAAAAAGAATGTAAGAGCCAGAGGGGATGGAGGACACCAAGGATTCTGTCCTTCCAGACACAACATGGCTTGCACACAAAAGAACTCACAGAGACCATGGCATCATGCACAGGGCCTGCATGTGACAGCACAGAGCAGGTGCTAGAGCTGAAGAGAGAAGTTGACACCTGTCCTCAAACCTAATATAGGCTACCTCCAATTGGTGGTCACTTGCAAATGATAATTTAGTTTTGTACAAAGGAGTCATGCTGAAAAAACTAATCATTCTTAAGGGAGGACCTCATGCCCAGCTATCGATGGCCAACACAAAACAAACTCAATGGCATCTTGGAAGGTTCTTTGTCTCATAAATTTAAGTCAGATTTTCATTTTCTTTTGTTTATTTGTTTTTTAAGTTAAAGATACTCTGCACATCTATTATAACTTACAGTTTTGGATTCTTAAGGGATTCCTGAGTGTGAATGTATGTGTCTCTGCATCTATATGCATTTTTGTACTTTTATTTTGACTTTTCCTTTGACTCTTTTTTCTTGTTCAGTTTTTCTCTCTTATTATGATTTATTTTATATATTATATTTATTTATTTTAGCATTGCTCCTTAGATGCCTTTTTGTTTTCAATGAGAGAAAAATAAGGTTTGGATTCAGATGGGAGGGGAGGTGTGTTGGTACTGGAAGAGGTAGAGAGGAGAAACTTCAATCAGAATCAATTGTATAAAAAAATATTTTTCAAGCTGGGCGGTGGTGGTGCACGCCTTTAATCCCAGCACTCGGGAGGCAGAGGCAGGCGGATCTCTGTGAGTTCGAGACCAGCCTGGTCTACAAGAGCTAGTTCCAGGACAGGCTCCAAAACCACAGAGAAACCCTGTCTTGAAAAACCAAAAAAAAAAAAATATTTTTCAGTAAAAGGGAAAACTTGTCTAAGAATCTCTTGAAAGAAGAAGCTTGGTGAGTAATCTCACCTTTTGAGAACACATAGCAGTTCTTGTAAGGTACTCGGAAAATGACACACTCAGTTGACCACTATGTCCGTTCAATAGGACAAAATGACCTACATTGTAAGGGTGTGATGAGAAAAACTGATTTCAAAATCAGTTGGGTATGAGAATTTCCTGTTCAGCCTTTAGAGACACATTAGTGAGAAATCTACTTTTCCACTCCTGACTCACCCTGAGCCTCTGGGGGAGCCTGCTTAGTTCACTGTCACAGTTTCCTGGATTCTGCCACTGACTTTCACCTTTTGTTACTCAGCTCCCACAGGACTCCTGTGAACTCCTTACCTCAATTCAGGAGGCCTGGCTTTAGGGCAAGAGAGGGAGGTTGTTACCCCTTCCTTTTCCTCACCAGCCCATTTGGTTCAGGGGACACTGAAATGCTCCATGTAGAGCAACTGAGGCACAGTTCTAAGCAGGGAATCAAACTGGAGCATGGGTGCCTTTAAGCTTCTCAGGGAAATCCAGCTCATAGAACACACTGGAGGACTGTCTCTAAGTTCTGTCCTTGCTGTCTGTGTTTGTGTTTCCTTATCAATATAATTAAATCTACAACTATAGGAGACCTGATGACCAAGTGCTGCTTTTTAGTGTTGCAATTTGTGCTCTGTGTATCTTGAGGGCACAGATTGAGGGCACTGTGGGAGCCAAGCTGGGTACCAACTGCTTTACATGCTTATTTTGTACATACTTGAACTTAGATTTTAGATGAATAAAATATTTATAATTGTTTAACAGTCATGTGCTATAGGTCTCAAAGCCAGAATTAATTTTAGATCTCACTGATTCCAGGACTCAGGGATTAAATTATTAAATCAACTCTTCTTATAACTGAATCAGTCTGACAAAATGGCTGATTTTAACAAGCACATGTTCTCCAGGTAAGTATGAACTAACAATATTTGGTTATGTAGTGCCTTTACTTTATCTCTTTGTAAGTTTTAAAGTTTAGCCATTAAATCAATAATAAATTATTTCATCAAATAAAATACATACTAAAAATCTCTTTTGAAAATAATAATTTTGAAGTGTTTCAAATATTGTTTAATTTATATGTGTTTATTTTGACACAAAATATTTTCCAATATTTATAATACCTTTAATTATTTTTGTAACTTCTCAGAACTTTTCCATTACTCCAAATAGATGCTAATTTAGTAGCGCTTGGTTCATTTTATTAAACTCATATAAAGTATTGACCCAAAATAAGATAATGTAGACAATTAAATATGTCAATGTTCTTAGTCACTATTTAGATTGTTATATTTCTATTCCTTATTAAATTCAAACAATATCAAATTGATACATAATATATTCTGCTATAGCATTGAACCTTTTTACAAAGGCATTATGTCATTTGGTATCAATTGCCTAAATATGCTACTGTTTTTACATGACAAATTTAAATAATTATTCTGTTTCAAAAGAGATATTATGTTTCATGACTTTAGGGACATATGTTGGGTGAGTTTGAGGACACACGGAAACTAAATTCAATGTATAAATTTACCCTTAATTTGTAAAACTTTTCTTCTCTAATTTGTTTGTTTTATATTTTCTTTATTTGTACTAATTTGTCAAATTTGCAGTATGTTTTTAAACTGTAACACATGAACTCAAGGCCCAAGGTAAAATTGGATGTTTCAATTGTACAAAAGCTACGGTTATCTGGGCTCCTCCTTTGTGACAGCATCAGGATGTCTTCTTAAGTAGAAAGAACATAGCTCCTCACAGGACTGTAGACATGAGTCATCTGCTCAGAACTGAAAACGTGGCTCAGGACGAGGGAAGCAGCAAAGGAAACCCAGGGTCACTCACAGCTCCATTTCAGTTACCCCGCAGGAAATCAGCTGATGGAACTCAGCCTTCATAATGCTTCCCAGAAACATCTCAAGAACAACACGCAAAGCCACTGCAAAAGTAAGGCATTGAATGGGCCTTCAGTGTAACTGTTCTGGGGTGGTAACTGGGAAGCAGACAGGAATAGTCTCTTTACTGGAAGAGAAGGAAACTCTAACCTGACCCATGCACTATGTTTATAATTTGAGCAGTTTCAACTCTGTGTTGCAAGAATATATGACCATTTTATTCACTGGAAATGCAATGATATTGCCTACAGACCGATTGCAGTATAGGGGAGGGCCAGGGGGCTATGTTTATTCTTCTGATTCTCTGAGTTCTCTTCTGTGTAAATGCTGTAAACATCTGTATCCATTTTCTACCTCTGCAGAAATTTTATCACCTCCAGAGAAGCTCATCTCTGTGATCCTGGGCATTGTCTGGTTTGCTTTATTGGTCACCTTGGTGATAATTACCACCATTCCCTTTCCATGTAAGCATGTTTTTGAGAAATTATAAAGGAGCTTTCATCTTTAATGATGACATGTCTTGCAATGCTTCATCTTAGTGAGGAAAATGCTTTTAATTTCAAGTACATACGTGGATTAAAGTGGAATTTTGATTCTGATTTTGTCAATGTTATAAAGAAAAGGAGCATTATAATGTTTGCTTTTAAGTATATCAATTATGACTGTACAATTTAACAACATGCTTTAGAATATTTTACTGAGAAATAAACTAGTTTTGAAACTGTTTTGTCACCATATGTGTTGTACTGTAAAAATGCTTAAAGTTAAAAATTTTTTGAACTAATTATTTCTAAAGTTTTTACCACATTATTCTTATCATAACTATTACAACAGTATTCTGTATTATTCTAATTCAAAAAGCACATAAATTTTAAACTAAGGGATTATGATTGTTATGATTAATTTAGGTGTCAAATTTACTGAGAATTACATTAACCCTCCAGATACTAAACTAAAGAAGCAAACCCACCCCTTCCTAATTACAAGTCAGAATAGTAAACTTCACTTGCCAAAGCTCTGAGGCTTGTACACGTTAGATTTTGTGTCTAACTTAATCCAGGCAAAGATAATGATGTATTTATAGGAAGAGAATCATCTAGAAATATGAACGCTATAATCTCCTAAACAAACATTAAAGGATGATAATATCTTTTGTCACTCAATAAGAAGAAATAATTACATAAAATAACTATACAACAGTTTTTATAATTGGCTTAAATTCCCTACTTACAGTCTAGGATGAGTCAGTATTGAATTTGGTATTCTAGAATAGATGTTGTGCTCAGCAATTTTGAGTCGAGTTGTGGGGAGATAATTTGTTTTGGATTCATATGCTTTATATGGACATATAACTATGGGTCAGAGGTTGCTGCTGTGCTTGAGTGTATTTGAGTCGGCATTTTGTTTTCTAAGTATCAGCATCTGGAGTACATAGCTATATTTTATACGTGGATGCACAAAACTATGCAAATGTAAATTAACTTTCATTATTAAATTTCTGTTGTTTCTAGATAATAATCTTTCTCTAGCACACCCTTGTGGTTCTTGTCCAAAGGAGTGGATGTCGTATTCCCACAATTGTTATTACATTAGTGTGCAGAAAAAAAATTGGACTGACAGTTTAGTGTCCTGCAATACCAAAAACTCTAGTCTGCTTTATATAGAGAGTGAAGAGGAACAGGTAAGAGCTGTCGTGTATCAATCATTGCTTAACCTTTATTATTGCCAATGTGCTAGACAATACTCCCACACCACCCATGCTATCTGGTGGCCATTGAAGGAAGAAGTGAATGCCACATCCTCAAAGGCAGAGGCAAATTACATGGCCATTTGTACTTATGGGATCCTGGACACCAACTCCCACCCTGGTATCCTTCAGCAAGTAAGAGAAGCCCTTCATATAACCAATTACCCCATTGGGCACTTTCAGCGTTGCTCAATGCTGCTGGCCAATCTCTCTTACACACAGAGGAGAGAGCTCACATAACCTACATGTTGTTGCTGGACCCTGAGAGAGAACATATAGGGTAATTTCCTTCCATTGAATGAGTGACACAGGATGTCCTGCCATTCTGGAGTCCCCCACCTTTAAGTGTAAAGTCCTTTCAGCTTTGTTTCAGGCCTTCAGAATTTCTTGCTTGTATCTTTGATTATAACTCCCCACGTTTGACCTTTATTTATAACAGTAGCCAAGAGAAGCTTTAGAGCTACCCTATTAGTAAGCCACCTTTACAGTGATAGATAACAGTGGAGGCTCAGCTACTTAGTGATAACATGGCTACCCATAAAACAGAAACATCACCCATTTCATTAATAGCAAACCACAACCTTCCTTCTAAAACTGAACTTTGAAAAATAGTAGAAAAATTGATTTGAGCACAATACCCAGAAAATTTCATGCATAACTTTTGGAAATTTGTTTGAATCCCTGTTATGTTTGTGTTGTGAGCATAAATATAAATTAAGTTACATAATTAAGTTGCCAAATTTCCTACTAATACAAGAATAAAACTTATAATTGTAAACATTTGAAAGTTAACTCTAAGTCAAAATGACATATGTGTGTGAATGTTTTGGCAATGTAATAAGTGTTCTCAACTTTAATAATTTGTTTCATAGTAGATAATAAGCATACTATGACAGAATATACTAACACATTTAAAATCAGTATGAGACTTTATACTAATAAAATTTCTTGATTCCCTGGTAGAACTTTCTGCAATCCCTCTCACTGATCACATGGACTGGAGTCTTTCGGGAGAGCAGAGATCAACCCTGGGTTTTGAAAAAAGACTCAACTTTCACACCAAGGTACGTTTTCATGAATGGTGCAATAGACAAGAAAAAAATCTTAAAAAGAAAGCCTCAATGGAATGGTGTCAATAAATGAAGATGAATTATAAACAGGCAGAAAGAAGCTGACCTTCGTGAACTCCTTATGTGAATCAGAAGAATTGGCTACTTGGCTTTCATAATAATCAGCATTTACCACACTATTAGTGAAGACACCATTACCCACTTGCATGAGATCCTACTTTTGCACTTATTTATAGGAGTCACTCACTTAATAGATTAGCCACATAAAGTATATATTCATTGTATGTTTTCACCATTGCAGGATAACAGAACTTTTCCATGATGAACATAACTGTGTCATGCTTTCAACCTCAGGCCTCCCAGCAGATGACTGTGCAGTTTTGCATACTTATCTTTGTAAGCATAAGCTCACCAACTAAAAACCCTGTATTGGAGTCTTTCAGGTAATTCTCTATTCCATAACCCGAAAATAACATTTGGACTATGTACATATTAAAGTGAATTATATTATTTGTTCTAATAACAAATTTTTTCTTTTCTTTCTTTTTTTTTTTTTTTTTGCTTTTTCGAGACAGGGTTTCTCTGTGGTTTTGGAGCCTGTCCTGGAACTAGCTCTTGTAGACCAGGCTGGTCTCGAACTCACAGAGATCTGCCTGCCTCTGCCTCCCAAGTGCTGGGATTAAAGGCGTGCGCCACCACCGCCCGGCTACGAATTTTTTCAAAAACAATCATTGAAGTATACTAAACACACCAAAGTATAAATATTACTTTTGTATCAAGATACTCTTTATAATGCTAAATTTTATAAGACATTACATATATTCAAGGAGAGATTCTGCAGAAGTGCTGTTATATTTCAAATTTACCATACAATTTGCTGTTGTCATAGGACTTTGTAGTATTGCTTTGCTGGAAGCTGAAGATTACATATTGAGTTCCATGAATACAAATATATTACTCATTTATTAACAACATTTCCATATATATGTAGATACCCATCCTCCACTCCTCCCAGCCTCTCCCCCCGTAATCCATTCCTCTTCTGTTTCAGTACAGAAGAGGAAGGTCTCCCTAGGATATCAACAAAATATGGCATATCAAGTTGAAATAAGACTAGGCCCCTTCCCTCATATTAAGAATAAATGATGCAACAAGGAAGTGGAAAAGAGTCCCAGAAGCAGGCAAAAATGTCAGAAGCAGATAACAACTCCTCTGTTAGGATTTCCATAAGAAGACCAAACTACACAACTGTAAAATACATGCAGAGGAACTAGGTCAGTCCCAAGCAGGCTTTTAATTGTCAGTTCAAACTCAATACCCTTGGAAATTATGGTCCTAAAAGGGATGTATTTATCAAATCTTTTTCCTCGGGGCTCCAGGGACTGTGGAAGATGAACCTTCATCTGGCGATGGATGGAGATAGAGACAGAGACCCACACTGGAGCACCGGAATGAGCTCGCAAGGTCCCAATGAGGAGCAGAAGGAGGCAGAACATGAGCAAGGAAGTCAGGACCGTGAGGGGTGCACCCACCCACTGAGACAGTGGGGCTGATCTATTGGGAGCTCATCAAGGCCAGCTGTACTGGGACTGAATAAGCATGGCATAAAACCGGACTCTCTGAACATGGCGAACAATGAGGGCTGATGAGAAGCCAAGGACAATGGCACTGGGTGTTGATCTGACTTCATGTTCTGGTTTTGTGGGAGCCTAGCCAGTTTGGATGCTAACCTTCCTAGACATGGATGGAGTGGGGAGGACCTTGGACTTTCCACAGGGCAGGGAACCCTAACTGCTCTTCGAACTGGAGAGGGAGGGGGAGAGGAGTGGGGGGTGGGGGGTGGGAAATGGGAGGCTGGGAGGAGGCGGAAATTTTTTTTTCAACAAATAAATAAATAAAAGATGGGACAGAAAGAGTGTAAGAGCCAGAGGGGATGGAGGACACCAGGGAATCAAATCCTTCCAGACACAACAGCACTTGCACACAGATGAACTCACAGAGACTGTGGCAGCATGCACAAGGTCTGCATGTGTCTGCACCAGATGGAGTCCAAGAGCTGAAGGGAGAAGTGGACACCTGTCCTCTTACCTAACACATAGGCTACCTACAATCAGTGGTCACTTGCAAATGAAAATTTAATTTTCTCTAAGGGTGACACGCTGAAGAAATAAACCATTCTTAATGGTAGGGCCCATAATCAGGTGTCGATTGACAACAAAAAACAAACACAATGGCATCTTTGGAGGTTCCTTATCTCATAATTTTAAGTCAGGTTACTTTGTTTTATAACTTAAAGATTCTTTGCATATCTATTATAACTTGCAGTTTTGGAATTTAAGGGATTCCTATGGGATAATGTTTATGTCTCTGCATCTATATGCATTTCTTATGCTTTTACTTTGATACTTTCTCTTGTTCAGTTCTTTTTTCTTATTACAGTTTGTTTTCTTTTGATTTATATTATATTATTACTGCTTAGGTGCCCGTTTGTTTTCTAGTGAGAGAAAGATACGGTATGGATTCAGATGGGAGGGGAGGTGTGTAGGAACTGGAAGAAGTAGAGAGAGGAAAACCTGCAATTAGAATATATTATATAAAAATATTTTTCTGTAAAAGAGAAAACCCAAATAAGAATCTTTTGAAAGAGGAAGTTTGGTGATTAATCCTCTCTCACCTTTTTAGAACACATAGAAATTCTTGTAAGGTACTCAGTAAATGACACACTACAAGATACACTTAGTTGACCACTATGTCCTTTCAACAAGACCACAAAGTAACCTACATTGTAAAGATGTGATGATAAAAACCAATTTCAAAATCAGTTGGGTATGAGAATTTCCTGTTCAGCCTTCAGAGACACATTAATGAGAAATCTCTTTTTCCGCTCATAACTCACCTGCTGTGGCAGCCTGCTTAGTTCAATGTCACAGTTGTCCTAGATTCTGCCACTGGCTTTCACCTTTTCATGCTCTGCTCCCACAGGACTCCTGGGAGCTCCTCACCTCACTGCAGGAGGTCTTTCTGGCAAGAGAGGGAGGCTGTTACTGCTTCCTTGTCCTCACCAGCCCGTTCGTTTCAGCAGACACTGAAATGCTCCATGTAGAGCAACTGAGGCACAGTTCTGAAGCAGGGAATCAAACTGGAACGTGTGTGCCTTTAAGCTCCTCAGGGAAATCCAGCTCATGGAACACACTGGAGGACTGTCTCTAAGTTCTGTCCTTGCTGTCTGTGTGGAGTTAGCCACCTGTATTTCCTTATCAATACAATTAAACCTACAGCCACAGGAGATCTGCTCATGAAGTGTTGATTTTAAGTGATGCAAATACTAATAATTGTTTAACAGTCACGTGTTATAAGTCTCAAAGCCAAAATTAATTCTAGATCTCACTGATTCCAGGACTCAAGAATTAAATTACTTAATGAAATCTTCTTATAACTGAATCAGTAATCTGATAAAATGGTAGATTTTAACAGGTTCTCTGGATAAGTATAAACAAAACAATATTTGATTTTGTAGTGCCTTAACTTTATTTCTTTTTTTAGCTTCAAAGTTAAGCCATTAAATCAATAACAAATTATTTTATCAAATAAAATAAATACTAAAACTATCTTTTGAGAAAAACAATTTTGAAGTGTTTCAAATATTGTTTAATTTGTACGTTATTTTGACACAAAATAATTTTCAATATTTCCAAATACTTAATTTTTTGTAATTTCTCAAAACCATTTCATTACTTCAAATAAATGCTAATTTAATCGCACATGGTTCATTTTGTTAAATTCATATAAAGTATTGACCCAAAATAAGATAATATAAACAATTAGAATATATCAATGTTCCTAGTTATTTATTTAGATCATTCTATTTCTTATTAGATTCAAATAGCATAAAATTGATGCATATTGATTTTATTACAGCATTGGGCCTTCTTATGAAGGCATTATATCATTTGGTATCAATTGCCTCAAATGTACTACTGTTCTTACATGACAAGATATAAATAATTGTTCTGCTTCAAAAGAGTTATTTTGTGTCGTGTTTTGTTATTTGGAAACATATGTTGGGTGAGTTTCAGTACACATGAAAACTGAATTCAATGTATAAGTTTACACTTAATTTGTAAACTTTCTCGTCTCACTAATTGGTTTTTTCATTTTCCCTATTAGTACTAATTTGTCAAATTTGTAGTATGTTTTTAAACTATAACACATGAACTCAAGGCCCAAGGTAAAATTCTTATTGAATTCAAACAACATAAAATTGATGCAAAACTGATTTTATTTCAGCATTGGGCCTTTTCATTAAAGTATTATGTCCTTTGGTATCAATTGCCTCAAATATACTACTTTGTTTTACCACACAAGATTTAAATAATTGTTCTGTTTCAAAAGATTGATTTTGTGTCATGACATTGGGTGAGTTTGAGGACATACGGAAACTGAATTCAGTATATAATTTTACCCTTAGTTTGTGAAGCTTTTCATCTCACTAATTTGTTTTTTTTTTCATTTTTTCTATATATAATAATTTGTCAAATTTATAGTATTTTTTTTAAACTAGAACATATGAGCAGAAGGCCAAAGGTAAAATTAGATGTATCAACTGTATAAAAGCTACAGTTCTCTGGGCCCCTCCTTTGTGACTGGATCAGGATGTCTTCATAAGTAGAATGACCATAGCTCCTCACAGAGCTGTAGACATGAGTCATGAGTCATCTGCTCAGAATTGAACAGGTGGCTTAGGACCCAGGGAAGCATCAAAAGAAACCCAGGGGCACTCACAGTTCCATTTCGGTGACCCTGCAGGAAATCAGCTGATGGAGCTCAGCCTTCATCTCAAGAACATCTCAAGATGTTCTTTCCAGAAACATCTCAAGAACAGCAGGCACAGCAACTGCAAATGTAAGGCATTGAATGGACCTTCAGTGTAACTGTTCTCGGGTGGTTACTAACTGGCATGCAGGAATAAGCTGCTTACTAGAAGGAAAGGAAGCTCCAACCTTACCCATGCTATTATTTTTAAGATTTGATCAGTTTTCATTCTTTTTTGCAAGAATATATGATCATTTTATTCAGTGGAAAAGCAATAATATTGCCTATAGACTGATTGCAGCATGGCGAAGGCTTGGGTGCTTTGATTATTATTCTGATTTTCTGAGTTCTCTTCTGTGTAAATGCTGTGAACATATATATCCATTTTCTATCTCTGCAGAATTTTTATCAGCTCCAGAGATGCTCATCTCTGGGATCCTGGGCATCGTCTTTTTGGCCTTATTGTTTACCTTGGTGATAAAGACCAGAGTTGTCTCTCCATGTAAGCATGCTTTTGAGAAATTATAAAGGAGCTTCCTTCTGTAACAATGAAGTGTCTTTCAATGCTTCTTCTTAATAAAGAAAATTCTTTTATTTCAAGTACATATGTGGATTAAATGTGGAATGGCTATTCTGATTTTTTTCAAAGATATAAATAACAGGAGCATTATAATGATTGCTTTTAACTATACCAATTGTGACTGTATAATTTAATAAAAAGCTTTAAAATACTTAAATGAGAAATGCAAACTACTTTTGAAAGTGTTTTTGACCCTCCATGGGTTGTACTGTGAAAATGTTGAAATTTAGGAATTTACTGAACTAATTTTCACTAAAGCTTTTGCCACATTATTCATACCATAGCAATTACAATTGTAGTCTGTATTATTCTAATTCACATAGCACATAAAATTAAAACTAAGGGATTAAAATTTTTATGATTACTTTAGATGTCAAATACGTTCAGTCCCTGTCTTATAAAACTCATAGGCATGTGTAACTAGTTATAGCAAAAGACAAGAAAATAAAGATTTGAGCAGAAAAACCAGATAAGAATATGCATAGGGAATGCACACAAAGGAAATGAAAATGTCTACCTAGTTATCTGAGTTTAATTACCTCCATCTAATCACATTCTGATCAATATTAGCTATCAAATATATATATATAGATAGATAGATATTTTTGTGTATGGTAAAATTAAATGACAAAGTTAATTTCAGGATAAATGTACTTGTAAAAGAATGGTTTCTATAAAATAAAAAAATTGGAAATAAGTATTCAGTACACAAATATAGATAAAATGTTCTAAAATAAAACAATGAAATGTGATACAGAGTTGTAAATACAAGAAACATGTATAAGAATATTAATGGACACCACACAAATCACACCAATCGGAAAAAAAATGGTTAAACAATGATTGACACACGGCAGCTCTTACCTGCTCTTCTTCACTACCTATGTAAAGCAGACTAGAGTTTTTGGCATTGCAGGACACCAAACTGTCAGTCCAATTTTTTTTTCTCCATACTAATGTAATAACAATTGTGGGAATATGACATTCACTCCTTTGGACAAGAGCCACAAGAATGTGTTGAAGAAAGATTATTATCTAGAAGAAACAGGAATTTAATAATGAAAGTTAATTTACATTTGCATAGTTTTGAGCATCCATGAATAAAATACAGCTATGTACTCCAGATGCTGGTCCATGGAAAACAAAATGCAGATTCAAACACACTGAAGCACAAAAGCAACGTCATATGTCCATATAAAGCATATGAATCCAAAATAAATTCTCTCCCCACAGCTTCCCTCAAGATTACTGAATATATAATCTATTCTAAAAAACTGAATTTATTTTGACTCATCGTAATTTGTCAGTAGGAAATGTAAGACAATTATAAAAACTGTTGTATAGTTATTTTACATGATTATTTCTTCTTACTGAGTGATAAAAGATATAATCATTCTTTAATGTTTATTTATGAGAATGTAGTGTTGATATTTCTAGATCATTCTCTTCTTATAAATACATTATTATCTTGGCTTGGCTTCAGTTACACACAAAATATAATGTTCACAAGCACTCATTTCACACATGTGTGGTTCCTAGATGGCTCCTGTGATCTTTGTTCACATGACCGGGTTGCTTTTGGAAACAATTTCTATCATGGTTTTCGTGAAATAAAACCTGGGCAGACAGCAAAGTCTCCCTGTGAGGAACTAAATTCTCATCTTGTCGAAATAGACTCCACATTATATATATATATATTCAAATATTTTTAAAAGGCAAAAGAAAAGAAAAATGATTAGGATTACGTAAAGTTATGGGTTGTTATTTTTCTGTACTCAACAGGAAAGCATTCTATTCTTTAAAATTCAAGGGCGGATTATTCTTAACATAGATGAAACAGATGGGTCCTGGCTGTGTGAAAATGGCACCATAATACAGGAAACCAGGTAAGTGCAATGTTTGGATAATTTGGACCTTGCTGAGGGTAGTGGGATGGTTGTGCATGTGCATCCTGTCTGTGTGTGGCACAGAAGGAGCATCCAGAAGAAAGGAGAGAGCTCTGCTATGGAAGCAGCAGTGCACCATAACAGAGAAAGCATGTTAGCTTCAAGTATTCTTACCTTTGCAAGGTGTGTGTTTTTATTTTTCTGGACTCCCTGGAGACACTTACACATCGTTTTAGGAAATCTGTAACTCTAACTCTTGTGTCATTTCCTTTTTATTAGAATCACAGTTCTATTTTCTCAGACAGTGTAAGATTAGTTTGTGCCTGATGTTTTCCATTAAGGTTACTGATCTGTAATTAAACCACCCCACACCTCACCCCACCCCACACCCAGCTCCATCACAGCTCTTTGTTTTCTTCCTGTAACAATATTATTCTTCTCTTTGTCCTGTGCTTAATTTCTTATTTATTTTTTTTAAATAAAAAATGCTATCTGCAGGGACCACCTTTTGATTTCTGTTTTTTTTTAATTCTTTTTACACAGAATTAATGATTCAGAAAGAAGAATCATAGTTGTCATTATCTACGTGCAAAATAATTGTATATTAAAGACTGTTCATCTAAGGATGCATACACCCGTGAGTTTAATATGCCATGGCAACTATTGCCTTAGCACAATTTTTATTAAACTCTGAATAACAAAATATGTCTGTTTAAGCCTATAATTTGTTTAATGTGTTAAGAGCAGGGGATGCCACAGTGTATGTGAGGAGGTCAGAAAACAACTTGATGGAACTGGTTCTCTCCTTCCACTTTTATGTGGAGTCCATTGGTCAAACTCAGGTGTCTGGGCTTGCGTGACAAGTGCTGCTACCCAGTAAGCCATGTCGCTGATTGGTTTTTCTGTTCGTGGAATAATTTTACACTGTGTTGTTCAGCCTAGATTGTATTCCCAGGGATCAAACTGTTTTTGAGTCTCAGTATATCTAGTAGGTAAACCAGAGACACAGCCCATTCACCCAATGTAGATTCCTAGCCAGACGATACCTATTGAGATTGTTTAAGAGATGTGTTGATAACACTGTTTGAAACAACAAGAACTGGTTTAATGAAAAACAATAAAGAACAAAGGCAAGTGACTTTGAAAAAGTTAGGACATTCTGAGTCTGGGTCAGAGGTTAAGAATGCTTACTGTTTCTTCAGAGGCCACAGGTTCAATTCCCAGCACCCGCATGCCAGCACACAGTAGTCTGTTACTCTGACTCCACCAGATCAGACACCCTCTTCTCATCTCTATGGGCTCCTGCATGCACATGATAACTCACATGTGCACTCACAGATACATTGAGTGTCTAGCGTAACACCACCTTGTCCAGGCTCCATTTTGGGTTTGCTTAGACAGTTCTTATCTCTCTATCCACCACTAACACCTACCTTAGAAAAACAATTGTGATTTTCATTGTCCAGATGTATTAACCAAAATAATTAATGTTTACACAAACTTAACATAAGCTAAAAAAAAACTAGAGAAGGTAAAACTAAAATTAATTGTCACACTGTGCCTAAAACTGTGAACATTTATTCTCTGCCAGAAATAAATGTTCCAAGGTTATGCTGACCCTCATCTAACATTGATGTAAACTCTGAACTTCATGTATTTTGCCTTTAAAAATTCTGTACCCCAGAGGCAGGTGGATCTCTGTGAGTTCGAGACCAGCCTGGTCTACAAGAGCTAGTTCCAGGACAGGCTCCAAAACCACAGAGAAACCCTGTCTCGAAAAACCAAGAAAAAAAAAATTCTGTACCCCTGAACCCAAACATCAAGAGGTGTTAAGGCATGTGCCTGCTCTTTGCCATCAGCTAATAAAGAACTCATATTTTGACGTGGCTTAGTCAGTATGGTTTTCTGTACCTTTCTTGTATGAGTTATTATAATATAAAATAATGAATCTTTTTTTTTTTAAAAGGAGCTCGGAGTCTGGCAACAGTTGTCTGACACTGCCTATTCTAGTGAGCAGCTAATACTGCAGTTTCAGTCATTCAAAAGGTGACCCAGTGATGATGAGAGAACAGATGAGAGAGCCTAGAAGAGGAACAAAAACCATGAAGGGAAAACAAAAGAAAGTTCTTGCGCTAAAACATCTATAACTGAAAACTTAAAATTCTGATTTTTCAAATCTTTAAAAAGCATTGGATAACAGTTCTCTAAGTGAAATTTTAAAATTTGTTGTTTGCATTGAAGTACAATAAGTAGTGAAAACATGAAGAATGTTAGAAAGGAAAACCACAGCTATGAGCCCCATTGTTTTACTAAGGACACTTAAAGAGGATGAATGTTGGCCTGGAGAAATGACTCAATGTCTGGGAGTACTGGCTGCTCTTCCAACAGACTAGGGTTTAATTCCCAGGACCCACACGGTACCATCTCACAACTGTTTATATGCACAGTTCCAGCATATTCGACACTCTCTCTGGTTTCAGAGGGCCCCAGGAACACATATGGTACATACAAAGCCAAAAGGTGCATACACATAAAATGATGATGATGATGATGATGATGATGATATATAGAATAATAATGATGGTGATAAAGATGATGGCTGGCTGTATATCATATATATATATATATGCCAGAAACTAATACATATAAGGACCTAGTCAGACTACTGGAATTTTTTTATTAATTTTTATTGAGTTCTACATTTTCCTATGCACCCCTCCTTGCAACTCCCCTCCCCTCTTCAACCCTCCCACAAGGTCCCCATGTTAACAATTTACTCAGGAGATCTTATCCTTTTCTACTTCCCATGTAAATTAAATCTATATAAGTCTCTCTTAGTGTTCTCATTGTTGTCTAAGTTCTCTGGCATTGTGGCTTGTAGGCTGGTTTTCTTTGCATTATGTTTAAAAACCATCTATGAGTGAGTACATGTGATAATTGTCTTTTTGTCTATGGGTTACCTCACTCAAAATAATGTTTTCTAGCTCCATCCATTTTCCTGAAAAATTTAATTTTTTTTTTCTGCTGTGTGGTACTCCATTGTGTAAATATACCACATTTTCTTTATTCATTCTTTGGTTGAGGGACATTTAGGTTGTTTCCAGGTTCTGGTTATGACAAATAATGCTGCTATGAACATAGTTGAACACATGTCCTTGTGGCACGATTGAGCATCTTTTGGATATATACCCAAAAGTGGTATTATGGGGTCTTGAGGAAGGTTATTTCCTAATTTTCTGAGAAATTGCCACAATGACATCCAAAGGAAATGCATCCAGCTTGCATTTCCACCAGCAATGCAACAGTGTTTCCTTTCCCCACAACTTCTCCAGCATAAGTTGTCATCAGTGTTTTTCATCTTGGCCATTCTTACATGTGTAAGATGGAATCTCAGAGTTGTTTTGATTTGCATATCTCTGATGACTAAGGATGCTGAACATTTTCTTAAGTGTCTTTCAGCTATTTTGGATTCCTCTGTTGAGAGTTCTCTGTTTAGGTCTGTACTCCATTTTTTAATTGGATTATGTGTTCTTTTGATGACCAATTTCTTGAGTTCTTTTTATATTTTGGAGATCAGACCTCTGTCTGATGTGGGGTTAATGAAGATCTTTTCCCATTTTGTAGGCTGTCATTTTGTCTTGTTGACTGTATCCTTTGCTTTACAGAAGCTTTTCAGTTTCAGGAGGTCCCATTTATTAATTGTTTCTCTCAGTGTCTGTGCTGCTGGGGTTATATTTAGGAAGTGGTCTCCTGTGCCAATGCATTCTGGTTTTAGATACAAGAAACAGGGTGCTTTGAGGTAATGGAAGCTGACAGAGGACACAAGAGCCCATTGCTGGAAGGGAGGACTAATGTGACATTCTCTTCTGAATATTGCATGTGAAGGAACACTAACCCACTCAAGCATGTATCTCTGGCAGGCATTGCCCTCCTTCCCAATTCCCTCTGCCTTGATAAAAACCATTAGGATACATTCCTGAAGCAAAGAGACTGTCTACCAAGGTCCACCAATCAAAAGCCGCCTTTAGTTCACCTAATTAACATGCTCAATTAAAATGAAACACCACATCCTAACTCAGGATTTTCCCCTTTACCTTTACAAACTTCCCTTTGATATGTGACACATCTGTCTCATCTCCATCCAGGGGCAGCCTTTCTTCCTCCTGGATAAATACCCTTAACCCTTTCCCCTTCTCCCTCTTTTCCTACCTCCTTTATGACTGTATCCTATTCCATTCTAGCATGGACCTCCCCTTCTTCTTTTTGTAAAAATGACACTTGCAAAGTCATTTGCTGCTGCTTTCTGACTAAGGCAGAAAGCAATCATTTTAACCTTTCATCGCCACTTAATAAAGAATATCTCTGTAAAAATCCATATTTGGGTGTAGTTTATGCATAATCCAGGGTCCAGGAGGAAGCCCCCACTATGTGGAGGTCCCCTTCTGCATGGAGGTTTGCTGTAGGAATTCCTGCATCCAATATCCTTTAAGTTACACACTCACTTGGGCATGGCCTCATATACTACATGCTGATGTAAAGCATGTGTCCTGGCTCTCTCTTTTCCGGCTGCTGGAATTGGTTGCTATTCCCTGTTCAAGCAGAGGATTTGATCTGTGAGTCTACACCTAAATAAATACTTTTTATTATACTCAATTCTGATCTGGTGTGGGATTTCTTTTTTAGCATCCTTTTTCAGTGGTTGAACTCATGAGCAAACACACTACTGCTGTGGTTAGCAAGACTCCCTCCAGTTTTGATGTATTTAAATATATGTGCAACACACAGAGTCTGATTTTAGCTACTGACATGAGTGTGAATGTGATTATTTACTTGAATATGGGCAATTTAACAGTGGCCACACCACTAAAGAAAATGATACATCTTATTCCATCACCCACTACTGCCCACAGTCCTGCAGTGAGAGGTGGGATAACATGAATGACTCACCCATTCATGATGACAATACCAGAAGGCCTTCACCAGAGCCAATCATAATAACTGCTACCTGCTCTGATTTTTAAGTAGCATTTAGAATTGTAAGAATTAAGCATATTGATATTATCTGTTTCCATTCCTTCTAGAATCTGTTCCATTACCTCACATAGTTAATGAGCTACCTGTTTCAAGTTATAGTATGAACATTATTACCCTTACACATGAATCCACAAGGATGACCCCAGCTAAAACCCTAAGCAATAGAGAGGGTACCTGAACTGGCCTTGCCCTGTAGTCATTTAAGATGATTATCTTAAATATCACCATAGAACCTTCATCTAACAGTAGATGGAAACAGAGACAGAGACCCACATGGACCACTAAACTGACCTCCCAAGATCCAGTTGAAAAATGGAAGGAGGAAGAGTATGAGCAAGGAAGTCAAGACCATGAAGGTTTCACCCACTGAGACAATGTGCCTGAGCTAATGGGAGCTCACCAACTCCAATGGTACTGGGAATGAATGAGCATGGGATCAAACTAGTTCCTCTCAATGTGGTTGATAGTTGGGGCAAACTGAGGGGCCAATGACAATGGCACTGGGATTTGTCTCTACTGCATGTACTGGCTATTGGGATCCTATTCTCTTTGCATGTATACCTTGCTCAACCTGGATGTAGTAGTGAGGGACTTGGACATCCCACAGGACAGGGTGCCTTGCCCTCTCTTAAGATTGGCGGGTGTTGGGGGGAGGGTGTGTGGAGGGAGTGGGAGGGAAGTGCAAGGAGGGAGGGAAGTGGAATGAGGGAAGGAAGTGGAAATAATAAAATAACAGTTCCCAAGAGACTCAGGTAGAGTTAGGACAGTTCAGGATTACTCATTTTGAAGATTACAAAATGTTTCTATTAGTTTTTCCTTGGTCAGTTAACTTCATTGGCCCACTTTGTGTGTGTGTGTGTGTGTGTGTGTGTGTGTGTGTGTAAGAGAGAGAGAGAGAGAGAGAAAGAGAGAGAGAGAGAGAAAACACCCTTTATATCTTGCATGTGGTGGCAATAGGTTGTCTTTGAGTATGTTTGAATGTGTTCTATTGCTATACACTTTCTTTTTGAGAAAGGGTCTAACTGTGTAGCCCTGGTAATCCTGGAACTCATTATGTAGTCCAAGCTGGCCTTAAACTCACAGAGATCCACCTGCCTCTGCCTCCCAAGGGCTGAGATTAAAGATGTATACCACTAAAATAATAATAATAATTTTAAAAACTGTGGAATCACAAACATGCCCTCGCTAGTTCTGCTGGGAGTAAGGGACTGCCTGAAAGCCCACAATGTTTATGTTATTTAATATAGGCAGTGTATTACCTCCTTAGCTAATTCAGTTTATTTTCATTAACCATCTCATGCGTATCAGCTTCATTGTGAGGAAAAGATATATTTGTATATTTTATTAGTTGATATAGCTTCAGTGCATAACATCATGAATGACACAAAGTGAGAACTGAACTTACACTATGTTACATAAATCATTGCCCTCAAATTGTCCCTTAAAGTACTTAAGTCTGCATAGACATGTGTGCATTCATGCGCGCAGGTGCCACACACACACACACACACATACACACACAAATTTTAATTATTTCCTGTATCTGTTTCTTGAACAACATTTATTACAATTGTGGACATTAGTAATGTAAACTAATTTATTAAACTAAGAGACTGCTAAAATTGAATGAAATTATGGACAAATAATATCATAAACTATCATTAAGTAGGATTGACTTGTAGCTCAATGGTAGAGTACTTGGGTACGTGAACAAGACCTTAACTGCTCTTTCCATCATCCCACAATTATCACATTTGAAATCCAGAATTATTGAACAGTTTGTTCAATACAGATATTTTATTAATTCTGGAGTAAAGCTGTGTGAAGACCTATTAGCATCACTTAATAATGGAAAGTATGACTTTAGACACAGTGCTTTTTATAATTTATTATACTTTTCTTTCTTCCAGAAACCTCATCTGCCTAAAGAAATGTTCTATTTTGTGCTACTATGATAAAATACCTAACAGTGCATAATAATTAAACAAGTAATTTTTGCTTTATTGAAATGATATGAGCGGCGGGGCTGCGTCCCCAGCACCCCGGCAGCCCACAAGGCTAGCTTTACCCGAAATAATTACACAGACACTGTATTCTTTTAAACACTGCTTGGCCATTACTATCTAGCCTCTTCTAGGCTAATTCTCACATATTAATTTAGCCCATTTCTAATCAGGTTTGTAGCACCCCAAGGTGCACTTACCGGGAAGATTCTAGCCTACATCCATCCTAGGTTGGAGCTTCATCGCGAGTGTCTTGCTCTGAGAGGAGCGGCATGAAGTCTGAGCTCACTTCCTCTTCCTCCCAGCATCCTGCTCTGTTTACTCCACCCACCTATGTTCTAACCAATCAGGACCAAGCAGTTTATTTATTGCTTAACCAATGAAATCAACAGATTGATATATGACAATCCCACATCATTTTATTCAAAATTACAGTACCCGAGACATTCAGACCTCATTGTGTGGCCAGAGTTTCCCTGGCATCATCACAACATCATGAAGAAGAGAAGAAAACACCACTGAATAAGTCCTATGTGATACTTATTCAATTATATACTTCATAGTCTGCTCTTTGCATTTTGGGATGTACTCACTCATAATTGGTTTATAGAAATAAATAAAGGTCAGTGAGTCTATAATTTGATATCCTAAAGAAACTAAATAGGAAGGTGAACCCAAAGAAAAATATATAGCTATCCTCCTGGTTATGGGAAGTAGACTAGATTGCCTAGCAAAAAACTGGGATCTTGGAGGTGTGGTGGGAGGGGGGGTAAGGGGAGAAGGGGAGAGAAATGTGAGAAGGGGAGGGTGGGGGGAACTTGGGGAAACGGGATGATTGGAATAAAGGAAGGTTGGTTAGGGGAGCAGAGAAGCACACATCTTAATTAAGGGAGCCATCTTAGGGTTGGCAAGAGACTTGGATCTAGAGGGGGCTCCCAGGTGCCCAGGGCGATGTCCCCAGTTAGTTCCTGGGGCAGCTGAGGATAGGGAACCTGAAATGACCCTATCCTATAGCCATACTGATGAATATCTTGCATATCACCATAGAAACTTCTTCTGGCGATGGATGGAGATAGAAACAGAAACCCACACTGGAACACTGGACTGAGCTCCCAATGTCCCAATGAAGAGCAGAAGGAGAGAGAATATGAGCAAAGAAGTCAGGACCACAAGGGGTGCGCCCACCCGTGGAGACAGTGGGGCTGATTCTTTGGGAGCTCACCAAGGCCAGCTGGACTGTGACTGAAAAAGCATGGGATAAAACCGGACTCTCTAAATTTGGCGGACAATAAGGGCTGCTGAGAAGCCAAGGACCATGGCATCGGGTTTTGATCCTGCTTCATGTTCTGGCTTTGTGGGAGCCTACCCAGTTTGGATGTTCACCTTCCTAGACCAGGTTGAGGGGGGAGGACTTTGGACTTTCCACAGGGCAGGGAACCCTGATGGCTCTTCAGGCTGAAGAGGGAGGGGAAGGAGTGGGGGAGGGGAGGAGGAGAGGGAGGAGTGGGAGGGAAATGGGAGGCGGGGAGGAGGCTGAAATTTCTTTTTTTTCCAATAAGAAAAAAAGTTCAATGCATATTTTTCTTTAAGATTAGGATAGGTTTATACATGGTTTATCTGTTTGCATGAAGGACAAACTTACTGTATTTTTTTACTTGAAAAAGAAAAAATTAAATTATCTACAAGAAAAAGAGATGCTGTCTAATCCAGGGGCTGGGGAAATAAGTCAGTTGCTGGAGATGTTACCTAGCACACATGAAGCCTTGGGTTCAATCTCAAGCACCAGGAAACTTAGTGTGGTAACTCATGTGTCATGATTAGTTTTGTGTCAACACAGCAGGTGCTAGAGTCATTAGAGAGAAGGTATTCTCAATTGAGAAAATGTCTCCATAAGATCTGTCTATAGACAAGCCTATAGGGCATTTCTTAATTAATTATTCATGGTAAAGAGCCCAACTCATCTTGGATGTTGCCATACCTGAGCTAGAGATCCTGGGTTTGATAAGAATGTAGACTGAGGAAGCCAGTAAGAGGCACTCCTTCATGCTCTCTGCACCAGCTCAGGGCTTCAGGTTCCAGCCCCTTAGTCAGTAGAGAATGAGACTCTTAATCTCAGGTCATGGGTTTGTGCCCTACGTTGAGTGCCAATTTGCTGTTGGAAGCTGCTTGTTTGTTTCCTGGCCACCCAGACTCCTGAAATAATCATTCAGAAGCTATATTATCTGTAATACTGTTTGGCCAATAATGTAAGCATATTTCTGACTAACATTCAAAACTAACCCATCTCCATTAATCTGTGTATTTCTTGTGGCAGTGGCTTACCAAGTAAATTTCCATTCAGTGTCTGTCTTCAGCAGAGCTACATGGTTTCTCCCCAACTCTGTATTCTTCCTCCCAATATTCAGTTTACTTTTCCCTGCTTAGCTCTATTTTGCCCTATCACAGGGCAAAGCTGCTTCTTTATTCATTAACCAATAAAAGCAACACATATATAGAAGGAGTCCCCACATCACTGCCCTGTTTATTTTTGTTCTGACTTCTTTCAATGATGGACCACGATGTAGAAGTGAAAGCCAAGTAAACCCTTCCACAAGTTGCTCCTGATGGCATTTCATCACAGCAATAGAAATACTAACTAACTAATGCCATATCTGTAGTCCTAGCACTTGAGAGGTGGGGGCAGGAGTGCAGGCATCTGATGTTCAAGGTCATCCTCAGTTACTTATGGAGTCTGGAAAATGACAAAAATGCCCCTGTTTAGTAAAATGTGTTCCCAAGGCTTACAAATAAGAAGAAACAAACAGGTCTCCTCCTACATTCCCTCACATCTTGACTGCAGCAGTAGTTCAGGTCTTTATGCTGCCACAAGATAATTAAGGCTGAGAAAAATGTACAGAATGTTACCAAGCTTTATTTCAGTAGGTAAGAGGGTAAAGGCAGGAAATCAGCACAATGCCGAGTGGAAGGTAGACTAAGTCAAGAAGTAGCAAGGGGCAGCCTTTAGTAACTGGGGTTGAAAGCCTTGGTCTACATCTTCTTTTCCCTTTGTCTATCCCTAGGGCAGTCTGTGGTGCTCTCTTTCATAGACTAAACAGAAACTGACTCAGAAGCCATTTTACCCACAATTCAGTTTGTTATCATTAGATGGACTAGGTGCAAGATAATGTAAGTAGTATATCTGCCTATCTTATATTATTTCTGTTGCTGTGATAGAATTCCCTGACAAAATTAATAAAGGTAGAAGGATCTATTGACTCACAAAGTCTCATTCCCCTATGAGCCCCACTGGAACTCTACTAGGCACTGCTAGTTATCAAAATGATCTGTTTTGAAATTTCAGCTTCTGCTTGAAACCAGTCTTACACCCAAAGGGACTGTTTGCTAGATATGCCCACAGCCAGAGAGATACAGAGAAATGCTATCTTGAAAAATAAAAAAATAAAAAATTCAATGTTTTATCCATTCAATCTATATCTTTTTGAAAAGTTTCCTAGAAATTATTATTTTAAAATATGAAATAAAGTATAGTAGTGTTAGATGTAACATTCCCCTCTGTATGCTCTAATACCATTGGTTAATAAAGAAACTGCCTTGAGACTATAGCAGAGCAGAGCAAAACTGAGCTAGGTAGAGAAACTTAACTGAGTGGACAGAAGGAAGGCGCGTTTGGAGAAGTCATGGAGCTACTGCTAGACACAGACATGCCGGCACTTTCTGGTTGGCCATGAGCCTCGTAGTAAAATATAAAATACTGGAAATTGGTTGATACTAGATGTGAGATTTAGCTAGCAATACACTTAAATGATTGGTCAAGCAGTTATTTAAATAATATTATTTCTGTTTTAATATTTTAGAAGTCTGTGTAGCTGGGAAATGAGCTAACAGCCTCTTACAACAAATTGGCACTCAAACGTGGTCAACTAAATCCATATAAACCTTAGAGGGCTTAAAAAGGAATTCTAGACACTAAAAAAAAAAAAATTTAGCTGCATTTTTTCCAGATGGGCTCTGCTTGGTGATAGAATGCTGCAGCTACTTCAAGAGAGGTTTTCCTGATTCAGCAGTAACAGAAAAAAAAAGCCTAGTGGGTTTGAAACAGTAGTTTTCTGTGTCATGTTGCCAGCATGAACTGGCTCTTTCAGGAGGCTGAACGTTTAAATGGGGTTTGTGGACAGCATGCTAAAAGTTACTTGGTGGTAGCATGGGCCAACTGGTTATTAGAGTTGAGGTGGTAAGGAAGGCTCCCACTTGGCAGTCTCAGGCACTGAAGGGATGGCCGCCACATTGGTTGGGCAGAGCAAGCAGGCAGAGCCATATTTCCCATAGCAATGCTGCTATTTAGATTCTTAAGAAGTGCTTAGAATGTTAAGAAGCACTTCTGGTCAGAAAATAATTACAGACATACAATAAAGACAGATTCAGACAGATATAAACCTCTCAGTGAGTCACAGTATTGGTTAAATCTACATAGGCTTGGAAGAGAGAAGAAAAAGAGTATAAAATGTTATAAAAAGAACTAAATTGTTTTAAAAGATTAAAGAAGTAAAGATAATAAAGTAAATATCAAAAATATTAAAAAGTAATAGAGTAAAAACAAATAAGCCACATAAAGATGAAAAATTCACAGAGAGTCTAGATTATGTATAATACTGTGTCTTCTTCAAGTTTTTTGACTATAAAAGAGCTAAGTAACCTACATATATACTTTAAAGGTATCTTGGCTTCAGAATTTGAGTCTAAGGATATATATTGCTTTGGAAAAGAGTTTTGTCTTTTGTTTCCACAGAGGATGAGAACCTGTGGAATCTTTCCAGACTAATATGATTTGATAGACCAAGACTCCCTTAAAGTTCACCTTGAACACCCCCCAAAAATTACATCATCCAAAAAAAAAAGCAGAAAGCAGTTTGAAGAGAACTATCCCCACATTCTCAAATATTGTTTGTAAATGTTTCTTTATTCTTAAAGGGGGATATGCTATAGAGATTTACATTGGTATGAATATTGGTTTATTGATACAAATTTAAAGTCAATTTTGCTATATGTATATTCCTGATCCTGATGAAGGTATTGTGTTTGTGCAGTTCATTTAAAAATGCAATGTATAATTAAGAAATATAGGTAAATAGATAATTATCTATAATAGGCAAGTTTGTAGTCATGTTAGTTAGAGTTTCTAGATGTGTTTTAGATGATAGATATTCTTCAAACCTTTCAAAGAATACAGAACACGGCATTTAAATGTTTAAGAACTTAGGAATTTTCATAACAGTGAGGCACATCTGCTCCTGGCAGCAGCAAGCTACTTTAAGAGGATGATGGGCACTGAAGATGTTCCTTATGGCGTTGGTTAGCCATTTGGGTAAGAAAAGGCTCTTGCCTGGACTGCTTGTTGCTATACTGCATAAACTGGACATGCAGGTCCCACAGAGAAATGACTACTGAACTTGCCTAAAGGTGAGACAATCCTTCAGGAATCCTGCTTCATGAAAGAGTTTATTAGACATTCTTATGTCTAATAAACAGAAGAAACAGAAAGAACAGAAGAAAGTTAATGACAAACTGCCTATATAGGTAGAACTGTCTTTGAAATTTCCTGCTTCATGGAAAAATGTGCTGGATACAATGGACCTGTAGGTTAAAGATGGATGCCCCACCCATACAGAAGAACTTTGGGTGAATGTCCAGGCAGCAAGATGTCTCCATCAATTCTAGAGATTTGGAAGTTGCTTACAATGCACTTCCTGTTTACTTAGGTAACATTATATCATTCTTCGGCCTTTGATGGAGTTGAAGAATTGATAATTATAAGTTTATTTAGTTATGATAAAAGATAAAGTAGATATAAATATTGTAGCTATAATTCCTGGTTGATACCTGTTTTTTATAAGTAATTTTGCTATGTTAAAGTTAAAACCTTCCTTTTTATTTAAACAGAAAATAGAAGGTGTTGTAGGATTCCCTTCTGTATGCTGTGAATACCATTGGTTAATAAAGAAACTGTCTCGAGCTTACAGCAGAGCAGAGCAGAGCAAACCTGAGCTAGGTTGGGAAACTAACTTGAATGCTGGGAGAAGGAAGGCAGAGTTTGAAGAAGCCATGGAGCTGCTGCTAGAGACATAGATACCAGAACCTTGCAGTAGGCCAGGCGCCTTATGGTAAAATATAAAATATTGGAAATTGGTTAATACTAGATGTAAGAGTTAGCTAGCAATACACATAAATGATTCGCCAAGCAGTGATTTAAATAATATAGTTTTGTGTGATTATTTTGGGAGTCTGTGCAGCTGGGAAATGAGCAAACAGCCTCTTACAACAGGTGTTGGGGCATAGTTCAGAGATTAAGTACATTGAGTGTTCTTCAATAGGATCCAGGTTCAATTTCCAGAGCCCATATGGTGGTACACAGTCTTCAATAACTCCACTTTTAGGGGATCCAATGTCCTTTTCTAGCATCTAAGGACACTAGATATGCATATGGTACACAGAGGAACCTAAAGGCAATACATCTATACACATAAAATTAAATGACTTAGGAACTGTAATATATTAAACAGAAACACATGAGTCTGATATGATGAGTGTGCAAGGGTGGTTTTTTGTGCCAGCCATAAAAGGTTAAAAATCTGATCACTGCTCAGAAAAATCAGTAATAGATAACATTGTATATTATTCATAATATTTCTATAAATTTATAATTTTTCCATTATAGTATAATTAAGATTTTAAATATGTCTCTCTCCGTATTTATATATACGTACATATATAAACTATATATGTGTACATGTGTATAAGTATGTATACAAGTTATATATGTACATATGTATAAATATAGAGAGAGTGTATGAATGCTATAATGTACACACTTGACATGAGCAGCTTAAGGAAAAAGCTCTACTAAAATTAGAGAAGGAGGGAGAGAAGGAAGGAGGGTGAAAGGGAAGGAAAGGAAAAAGTGTTCCAGTGTAAAACCAAGGTTTGCAAATCTAAGTCTCTCTTCTAAAATAATAATAATCTTTGTAGAAGCAAATTGGCTCCACGCACGGCTAATCTTCCTGCCATGACCTCTCCAGCTTATACAACTGCAAACGGTTTTAGTGAAAAAGTTGGAAAAGACCACACTACAGAGCACACTACAGGGCCACTTTGTCCCTCGGACAGAAGCCCAACATGTCCTATATTGTAAAGGTGTGATGAGAAAATCTGATTTCAAAATCAGTCGAGTATGAGAATTTCCTATTCATTCTTCAGAGACACATTAGTGAGAAGTCTCTTTGACACTCATAACTGACCCTGAGCATCATGGGGTAGCCTGCTTAGTTCATTGTCACAGTTGTCCTAGATTCTGCCACTGGCTTTCACCTTTTCATGCTCAGCTGCCACAGAACTCCTGTGAGCTCCTTACCTCACTGCACGAGGCCTGGCTTTCTGGCAGGAGAGGGAGCCCAGTAGGTTGACAGAACACTGCAAATGTGAAGTGTGGAGTAACTAAGGGACAGTTCTGATGCAGGGAACCAAGCTGGAATGTGGATACCTCTAAACAACTCTGATAATTCAAGCCTGTGGAATTCCCTGGAGGACTACCTCAAAGTTCTTTCCTTGTTGTCTGTGGAGAGTCAGCCAAACTCTCATATTTGTATTTTCTTGTTGATATAATTAAACCGACAGACACAGGAGACCTGATGATGGACTATGGATTTCAAGTGTTGCAATTTGTGCTCTGTGGATCCTCGGATAGCAACATATGGATTTATCCCAGATGTCACAGATGAAAGGACTCTCATTGAGTAGTAAGAACAGTCATAGTAGAAATTAAGACTAAAAAATAACTAGCATTTCCTGAGAGCTCTACATGCCAGAGGTAAATATTGATTGCTTTACAAAAGTTTTTTTTCATATTTTAGACAAAGGCACTGGGCTATTGGAAACTACTCAAAGGTCACATGTAAGTTTTAAAGCCAAAATTAGTTCTAGATCTTACTTATCCCAGTCTAATTGATTGAATTATCAATTATGTTGAGTTATTACAGTTGTATTGTACCTGATTAAAATGATACTGCTTTGACAGTCTCAGACTCTTCATGGTGGATTGAACCGTCATCATTCTAGTTGAATCATTTTTATCATGCTATGGTTTCACGTTAGATGATTATTTCTTTAAATAAAGGGGGTATTAAAATCACTTTGAAAGTATTTTCAGTACTGTTTATCTTATGCAAGATTATTCTGACATAACATTTTCTAATATTTACATCTTTAAATATTCAGTCATTTCTCTATACTCTTCAATTACTTCAAATAAACTTAATAACATGCTATTTATTTTTATAAATTTATTAGCTATTAAATGCAATTGCTAGATTTATGTGCATGCATGTTTATTAACTATCCTAGACTACCCATTTAAGGCAATCAGTCTTTACTCATTGTTAAATTTAAATTTATTATAAAAGTTCAGCAGATTGTTCTGGACACCTGCACATGTGTATATAACAATGATAATTAAAGAGGAAGTCATGGATTCAAGAGAGAGTGGAGCCGGGCTGTGGTGGCGCACGCCCTTAATCACAGCACTCGGGAGGCAGAGGCAGGCGGATCTTTGTGAGTTCGAGACCAGCCTGGTCTACAAGAGCTAGTTCCAGGACAGGCTCCAAAACCACAGAGAAACCCTGTCTCGAAAAACCAAAAAGAGAGAGAGAGAGAGAGAGAGAGAGAGAGAGAGAGAGAGGAGTGCATGGAACAGGCTGGGGCGGGGGAGAAAGGGGTGGAAATGATTTAAATATGGTACTCATGTGTGAAATTCTCAAAACTAAAAAAATCTAACTTACAAAAATTAATGCAACTTTCTTTTGTGTTATATAGTGTAAGGATCTTTGATATAAGCTTTAAACATTTCATAGTGTTACTTTTATGAAAACTAAATTTAATTTGTAAAATATTTCTTTTGTTTATATACATATTTGTTCTTCACAAAGTTATTGTGCTAACAAAAATATTTTGTCAAAAGTGGATTGTCTTTCAAAACTTTATTTATTTATGTATTTATTTATTTTATTTTTACCACAGTACATGAGTTCATAGTTCATGGGGGAAAAAAACAGATTACAAATTAAAACCTCAAAATAGCTCCGATGTTCCAAACCCCACCCATTTGACTGCATCAGAATGTGTACGCTTTGGTGAGCAGCTGCATGGCACAGGCCCTGGCATCATTCAGCTGCCGAGATGAGCAATGAAAGAGTCACCTATGTAGAACTGAATGTGTTTAAGTATTCAAGGAACCAGAAAAGGCAACCAAGGAACACCCGCAGCTCCATCTCAGTAACTGAGCAGGAAATCACCTATGTGGAACTGAGCTTTCAAAATACTTCTCCAGAGCATCCCTCGGTCTGCAGGGACTGTTGCTGCAAAGGTGAGACAGTAACTGCTCTGAGCATGAAGAGATAAGTGCAGAGGCGGCAGTGGTCTCTCCTTGTGAAGACCAGAGTTCTAACTCGATCCATGCTTTTATAATTTGTGAGCGTGGATGTCACTCTGTTGCAAGAATTTACAAAGATTCTGTTGTGATGAGACTGCCTACAGACGATAACGGTGTAGAGTAGGATCTGGGGTCAGAGTCTGTTTGTCTGACTCACTGTGTGTGTGGATTTTTTGTGTACGTAAACATTGTGAACTGCCACTCTTCATCCCTGTATTTCTTTCTGCAGGTTTTCCATCTCCTCCAGAAAAGCTCATCACTGTGATCCTGGGTATCATCGGCTTTGCCTTAATGGTCGCTGTGGTTTTAATTACTACAGTTTTCTCAAGCTGTAAGCATGTTTTTAAAACATAAAGGCACTTTCCACTTTATTGGCTGAAACTGCCATTCAAAACTTATAAAGAAGAGGAGTTTTTAATATAATGTCTGCATTTGGATTAAATGTGGAATGATATTATGATATTATCAATATCATAAATACCAGAGATATTGTATGAACTGTTTGCTTCTGGTTTTTTCAGTGATTTCATAACTAAAACACATAGTTTAAAACCTTAGAAACTCTTTACTGAGATGTTTTAAAAGGACTTTGTCATAGCTTATATGGGAAAAAATGATGTAATCTGGGCTTTCATTGATGTAGTTTTCATCATATTATTTATTTTTTGATAATCAATTGTATTCTCCTATATCCTTATTCAAAAACGGTACATCAGCTCCAAACTAAGAAAATAAAATTGTTACAATATTTTACATGTTTGTTTTTATAAGAATTATTTTAACTCACCAGATCCTAAGGAAATGAAGCAAATCAACTCGTCCAAGTCAGGAACCCAGAAAGGTATACATTTCTTGTCAAAGTTTTGATGTTTTTACATATTATATATTGTGTCTGACTAAAGCTATGAAAAGATGATAGTAGATTTCTAGGAATAAAATAACCTAGAAACATGAACACTACATGTTCGTAAGTAAACGTTAAGGATAATAACCCTTTTTGTCCCACAATAAGAGATACTCAGATAAAATAACCATGCAAAGTTTTTAATAATTTCTTTGATTTTTCCAACTGATGAACTATAAGACAGAAATAAACTCACTGTCCTAGAATAGTGCTCATGTTTAGAGACTTTGAATAATTTGTAGAGTAAAGACTTGCTTATTTAGTTTAGGTGAATAAACTCAGGGGCCACTGGGCAGACTCTATTCTTTCTGTGATGGAGTATATATTTTGTTTTATATTTATCAAATTGTGTAAACACATATTTTACATGAATGTCCAAATCTACAAAAACATATTAATTTTCATTATTAAATTTGCATTTCTTCAGAACACTGTTGTGGTCATTGTCCAAAAGAGTGGCTATCATATTCCCACAGTTTTTATTACATTAGTATGGAGAAGAAAAACTGGACTGACAGTTTGGTGTCCTGCAATGCCAAAAACTCTAGTCTGCTTTACATAGATAGTGAAGAGGAGCAGGTAAGAGCTGCTATGTGTCAATCCTTGCTTAAATGTTCCTGTCAGTGTGATGTGTGTGGGGTCCATTCATATTCTTATACATGTTTCATGTATTTATGACTTTGTATAATATTTCAATGTTTTATTTTTAAAACATTTTATCTATACTTGCGTACTGGTAGTGAAAACTATTAACCAAATTTTTTTATTTTATGAAAACCATTCTTCTACAAGTGAATTTACTCTGAAATTAACTTTGCCATTTAATTTTACACAAAAATATCTATATGTGTATGGTAGTTAATATTCATAGGGATATGAATAGGTGGAGGTAATTATAGCCAAATAACTGGGCAAACATTTTGATTTCCTTCAATCCCCTTTCCTATGCATACTCTCATCAGGTATTCCTGCACAACATTTTTTTCTGACTTGCTATAAATAGCTGCACTTGCCATTGAGTTTTATAAGACTTGGATCAGACATGCATAAGCACTGTTGATTAAACACCCTGAAACTCAGCAGTTATCAACCTGTGGGTCACAATTCTTTTGAGGGTGGATGACCCTTTCACAGGGGTCATCTAGGACCATAAGGAATATCAGATATTTATATTATGATTTATTACAGTAGCAATATTACAGTTGTCAAGCAGAAAATAAATATTATCTCATGGTTTTGACATGGGAACTGTATAAAAGCATTGCAACATTTGGAATGTTGAGAAAAAAACACTATTATTCTTAGAGCAAATCATTGATCCATGCTCCTGCATTGATCCGCAGTTTGTGAATTTTCACTGCTGTGTTTTATAAACATAATATTCTAAAACCCACTTTATCTGGTGTTCCCTGAGGGAAGGAGTGAGTGTCACACCCTCAAAGACAGAGGCATCTTACATGGCTATTTGTACTCATGGTATCTCTGACACCATGTCCTGAACTAGTTTCCTTCAGAAAGTAAGAGAAGCCCTTCATATGACCAATTACCCCATTAGGTGCTTTCAGCCTTTCGGAGTGCTGCTGGCCAGTCTCTCTTAGACATGGAGGAGAGAGCTAAGGTTCTGAAAGAGAGCATGTAGGTTCATTTCCTTCCATTGGACAAGGAACACAGGATGTCCTGACATTCTGTAGTCCCCCATCTTCAGGTGTCAAACCCTTTCAGCTTTGTTTCAGGCCTTCAGAATTCTTCACTTGTGTCATTTATTATAACTCTCCAAGTTTGCCCTTTATTTATAACAGTAGTCAACAGAAACTTTAGTGATACCCTTTCAGTAATCAACCTCTACGGTGATAGACAACAGTGGAGGTTCAGCTACTTAGTGATAACATGGCACCCAGAAAGCAGAAACTATGTCCACTGCATAACTCATTTCTTCAATTGTAAGCCATGACCCTCCTTCTATAACTGAACTTTGAGAAACAGTAGAAAAATTGATTTGAGCACAACAATCAGAGAATTTCATTCATAACTTCTGGAAATTTCTTTAAATCCCTATTATGTTTGTGTTGTGAGCATAAATATCTATAAACTTACATAAATCCATTGCCAAATTTCCCACTAATAGAAGAATAGAACTTGTAACTATAAATATGTGAAAGTTAATTCTAAGTCAAAATGACATGCTATGTGAATGTTTTGGCAATGTAAGAAATAGTTTCAACTTTAATAAGTTGAGAACTTATTATTATTCAAATAGATAATAAACATACTATAACAGGATATACTATCACATTTAAACCATAATAAGAGCCTTAATACTGATAAAATTCCTTGATTTTCTGGGAGGAATTTTTGCAATCCCTCTCAATGATTGCATGGACTGGAGTCTTTCGGGAGAGCAGAAATCAAACCTGGGTTTGGGAAAAAGACTCAACTTTCAAACCAATGTAAGTTTTTATGAATGATGCAAGACAAGAAAAAATCATACAAAGAAAGCCTCAAGATAATGGTATCAGTAAATTAATTATATACAGACATAATGATGATTATCTTTGTGAACTGCTCATGTGAATCTGGAGAATCAACAATTTGTCTTTCATAGTAATCAGTTTTACCAAACTATTAGTAAAGATGTCATTGCCAACTTGCATGAGATCCTTCATTTGCACTTATTTATAGGATTCACTCATTTAATAGACTATCCACATAAAGTATATACACATTTTGTTTTTCCACCATTGCAGGATAATAGAACATTCCTATGGTGAATGTAACTGTGTTATGCTTTCAACCTCTGCTTTCCCAGCAGAAGACTGTGCAGCTTTACATACATATCTTTGTAAGCGTAAGCTCAACAACTAAAACACCTGCGCTTGGATTCTGTCAGGTAATTGTGTATTTCATAATCAGAAATGTACATATTAAATATATGTACATATTAAAGAGAATTATATTATTTGTTCTAATAATGATTTTTTCAAAAACAATCATTGAAGTATATTAAACAAACTAAAGTAAAAATATTACTTTTTATCTGAGTCTTTTTGCTCAAGATAATCTTTATAATGTTAAATTTTATAACAGATTACATATATATAAGGAGAGTTTCTGCAGAAGGACTGTTACATTTCAAATGTACCATCCAACGTACTGTTGTCATAGGACTTTGTAGTATTGCTTTGCTGGAAGCTGAAGATTACAAATTGAGTTTCCTTAGTACAACTATGTTGCTTATTTATTAGCTACCTTTCCATACATATGTAGATACCCTTTCTCCTCCCTTCCAAGCCTCTTTCTCTCATTCACTCCTCCTCTGTTTCTGCTCAGAAAAGATAAGTCTCTTTGAGATATCAACCAAACATGCATATGAAGTTGAAATAAGACTAGGTACCTTTCTTTATATTAAAGATGAATGAGGCACCTAGAAAGAGGAAAAGGGTCCCAAAAGTAAGCAAAAATGTCAGAAACAGATACCAACCCCTGTGTTAGGATTTTCATGAGAAGACCAAACTACACAACTGTAACATACATGCAATGGAACCAGATCAGTCCTAAGCAGACTCCCTTATTGTTATTTCTGCCTCAGTGAGCCCTTCTGAGTACAGCTTAGTTAATTCTGTGGGTTTTCTTGTGGTGTCCTGAACTCTTTTAGATTCTAGAAACCCTCCTCACCTTTCTCTGTAAGGATTTGCCAAATTCTGACTAGTGTTTGCTGTGATTCTCTGCAACTGTTTCCATCAGTTGTTGAGTGGAGTCTCTCTGATGGCGATTATATCAGGCTCCTGTCTATTAGTATAGCAGAATATCATTAAGAATAATCTCAGTAACTTTTTTCCCTGTCATGATTGGTTTTATTTTAGCTATCCTATGTGTTGTTGTTGTTCCATTTGAAGCTGAGTTTTGCTGTTATGGTCTGGAAATTTGTATTGGAATTTTGATGGGGATTGAATAGAATCTGTAGATTGTTTTTGGTAATTCGTAATTTTTACTATGTTAATCATATTGACCCAAGAATATGGGAGATATTTCCATCTTCTGAAATCTTCTTTAAAGACTTGAAATTCTTATAATACAGGTTTTTCAATTTTGCTTGGTTAGAATTATCCCAAGGTATTTTATATTATTTGAAGCTATTATGGAGAGTGTTGATTCCTTGAATTCTTTTGCAGCCCATCTGTCATTTATGCCTAAGAGAGCCATTGATTTTTTAAAGTTAATCTCATATCCAACCACGTTGCTGAAAGTGTTTATCAGATGAGGGTGTTCCCTTGTTAAAATTTTTGGGGTCACTTATGTATACAATCATAACATCTGTAAATAGTATTATTTTTATTTTTTCCCCAATTTGTAATCCTTTAAACTTCTTCACTTGTCTTATTACTTAAGCTAAAACTTCAAGTAATATATTGAATAGATATAGAAAGAGTAGACAGCCTTGACTCGTTCCTGATTTTAGTGGAATTTCTTTAAATTTCTCTCTATTTAATTTGTTATTGGCTATAAAAATGCTGAAAATTGCCTTTACTATATTTACTAATGTCCCTGTATTCTTGATCTCTTGGGGACTTTTTTCATAAAGGGCTGTTGGATTCTGTCAAAGGCTTCTTCAAAACCAAATGAGATAATCATGTGGGGTATTTTTTGTTGTAAGGGAGAGAGTGGGCCCTTTGTTACATTCTGCCTGGTTAGCTTGCCTCCGAAATAACCATGTGGAAATTGTATTAATCAAAACACTGCCTGGCCCATTAACTCTAGCCTCTTACTGGATAACTTTTACATCTTGATTCAACCCATTTCTAATCATCTGTATGTCACCACGAGGCTGTGGCTTACCAGGAAAGATTCTAACCTATATCCATCTCAGGCTGGAGATTCGTGACTTTTGCCACACTTCCCTTCTTCCCAACATTCTGTTCTGTCTACTCTCCCCACTTAAGGGATGGCCTATCAAATGACCAAGGCAGTCTCTTTATTCAACCAATGAAAGCAGCACAAATACAGAAGGACTTCCTACACCATTTCCCCTTTTTCTGTTTAAACAAAAAAAAGGCTTTCACTTTAACATAGTAAAATTACAAATAACAAAACAATTACTAAGCAAGAATTACAGTTACAATATTTATATCTATTTTATCTTTTATCATAACAGAGGAAAACTATAATTATACATTCTTCAACTCCATCAAAGACTCCAGAAGGATATAATATTACTGAAGTAAACAAGAAATAAGCAACTTCCAAACTCTAGAAATAACAGAGACATCTCGCTGCCTGTACAGTCACCCAAAGTTCCTCTCTACCATTGGGGCATCCATCTTCATCCTACAGGCCCATAGTACCCAGCAGATATTTCCATGAAGCAGGAAATTTCAAAGACAGTTCAGTCACTTTCTTCTGTATCCTTCAGAATGTCTAGAAGACTCTTTCATGAAACAGGAACCCCGAAGGACCATCTCACCTTTAGGCAAGTTCAGCAGTCCTCTCTCTGTGGGTTCTTTATGTCCAGTTTATGCAACAGTTCAGGCAAGAGCAGTTTCTTGCCCAAATGGCTATCAAACTCCATATGGAGCCTTTTCGATGTCCATCTTCCTCTTGAAGTAGCTAGTGCTGCCAGGAGCAGACGTGTCTCATTGTCATGAAAAGTCCTAAGTTATTAAAACATTAAATGCCATATTCTGTAGTCTTTGAAAGATATGAAGAATATCTATCTGAAATATATCTATGCACATCTAGAAAATCTAACTAACATGACTACAAGCTTGACTATTATCGATGATTATCCATTAACAACCTATATTTCCTAATCATACATTACATTTTTAAGTGAACTACACAATCACAATACCTTAATCAAGATTTGAAATATGCATATAACAAAATTGACCTTAAGCTTGTATTAATAAATAAAGCTTTATAACAATGCAAATTATTCATTTCTATATCAATTTTTCTTTCAGTTTGTTTATATAGTGGATTGCATTCACTGATTTTTGTATGTTGAACCATCCCTGCATCTAGGGAATGAAGCCTACTTGATTCTCATCGGTGATCTTTTTGATGTGTTTTTGGATTCAGTTTACTAGTATTTTATTGAATATTATTTGTCCATGCTCAGTTTCATGAGGAAAATTGATTTGTAATTCTCTTCTTTGTTGAGTCTTTTGTGCTTTGTGTATGAGCGTGACTGTGGTCTCATAAAATGAATTTGACAATGTTCCTGAAATGATTTCTTAATATAGTTTCAGTATTAAAGAGTATTAAAGGTCTGCAAAACTTGTAATGAAGAAAATTAAACTCAGATATAAAATAATTGCAACTTCTTAATACTTTTCTGGTGATTTTTATTAATTTCATTTGTCTATAATTTCTTCCTTTAGTTTTTAAATGCTTTTTCACATTGATTTATGCCATGTGCTTGCATGTATGTGATACACACATGCAAAAGTCAGAGGTCAGTTTACAGGAGTTAGTTATTTCTTTCTATCATGTGAGAATCATGGTTCAAACTCAGGTTAAAATGTTTGGTGGCAAACACTTTTACCTGATGAACCATCCCACAACCCTTATTTTGGAGACAAGGTCTACTTGTGTAGCACAGACTGACATCAAATAGACCACAATCATTCTGTCTCTCGAGAGCAGAGGTTTACAGGTGTTTGCCACCAGGCTTAGCTTTCTGTCTTTTTAATGGAAATGACTTTGGTCTTTATTGACCTTTGGTGTTGGAATTTTGTTCTTGGTCATCATTTTGTACAGTTTATTGTTTTCTACTTTCTGCTTCATTTGTAGAGAATTTCAACATGTTTTGCTCTTCTGGATTCATTTTTTATGAATTTGTGTAATATTAAAGTTTCTCTTCTGTAATTGTATGTTTGAAGAAATTAATTTTTCATAAAAGAAATTTTGCTATTTTATAATTCTTAATTGTGAAAAGCCAGTATGATCATCTATTTGTTTCATCATTATTTAGAACTGGGCTTTTGATTTAGAAAATACCTGCTTCAAAGTTTTTTGCCATTTACTAATTTTTTGATAAATTGAAGATTGTGGAGGAAACGGCTACTATGACTAAAGAACTTATTTTATGTTATATTTAGTTTTAAATTAATTGTAACCTGAATAGCTACAGCTTGAATGTGTTATGTAAGCATGGCTAGTGGTTACCACAGCTTCTGTTTAGACAACTCAGCTTTAAATACTTTCTAACTATACACTAGGAAATATTGGTATGGTTTTGAAAAAATTCCTAAGTGGATCTAAGAACCCAATCCTTCTGGGTTCACAGAGGTGAGTATCTAGGAAATGCCTATGTTGACTGAAGGTTAAGTATTTCTATAACCTCAGAGATTCATCTGCTTTCTAAAGTATGGTACAGAAGAAGTATCTAGGTCCCATTTAGGATTAAACTCCTTTCTTCCAAGTCTATGTTTTATTATTTATTCACTTAATTTAGGCACACAATAGTTAATGAAATATCATTAGTGGTTGGCATAGCAATTTTGTCTTCATTAAACACTCTTCTCATCTCCAATAATGGTTATTGTCGTCTTATGACAGTGTACTATTGGTTCATTTTTCATTTACTTTTATCTTTCTTTTTGCTTACATTGCCAGGTTCTTATTAATATGAAAAAGTTGAAATAAAAAGCCATATTTATTTAAGTTGAAAATTACTTAGCTTACATTTAATATATTATTAGATTATCATATTTATAAGCTGATTGCATGCATAATTAGTTCTAGTTTTCATTTAATTTTGAACACTACTATCTCAAGATCTCTTTTCCTGTTTCTTCATTTTTAACAATATTTTAATTGATTATATGGAATTACATAAATTTGTTAACTTTATTTAGATATGTTTATTTAGCTTTTAGTATTCTTTAATTTCTGTCTTACATTTTACAATATAATCATTACTCCTTAAAGTCCAGTAGATTAGTATTTTGCTCTTCTGCAAACAACAAAAAGTTCCAACAATGTTCTACTTTTATTCACTACTTATTCTTTATTTTCTCCTTGAAATGATATGATATACTACATCCTTATTCTAGTAAACTTTTAAATTTAATATTTTACCATCTATATTGTATCCATTTACTGTCTATTTAAGGATAACCAATAGTTCCTTCTACTCTTTCATTTTGCATGTTCAAGGCTGTAGAGAGATTTCCCCACTGAATTTTTGTTGGGACCATTTAGAGTACTGGCCTCTAGCTGCTCTTCTCTGCTAGAGATCTTTATTTTCCTTCTGATTTGAGTTACAGAAAATTGTGTCAAAGTTGTTTACCAACTCTGCTTCACGAATACGTGTTACCTTGCCTTGAGGATCAGAGGATAAGGGTTTTCACCTGTTGGTCCACCTAACTGTGTTGTATATAAGCTTCAGTTACTAGAGGTCCATGTCTCTGTCTGTGTGTCATTGTGTGTTTCAGTCTCCAGCCCCTTTCCAAAGCTTGCAAATGGTAGTGCAAAGAGCGCAGACAGGCATTGTGTGTGCTGCAAGTTTTTATCTTATTTTAATCTGCTTCCTTCTTATTTTTCTTCTATTTCCCTCCTTGGAATTGTTTACTATACATCACTATAACTTGAACTTTCATAAACTGATCCCACAGTGCTTTATACCTAAGTTTATATTGCTTAACAAAACTGAGTTTATATTTGTGTTTTCAAGGATATGATAGTTCAGAGTGCAATGACTTTTGAAGGTAAACTGAATACATTTTGCAGTATGGCATTAAAACGAGTCTTTAAAGGCCAAGTGTCTTTAAAGAATCTTTGACAAAAGTTCTTTGAAAGTTTATGAGATTTCTGGGAAATAACTAAATACAACAAATCTATTTTGTGACACATTGAACCAAGACATAAAAATATCACCAGTTTCCAATGACTCCGACCAACATGGCAAGGCTTTGTTAGTCTCATTTCCAGTATAGAAGGCTATTTATGTTTCTAGCATTAATTACTTTTTTCATATAAATTTAACATCTTACATATGAAACAAAGAGTTAATATTTTATAAAGCTGGGCAGTAACAATACAGGCCATGAATAGTGCATGGTATGATAAGTATAAAATATATAGCATATAATAAATTTTGTAATAAAAGGAAATATTTGAAAATACTAACTTGTTTTCCATTGTACATAAAAAAAACCTCCCCTGCTGAATATTCTCCAATGATTTATTAGCAGAGAACAATCGTTGTCTTTCAGTGTCCTCTCTGGCCTGGTTCTGCATCACGAACTGCATCATTTACATCAGTACAGCATACTTGACTTTTCTTTTAACACTGTCTTAGTTCTTTTTGAATTGCTGTGACAAAACACCATAACCATAGAATCTTACGATAGAAGGCATTTAATCTAGAGTTTACAGTTCCAGGGGAATAATTATAATCCTCTTGGCAGGCACCATGGTAGCAAGCAAGGCAAGCATGGTGCTAGAGCAACAGTGGAGATCTTACCTCTCATGCACAAGCATTAGACAGACAATTAGCTACAAATGACTTGGACTTTGAAATTCCAAAGTACACCTCCAGTGACAGATCTCCTCCAAAATACAAGCCTGCATCTTGTAATTTTTCCCAAACGCCTCCAACAACTGAAGACCAAAAATTCAAATATGTGAGCTCACAGCAGCCTTTTTTGTTCAAACTACTAGTCTTCTCAATCCAGGGTGTGACACTGGCTGTTTTCATTTTTTTCTAGACTCTGCTCCATTACATGAGCTCACATAGCACATGAGCCATCTGTTTCAAGTTATATTATAAAGATTATTGCCCTTATATTTGGTGTTTAAAACAGTGGAATCATAAGCCTGCACTCCCTGGTTTTGATGGGAGTAAGGGACTGTATGAAAGCACACAGTATTGTTCTTCAATATGGGCACTGTCATTCACCATCTCATGCGTATCAGCTTCATTGTGAGGAAGAGATATATTTGTGTATTTTTTAGCTGATAGAGCTTCAGTGCATAGCATCATGAATGGCACAAAGTGAGAACTGAACATACACTACGTTACATAGACCATTGCCTTCAAAATATTCTCAAAGTATTTAGGTCTGCGCGCGCACACACACACACACACACACACACACACACACACACTTGGATTCTTTCTTGAACAGCATTTATTACTACTTAAACTAATTCACTAGTTGAAGAGATTGATAATACTGGATAAAATTATAGACGATTCATGTCATAAATTATGAGTGAGTGTGATGGATATGTAATTCAATGGTGCCATGTAATTTGGGTGCCATGAACATGAACCTAACTGCTTTCCCCAGCATCCCATTAATTATCACATTAGAAATCCAGAATTATTGAGCAGTTTGTTCAGTTAAGGCTCTTTCCTTAATTCTGGAGAAATCTATGTGGAGACCCATCAGAATCACTTAAAGGAAAATTTGAGTTTAGATAAAGCTTTTTGTAGAATTTATTATATTTTTCCTTCCAGAAACCTCATCTCCCTAAAGAAATATTTTATTTTGTGTTACTCTGACAAAACACCTAGCATTGCATAATAATTAAACAAGTAATTTATGTTTCATCCCAAATTACAGGACCTGAAACATCCAGACCTCATGACTTGGCCAGAGCTACCCTGGCAATGACACAATGTCACGGAGAAGAAAACACCACTGAATAAGTCTTATGTGATACTTCTTCAATTACATATTTTAGTGTGTTCTCTGCATTTAAAGTTCAATGCATATTTTCTTTAAGATTAGGATAGGTTTCTACATGATTTATCTGAGCTTCATGAAGGAGGAACTTACAGTATTTTTTTTAATTTACGAAAGAAACATTTTAATTATCTACAAGAAAGAGAGATGTTTTCTAAGAGTAAAGGACAAAAATGCAGAGGCGGGAGCTGGGAAATAAGTCAGTTCATACAAACCTTACATAACACACATGAAGCCTTGGGTTCAATCCCAAGCACCAGGAACTAAGAGTGGTAACCTGTGAGTGCTGGCTAATTTTATGTCAACTAGACAGACACTAGAGTTATCAGAGAGAAAGGAGTCTCAATTGAGAGAATTTCTCCATAAGATCTGTCTATAGGCAAGATTATAAGGCATTTTCTTAATTAGTGATTCACAGTAGAGAGCTCAGTCCATCTTGGGTGGTGCCATCCCTGTGCTGGGGGTCCTAGGTTTGATAAGAAAGCAGGCTGAGCAAGCCAGTAAGCAGCAATATCCATGATCTCTGTACTTCCAGTTCCTGCTTCCAGGTTCCTGCCCTGTTTGAGTTTCTGTTCTGACTTTTTTTTGGTGATGAATCACAATGTGGAAGGGTAATCCAAATTAACCTTTTCCCAGAATTGTTCCTTGTCATGCCATTTCAACACAGCAATAAAAATCCTAACTAAGATATCATGCCATGCCTGTAGTCCTGGCAATTGGGAGATGGAGGCTGAGTGGGGTACCCGAAATTCAAGGTAATCCTCAGTTACATATGGAATTTGGAAAACATTGACAAAATTACACCCCTTCAGTTAAATCCATTCCCAAGAATTATAAATAAGAAGAAACAAGCGGGGTTCCTCTCACATTCCCTCACATCTTGACTGCAGCAGTAGTCCAAATCCTTATGCTATCACAAGAGAATTAAGGCTGAAAGGTCGAGAATGTTATCAAGCTTTATTCCAGCAGGTAAGAGGGTAAAGACAGGAAGTCAGTACAATGCCAAGCAAAGGGCAGACCAAGTCAAGAAGTGGCAAGGGGCAGCCTTTAGCAACTGAAGTTCAAAGCCTTGGCCTACCACTTCTCTACCCTTTATCTACCCCTATGAAAGCCTAGGGTACTCTCTTTCATAAAATAAGCAGAAGATGGCCCAGAAGCCATTTTACCCACAATTCAATTTGTTACTGGTAGATAGACTAGATGCAAGACTATGTAAAGGGTAAAACTACCTGTCTTAGTTTTATTTCGTTGTTGTGATAAAATACCCTGACAAAATCAACTTAAGGTATGAGGATCTATTGACTCACAAAGCCAGGTTACAGTCCGTCATTGCAAATTGAATGTGAAATTAACTTGAAGCAGCTCACACTACATCACACTCTAGAGGAGAGAGCAATGAGTTAATGAATGCCTAATGATGCTTTATAGATTTCCCCTTTTCATTCAATCCAACCCTACTCCACTCACACTCACTTTCCACCTCAATTATCCCAATTAAGAGAATCCCTTTCTGGTGGGCACACAGGTAACCCTAATGTAGATAGTTCCTCACTGAGAGTCCTTTCCAGGGCACTCTACACTGTGTCAAGTTGACAATGTTAAGTTTCACACTATTAAGCTAAAATATTTACTAAGGAAAAGAACAATAATGTTCCTTCTTAATTTTTATTTATTTTTCATTTGTTTAGTTTGTGCGTATAGTTATTTTGTTTGCATATCTTGTCTATTTGCAATGTCTTTGGAGGCTAGAAGAAGGCCTCAGACCTCCCCTGAACTGGAGTTAGAAATTGTTATGATTTGCCATGTAGGTGTTCGGAATTGAACCCATGTCCTCTGGAAGAGCAACCAGTTCTTGTAACTGCTGAGCCATCTATCTAGCCCTTCAGTAATATTGTGAGTGGGTTCCTTGGTTTGAAGAGGAGTGTTTCATAGAGTTTGTGGAGACCAGCTTTGTTGTTTGTTTTTAAAGCCCTGTCTTTCCTCTTAAGGTGTCTTAAAATAAATTTTAAACGTACTTTTTTACATCTATATCACCCATGCCACTATTGAACCAAAGTCACATCTTGCCTGTCATGATGATGATTACCACATGATTACCACAGATCTCCCATCAAACAATGTCACTGGTAACAGTTTTACCCAATGTCCTGCCTATTGCTTTCTATAGCTACATGTTATTCAGAAAGAATGAAGTTTCAACAAGCTTGTTTTCCACATGCCCTGCCATAAGCGCATGTATAGTCTTCAGAAATATGAGATTATCATCTGGTTCTTGTGTGTAGCCAGTATCTGTCATAATAACCTGAATAATGTATAATGAGTCCTCACTTGGATCCCCAGTCAGTAATGCTAAGGAAGGGTTGCTGCTTCACTGGAAATACCTTTCCATAACCAAATGTTTTGAAGCACCTGTGTGCACCATCTCTCCTGTGTTTAAACTTATTAACTGATACTTTTATTTTCATAGGCATATGTTGTTGTATAGATTTTTCTCAACCATCATGTCAAGCATCATCTGAATTTGAACCAACCACGAGACTCCCAAGAATTTCTACTGTCTGGGACTTGTTTTTGTACAAATTGAATTTCTGTCCTGCTCCTCTACATATGTGTAGATAGTTTCACTAGGATGTTTCTCTAGATCTTTAAAATAATCAACAGAACCAAATGAGCTCTGGATTCGGAATGGAAAGAGATACAAAGAGAAAACAAAACTTTCTAAAATTCCAACTCATCATGAAAGATCCTACCACTTACTGAAATTTTATATCAAAAGAATAATAGCTGAAGATATTATGGTATTTAGTTCTCTGTAATCTACAGTCATTTTCCTTGAGTCATCTAGCTTTATTTTTCACTCTTAGGCAAAAAGTGCTATGCAGGATGTGACATCTTCACCACCAACATTCCCCACTGCTTGGGGAAAAGAAACGAAATGTACTTGGGGGTGGGGAAAACAACTACTTTTCCATCTGAACTTTATCACCATAGTTACACACTGTTGCCTATTGTCTTTACTGCACAGTCCTCACCTGTAGGCAACCTTGGCCATGCTATTATAGAAATATCTAAGATGGTTCTCAGAAAATAAATCTTCCTTCACAGCAATAGCTGCAGTGGGAGATGTATGCATGCATTATCCTTTAATGAATAGTTGTTTAGGCTTTAATGCCCATCAAGTCCACATATATAACATTTGGCCTTTTGTCAAATTTATTCTTAAGCACTCAAACTCAACCAAAACCTGGTTACATCAGCTTTTAAGTGATCTGGAAATACACTTTCCTCTCCCATCCATTGTTGTCCTCACCTTCTTATCCAATTTCCCTATCAAATCAGAAGTTATAGAGGACGTCTCCTACATGTCTTTTTCCCATTCTAATGGCCACTACAGCAAAAAATCATTTCATTTTGTTCCACAAAGGAAAAGATGAACATTTTCAATTATCTTTACTGACACTCCACTCTCAGTTCAACCTCAGCTATGTTTTATTATCCATACAATGAGCTGTTCTAATTTGTGTCCTGTTGGGTCTCTGTTTGGACACTAATTTGTTTCATTGACTTTTCTCAAGAGATACATGTACATGCCTATTCATCCCAGAGTTCAGAGAAAGAGAAAAAAGAAACATCTCAAAGAGGCCAAATGAGGAAGTCAGATCCCCTGGAACTGGAGTTACAGGCTATTGTTAGCTGACTGACATAGATGCTGCAAACTGAGCACAGGTCTTTTGCAAAAACAATAAAGTGTTCTTAAACACTGAGCCATCTCCTCATCCCCAGATAGTTTCACTAATAATGAATGTGGCTAGGTCTATTTTATAATTGTGTGCTTTCCACCAGTGTATTTAGAATACTTTGAGAGTCGGTTTTCTTAATTGAACCCTGGTGTGGAAGTCCCCTTTGTGTGCTGTAATTACTGTTAATGAATAAAGAAACTGCCTTGGCCTGTTGATAGGGCAGAACTTAGGTAGGTAGGGAAAATGAAACTGAACGCTTGGAGGAAGAAGCCAAAGTCGGAGAGAAGCCATGGATCCACCACCTGAGACAGAAATATAAAGAGTCATTTCTCATTCAACTTTTGTGGTCTCCTTCATTTCAGGCAAATCATTTGCATTTGAGTGCATTTGGTTCCAGTCTACAAATTCAGTTGAAATTATATGGATATCTATCTTCAGAACCTGGAGCACAGTCTTTGCAATAAATAATATTTCTCAGAGATAAAAGTAAAATTTCATTTTCTTTTGGTCACATAATATGTATTTCAAAAGTCATACATGTTTGCGGGGTTGTTGAGCAATGTGCAAAGGTTAACTGAGGTAGTAAAACCAAGCATCTGGGTAGGTGGTATCAATTTCCTGTTTGGTATCTTGAACTGAGCAAGTTGAGTGAGGGAGGGGAACACCCTCTTGCATTTGTCACTTTCTGTTCCTTGATGGTGGGTGTTATATGACCAACCGTGTCACATTCCTACTGCCTTGACACCCCGACAGAATGCCCTGGGCCTGAAATATGTGTTAAAATAAACATTTACTCCACTAAGTTGAATTTGTCATGATGTTTTATCACACTATCAGGTGAAGAAATTAAGCAGTGTAGAATAAAGTATCTTGTCTGTGGAACCAGGTCATTTGTTAAACCTCATTGTGTTTTATTACTTACCTAACTCAGTCAAGCATCTGTTCTTACCTGCAAAATGTGACAAATAATGCATCTTACTTATAGGGTTATTGCAGTTTATTGAAGCACACTTGTAAGAGCTCTTAAGAGACATATATCAGTCCATAAATATTCACTAAGTCTTTGGTACTAAAACCATCATCATAGAAGCTCTTCTATTTGTGATCTTTGCATAAGAAACAAAACTCATCAAATATTCAACAAATTTAATTTTTAAAAAGATTCAAGTCCTAAACAACAGTTTCTTATAACCCATGGTGTAGGAGGTCCTTTTGCCTGTGTGTTGCTTTTATTGGTTAATATATAAAGAACTGCTTTGAACCTATGGCAGAACTAGGCAGGGAAAGCTAAGATGTATGCTGGGAGAAAGAAAGGCAGAGTCAGAGAGAAGTATTTGGAACCCATGGAGACAGATGCTGGGAACTTTAGCCAGTAAGCCACAGCCACATGGCCATATACAAATTAATAGAAATGGGTTAAATTCAAATGTAAGAGTTAGCCAATAAGAAGCTAGAACTAATGGGCCAAGCAGTGGTTTAATTAATACAGTTTCTGTGTGATTATTTCGGGTCTAAGCTAGCCAGGCAGCTAAGAACCAACAAGCAGTCCTTCCTCCAACAAACCCATCAGAGTTTATTTATTATTTCACAAAATATAAATAATTTATTATGTCACAAAATAATTTATTATTTCATAAAATTTAGATATCAAAAAGTAATCTAGTTTAACTAATTTATCCTATATCAAATATATGAGAATTATAAAGAAATATTTTTTTTAAATTTAGTATCTTTCATAGATATACAGTAAATATTTTAGCTACTCAATTGCATTTGTAAGAATTAATATTTTTATTCTTAGTGCTCAAAACCTTCAATCTCCTTCCCTCATGTATTCTTTCACACACACACATACATAAAAGCAATCTTGTATGGGATTAAAGAAAATTGTATTGTAAAGGCCTTGTTCTAGCCGTATAACTTTTTGTCCCTTCTGATTTGGGGTGAAAAATGTCCACTCTTGTGGAAGATAAAGACCTATGCTTCCAAAGTTTCTTGCTCATTCTGTGTGTGTGTGTATTTGTGTGTATTTGTGTGTGTATTTGTGACTCATTCACTCTCTTTCTCCTTTCCTTCCTCCTCCCTCCTCCTCTTTCTCCGCTTCCTTCCTCTCTCTTCCTCCCTCCCTCAACCTCCTACTCCCCATTTTCTCTCTCTCTCTGTCTCTCTCTCTCTGTCTCTCTCTGTCTCTCTCTCTCTCTCGCTCTCTCTCTCCCTGTGTGTGTGTTACCTCAGACATTCACTCTAGATTCTGTATCATGAGGGCCTAGAGACAGGGCATTGGCATCAGCTTTGGATGAGGGTGTCACGCTGTGCTGAAGTCGTGATAAAGAGAAGAGTAAAACATGTGCTCCCCAAAGAAGCAGTGAGAACCACTTCCATAAGAAATGCCTTACCAGGAAGAAATCACTCTGCACACATAAAGATCCATAAAGGAAAAAATATTTAGTAACACTGCAGGACTAGTTCTGGTGACTTTTGCAGACAAGGACTTAATGATGGCTGGGACCCTATGATGTCCCCTTGAAATGCCTTCAGATACAGACTCCTTGATACAGGGACGGATCTAATGACTAGTTCTTAATCAGGGTTGTCTCCTTTTGTGTAATGAATGGAGCCTAATTGAGGGTCAATTTTTGGTAACAAACATCAGCAGAAGTGTTTTCTTAGCAACTCAAAACTTTAATTACACTCTGAACTTTTCTTCTTACTGTTCTAACAATCCTGGTCATATTAAGCCAGTGTTTAGTCCTTTAGCTAAATTCAGTACTCTCTGACTTAATACTTCCTAAGCATGTGTATTAGGACATCCTATAGAGCGTCAGTTTTATGACTTCAAGCTTCCCATATCAGTAATTCCATAGTGATGCAAAGTCTCTATAAAAGATACCGCTCTACTTCTTACTGCTACATTAGAAATAATATTTCAGTATGAGTTTTGATGAAGAAATACATCAAAACCATACAATTTCATCCTTGCCCTGCAATTCATGTTTTTCCCCATAAGGCAAGATACTGAATTCCACACCAATAAGCCAACATAGTCCAATTTTTCCCAAAATTAACTCAAAATTCTAAAGTCTGAAATTTCATCTGTGAATCCTTGAAATCAAGTAAGCTATCCACTTCTGTTATACAATGGTGCCAAGGAGAAGGGTGAGATGTTCCTATCCTCCAAGGGAGAAATGTATCAAAAGAGTGTGGATCAATGCCAGACAAGGTTCTGGATATGTCAGGTGATGTGGGAGTGTCGTATATCAATCTGTTGATTTCATTGGTTAATTAATAAAGAAACTGCTTGGTCTGATAGGTTAGAACATAGGTGTTTGGAGTAAACAGAAAAGAATGCTGGAAGGAAGAGGAAGTGGGGCAGACGCCATGCTGCTCCTCTCCAGGGCAGATGCGATGAAGCAAGCCGCCAGGTCAGACATGCTGAATCTTTCCCGATAAGACTGGTGCTACACAGATTACTAAATATGGGTTAGGCAAGATATGAGAGTTAGCCAAGAAGAGGCTAGAACTAATGGGCCAAGCAGTGTTTAAAAGAATACAATTTGTGTGTTGTTATTTCGGGGGCTAAGCTAGCCAGGCACCCGGAAGCCGGGCAACAGGAATGCAGTTGCAGCTCCTTCTACAGTCAGGTATTACCATCCCCACTGTTTTATTGTATTAATTTTCTTGGGTGTAGTTAAAAGCTGATACCTTGCTCGGGTAGGCCTTGCAAGTTATCAGAGGTTCAGCTCTGCTAGAACCCTGAATGCAGCCTTGCTCACATTGTTCACAATAGAACCTTAAACAGCAAATGCCACCTTACTGTCAGTTTCTACCAGGGCTCCAGGCCCTCTGAAGAATGATTTGAATTTTTAGGTGGGGAGGGAAGCCATTCTCTAAATGCTCTAGAGTTTTGCACACCTGAGAATTACATTGTATGCAGTCATAACTGTGAGCCACACCTGGACATCTTGAACCATAGAAACATAGATGTTGGACTTCTAATGTTTTGAAATTGATATGCTGTAAAAACTATAAGGTTAGACCTATTGTATTTCATGTGATAACATGGTTATAAACTTATGTGGACAATGAGTGGAAGGTTGTGGCTTAAAGTGTTTGGGTGTCAAGTTGCAAAGGGGTGGGTGAGGTTTTGATGGTGAGTGTTAATTGTTAACTTTACAGAATCTAGATTAACCCAAGAGATCAACCACTGGGCATGTTTTTACTTTCATTGCATTAATTGAAATTTGGTGACCCACCTACTATGGTAGCCTCAGACTGGGATCCTAGACTGTTTGTTTGGAGAAGGGAAATTGAATAGCAACATGCTTTCATTGATGTCTGCTTCCTAACTGTGGATCCAGTATGAAATGTGAGCTGAAATAAGCTCTTTGCTCTTAATTTTATTTTATCAGACTGTTTTTATCAAAATAATAAGAAAAGAAATTAAGATAACATGGTAGTGTCTTATAGATTGTATGGATCAGAGAACCTGTATGTGTGCTCTGAGATCCTTTTACCTTTATATAACAGAGTTACACCTATGAATTCTCAACAATATCGCTGCCAAAGTGAATGTGAAAAATCTAAGAAGACCTCACCCTTAGATGAAGAGCTACAGTCTATTAATGACTGCTAAAGAAGGGATAAGCGGTCTTGTGGGATGAGTCCCCTAATAAGTTATCTAATCCCAAATACTCTTCCCTAAAAACATACACATATGAGCAACACTAAATGGACTCATGATGACATATTTTGTATAAGAATATGTATATGTGCAATGCACATATACATGTGTGTAACAGTAATAATTAGTGGTCATGAATTGAGAGAGAATTTGGGAGCAGGGAGAAGCAGCAGTAGGGAGAATGTGAGGTGGAATGGGTATAAATAGAGTACTTGTATACAAAATTCTCAAAAAGTTAAAATAAATGCTAAAAATTAAGAAATTACCAAAATTAAACCTACAAAAACCTCATAAATGAAAAACCATAACCCTGATACCAAAACCAGATAAAGACATATACAAACAATTAAAAAAAACTATACTCTAAATTTCTAAATAAATATAGATGAAAATCTCAACAAAATATTTGCAAACTGAATTAAATGACACATTAAGAGGCATGTACAACACGATCATGTTGCTTCATTTCAACAATGCAAGGATGATTATGTATGCACAAACCAATAAGACAGAGTACACAAAGGGGCTTAAAGATAGAAATCTCAAGACTCTTTCAATAATTTCACAAAAGGTTTTTGACAAAGTTCGGCATTCCTTTATGATAATAGCCCTAAAGAGCTAGAGAAAGAAATCATAGAAAAAAACATACTCGATATAATAAAAACCTGTAGCCAACACTAATGATAAAAGGTGGAAAAAAATTGCATCATAAATTAGGAGTGAGACAAGATTGCCCTTTTAAGTGTTACTCAGCATAGTGCTTGGGATCTTAGCCAGAAAGAGACAAATAAATAGATTTCTTCAAATGCCTCTGTTAGCTGTCATGTGCCATTTTACTTCTACTGCAATATGGCACACATATACAAAGATTCAGCTCTAATTTTCCTGTTCTTTTTTATGTATTTCATTTGTTCATATGTATTTAAGAGTCTGTCAATGTTTCTTGTCTTTCAGCAATTCAAATGTAACTCTGGAAAGGTTGAGAATTTGCACTTAGCCATAACCACACATCCGTTAGTTTCATTTCTGAACAAGTGTCCAGTGATAACCTCTGATAAGCCAGTTTTAGATTCACAGCTTGGGGTAAGCTTCCTGCCTGCCTCTCTCTTTCTCGCCCTAAAGGGCAATTTAGCTTCAGTGGTATTCACAGGAAGAACTTGGTTTCCAAGAGGTTAGTGACCAAGGAAACCTTTAGTTATATCTTGATGGTTGATCTCAACTAATAGGAAAGATATATGGTTTGTTTGTGTTGGTGGTTTTTTGCAAACGTTTTTAACTCAAGGTGTTCACAAAGCATGGCTCTTCATCAGATAGCTATGTTCATGAACTTGGGCAGTCAAGTTACCACTTATGCATGAATTCCTTTTGGCTTTTCAATTCATAGGAAAGAATATCTTCTAAGGCTATGCCACATTGTTTTGCAATTCCACAAACCAAGAATAATGCTGCCCAAATCTTCAGTGGTGATCGCCACATGATGATTGTAGAGTAACCTTGGAGTCAGTACCAAAAAAAAAAAAAAAAGGAATTTTCTTGAACACTATGTTTCTTTAGTTAATGAATATTTTGACCCACCACACTCATTTCTTTAAGATTCCTTTCCAGGGTTGGAAAGACAGCTCAGTAGTTAGACACTTGCTGTGTATTGAATCTGATGATTAGAGTTCAAATACTAGTATCTACAGTTACAACTTGGCCTGGAAAATGCATCCCAGCTTTAAGGAATCTGATGCCTTTTCTTGCCCTCTGCACACACTCACAAACATGGATTGATATTCATACTTACACATGTAAATAAAATCTCTAAAAACTGTTGAAAAACTATTTTTCACAGTTGTGTTTGGTATGTTCATAGCAAAACAGTATTTTTTTGTGCGCGGCTTCACCAAGGTATTTATTTTGAAGAATTTCTCTTCATAAGTGTATTTTACTGACTGCTCAGGCTATACTTTACTGTTTGAAGAAAATGCATGTCTCTCAAAAAGATGTGCCATGAAACTGCCCTCAGACATGAAGATGAAAGCCAGATGACACTCATTAGTGTGATGATCTGGAAAATCCAGAGGCCACTTTAACAAAAGCAACACAGCCATCAGAATCACTAGGCAAGCCATGGGGCACATCCAGTTTTACCTAAGCACAGACTCATAATAATACTTTAGTTAGGAGCATGAACTTATAAGTGATGAATCTAGATTGGACAGTGTCACATGGAGTGAATTCTTCTGAACAGTAGATTTAGAGTTGCCATAGTACTGTATAGAATCCCACTGTGTGGCCCTGGATTTGGAGCCATTACACAACATTTTCTGTCTATTCAAATTCTCAAAACTCAAACTGTTACGGCCAACAGCTCATCAATAATCCCTACTGTAGATAAATCCTGTTCTTCTCTGAAGTCCATAGAAACACAGGATTAGAACCACCTGAAGGATTGTCTAAAGAATCAGAATCTTCTGAAGAAAGTAGGGAATATAGAGTACTACTCAGCAGTAAAAAACAATGACTTCTTGAATTTTGCATGCAAATGGATAGAAATAGAAAACACTATCCTGAGTGAGGTAAGCCAGACCCCAAAAGAGGAACATGGGATGTACTCACTCATATTTTGTTTCTAGCCATAAATAAAGGACATTGAGCCTATAATTTGTGATCCTAGAGAAGCTAAATAAGAAGGTGAACCAAAAGAAAAACATATAGGCATCTTCCTGAATATTAACCTTCATCGGGCGATGAAAGGAGACAGACACAGAGACCCACATTGGAGCACTGGATAGAAATCTCGAGGTCCAAATCAGGAGCAGAAGGAGAGAGAGCACAAGCAAGGAACTCAGGACCACGAGGGGTGCACCTAAACACAGAGACAATGGGGATGTTCTATTGGGAACTCACCAAGGCCAGCTGGCCTGGGTCTGAAAAAGCATGGGATAAAACCAGAATTGCTGAACATAGCTGACAATGAGAACTACTGAGAACTCAAGAACAATGACAATGGGTTTTTTTTATTTATTTATTAAAGATTTCTGTCTCTTCCCCACCGCCGCCTCCCATTTCCCTCCCCCTCCCCAATCAAGTCCCCCTCCCTCATCAGCCCAAAGAGCAATCAGGGTTCCCTGCCCTGTGGAAAGTCCAAGGACCACCCACCTCCATCCAGGTCTAGTAAGGTGAGCATCCAAACTGCCTAGGCTCCCACAAAGCCAATACGTGCAGTAGGATCAAAAGCCCATTGCCATTGTTCTTGAGTTGTCAGTATTCTTCCTTGTCCGCTATGTTCAGCGAGACCGATTTTATCCCAGGCTTTTTCAGACCCAGGCCAGCTGGCTTTGGTGAGTTCCTGATAGAACATCCCCATTGTCTCAGTGTGTGGGTGCACCCCTCGTGGTCCTGAATTCCTTGTTCATGCTCTCTCTCCTTCTGCTCCTGATCTGGACCTTGAGATTTCAGTCCAGTGCTCCTATGTGGGTCTCTGTCTCTGTCTCCTTTCATCGCCTGATGAAGGTTAATATTCAGGAGGATGCCTGTATGTTTTTCTTTGGGTTCTCCTTCTTATTTAGCTTCTCTAAGATCACGAATTATAGGCTCAATGCCCTTTATTTATGGCTAGAAACCAAATATAAGTGAGTATATCTCATGTTCCTCTTTTTTGGGTCTGGCTTAACTCACTCAGGATAGTGTTTTCTATTTCCATCCATTTGCCTGCAAACGTCAAGAAGTCCTTGTTTTTTACTGCTAAGTAGTACTCTAATATGTATATATTCCATACTTTCTTTATCCATTCTTCAATTGAAGGGCATCTAGGCTGTTTCCAGGTTCTGGCTATTACAAACAATGCTGCTATGAACATAGTAGAGCATATACTTTTGTTGTATGATAAGGCCTCTCTTGCATATATTCCCAAGAGTGGTATTGCTGGGTCCAGGGGTAGGTTGATCCCGAATTTCCTGAGAAACCTCCACACTGCTTTCCAAAGTGGTTGCACAAGTTTGCATTCCCACCAGCAATGGATGAGTGTAGCCCTTTCTCCACAACCTCTCCAGCAAAGGCTATCATTGGTGTTTTTTATTTTCACCATTAATTTAATGAAAATAAAGAGACAACATACTCAAACCTATGGGACACAATGAAAGCAGATGTTCCCAGAAGAAGTAGAAGACTGGAAATAATCAAACTGAGAGCAGAAATCAACAAAATAGAAACACAGAAAACAGTCCAAAGAATCAATGAAACAAAAAGTTGGTTCTTGGAGAAAATCAACAAGATCGACAAACCCCTATCCAAACTAATTAAACAACAGAGAGAGAACACACAAATAAATAAGATCAGAAATGAAAACGGGGACATAACCACAGACACAGAGGAAATTCAGAGAATCATTAGATCTTACTACAAAAGCCTGTATGCCACAAAACTGGAAAATGCAAAAGAAATGGACATTTTTTTAGATAAGTACCATATACCAAAGCTAAACCAAGACCAGGTGGACGATCTAAATAGACCTGTTAGTCGTGAAGAACTAGAAACTGTTATCAAAAATCTCCCTACCAAAAAAAGCCAAGGACCAGATGGTTTCAATGCAGAATTCTACCAGAACTTCCAAGAAGAGCTAATACCTATACTCCTTAACGTATTTCACAATATAGAAACAGAAAAGTCATTGCCAAATTCCTTTTATAAAGCTACAGTTACCCTGATACCAAAACCACACAAAGACCCAACCAAGAAAGAGAATTACAGGCCTATCTCACTCATGAATATCGACACAAAAATTCTCAATAAAATACTGGCAAACCGAATTCAAGAACACATCAGAAAAATTATCCATTATGATCAAGTAGGCTTCATTCCAGAGATGCAGGGCTGGTTCAACATACGCAAATCTATCAATGTAATCCACCATATAAATAGACTGAAAGAAAAAACCATATGATCATTTCATTAGATGCTGAAAAAGCATTCGACAAAATTCAACACCCCTTTATGATAAAGGTCTTGGAGAGACTAGGGATACAAGGGTCATACCTAAATATAATAAAAGCTATTTACAGCAAGCCGACAGCTAACATTAAATTAAACGGAGAAAATCTCAAAGCCATCCCACTAAAATCAGGAACAAGACAAGGATGTCCACTCTCTCCATACCTCTTCAATATAGTGCTTGAAGTTCTAGCAATAAAACAACATAAGGGGATCAAGGGGATTCATATTGGAAAGGAAGAAGTTAAGCTTTCGTTATTTGCAGATGATATAATAGTATACATAAGCAACCCCAAAAACTCTACCAAAGAACTCCTACAGCTGATAAACACCTTTAGTAATGCGGCAGGATACAAGATCAACTCCAAAAAATCAGTTGCCTTACTATACACTAAGGATATGGCAATGGGTTTTTGATCCTATTGCACATAATGGCTTTGTGGGAGCCTAGGCAGTTTGGATGCTCACCTTACTAGATCTGGATGGAGGTGGGTGGTCCTTGGACTTCCCACAGGGCAGGGAACCCTGATTGCTCTTGGCGGGAATGCAAACATGTGCAACCACTTTGGAAATCAGTGTGGTGGTTTCTCGGGAAACTGGGAGTCAACCTACCTCAGGATCCCACAGTTCCACTCTTGGGAATATACCCAAGAGATGACCAATCAGACTACAGAAGCATTTGTTCAACTATGTTCATAGCAGCACTATTTGTAATAGCCAGAATGTGGAAACAACCTAGGTGCCCCTCAATAGAAGAATGGATAAAGAAGGTGTGGCACATATATACTTTAGAGTTCTTCTCGGCGGTAAAAAACAATGACATCTTGAATTTTGCATGCAAATAGATGGAAATAGAAAACACTTTACTGAGTGAGATAACCCAGACCCAAAAAGATGAATATGGTATGTACTCACTCATAAGTGGATTCTAGCCATAAACAAAGGACATTGAGCCTACAGTTTGTGATCCTAGAGAAGATAAATAATAAGGTGAACCTAAATAAAAATGTATATTTATCCTCCTGGAAATTGGAAGTAGACAAGATTGCTGGGCAAAAGTTGGGAGCATGGGGATGGGTGGCAGGAGGGAAGGGAGATGGGGAGAAAGAATGGAGAAGGTGGAGGGTTGGGGAGAGCTTGGGAGGAATGAGATGGTTAAGATGGAGGAAGGACAGATGTGGGAGTAGGGAAGAAGATATCTTAACTAAGGGAGTCATTTTAGGGTTGGCAAAAGACTTGGTTCTAGAAAGGATCCCAGGTATCCAAGGGAATTTGCCCAGCTAGGTCCTTGGGCAGCAGAGGAGAGGGTACCTGAACTTGCCTTCTCCTATAGTCACACTGATGAATATTTTGCATATCACCATAGAACCTTCATCTGGTGATGGATGGAGATAGAGACAGAGACCCACATTGGAGCACTGGACTGAGCTCCCAAGGCCCAGATGAAGAGCCGAAGGAGGAAGAACATGAGCAAAGAAGTCAGGACCATCTCCTTGGGTGGTACTGATCTAATTGGAGCTCACCAAAGCCAGATGGACTGGGCCTGAATGAGCTTGTGATCAAACCGGACTCTCTGAATGTGGCTGACAATGAGTATGGACTGATAAGCCAATGATAATGACATGGGGTTTTGATTCTACTGCATGTACTGGCTTTTTGGGAGCCTAGTCTGTTTGGGTGCACACCTTCCTAGACCTGGATGGAGGCAGGAGGGCCTTGGACTTCCCACAGGGCAGGGCACCCCTACTTCTCTTAGGACTGGAGAGAAAGTGGGGGGAGAGGGGAGTGGGACGGAAATGGGAAGATGGGAGGAGGTGGAAATTTTTAATAAATAAATAAATAAATAGAATCAGAATATGTAAGAAAATGTGTTTTTTGTTTGTTTGTTTGTTTTAAGAATGATATTTTACATTGGTAAGCACGGTTTGAGGCCTGGCCTCCTCTGGGAGTTTCTTCCAGTTCCTAACACAGAATATGAGGTCTTGATACCCAATAACGCTGAACACCAACATCTGGTGTAGGGGGTCCTTCTGTTTGTGTGTTGCTTTCATTGGTTAATGAATAAAGAAACTGCCTTGGCCTTTTAATAAGGCAGAACTTAGGTACACAGGGAAAACAGAACTGAATGCTGGGAGAAAGAAGGGCAGAGTCAGAGAAGCCATGGATCCTCCACCTGAGATGTACACTATTGGTTAGAATCTTTCCCGGTAAGCCACTGCCACATGGCAATATACAGATTAATAGAAATGGATTAAATCAAGATGTGAGAGATAGCAAATAAGAGCCTAGAGATAATGTGCCAAGCAGTGATTTAATTAATATAATTTCTGTGTGGTTATTTCATGGTTAAGCTAGCTGGATGGCTGGAACAAACAAGCAGCCCTCTCCCCCACAACAAACATCCACCTCAATTGCAAATCTGATTCAACTGTCCTTGCTGAATCCACTTTCTTTCACTTCTCACTTTGTGTACAAAAGGATCTCCTATTTTTCACCTATTCATGTAACTTCCTCTTGCCTTTATATGTTCCCTGTTTAATTTGCCCGTATCTGCTCTCATCATCTTTTCTCTTGCTTGAAATGTCTTAATTGTTAAAAACAGAAGGTTCTTTGATGAGATGTGAGAGCTCCATTTACCTGAGGGTATAAGGAAAGGTGTTTAGAATGAAGTTAGGAAATATACTGGTATTGAAAACTTACTGTCCTTGGGTAGCTGGTTAGAGTTCCAGTACCAGGCAGGACTTCCCTCTTCTTGAGTGATCCATATGTTAAATGCTACAGGTTCAGCTATCACCAAGATATGAGTGCCAATGTTGCACTCTCATGGATAACTTGCCATTCTCATGATTATTGTACTTTGTAAGTATAACATGAGGGTCCTGTTTGTTGTTGGGGTTTTTGTCCCACCCGGTACCCCACAACTGTTTAGCCCCAAAGAAAATCACACATAGGTCTCCATAAACTATAACCTGATTGGTCCATTAGCTCTATCCTCTCACTGGCTAACTCTCACATCCTGATTAACCCATTTTTCTGATCTATATTAGCCATGTGGCTCAGTACCTTTTTTCAGTGGGGCAGCTCACATCCTGCTGCTTCAGTGATCTAGGCAGGAGTGGGAGGAATCAACTTCCTCCTTCCCAGAATTCTCCTGTTCTCATTACTTCATTTCTAATTCCTGTTTGGTTTTCCTGCCTATATTTCCGGCCTGGCCAATCAGCATTTATTTATAACATGATTGACAGAATACAGACAATTCTCCCACACCATGTAGGTTCAAAGGATATGGAGGAAGTAGGTACAGGAAGATTATAAAAGCCAAAGACCCAGCAAAGCTGATGTGAGATTGTTTCTTTTTGAAATGACAGAAAGCTTTAATCGTGACATCTCAGAAATATGGTTGCCTATACAGGACCTGAAAAACTACAACATCTATAGATGATGCTGACATCAAGCACAAAAATTTCATTGTGTCCCTTCATAGATTGTTGTCAGGTTTTTGGGGTTTGTTTGTTTTTTGAGACAGGGTTTCTCTGTACCCTTGAAGTCTGTCCTGGAACTACTTCTTGTAGACAGGCTGGCCTTGAACTCATAGAGATACACTTGTCTCTACCTCCTGAGTGCTGGGATTAAAGGCATGTGCCACCACCACCTGGCTCAGGTTTTTTTTTTAACTTATTACTACTTGGGGGCCCACCACCCAGTTCCTGAATAAACACATAGAGGCTTATTATGATTTACAAATGTCCTGTCTTAGCTTGGCATATTTATAGTCAGCTTTCCTTAACTTAAATTATCCCATCTAACTTTTGTCTCTGGGCTTTTATCTTTCTCTATTCTATATACCTTCCTTTACTTCTTTCTTTGTGGCTTGTGGTGTAACTGAGTAGCTGACTCCTTGCATCCTCATTTTCTCCTTTTCTTTTTCCTCTTTTATTCTCTTGCTTATTCTAATTTTTCTTTCTACCTGGAATCCCTATATATCCCTTTCCTTCCAAACTATTTGCCATTCAGCTCTTTTAGACAAATCTGGTATTTTAGGCTGGCAAAGTAATGTAACACAAAAGAATTGAACATATCCATGCATCATTAAAGAAATATTTCACACCATACAAGAATGTAGTACATCTTTAACTATATTCAATTTTTCCTCTTTTATCTAAATAAAAATAAAAGGTTTTAACTTTTACACAGTAAACTTCACACAATAAAAACAGTTATCAAATAAAACTTATATTTACAATATTCAGTCCATTTGTGTCTGAGAACTTTAGAGAAAATGCTCCATTATCTATCTAGCTTAGTCGAGTCCAAAGTTTTATACCTAAATTACTTTCTATCATAACTAAGAAAAACTGCAACTCTTTAACTACATCAAAGACTCCAGAAGCATTTACTATTACCTAGCACAGACATCTGACTACCTAAAGAGTCACACAAAGTTTGTCTGTAACCTTGGGGCATCCATCTTCAGCCTACAGGTCTAGAGTATCTGACCAAATTTTCAGTGAGGCACAAAATTTGAAAAACTGTCCCACCTTGTTTTGGGATAATTAAGCAGTCACTCTCCTATGTATCCTGCAGAATGTCTGCTAGACATTTCTGTGAAGCAGTAATGTTGAAGATAGTCCTGAGTCATTTTAGAAAAGTTCAGCAGTCACTTTCCTGTGTATCTGCATGTCCAGTTTATACAGCATACGGTGAACAGTCAAAACAAAAAGGTTCTTGCCCAAATGGCTAGTCTTCTCACATTGAAAGCAGACTCTATATGAAGTTTCATTGATGCCCATCAGATATGTTTCATTGTCATGAAAAATATTAATTAATTAAACAGCTTAAATTCCATATTCTGTAGGTCTTTGAAGTTTTTGAAACTCATCTGTCTAAAATAGACCTGTTTAACCTTGAAAACATACCTAATGTGACTACATTTGATTACTATAGATTAACTACTAATTTTTTTCTTAAATAATTAGAATAATTGCATTTTCAAATAAGTGATATAAATACACCAAACGAGAGTAGGAACATATACAGTATAACAAAAATGACTTTAAATTTGTTTTGCTACACCAAAATAAATGGCAATACAAAATATCAGAGATTGGTGGTTGCCTTTTAAACATATATTCCTATATTCCTATCAATTATAAAAAACACCCATGACCCACAAAAGTTTCCTGCACCCAAACTCTTAGGAATGTAGGCATCTTTTTCTCTAGACAGCTTCTTGTTGTCTGTTAGTGAAGTTATTTTTAAGGGTGCCTGAGAAAACTGAGATAACTGCAAAATCCTGGGAAGACCACTGGTAACCTTAATTGATATATACATATCACCTGTCAAGACTCAGGAGGTCTTCCCTGATCAAACCTGATCCATATTAACCTGGAACAAATCCATAGCCTGCAGAAACAAAAGCAAAACTGCTTTACCAAAGCATATTTTATTTCCCTTTAGCAAATACTTTTGACTTCTTTTTTAAAGTTAAGGTCATCCCCAAAATATCTAGATTGGTTCAGCTAAGCAGTCCTGTTCACAATAACATGCCTACCAGCAGTTGTTGTTTGCTTCTCAGCAATCAAAAAATTCTAAATCAACACAATACTATATATGATCCAGATTCCCTGTGTAGTTTCCATCATTGTGTGACTTTTTATTTTTTATTACTTTCACTTTTATTACTTTATTATTTCTGAACTCTTTATTTCTTTCAATAACTATATACACTTTTTCTTTCTTTCTTAAACATGCAGGCATGGTTAAACACACTTGAACCTTTTTAGAGGTATTTTAATATGTGGACCTCTTTAATGCATATCTTTTAGCTTTTTTTTTAACCTGTGAGCAAACTTTAATCTGCTAAGTTACAGCTATGTCCTCCGCATGACTCTTGGAGCTGGCTCTGTGGCTCTGATAACTGCTTCTGCCCACTTCTTGGATCATGAAAGCCTGGTCTAAAGCTTGCTGCCTGGAGGGAGGTTTGTTTGATGAGGAATTGCATTCAAACCCCAGAACTCTAAAATGCCAATGCTTGTACTGTCACATTTTTTCTTAGTATTTTGTTTTAATTAATTGTGGAAAAGGCTGTTTAACTACCCTGCTTTATGTGGCAGAGTTCCTTTTTTTTATTTATGTATTTATGTATTTATTTATTTATTATGTATACAATATTCTGTTTTGCATGTATGCCTGCAGGCCAGAAGAGGGCACCAGACCTCATTACAGATGGTTGTGAGCCACCATGTGGTTGCTGGGAATTGAACTCAGGACCTTTGAAAGAGCAGGCAATGCTCTTAACCATTAAGCCATCTCTCCAGACCCATGGCAGAGTTTCTTAAAGGAGACATTATCTTTTTTTCTGCTTTCTCAGGCACTAGAGATATTAATATCCTCTCATTGGTATGCCAAAACGTAGTTGGTTGTTTTCACTTTTTTGCTCTTTGGGAGCCTACCACCGAGATCCCAAATAAATACAAGGTGTCTTACTATTACTTATAAATGACTGCCCTTAGCTTGGCTTATTTCTACCCAGCTTTTCTTAACTTAAATCATCCCAACCATCTTTTGCCTCTGGGCTTTTGTCTTTCTCTAATCTATATACCTTTCTTTGTTTCTTCGTGGCTTGCTCTGTTATTGGGTGACTGGCCCCTAACATCCTTCTCTTATTCTCTTGACCCTTGATCCTCTCTTCCTAAATTTCTCCTCCTATTTATTCTCTCTGCCTGCCAGCCCAGCCTATCCTTTCTTCTGCCTGACTATTGTTTATTCAGCTCTTTATTAGACCAACCAGGTGTTTTAGGTAGGCAAAATAACACAGCTTCACAGAGTTAAACAAATGTAACATTAAAAAATGCAATACATCTTTGCATCATGAAACTAATATTCCATATCATACAGGAATTTAATATATCTTGAACTAACATTTCACAACAGACAATGAACTAAAGGAAACTAAGGAAGGCTCAGGTTGGGCAGGGGGAAATAGTCTTCCTCAGTGATGTGTTCCCTAATTTATTATACAATAATACCACATGGTCAGCCCTGAAATCAAGTACATGCAAGTGCACTAAACAAACTCAGCAGGTTGCATTTATATATCCATTATGTGTGTGTATGTGTGTGTAGACAATATATAGAAAGATAGATATAGATAGATAACACAATTCAAAAAACATGACTGAGAGGTAGCAAATGGGATATGGAAACATGGGAGGGTGTGGAAAAAAGAAAGAGGAAGAGGAAATTATTTCATTATGTTTTATTTTAAATTTAAAAATAAATGGCTTTTTAAACACTAAAAAATTAAGCATTAAATCATTCCATGTGTATGAATATTTTATCTGCAATTATGTATGTATATATGTGTACCATATAGGTGCCTGATGTATGCAGAGTCCAGAAGAGAGTGACAGTTCTCCTGGAACTGGAGTTATAGACTCCACCATGTGGGTGTCAGGAATCCAACCAAAGTCCTCTGAAAGAGCAGCAAGTGCAAACAAAATAATAAATAATAAAAATTATGTCACCAACTTTTTTTCTTCAGTTGTGGCTTCCTGGATCTTGGCTATGTACTTAATACCTATTGAAAAATTTCCTAAAACAAAACCAAGAATAATAACTAGAATTGAACCAAACATCTAAAGCATGCTAGAATACTTGACAACTTTCTAAATATTTAGAAGCACATCAAATTTTATTTTGCTACTTTTAATGTTTCCTATACAATTACATAGCAAGTTCCACACAGGTGTTCCTTGTATTTTCTCACAGATGTTTTTGCAATGCTTTTACTGTTAGTTTAACTGTACATTTAACATGGTTGTTTGTGCTGATCATTCATCTTTAACAATATAGTAACATTTGTAAATTAATGCTACACTATTATGCTGACACTAGTCCTGTTATGTGAACATTAGCTTATCGTTATTTTCTATGCACATAAATGTATCATCAGCATTTATGGGGTTATTATTATATAAGCATTATATGTACATATGTTCAAGATATTATTGTTTTTTACCACTGAGTAGAACTCTAAAGTATATATGTGCCACACCTTATTTATCCATTCTTCTGTTGAGGGGCACCTAGGTTGTTTCCAGGTTCTGGCTATTACAAACAATGCTACTATGAACATAGTTGAACAAATGCTTTTGTAGTCTGATTGGTCATCTCTTGGGTATATTCCCAAAAGTGGAATTGCAGGATCCTGAGGTAGGTTGACTTCCAGTTTCCTGAAAAACCACCACACTGATTTCCAAAGTGGTTGCACCCTCTTTGCATTCCCACCAACAATGGATGAGTGTTCCCATTACTCCACATCCTCTCCAGCATAGGCTATCATTGGTGTTTTGGATTTTAGCTATTCTAACCAGTGTTAAGATGGTATCTCAAAGTTGTTTTGATTTGCATTTCAATGATCGCTACGGAGGTTGAAAGTGACCTGTCTTTTGGCCATTTGAACTTCTGTTGAGAATTCTCTGTTCACTTCAATACCCCATTTTTAATTGGGTTAATTAGAGTTTTAATGTCTAGTTTTTGCATATCACCATAGAACCTTCATCCAGCGATGGATGGAGACAGAGACGGAGACCCACATTGGAGCACTGGACTGAGCTCCCAAGGTCCAAATGAGGAGCAGAAGGACGGAGAACATGAGCAAGAAAGTCAGGACCGCGAGGGGTGCGTCCACCCACTGAGACAATGGGACTGATCTCATGGGAGCTAACCAAGGCCAGCTGGACTGGGACTTATGGAGCATGTGATCAAACTGGACTCTCTGAATGTCGCTGACGATGAGGGCTGACTGAGAAGCCAAGGACAGTGGCACTGAATTTTGATTCTACTGCATGGACTGGCCTTGTGGGAGACTAGTCTGTTTGGATGCTCACTTCCTAGCTTGGATAGAGCAGGGAGGACCTTGGACTTCCCACAGGGCAGGAAACACTGACTACTCTAAGTACTGGAGAGGGAGGGGAAGAGGGAGTGAGGGAGTGGGAGGGAAATGAGAGGAGGGGAAGAGGTGGAAATTTTTAATAAATAAATTTTTAAAAATCTTAAAAAAATTTTTCTCTATTTAATTTGTAACAGAAATTGAAAACCATGTTTTCTATTATTTTTACTTTTCATTCCCATCTTATATAACTCCACGCTACTTCTTGCCATTAAAATCATCCTTTTCAAGTCCTAAAATGGTCTTTGGACCTGACATTTATCTGAAAACTATGATCAAACCTCATTCACCATATAAGTCAAATTATGTGTGCACAATAAATAGACAAGTTCTGTGGCTGTGTGGTGTTCTTCACAGGAAGAAGAGACACCTCTACATTGTCAGTCTCAGACACAGAAATTACCCAGATATCTCTACTTTCAGTTTCAAACCATTGCCAGGGACAAGACCACCTTTCCTAGGTGAGTAGAAGGCTTTGGTTCACAAGACACAGGGCCTCCCTTCTCTGCCCAGGTCTGTGAGTGTGCATGCTTATGCATGTGTTTCTAACAACTGTTTTCCAGGAAATGGGAGTTCTGTGTCAAGTTAGGGAAGTTCTATAACTATTTACACTGTAAGGTAATTCTAGCCTAAGTGTTCAAGTAGAATTGCTGAATGAAAAGAATAATTTTCTTGTCTGCGGTGTTAATATTTTCTTTAACATAGTATCAAGTGTCGATTATCAGGGCGTGTGGACTGAAGAGTAAGAAGTTGTGGTGTTGAGGTAAGAAGCCGTACCTCTTAAGCAAAATCTCTTTTGGGGATTAGAAGGGTAACATTAGAATGAGAATGCTCATATCTATGAAAGGTGCTTTTGCTTCTGAGATAACACAACTTCACAGTCAAGAAGAGGCAACTTGTATCCATTTCATCCAATTATCATAATCAAATATGAATAATATCCATTTTTAAAAGCCAAGCACTATTTATTAAATAGCTACTCTCTGGGAACACTGATAAATAATATAAAATGTTACAATAAAAACATATATAAAATTGTTGATAAAAATAGTAACACTTTATTGATGGTAATAAATGGAATATTACTAAAAGATAACAAGAAAATGTATCACAAAAATTCATGTATCTGACATGAATTTATCTTATAAAAATGTGCATCACCAAATAAAAATTATAAACAGAAAATTGTACATGCTAATGTTATACATCAGTAAATCAAATATTTTTATCAAATATCTCAATGTAAGTAAATTAAAAATATTTATTATATTTTTGTGGTATTTAGAAACAATGAGTTTTTATTTTACAATAAAAGTGTTAGTTAATTTCCCCTAGTCTTGGAGGAGCAGTCATTTTCATTATTTCACATTTAAGGGAATTTTTTCTTTATTTTACTTGTCCAATATTTCATCTCAGTACAAAGATAGTAGAACAAATCCTGTATAATCTACCTTATTTGTTCAAGAGTCCTTTGAGTCCTTTGGCCATTACAGAAATTAGACCAGAGCCAGGAATGGTGGCACATGTCTTTAATTCCAGCACTCATGAGGCAGACACGGGGTAAATCTGGAAAATCTGAAGCTAGTCTGGTCTGTTTTATGAGTTCTAGGATAACCAGGGCTGCAGAAAGACACACGGTCTCAAAGCAAGTAGTCAATTATATAACAAACCCCAGAATCTGGATCTGTTCCCAAAGTAAATGTGTCATACTCATCACACGATGACATCGACTCGAGATCGAACATCTCAGGACAGTTCAGGTATGTAGTGTGATTGTGAATGTAAAAGTCTACTGCTTTGTAACACTAACATACCCAGCATCTATACAAAACAATGTAAAGCCTGAGAAGCCACTTACTGCTCTGCTCATTGTATTTATTTCATATTATGTTTATATTATATTTAAAATGATTTTTTTTTTGTGAATGTGAAAGGAATTTTCCCTTTACTTCGCCATCCATCAACTATGAAGTCATTTATGGCAGGATAGCTAGAGATAGTGAAAGGGCATAAGGGTTGAAGTCAGAAGGGCTAAGGGAATGAGAACTTGAAGTCAGTCGAACTAGATTTTAATCAGACTTTCCCAGCTTTCCATGTTTAGATTGATTGGAGCAGTCCATGGTCTCTGCGGATTCTCATTTCCTTTTCTGCCAATAGAAAAACAAAGACTGCTGGATTAGCTTCGTGAAATCCTAGACTATGCAATGCATGGACTATAAATTTTGAAAGTGCTTCTTATTCTGAAAACATGAATCATTTATAATTGCTAACATCATATTAAATGAACAATATCAAGCTGAATATCTCTGATATATTTTTCACCCAACATAATAAGCAGTACTATTTCTGTCAGCTTAATAGTGGAATTATGTGCAAGCAATCTTTACGGCTAATATTTAAGCCTAAAAGAAAATGGATAATGTCTTTTCTTTTATAAAATGATTCAATCAATGATGGAAATGTTAAGAAAACAGTTAAATGGCTTTGCTTAACTTGGTTTCTTCAAAAGCAAGGCTGTCATATTTATTCGAAGACACTGGAGCCTACTATTTAGGTCTTTGGGTGTTCCTGACTCTCAAGAAATTTGACACTTTAGATTTACTCTTTGTATGCAGTTAGCATTATTGATATCAAGATCATCACATTTCATTTAATTGTTATAATGTACCTAGAGTATGTGTTGATACTTTTCGGCAATGTAGGAAGCAAGATAGGGATTTTAAATTATTTCTGCTTATCATTATTACATCTGTAGGTATGGTGTAATTATAAGTCTATCTTCCTCTTTTATTTCCTTCCTTTATAAAGCTTACTTTGATGTTAGATTTCATTTTACATTGTGAATTAGTCTATTTCAAAAGCACATACTATTTTGTCAACACAGATTTTCCAAGCAATGAACAATTTATCTGTTATGAAGTATAAACATCTTAATAATGAGATAACAAAAAACAAAAGGACACTCATGTTGATTCTTAAAAGAATGCTTATGGGATGTATGTTGAAAGGTAGAAACTTATTCTTCAAATGGCAGAAAGGTCATGGACTTGTGTCAGCTTGAATTGTTTTCTCCAGAGATGAGCAAATACTATAATTACAAACCCAGGCCAAAAAACAGGGATGCTTCTCCAGGGCAGCAGAAACAAAGATCGGCACTACTTACCAGTCAACCCAGAGAAAATGGTAAGTTTCAGGTTCCTTTTGTCTCCTCCTGATGGACTGACGTGAATGTAGAAACCATGCTATTGTCAGAAACAATGCTTGTTCTTACCTTCTCAGGGAAGTAAGGTGTATTTGCTCTAAAATAATATTAGGAAGTAAAGTCAAGTTACAGGTGATGAGATAACTTATCATAAGAACAAATGAAACAAGAATTTTGGGGGTAGTCTACCTTTAAGGAAGAATATCTATAAATAGACCATAGAAAGGAAAATTTTTAAACCATCCAGTTATCTTCTTAAACATTATAGGAGCAATAAATTGTAGCACTTTTCAGAGACCTTTTTGAATGTAGTGGAGACAGTCTCCACTCCATCTGTTTTCAAGTCAGAGTTTTACTGACATTAGAGTTTTTGGTGTTTTATGCAAAGCCTGGTGTGGTCACACATGCCCAGGATTTGGTAAGTAGAGGCAAGAGAATTGGGAGGTCAAGATTATCTTTAGCAGTAAAGAATTCAAGGTCAACTTGGTTAAATGAGACACTGTCTCAAGAAATAAGATAGAAGAAGTTATTTAAAAAGAAATATTAAAAACTAAACAATATGTTATTAACAAAAGTTATTTTAAAGATGTCATTTTAGGAATTCAATCATGTGATATGTAATAAACAAAGGTGTAGGCTTAAGTAATTGTGTACAGGATGTTGAAAAGGCATTGAATAAAATTCAGTACAAATTCTCATTTTGAGACATTGATCTTTAAATTTCTATACACATAAATGATTTTAATATATGCATGAATGTATAAACACATAGAGTATATACAAAAATTCCTTATTATACTATTAAGTATTAGGAGTATTTTTCAATGTTTTTATTAAAATGCAAAAATAATACTACCAACATTGTTGAACATTATTTTGATACTGCTAAATTACTATTCAAGAAAAATTTAAAATGTGATATTGATCACATCAGAATTTAAAAGCAAAACTAACATATGTGTAAAAGTTATAAATCAAGATATTTGAAACTTGCAAATAGATATACCCTAAATATTAAAATTAGTGGCAATAGAATTTGAATGTAGACTTGGCTAAAAATTAAGACACATATTGAAATCAATTACTTTTCTAAATAAAATATAAACAAATTATATGGAAGAAATTTTCTAGACAAAGATTTTTTTAAAGGTAAAAATAAACTTTTATATTAAAAGTAATTTAGAAATGACTTTGTTACTTCAAGTTGCTAATAAACAAAGAATAAAGCACACAGAATGGAAATAGAAAGTATTCAAAGATAAAGACAGCATCTAACAAATAAAATGTTTGTGTGTGTACACAGTTAGCATGATTCTATTGGGATGTCAATAGACCAGAGTTCAATAGTTTCACATTCTTGAAAAGCTCATTTTAAAGTTTTTGCTAAAAATTATTGTTATTATTTTTATTTCTTTGTGTGTGCATATGTGTGTGTGTATGTGTGTGTATACACATGTGAGTGCAGGTGCTCATGGAGGACTAGAGGTGTCAAATCTCCAGGTGGTGCAAGCACGGGTTGTTGTGAGCTTGGAACAGAACTCTGGAAAAGTAGTGAGCACTCTTAACTAATGAGACAACTTCTCAGTCCTTCATTTAAAGTCTTAAGGCATAAATGAAGTGCTATCATACCCATACTTCTCTGGAAAGGAAATGTACTGTCAAGGATTGGCACTATGAACTATACAAGCATTTCATGAAAGTGTGAAAGTTGCATATGTATGCAATGGGCAGGATGATTGGCAGATGTGTGAATAATGAAAATAGAGTAGAGCCATAATATGCTAATGAGCGTACTTTATATAAGTGACAGCACAGCTTTATTCTATAAGGAGTGCAGAAGTGATTCTCGTGTAAATCTCATTTTCGACAAATACCATATACACAAAAATTATATGAATCAAATAACAGAAAATAAATGACATTATTATAAGTGCATTTTATTCATATCTAAAAAATGTGACTCATAAAGGGAAGTTTGAATAATTTAACCTGAAAAAATTGAGCCATTTCCTCTCTGGGAAGACATCATAAATATAAATAATATCTGAAACATATGCACACAAAATATATGACAAGGTATGGTATTTACCAACAGAGAAGTATGACAGTACTTTAAGTAACTTGATTTAAAAAAATCACCAAAGAAATAAAAAATATTTAAATATAAGTAAAATTACTTAACTTATTCATAAAAGGAAATAAAAACAAAAATATTGCATACTACAGTTATACATTAAAACAAATAAATTATCTTAACTATCAAGGAAGATGCAACTGAGTAGAGAATTTAATTTATTTGTGCTACTGTTAAATTAGTGTAAACTTTGTGTACTGAAATTTTCAATCTTTAGAAAAATGTAACATGGATATACTCTTTTATAGGTATCATAAGAAGAAACTTCCCTATAAGAGAACTCAAAAGTGAGTAAGAAATATATTACCATTTCTAACACTAAAACAACATACAATTGAAATATCCACTGAGAAAATTAAGCCTATTAATAGGCTTTGTGCAAATATCAATGAAAGTGAATACAAGTATTTATGCTATTTGACCTCTTTATATGTCAAAATATGAATATTGTCATAACAAAAAACATGCAGAATATTTTTCTAATACCTGAAATGCAATAAGAGTATTCTCTTATAATGATTATAAGATATTCATATTTAATAACTCTTGTGTATCTACATAGAAAATGAAATTGAGAAATGTGATTTATTCACAGAGCAGAAAATAGTGCCATAATCTGTAATCCCACCACTCAGGATCTGAGGATTGAGAATTGCAAATTTGTCTACAGTCTGGGGTTACATAGATAGACTTTGTCTAAAAAAAAAAAAAGTTTAAAAAACTTGCAAAGAAACATGGGAGTTGATACCACATTTTGTACTCTCATATTTAAGTGATTTGTAGAGTATTTAGGCTGTTTAAGAAAAAGCACTTCTTTTACCTTTTCAGAAAGATGCATATGAGCATTTATACTAAACAGAAAACCACCAGGGTCGTTAGACTTCCTTTTGCTCTGACTTTTCCTGTTTTTCTTTGACAGTATCTCCATTGTTCGTTAGCCGAATCATTGCTGCAGCCATGGCAATACGCTTCCTCATTATCACAATAATATGGTTTGCCATTTTCATAACTTGTAAGTTAATCAATGGGGTTTAATATATTACCTTGATTAGACTTCAGAAACACACCGGGAACCATAAAGACGGCTCCGCCAGATAAAGATATTTCCTACATAAGACTAACAAACTGAGTTCGATCCCCAGATACCTCAGAAAGGAGGAAGAACTGACCCCACAAAGTTGTTCTTTGACCTTGATACTTACTCCATGGCACATAGGTGCCCTCACACGCATGCCTGCCTACACTCACAGGGCACACACACACACACACACACACAGTTTAAGAAGTAAAAGATAAAACAAGCGCACAGAAGCACACACAGCAGCAGCAATAGTGAAAGCATTTTTATCGTACTGTTGCTGTTCTAAAAACAAAAAAGTCACTTTCGTTTGCAGTAGAAGTTACTAACTTTTAAAAATTATAATTATTTTGATAGTGGTATGCAACAACGAGGTTCCAATTTCTTCAAGAGGTGAGTGAATCTTTTTAATATTAAACACAAATTGGAGGCACCTATATATACCAGGATTTAACACATAGTCAAAGGAATTCAAGAGAGAAAAATTAAATTTTGGGGTTCTGTCTATAGTTCACTCTAAACTTTATTGTTTTTAACTTAGGGGGGCATGTAATGGGCTGAAGAGAGTGTCATGGTTCTACATTCCTTTAATTCTATCACTTCACAGCTTAAGGCCAGAGGGTCAAGAGTTAACTGCCAACCTTGGCTGTGCAGGGATTTCAAACCAGAATAGGTTCCATGAGGCCCTATCTGAAAACAATAATGAATCAATGATAGTTTTTACTTCATCTTATTATATTTTACCTTGACGTTTTTGGTGTTATCTCTTAGAAGTCTGTTCTTTTCTAATGAGAGACAGAAAGGGAGTGGATCTGGAGGAAAGGAGAAGTGGAGGAAGTAGAAGGAGTAGGGGAGGGGACATATTGTATGAAAAAAAATAATTTTCAGTATATTAAAAACATAATAAATAAAAATAATCTATTTTAAATAAAAGAAAAAATAACGAATAGCAGAAAATTCTTAATTTGGGGTCTCTCCTCCCTTTATATTATAATGGTGCAATTATTTAGAATTTCAAAGTTGTAACAGGAAGTGTGTTTAACTTGCCTAGATAAAATCTGATTCAATAGTCAGGTGTGCACAGACCTCATCTGTTCTCTTTCTAGACAGTCACTGTACCCAATGCCCTGACGATTGGATATGTTATAGAAATAACTGCTACCAGTTTTTTAATGAGAGCAAAAGCTGGAACCAGAGCCAAGCTTCATGTTTGTCTCAAAATTCTACCCTTTTGAAGATATACAGTAAAGAGGACCAGGTTGTATATTTAATTCCTTTTAATTCTTTTTTTAATTATTTAAAATAATTTTAAAATTTGAATATATTTTGGTCATATTCTTCCCCTCTCCCAAATCTTTCCATAATGGAGAGAAAAATTTTTAAATGGCGAATCTTTACTGAAAATGAAAATCTTGTCTGCCAGCATCCACAATGATCAAACCAATATACACAATACTATGAAAGTTTAACAGTAACATGACAAACAAAACATTCCTGGCTGTGGTGAACACACACTTGCTGCCTTTTACATAGTAGCTGTTTAAATTCTCACAGTAGCATATCTAAGCAGATGAGAACAAGATACTCAAGAAATTTTGAACAGGATCAGTATAGTAAATGTCCAATCTTATGTGTACCTTTTCCAGGAACATGAACTCTGTGTCCATATCTGATGACAGATCTTAGTAAGAATCTCTCTAAGGTTGAACGTTTCCATCCTGTCATTTATCCCAACATATCCACTATGCATAGAGTTGTATGAGGATAATTTCAGAGTTCACCTTGTATTATCTTCAACCTAGTCAAAAGTTTATGCTTTAAACCACAACACTATCAATATGTCATAACTGTAAGATGCATAAAATGAGTGTGTATTGGGAAGATAAAGTGAAATTCTGGACTTACTAATTTATTAATGGCACTTTTGAGTTTCATTTCTGGGTTTGTTTCTTGTTGCATTGATGAAATGCAATTACTTAGTGGACAAGATAGAATTGCTACCTGTGCAATCACTCAGTTCATGATGAAACTCAAAACAGAGACTAAACCAAAGTGGAAATTGTACATTGGCGCAAATTCAGTTAAATATGTTAGACTATTAGCATTAGAAGTGACTCAGAATAGCTTAAACAATGATTTGACTTCTGAACAGAAATCACCAAATCAGGCTTTTGTAAATATAAATAAATGACTCAACCTTTTGTGTTTCATAATTTGTAAGATTAGAACAGGGAAACACACGAGGTAGGTAACTCCCTTGAGCATGAACACAGAACATACAAGAAGCATGAAGATGTTCTAATACCCACTCCAGACAATACTGATAAAAAAAAATTGAGGAAGTAGGAGCTGGAGAGAGGGCTCATAGAACTAAAGTATTTCTTTTGAAAACTTGAGAACCAAACATGAACCCCACAGCATCCATTAGGCATTGCTGCACATGTCTGTAACCCCAGCACTGGGGTTAGAGACAGGTAGATCCTCCAAGCTCCTGGCCAGACAGCATAGGCAAAAAGGTGAATTTTTGCTTCAATGAGGGATCATGTCTCAAGGCAATAGGCAGGGAGCAATGGAGAAAGATACCGGGTATCTTGTCCTACCTTCTGTGTGAAGAATGAGCTGCGGCACACTCACAAGCATAAACAACACACAACTCTTGACCACCTCCAAACAGAGAAAAATTAAGAGGGTCAAGATACTTTGCCAGCACCTGTGGCTAAATGAGAATTAGGCTGGTCACTGAGAAATGCATCCTTCCCCAACTGGGAAGTGAGTGATGTGGCTTTGTGTTTCTAATGTTCTGAGCACAGGTTTCATCTGTACTTTTCTTGTGGTTTCTAACAGGATTTCTTTAAGCTGGTGAAGTCGTACCACTGGATGGGACTATTCCAAACTCAAGCAAATGGCTCTTGGCAGTGGGAAGATGGATCCACTCTCTCATCCAACGAGTGAGTCTCAAACCAGCAGGGTTTGAGCTGTATATTTGTTCAGTTGTCCATATGAGAACTCATTTTTCAGTTTCATTTCACAATCTGATGCATTTTCATAGTCTAATAGATTTAGAAAAAAATATTTAGAGCCTAAATTTAAAGCACAGGGAGAATAGCAGAGTAGCATAAATTGATGACTATGAGCTAAGTGCTGAGAAAGACATAGATCATATTATGTCCATTTTATAGATACAAGGCTGAAGACTTTGTGACTGAGATTATGCGGATAAAACTGACATACAATAAACTGTACTCTTCCATCCCAAGAGGCCTCCTTTCTGTTTTTATGCTTACAGGTATTTTAAAATATGAAGTAACTATTTCTAGCTGTAGTCACTCTATTGTAGAATGGCAGAAAAGATGTAACAGATGCATGAGGCCCAGATTTGCTAAATACCTTTATATGATCAATATGCGACATTTACATGTATCACATTATGAGGTTATGCCTCACAAACACAAACAATTATAGTGACAATTTAAAAATTAATAATAATAGATGCTTTAATGTGCTTGGGTTGAAACCCACAGAGAAATTTTCTAATAGAAATGTCCCTGCAGGTACCAATTGTTTGTATCTATACCAATCATATTTCATACCTATTCCTGTTAAATGAGGATAACATCAAATCATTGTCTTTTTAGTTTTCAATTTCACACTGAAGTGACATCATTTTCTTGGGTCTTCTATTTCTAACTTTTTCTTAAAAGAAGAAAAAGTCCATTTATTGTATTAAACTGTGGAATTTTCAATGTCAAGAGAAAAGTAAAAACACATATTCACATGTATAAACAAGTGTGAGCACACATATACCACACTACATCACTACATACAACACACATGCATGTGCACACATGCATACATACACAACACACATGCATGCATGTACATTTATGAGCATACATGTGGATGTGTGTTGAGGATATTACAAATACTTTTGATTGTTTAACAAATAATATTGTTTATGCAGTCACCCTTTGGTAGCCATGGGTGACTGATTCCAAAGTCTCACTTTCTCCACAGATACTGAATTCCATGAATGATCATCATCTTTATTCAGAATGGCACAGAATCTGTTTGTAGACTATGGACAATTCTGTACAATTTAAATCATCATAATATTTATATTATATATTTTGTATATTATATAATTATATATTTATAATGTATAATTGTATATATTATATATTACCAAGTGGAATGTAAGTGTTATGTAAACAATTCTCACACTAATTATTATTATTTAGTAAATCAGGATAAGTTACAAGAACATCTTCATTACAGATGTGGGCTTTGTTTAGAGTATTTATTATCTGTAGTCCATTTTATCTGACAATGCTAATCTGCTTACTTGTAGAAAATTGCTTATTTTTACAAAAAAACACTACAGCAATGAATTCTAAGTTTAGTTCTAATAAAAATATCTATTATCAAATAAGTATTTTGAAACTTTTTTACTCAGATATAGAGAGAGAATTTATAATTCTGAGGTGATTAATTTCTGATATGAGTACAAGAGTTGGGCAGAAGTGGTGCATGCCCTTAATCCAGTCACTCAGGAGGCAGAGGCAGGTAGATCGCTGAGCTCAAGGCCATCCTGGTCTATTTAGAGAATTCCAGTACAGCCAGGGCTAAGCAGAGAAACACTGTCTCAAAAAACAAAAACAATACAATAACAAGAACAAAACTTTAAATATATATATATATATATATATATACATATATATTATTTTTACTATCTGAATTGGCTCTATTTTGTATGTGTGTAAGTTAAGAAGTCTAGACGCCAGTTCAAGCACTAGGGATAAATCCTGGTCCCACTGCCAGTAGCCCTACAGACTGTCCAAGCCTCACAACTGTCTCCCACATTCAGTTGGCCTAATTTGGTCTCATTCAGGTTCACCTGCTAACAGTCCAGAGTCAATCAGCTCTCATGAGCACAGGTCAGCTCTTTCTGTGGATATTACCGTCATGGCCTTGACCCCTTTGCTCATATTATTGCTCCTTCCTCTCTTGGGCTGACCTCAGGTAGCTTGGCCCAGTGCTTCACTGTAGATCTCTGTGTCTGCTTCCATCAGTTGTTGGTTGAAGGTTCTATGATGGCAATTAAGGTAGTCATCTATTTGATTACAGAGGAAGATCAATTTAGGCACCCTCTCCACTGTTGCTTAGAGTCTTAGCTGGGGTCATCCTTGAGGATTCTTAGGAATTTCCCTAGTACTTCTCCATAGCCCTTTAATGGCTCCCTTAATCAAGATATCTATTTTCTTTCTGTTCCTCACTGTCCACATTCTTTTTGGTGGGATACCTTGCTCAGCCTGGATACAGGGACAGGACCTTCGTCTTGCCTCAAAGTGAAATATCAGATTTTGTTGATTCCCCATGGGAAATCTTACCATCTCTGAGGAGTTGATAGGAAGGTGTGGTTAGGGGAAGGTGGAGGAATCAGGAGAAGGGGAGGGAGTGGGAACAAGGATAGCTACGCAAAATGAGAAAAGATTGTATTAAAAAATTCTTAATAAAAAATGAAAAAATAATTAAGAGGGCTAAACATGGTACTAAAATAATGCAAAATATTTTTGAAATTCCCACATTCAAATTCTATAAATACGCGTACGGGATGACAGACAGGCTAAAGCTACGATACCAAAAAAAAAAAAAAAAAAAAAAAAGATTCCATGTTTATATCCTTCATCAAGCCAAGTCTGCAGGTCACATGACGTTCTCTCTTTCCTAGGTTAACATTGGTAGAAATGCAGAGAGGATCCTGTGCTGTCTATGGCTCCAGCTTTAAGGCCTACACAGAAGATTGCTCAGCTCTAAACACATACATCTGCATGAAGAAGGCGGTGTAAGGACTTCATTAACTATCTTGGCAACAGCCAGGACAAGAGAAGGGATTATACCGGGAGAAACTGGGACTAAAAGAAAGAGACCGAACATAATACATGCAAGACAAAACAGCAGGCCTTCTCCTTCCAGAAACAAGCCACAGAACAATTAGATGAACATTCTGTTTCTCATGAAATAAAAGGACACTAACTCAAAGATCATCAAGGCGGCCATTCACACCTTTCTCCAATCTGCTTAGAATGTGGGGAAGGAGGCAAGGAGGAGCCTTGATTTCAAATGGGACCAACAGATCAAACCGGACTCGCTGAACATAGCGGACAATGAGGACTACCGAGAACTCAAGAACAATGGCAATGTGTTTTTGATCCCACTGCACGTACTGGCTTTGTGGGAGCCTAGGCAGTTTGGATGTTCACCTTACTAGTCCTGGATGGAGGTGGGTGGTCCTTGGACTTCCCACAGGGCAGAGAACCCTGTTTGTTCTTTGGGCTGACGAAGGAAGGGGACTTGACCGGGAGTGGGAGGGAAATGGGAGGCGGTGGCGGGGAGGAGGCAGAAATCTTTAATAAATAATTAATAAATTAATAAATAAAAAAAATAAAAAAAAATGGGACCAACACATGAAAGAGCTGAGAGAGTAGAAGAGGGCAACCCCATAGCACTCTGGCAGTCTAAACTCCAGCACTGTAGAAAACAGCACACTGAGTGGGGCTTCAGCGGTACCACAGGATAATCGGCACTGTTGCCAGCAATGTTGCTATCCCAGTGGTTCAAGAAAGTGGGCTTCTGTCTGGGCAGGCACGGTTTGATTAAGGGAAAGAAGGACTGCTTTGGGATCTTGAAGATTGCATGGAACTCATCTTGCTAATTTTTGTGTTTTCTTGCAACTCCCCTACCCCTTTTTTTCTTGTGTTTCCTGTTGAAATGATAATGTCTATTTGAAGACCAGCCTCACCATTGTATTTTGAAAATACGTGGCTTGTTTCACTTTACAAGTGACAACTAGAAAAGAAGGTTGACTGCCTGATTTGTGTCTGACTTGGGTCGAATTTAGATGAGTCCTTGGATCTGAAGTTTGAAAGGTGATGCTGGAAGGAGTTAAGATGGAATGAGTGAGGAAGTGAATTTCTGGGACCATTAGGCATAATGTTATACACTGAATGTTTGTGCACGTCCAAACTTCATATTTGAAATTCAACTCTTGGTATTATTTCAATAACGCCGGAATTGAGACAGTGGAAGAGAAGGTCCAAAGAAGATCGAAAAAAAAAAAAAAAAAAAAAATACTAGGAGACAAGCATTGGAACATAATGTTTTAAATCACAGGAGTGAAGCTTTGTGTGTGGGATTGTCTCTTAGGAAAACACCCACAAAGTCTTCTCTCTCTTCTTTTGGCCACAAGAGAATACAGGAAACTTCTGATATATGACCTATAAGGTACCCCTCACCAAACCCAACAGATGCAGTTACCCAGGTCTTAGATTTCTAGGCTTCATAATTGTGAGAAATGGATTTCTGTTGTTTATAACTTGTCTGGTAGTTTATAATAGTACCCAAAAAACCTGAAACCAGAGAGGAAGAGAGCCAGATATTAGGTCTTACTGTCATTTAAAAAGGAGTGCTGGGGAAGTGAGCTCAGAGGTGAAAAGCACTGGGTGCCATTCTCATCACCTACATGAGAGTTCACACCATCTGTGATTCCAGTTCCAAAGGATCCACCTGCAGCACATGGTGTACATACCAGCATGAAGACAGCACTCGCACAGAAAATAAGAATAAATCTAAAAGTAGAAAGTTTTATGATATTGTTTTTTAATATTTTTGCATCATGGAAAACATTCTAAATCAATACACAGGTAAAAATAATTCTATAGAATGACATACATAAGTCAAATGGGAAATAGCAACAAAAAAGCAACCATAGGACCTGGCTTTCTAAGAGGTTATAGCAAACGTGAGGAGCCTTAGATGTCTGTTTTAATTTTTGTGTGTGTGTGTGTGACTCATTAGAAACATGAGATTTAGCTTAGGTATCACCTGAATGAGGAATATTCCCAAAGGCCACAAGTTTATGCAAGGAATAACAAATAAGACCCACACTTTAGAGAGTAGCAGCAAGGATCCTTGCTCTCTTTACCTCTAAGGAGATGGTGGATACAATCCTCCATGAAGCATCTGCAGCCACACAAGAGCCTTCATTTAAGCTTACAGCCCAATGTCTAGCTAACAATATGTGCAGGAGAATGAGTCTGAAGTTCAAGTCTACCTGCAACACTTCATTTTACGAGTCTAGTGTGAATCCATTGTGCCATCGAACCACCTGGTTTTTTTTTTTTTAAGAAAATAATTTTAACTCGCCCATTAAGAATTTTTCACACATAGCCTGAAAAGTAAAACAAGAATTACAAAACAGGGATACTAGAGACTAAAAGCAATTATTAACTAGCAGCAGTATCTTAGGATACAGATGACCCAGGCGAGGGGTTGTATTCTGTTTCATTGAATAATTAATGAAAGTCAATCTTAAACTTACAAGAGAAAAAAATAGGGTGTTCAAATGTTCCAGACACTGTATTCAATTTGAAGATCCAAAAAGTGACCAATAAAATCCCTGTTACTTCCCAGTACTCAATTTAGACAGCCATAAAACATAAAAGCCAGACTAGCATGCAAGGAAGGCTGATACAGTAGGCTATAGAGGAGTAAAATTTTGTTCTGATAGCAGTGTCAGTAACTTTACCAGAACTAGGGGTTTTAAAAAGACATTTTAATGAAGAAAACATGAGAAAAATGAATAAAGTATTTAGATATATTTCATGATGTGCTTAGAAAATTACTTGATATTTCTGTAGTAGTCACCTCCAGTTTCATACAGAGAGTGTTATACTTGGTCAGGAAGTTGAGGTAATTTTGAAATGTAAACAGATTCCACTGTGGCTGGGGAAAAGCCAACTTAACACACTGTGGTTATGTTTGAATAGATAAGCTCTCCAGACAAGTGAGTCACAGGCATGAAGGCAGTTGCCATGAGATGTAGTCGGTACTTTTCTACAGGATCATTGGTTCCCCAGTAATGACTTAGAGACATTATTAATTATGAAACCTTGGCCTTAACTTGTTCTTGTTCCTAACTAATTCTTTTAACTTAAATTAACCTATGATTTCATTCTATGTTTTTTTACATGGTTATCTTTACTCTGCATGTACCTTTCTGCTTCCTCTCTGTCTTCCTGGCAACTCCTCCTTTCTCTTTCCAGAGACCTTTCTGTCCCCAGAGGTCTTGCCTAGCCTGTTCCTGACTAGCTAATGACCATTTAACTCTTTATTAAATGGTGACATATCTTCACCCAGTCTAGAGGAATATTGCACAATAATTAAAGCAGTTTAAATCTTTACCCAAATTTCCAATACTATGTGAAGAAGCTGCCTTGAAATTTAGGACTTCTTGTAGCCCCAGATGAAGAGACAAAGCATTCACTTGTCAATGAGTTTCTCTTGAGTTCCCACCGCTGTTCTATGGAATGATTGGAATAGAATTGACCCTGTCTATCACAGAGGTGCAGGGTCTGCTAAGGTCTGAGAATGTCAGAGAGCTCTAAAGAGGACCCTCTGATTCTAGAGTGAAAAAAGCCCTACTTCCAGGAGTACTGATGGACAGAACTCAGTTCTAGATTTAGGAAGTCACTATAGAATCTTCATGCAGCAACTGATGGAAACAGAGGCTGAAACCCACAGCAGAGCACTGGACTGAGCTTTCAAAGTCCAGTTGAAGAGTAGGAGGAATGAGAAAATGAGCAAAGAGGTCAAGACCATGATGGGGACACCCAGTGAAACAGTTTACCTGAGCTAATAATGGAAGCTCACCTGCTCCAGCTGGACAGGAAAGGAAACAATGCAGATCCTAACTAGTCCCTCTAAATGTGGGTGATAGTTGTATAGCTGGGACAGACAGTAGGTCCACTGGTGGTAGTACCAGGATTTATCCCTACTGCTTTTACTGAATTGGAACCAATTCTCTTTGGATGGATACATTGCTTAGCCTAGATATAGTAGGGAGGGCCTTGGAACTTCCCCAAAGCATTGTGCATTACCCTCTCTGAGGAGTGGACTTGGGGAGAAGGTAGAGGGGTAAGTGAAGGGAATGGGAGGAGTAGGAGCTGGGATTGGTGTGTAAAATGAAAAATGATAGCTTGTTTTCTTTTTAAAAAAATAATAAAAAAAATTTAAAGTCTCTCAGAGGCCAGTAATGGAAGGGACTTTATTGAAGCATTAGCACACCCACAAGAACAGAAGTCTAATGAGTTAACATCTTTCTTCAAAGTGCTTATAACAGCAGGAAAGAGAAACAGAGAAAGGGTGATTGGGATTATGCAGTATCTATCCTGGCTATCATGATCTGGCTGTGTTGATAATACTTTGGGCCTTTATCTCAGAATCCTCCACATAGTGCTATGGGAAGAACAAAGATGTCTATTACTTAGCTGCTTCTTCTCCTTCTCCTTCTCCTTCTCCTCCACTTCCTCCTCCTCCTTCTCCTCTTCCTCTTCCTCCTTTTCGGCCTCCTCCTCCTACTGCTTCTCCTTCTTCTTTTTCTTAGAATGCTCACCAATTAGACCTGTTGTTCTTAACATACAAAGTAGTTGTCAGAAATGAAAATCCAGGAGATGCCAGGTGTGGCAGCACATGCCTTTAATCCCAGCACTCGTGAGACAGGAGCAAGCAGGTTTCTATAGTTTTGAGGCCAGTCAGTTAATATAGTGAGTTTAAGACCAGTCAAGGATACATAGTGAGATCCTATTTCATAAAAATAAGCAATAGCCCAGCAGAGATCAGAAACAATGAAGAGAAACAAGATGGTTTCAGAAAGAAAATATATTTAGCCAGTTAGTACCTGAGAACTCCAATGTTTTCCTCACCTGAGTTCTTCCTGAGTAAAGGATGGTGATTTGTTTCTCTTTGGGAACAGACACAAACCTGTCAAGTGTCCTGATTCTAGGACAAATGTAAAGACAAGCAGGCAGTGTCAAAACATCCAAACATGCTGACTGCTCTACACCACTTTGGGGCCTTACCCTATTTGTTCTAGGCATGGGAAAAGGAGCTCAGCTGTTCTCAGGGAAAAACAGAATCCCAGGCTGTCCATACTCCACTTTGATAATAGTTAACAACATTAGCTTCTAGAAGTGAAACAGGAAACCATCTTGCGACCTGGACTCCACAGTGGTATAAAGTAGAAGACCTCAACTGGCAAACAGGAAATTTCTTCACATGTGAGATCTCACTGATACCAGGCAGAAGCCACAGAGATGGGGGCAGGGAACTCATCCAAGAAACAGGTTGCACCCACTAAGACAGAGCTCCCGAAAAAGCCTTGAAAATCAGATGGAGAGGAGCCAGAGACATTCTAGACAGGGAACAGAAAAGGAAGGACTAATGCTTTAAGGACTGAAGCAAAAAGAGTGGCAATCAGTATGACCATAGGAGAAAATTCGATAGATATGTGAAGTATATAAGAAGCATAAAACAGAAATGTACTCAGGAAAGGCAAGTAATTGGATAAATGACTTGCTTCATGAACTTTCTCCTAAATTCAATACTGCAGACTAAAGATTAGCATTAGCAATATTAGCAATTTATCATTAAACCATGCAAGAATTTGCTTCAAAATCTGGCAGAACATAATCTCTCTTTTGTAATGTCTTGTTCTTCTTGTTTTTCTTCTTCTCCTCCTCTTCTCCTTCTTCTTCTTTTACATTTTATATATTGTATTGGCAGGAGCACACATACCACAGTCAGCATGGAGATGGCAGAGACAACCTATAGAAGTCAGTTCTTTCCTTCCATCATATGGGCTCCAGAGACTTGACTCATGTTATCAGGTTTAGTAGCAAGAGTTTTTATGAATTGAGCCATCTTGATGGCTCCAAAACTTATATTCCTCAGATCTCTAATAACATGCCAACCTGCTTGTAAAAAAAACAGTGCCTGGACTCACCTTGTATTCATTTCAATCATATCAATGTCTTTTATGCCAATTCCTAGGTTTTTTTGAAACATTTATGAAATTATGATTGGAAACACAGTTATAAATTTGGTTACTATTTTCCCCTTGCTATACAATATAAGCAAAATTTATATCATACAAAGGACAAAGTTTTGTTTAACTGTGTGGATAGATTCAAAGACTTGAGTTGTTCATGTGCTCAAGTTAGTGACACAGACTAAATAAGACATTGAAAAATATTTGTTCATAGTTGGAAATTGTGGCTTATGCCTGCAATGCCAGCACTTCAGAAGAAGACTAAAGCTGGAGGATCTCCGTAATTCTGAGGCTGTCTGACACTGTGCTAAGTTAGTGTGCATTATAAAGCATCATCAGACTTTTTCTGAAGAGTCTAAGAAAGAGCAAAGTCAGTAAATAAGCATTTGCTATGAAACAGATAAGATTATATGACAGAACTAAGAAGATGAACATTTTTTTCAAGGTAGAGTGATTTGGTGGTAAACTATGGTTTTTGCTAGGGTATCTATTGCTGTAGAGAGAAACCATGAGCATGATTACCACTTATAAAAGAAAATATTTTCTTAGGGTGGCTCACTTACAGTTTCTGAGGTTCAGTCCTTCATCACCATGGCAGAGTGCAGGCAGACATGGTGCTGGCTACATCTTGATCAGAAGGCAACAGAAAGTGGGCTGTCTCATTGGTCATGGCTTGAACATATATAAGACCTCAAAGCCACCTCCAAATTGACACATTTCCTCAAACAAGGTCATACCTACTCTAACAAAGCCTGATGTGGGACAATGATCTGTATTCTGTCAATTATATTTTTAAATAAATGCTGATTGGCCAGTAGCCAGGCAAGAAGTATAGGCAGGACAACCAGACAGGAAATAGAGGCAGGTCAACAAGAACAAGAGAATTCTGGGAAAAAGGAAGTTCCTTCTGCACTCTGTGTCCCAGCCACAGAAGAAGCAAGATGGTACCAAGCCATGTGGCTAGCATAGACAAGAATAATGGGCTATAAGTTATAAGCGTTAATAAGAAGCCTGAGCTAGTGGACCAATCAGTTGATAACTAATGTAGACCTCTGTGTGATCTCTTTGGGACTTAACGACTATGGGAACTAGACAGGACAGAAAACCTCTGTCAACAAAAGCCATGCCTTCAAATAGTGACACTCTCTATGATCTTATTGGGGCCAATTACATTCAAACTACCACAATTGTAATGTGGATAGTAATTTGTTAGAAATGATTGCACCACACACACATACACACACACAAATACACACATACAAACATACAGTTGGTTTCATTCTATTTTAGGTTTATATTATTAAAATTTTCTCACTTTGTTAGGTAAAATTTTCAAATTAATATCAAGTGGTACTACCATTCTCACTTTTCAGGATTAGAAATACCTTTTAATTTCATATTGGCAAATCTTTAGGAAATAAAAATGCATGAAGTCTATTTCCAATTATCTCAAATACTGACAAATGCATGAAAAAGAGTGTAAGTCATGTTTCTTTTACGTACGTGGGTGCTTTTATATTAGGGGCATAGATATTCAGGATTGAGACTTCATCCTGATGAATTGTTCCTGTTATGAGTATAAAATGTCCCTCTCCATCTCTTTTGATTGATTTAAGTTTGAAGTCAACTTTGTTAGAAATTAGTATGGCCACACCTGCTTGTTTCTTAGGTCCATTTGCTTGATAAACCTTTTCCCATCCCTTTACTCTAAGTAGGTGCCTGTCTTTGTGGTTGAGGTGTGTTTCTTGTAAACAGCAGAATGTTGGATCCTGTTTGCGTATCCAATCTCTTAGCCTGTGCCTTTTTTTTTTTCTTTCTTTTTTTTTTAAATTTATTTATTTATTTAAGATTTCTGTCTTTTCCCCACCGCAGCCTCCCATTTCCCTCCCCCTCCCCCAGTCAAGTCCCCCTCCCTCGTCAGCCCAAAGAGCTATCAGGGTTCCCTGCCCTGTGGGAGGTCCATGGACCACCCACCTCCATCCAGGTCTAGTAAGGTGAGCATCCAAACTGCCTAGGTTCCCACAAAGCCAATACGTGCAGTAGGATCAAAAACCCATTGCCATTGTTCTTGAGATCACAGTAGTCCTCATTGTCTCTATGTTTTTTCCCAAGACGGTTTTATCCCATAGCCTGTGCCTTTTTATAGGTGAGTTGAGTCCATTGACATTAAGGGATATTAGTGACCAGTGGTTGTTAACTCCGGTCAGTTTTTTAGTCATAGAGTTTGTGTGTTTGCCTTCTTTGAGTTGCGCTGGTGAAGGGTCTCTAGATGTTTGAGTTATTGTGGTCATTGTTGGACTCCTTGGTTTGTGATTTTCCTTCTATTACTGGAGCACTGGACTGAGCTCCCAATGTCCCAATGAGGAGCAGAAGGAGAGAGAATATGAGCAAAGAAGTCAGGACCACAAGGGGTGCGCCCACCCGTGGAGATAGTGGGGCTGATTCTTTGGGAGCTCACCAAGGCCAGCTGGACTGTGACTGAAAAAGCATGGGATAAAACCAGAATCTCTAAATTTGGCGGACAATGAGGGCTGCTGAGAAGCCAAGGACCATGGCACCGGGTTTTGATCCTGCTTCATGTTCTGGCTTTGTGGGAGCCTACCCAGTTTGGATGTTCACCTTCCTAGACCAGGATTGAGGGGGGAGGACTTTGGACTTTCCACAGGGCAGGGAACCCTGACTGTTCTTCAGGCTGGAGAGGGAGGGAGAGGAGTGGGGGGAGGGGAGGAGGAGAGGGAGGAGTGGGAGGGAAATGGGAGGCGGCAGAAATTTCTTTTTTTTTCCAAAAAAAAAAAAAGAGTGTAAGTCATCTCTGCCAAAACTAGAGGTATGTGTTGAGAAATTAGCAACATAAATAAAGGATTGAGAACACTTGCTCATAGAGTAGAAAAGCTAACACTGTCAAAAGTTTTTTTATTTAGTCATGTACACAGTCTATGCAACTTTGTTGTATATGAAGTCCAGAGTATTTAGGGCTTTTATAGCCTCTTCCCTTGGTCCCTCTATTTTAATACTTGCAAATGCATCCCCACATTTAGTAGATGCTGTTGCTTGTCACGATTGTAACTTTTCAGTCTGTTTAATCTCTGTGACTTTTTTAAAATTTTCCTTTTATTTATTCTTTCTGTCTTTGACATCATGCATTTCCATCCCATTTATTTCCCTGTCCCTTCTTATTCACCCTATGCCCTCACAACCACCCCTCCAAAAAATATAATATAATATAAGAGAAAAATAGAAAAGAAAAGGGGGGAATTAATCTCATCATGGAAGCTGTAGTGTGACACAGTAAACCCTATTGTCCACATGTCTATACTTGGAAGTGTGTAGTACAGAGTCACTGGTCTGGTTTGAGGCCTCTGTTTTCTGTTACCTAGCAAAGCTGGGCCCTGACTGGATCTCCTCTTGGATGTCCTGTTGTTGCCCTGTGTTGTGTTTATTTTGGGACTAAGTGGCCGGGAACCAACAAGCAGCTCTCGCTCCCTCCTACAGCTCTCCCACACTTACTCTTTCAGCATCAGCTCTACTGTATTGCCCAGACATGGTGCAGGGGTCACTCTCCCAAGTGCTGCAACTAATGAGAGGTAGGAACAGGTTTCCCCTTTTTAAGATCTCAGGGTCAGCTCTCCCACCTGTTGAGGGAGTGATGGGTGTTGGTGGACTAAAGGATGAGAGGATGGGAGAGAGCATCTCTTCCCAGCCCATGTCACCACATGACAGATAAGTAATGGGAACAGTTCTCCCATACTCACAACTGGCTAGAGTTCACACATACCTCCTCCAACAGGGTTGGTTCTTTTGTGCTGCCTAGGTTCAGGTCCTATTTTCCCTTGTGCTGCAGCTGGTGGGGGGAGGGCATTCATATGACCTCAGGGCCAGATCTTCCACATACCTCTGGTGTTGATGGGCAGGAGTGGGGAGGACACATCTCCCACACCCATGCTGCTCTGTGGTTATTTTTACGTATTATCCATATCAAATTGCTCATCTCCATCAAATATGTCACTAGGTTTCTATTGGGAATGGTTCATTTCCTTAAAAATAATAAATTTTTAATTTATTTGAAATAAATTTGAATAAATAAATTTGAAAACATTCAAAAATAAATATCATTATATTCTTGTATACTTTTCCATCTTTCAGTAAGGTTTTTGCATAAGTTTCTAATAGCTTTTTTTAAATTTACTTCTAAATATTTTTGTCCTGTTCATGCTGAAAGTGTAGCTTTACATCTCTTACATCTCCTTAACTAGTTACTATTTGTGTAAGTCTCTATTATTTGATTTGGTTCATATAATTTGATTAATTTGCTAGCTTACTGAAGTATGACTGCTGATTTTCGGTTTATGACTGGCTTAGTTGGTTGTTTAAATGTGATTGGTGGAGTACAGTTACTTTGATTTTTCTATTTGTATCTTTATAGCCACTTATTCTAGATAAGTTATATTTGGCTGACACCACCAGAAACATGCTAATGAGGTGTGAAGGGAATTACTATTTGACCCATTTTCCTAGTCCTACTGGAAGTGACCAAGGCATGAAATTGTCACCAAGACCCTGACAGGTCATTTGAAAGTTTGATTTGGGCTACGGAGTACTTGCAAAGAAGGCTTGCTCATTACATAGATGATGAAAGCAGATGTCAATCCTTGCAGACTGCCCTGAAGTCTTTCTGCCTTACACAGTCTGCTCAGCAGAGCTGCTAATGGTGCTCTACCTAGGTTCTCCCAGATCAACCGAGGGTATAGAAAGGAAAGTATCTAGTGCTGTCTGGTGGTCTAGCCTAAGAATTGACAAACTCTCCTTCTGCTCAGTTGCTTTGGCCATACTTATCAACCTGGATGTAACATGGAAGGAAATTTCCCAGTGCAGCATTGGTGCAGATCTTGTAATTTGTCACAAAACATACTCAACTTTTAGAGCACACACTAAAATCAAATTGTCTATAATTTTTTGCAGGTTATTTTTTATCAATTGTATAGATGCAGAAAAGGCCTTTTGACAAAGTTCAGCTTCTTATGGCAATTCAAACCTTTGATAAATCAGAAATATCAGGAGCACACATTGGTATAATACATGGCTTAATACATGACAAACCTACAGCCAAAATAACAGTAAGTGGAGATAAATTGACATCATTTCCTCTAACATCAGGGATGGGACAAGGGGCTCTGCTACTTAATGTAGTACTTGAAGTCTTAGAGGTAGGTCTGATGTAGATATGAATAATTTGCATTGGTATGGATTTTAAGGTCAATTTTGCCATATGTATATGTATTTCTGATCTTGATTAAGGTATTGTGATTGTATAGTTCATTTTTAAAATGTAATGTATGATGTGGGAGTGTCATATATCAATCTGTTGATTTCATTGGTTAAAATAAAGAAACTGCCTGAGCCCATTGATAGGCCAACCCTTAGGTGGGTGGAGTAGACAGAAGAGGATTCTGGGAAAGAGAAGCTGAGTCAGGGAGCCGCCATGATGCCCGCATTCCAGACAGGCACAGGCTAGAATCTCCCCGGTAAGCACACCTTGGGGTGCTACACAGATTATCAGAAATGGGTTAGGCCGATATGTAAGAGCTAGCCAATAATGGGCCAGGCAGTGATTAAAGGTATACAGTTTCCGTGTAATTATTTCGGGGCTTAAGCTGGGCCATGCGGGCGGCCGGGTACAGGGGCACAACCGGGCCGCTCCTCTTACTACAGATTGGCCCCCAACGTGATGGGCTAAATCCACTTAAAAACCTGAGAGAGCTTAATTCTAAACAGAGAAAAAACAGAGTTTAACACAGAGTTTTGTTCTTTGTTGGTGGCGTGCCGTAGAGAGATTTCCTGGTTCGGCAATAGCAGCAGAAAAAAAGCTGCGTCATTTTAAAGTGCGGCTTTCTGGGCTGTGCCGCCATTGCAATCTCTGTCTGGCTCCTGTGAGAGACAGAGCTTTTGTATGGAGCATTTGGACTAAAGCTCTATGGCTTGCTTGATGGCAATGTGGACTGCTGTATGCCTGGAACTGTGCGCAGCTCAGGTGCACCAAATGGCTCTGAGGCAGGAGCGGCTCAGCTCCGCCATGATGAACTGAGCTGGTCTCAAGCAGGAACTACCGTAATTACTGTGAAAACAGCGCACTTAAGGTTTAGACTTTACAGGACACAGGCAGTACCGTATTACCCCTACATGGTGCAACTTAAGTTTTTAAGAAGTGCTTAACATTTTAAGAAATGCTCCTGGATAGTAAAAAAATTACAGATTCACAATAAAACAGATTCAGACAGACCACTAAATGAGTCACAATGTTGGATAAATGTACATGGGCTTGAGAGAGAGAAAATATATATATAGAGAGAGAGAATAAAGTTAATGCCTTTAAAAATAAAAAGGTAAAGTCTTTAAAGAGACAGAGTACAGATAGTTAAGAGAGTAGTTAAGAGAGTAAAAGAAATAAAAAAAAATAATAAGCCACGTAAAAATGGAAAATTCACAGAGAGTCTGGATTATGTACATTGTGTTTTCTTTAAAATTTTTGACTGTAAAGGAGCTAAATACAGAGAGTCATTTCAGTATATGGGCTGCCAAGTGGAACCAGAATGGATATCATGAGGGTATGATTTCAAAATTTGGGTCTAAGGATATGATGCTTCGGAGAGGGTCTTCTTTTGTTTTCACAGAGGACCAGACCCTATGGATTGCATCTATTCCGATTTGGTATGATAGACCACGCCCTCCTGAAAAGTTGCTGTGAACACCCTCAAAAAATTACTTCACTCAACTGCCAACTGAGATGACCCTGGCAACACAGGTTATACCATGAAAGACCTAATTAACGACGCCCCCATTCAGCAGGAAGCAGTTTGGAGAGAAAAACTGCACCCATGTTCCCAAAATATTGTTTATAAATTTTCTTTTACATTTAAAGGGGGATATGATATAGATATAAATAATTTGCATTGGTATGGATTTTAAGGTCAATTTTGTTATATGTATATGTACTTCTGATCTTGGTTAAGGTATTGTGATTGTGTAGTTAATTTTTAAAATGTAATGTATAATTAGGAAATATAGGTTGTTGTTAAATAATTGTAAATAGTCAAGCTTGTAGTCATGTTAGTTAGATTTTCTAGATACATAGAGATATATTTCAATTAGATAGGCATTCTTCATATCTCTCAAAGGCTGCAGAATATGGCATTTAAATATTTTAATAACTTAGGGTTTTTCATGACAATGAGACACGTCTGCTTCTGGCAGCACCAATCTACGTTGAGAGGAAGATGGGCATCGAAGAGGATCCTTATGGAGTTGGATAGCCATTGGACAAGAGACTGTTCTTGCCTGGACTGATGCATAAACTGGACACAAAGAACCCGCAGAGAGAGGACTGCTAAACTTGCCTAAAGGTGAGACGGTCTTTCGGGGTTCCTGACCTATGATAGAGTCTACGAGACATTCTGCAGGACACAGCAGAAAATAACTAAACTGTCTTTGAAATTTCCTGCTGCATGGAAATGTCTGCTGGATACTATGGGCCTGAAGGCTGAAGATGGATGCCCCAACGGTACAGAGGAACTTTGGGTGACTGTCCAGGCAGCGAGTTGTCTCTGTCATTTCTAGAGTTTTGATTTGTTTGTTTAGGTAGTTTTATATCCTTCTGGAGTCTTTGATGGAGTTGAAGAATGAATAGATAGTTGTAGTTTTCCTTAGTTATGATAAAAGATAGAATAGATATAAATATTGTAACTGTAATTCTTACTTGATAACTGTTTTGCTATATGTAATTTTACTATGTTAAAATGAAAGCCTTCCTTTTTGTTTAAACAGAAAAAGGGGAAGTGATGTGGGAGTGTCATATATCAATCTGTTGATTTCATTGGTTAAAATAAAGAAACTGCCTGAGCCCATTGATAGGCCAACCCTTAGGTGGGTGGAGTAGACAGAAGAGGATTCTGGGAAAGAGAAGCTGAGTCAGGGAGCCGCCATGATGCCCGCATTCCAGACAGGCACAGGCTAGAATCTCCCCGGTAAGCACACCTTGGGGTGCTACACAGATTATCAGAAATGGGTTAGGCCGATATGTAAGAGCTAGCCAATAATGGGCCAGGCAGTGATTAAAGGTATACAGTTTCCGTGTAATTATTTCGGGGCTTAAGCTGGGCCATGCGGGCGGCCGGGTACAGGGGCACAACCGGGCCACTCCTCTTACTACAAATGTATAATTAGGAAATATAGGTTGTTAATGAATAATCATTGATAATAGTAAAGCTTGTCATCATGTGAGTTAGATTTTCTAGATAGAGGTATATTTCAGTTACATAGACATTCTTCATATCTCTCAAAGACTGCAGAATATGGCATTTAAAATATTTTAATAACTTAGGGCTTTTCATGACAAGGAAACACGTCTGCTCCTGGCAGCACCAACTACTTCAAGAGGAAGATGGGCATCGAAGAGGATCCTTATGGAGATTGATAGCCATTTGAGCAAGAAACTGCTCTTGCCTGGACTGATGCATGAACTGGACACAGAGAACCTGCAGAGAGAGGACTGCTGAACTTGCCTAAAGCTGAGGTGGTTGTAGGCCCATATTTCTGTATAGGACAAAAGCCATAGGCCCAGTCTGAGCTGATCACAGTAGCTCTGCAGACAAGCTGTCTCTGCCTAACAATAGCAAGGATGTACTTGTTAAAAATGTAGATCTCCTGAGGAGAGGTGTTGACTGAAACTGGTCAGGACATTTGGTGCTTCCTTCCTCTGTAATTTGGAGGATGTCTTATAGAGATGTTAATTTATGGCCTACCTGACTGCTAGATGTGGACATGACCTGAGCACAGGCACCTGGTTGCCTAGGAGACAGCCTAATGTGTTCCCGCTCTATTGATGTGAGGATATATAAGCTGTTTGGAGAATAAATGAGAGATCTTTGGAGAGAGATCTGGCCTTTTCCATGATGACAGTGTAAGGTGTGTCAGTTCTTGTCCTCGCGACTCCATTCCAACCAAGTTAGGAAGTCTATGTTGGACCCACACGGGCTCCGACAGATGGTCTTTCGGGGTTCCTGATTCATGAAGGAGTCTGAGAGACATTCTACAGGACACAGCATATAGTGACTGAACTGTCTTTGAAATTTCCTGCTTCATGGAAATGTCTGCTGGATACTACGAGCCTGAAGGCCGAAGATGGATGACCCAACGGTACAGAGGAACTTTGGGTGACTGTCCAGGCAGCGAGATGTCTCTTTCGTTTATTTCTTATTTGCTTAAGTAATATTATATCCTTCTGGAGTCTTTGATGTAGTTGAAGAATGGATAGTTATAATTTTCCTTAGTTATGATAAAAGATAAAATAGATATAAATATTGTAACTATAATTCTTGCTTGATAACTGTTTTGCTATATGTAATTTTACTATGTTAAAATGAAAGCCTTCTTTTTTGTTTAAACAGAAAAAGGGGAAATGATGTGGGAGTGATTTCTTTCTGATCTGTTGCTTTCATTGGTTAATTAATAAAGAAACTGCCTAGGCCCATTTGATAGGCCAACCCGTAGGTAGGTGGAGTAAACAGAACAGAATACTGGGAGAAAGAAAGCTGAGTCAAGAGTCGCCATGATTCTCACTCCCAACACAGCCACAGGTTAAGATCTTCCCTGGTAAGCCACCTCGTGGGCTACACAGATTATTAGAAATGGGTTAGATCAATATATAAGAGCTAGCCAATAAGAGGCTGGAACTAATGGGCCAGGCAGTGTTTAAAAGAATACAGTTTCCATGTAATTATTTCGGGTAAAGCTAGCCAGGTGCCAGGAAGTGGCCTATTACAACAGAGTGGCACCCAATGTGGGCCCACTCTGTTGTAATACGAGCGGCGGGGTTGCTTCCCACCACCCGGCTAGCTTTACCCGAAATAATTACATGGAAACTGTATTCTTTTAAACACTGCTTGGCCCATTATATCTAGCCTCTTCTCAGCTAACTCTCGCACCTGGACTAGCCCATTTCTAATAATCTGTGTAGCCCACGAGGTGGCTTACCAGGGAAGATCTTAACCTGTGGCTGTGTTGGGAGTGAGAATCATGGCGACTCTTGACTCAGCTTTCTTTCTCCCAGCATTCTGTTCTGTTTACTCCACCCACTTACGGGTTGGCCTATCAAATGGGCCTAGGTAGTTTCTTATTAATTAACCAATGAAAGCAACAAATAAGAAAGAAATCACTCCCACATCATAGGCCAAGAAAAATAAATAAAAGGTTTGTGCTTAGAAAAAGAATAAGTCAAATCATGTTAGTTTGCAGATGGTATGCTTCTGTTCTTAAAAGACACTAAAAATATCATCAGAAAATTCTTGAATGTAAGAAACATCTTCAACATTCAACAGGACTCAAAATCAAAAAAGATTCAGTAGCTTTTCTAAATATTCATAAAGAAATTGTGATTTCTTGAGAAATCAGAAAAACAAACCTATTAACAATAGTTTGAAAAAACAAAAATAGAAATAAACCTAAGTATATGTAAGACTTCTATAACAAAAGCCTTAAAATATGAAGAACTTATGAAGGAGAAAATACATGAAAAAAAACCCACTCCCAGGCTCATGGTTGACAAGAATTACTGTCATGAAGTGATTGTATCTCTCAAACTCATCTCCAGGTTCAATTCAGTTCCGATATAAACACTAAAACCACATGGATACATATGACTTGGTTTGGAATAAATTTTATTATGTTTCCAAGAAAACTTTACAAGAATGTGGATTAAATTATATTGCATATTGAGCATGTATTAAATCAAAATATTTATAAAAACTCTACCTTGATTCATCCTAATTTTATGCACAGGTGTGAAAAATCCAACAAGCATAAAATACTTGGGTTCAAATGTATGAAAATGATAGCATACAGAAACATTCTACCAACTCAAGATGAAAAGGTAGTATTGTGAGAGTTAAGTAATATTGAGCTAATCCTGGATTTCTCTTGTCTGTACCCTTTGCCTTAAGAATTATTTAAATAGGCAGTTGCTTACAGATGAAATGGTTTTTATTTTTACAGGGTTCGATGGAAATAGTTTTGCTTGGGATATATACAACGCAGTTCTTTGTCTTGTTATATGAGAACTCTGGAAGTCTGTAATAAAGAAAAAAAGTTAACATTTGAAAAACAGTAAGGATGTTTAAGGTAATTTCTATCAGCTCAAAATGTGCAATAATATTTGTGTGAGATACTTACTAACCAAGTGATTTGGGGGGGGTGTATATTTGTTATTGTTTTGTTGCCTTACAGCAAACTTTCACAGCTCTGAAGTACAGCATTGCATAAAACTCAGTTGATTCCTCACTGGCCACAGCACTAAGACCAGAGAATATATTCCAGGTGTGGTTTTGTTATTTGTTTCTTTGTTGCCTTTTCACCTCTTTCACAAATGCCTGGGTTGCTTTTTTGTTTGTTTTTTTGTTTTGTTTTGCTTTGTTTTGAGACAAGGTCTTGGGATATAGCTTTAGTTGACCTGGAACTCACAGAGCAGTCCAGCCTGGAACTCAAAGACATATCCCTGCCTCTGTCTGTCTAGTGCTGGCATTAAAGGTGTGTGCCACCACGTCTGGCCAGAAATGTTTTTGATAATATGTTGGTCTTCCCTATTTGATTAAGAAGTATGACAAAAAAAGAAGAAGAAGAAGAAGAAGAAGAAGAAGAAGAAGAAGAAGAAGAAGAAGAAGAAGAAGAAGAAGAAGAAGAAGAAAGAAGAAGAACCAAAGCAAAAGCAGAAGAGACATATATAGATACTGAGACACACATTAGTACATACAGAAAACCCAGAAAAATAAGGTGGGAAACATAATATGTACACAAAAAATCTGAAAGGTTAGAAAAAAGTACCCTGACAAGACATTATGAAACAAACAAACAACAGCAACAAAATCTCTCTGCCACTCAACTCATTTTGTGCTGCTTCGTGTGGTCAACAACTGCTAGGCATTAGGTCTGCTCTTAATTGTGGTTCGTATAGATCTTTTTTTGAGAAGGAGCAAGGATCTGGGAGGAGTTGAGAGAAGAAAAACTGCAATAAGATTACACTGCATGAGAGAAAATCTATGAGTTGACCTAAGCTATGAGGAAAGAACATAAACTTAGTCACTGTGTAGGCCTTTAGATTTCATGCTTGTGAATGAGAATGAGATCCAAGAAAAACACTTTTACAGAAAATAGTTGTTGAATATTTAAAGATGATAAGAAAAATAGTGGAATTCATTAGAAGAGCAAAAATGAACCTGCTGTGTTCTCTGGGCATGCCTTTATCTGAGACCACCTGAGCACGCATAGACACATCCGGCGTTTTCTATTATTTTACAGCAAGGAAAAGACAGCAAAGAAAATTTTCTTAGGGTCTCAGGTATACAACTTTCATGTTACCTGAACGTGAACTTGAATGTTATGGGTGGACCAATCCTGTTTGTCCTTTGGCATTTTTATATATTCTCAGGCTCTGCACAACATATTTGAACTTCTTAGTACCTGGCAGTGATTTTTCAGTCCTCATAGCTAGAATATATCCATAAAAATATGCCCCCAAAACCTTCTTCAATAGCCAGAAACTTACAGATCTTTTGAAGGGCTTGAGCCATCCTCCCATAGCCAGGCATTCCGTTCTTCATGATAATGCATTCCAATCCAGAAATGGATTTGACTGGAGCTCATAAATTTCTGCTTAGAAGCAGAAAGAACAAGATAACCAAGTCTGAATGAACTCTGAGATCAACACCCATTTTAAAAGGCATTCAGGAAAAAAAAAAAAAAAACTCAAATTGAAATCTTTTTGAACTTCTGATTTGGGAAGCATAGTCACATGCTTTAAAATTTTTATTTACCTTTGTGGTAAATGACTCATATGGAAAAACACTACAAAATCTTGCTTCTTAAAACTTGAAAATTGTCATAAAGAGCATGAGACTCCATGGTGCATCAACCTGCTTTAGTAAGATCGATGATCAAATGCGACCCCAATGAGAACATCTTGTGAGATAACCCTCATACTTATAACCTCTTTAATCTGAGCAGACCATGGAGAGTGTGAGAATTTTTTCATAAAAGTTAAGTGATTTCCAAGAGGAGCCTGGTGATTCAGGCCTGTAATCCTTGGTACTCAGGAGACTGAAGCAGAGTTCCACTTTGTTTGAGAGTTTAAAGGTAAGTAAGAGATATGTCCCTCTGTCTCAAACACACAGTAAAACATTTTTTTAATATTATTATATTTTATTACTTTAAAAAATACCAATCCAAATTCCCACTTCCTCCTCTCCTCCCGCTCCCTCCTCCCACCCTCCTCCCCACTCCCCTCTAATCTTAAGAGAGGCCAAGGCACCCCACCCTGTGGAAAGTCCGAGGCCTTCCCCACTACATCCAGGTTGGGAATATGGCACAGTGGTAGAGTATTTGTTTGGCATGTCATTACCTAGGTTTACTACTCTATGAAACATACGATAACAATCATAATCTAAGTAATTTTATGTTCATATGATCCATTGTTGATTCTACATTACATTCCAGAAAGATGGCAAAAAGTCATATAACACATGAAAGAGATTAAATATTCTGTTCCAACAAATAATAATTAAAAGTTCCTCTGGTGGTTCTCTTGTGAAAGTTAAAAGCCTACCAATTCTAGAAAAGTTTAAGGAGCTGCACATTAGCTCCTAATTTATTCAAAAATTACCCCATACTACAAATCTTTTAAGCTTATTTTAGTAGACTTTCTAAGAATATTTCAAGGCATATCAAACTGAGGATCTCAGGACCATCACAGTCTACTTGGTGATAAAGACTTCACCAATCAGAGTGCTCAGCTCATCTGGGCAGCACACGTTCATAGGTAAGAAAGAATGTAAGAAACTGGAGTGAAGTACATGCCATTTCATTTCTGGTTTTGAGATGAAGAAGACTGGAATTCTTAGCAGCGCAGAAATCTCTGCTCTCTTCCCAAGACTTTTCTTCTTTGGAAATGAAGTAACAGTTACATTGATATCCAACCCACTTTTCTAGGCAAGTACAGCATTCAGAAACTAAAAGACAAAACATGTCATTACAGATTCCAACTTCTTTGATGCTACTTTATATTCAAAAAGTATTTGCTAAGTATTCATTTTTTTCTTCAAATATTCCTTCAGAATAGGTTATACACACCACATTTTGGGTCCATTAATCCAAATACTCTGCTTCATGGAGAGGATATTCTAAAGGTATATTCAAAATTAAATAATTTTCCATCCCTAGTTATGTTTAAAAATAATGAGATGAAAAGGAAAAGAAATCCAGCAGGTAGCAGAGAACAGGATGGAGTGGTAGTCAGAAGATGACTTTGAGGAGGTACCCACAGCTGAGCATTGTGAACACAGGACTAATAAGATGAAACTGGCTTATAGGGGAGTCTCCTACCAATTCCCTGAGTCAGAGAAGGATACAGTACTTTGAAAGAATTCTTGCATGTACTGCCTTTTTGGGAGCCTAGTCTGTTTGGATGCATACCTTCCTAGACCTGGATGGAGGGGGGGGGGGGCTTGGAGTTCCCACGGGGCAGGGCACCCTGACTTCTCTTAGGACTGGAGATTGAAAGGGAGGGGGAGTGAGGGGAGTGGGAGGGAAATGGGAGGATGGGAGGAGGTGGAAATTTTTAATAAATAAAAAAAAGAAAAAACATTAAAAAATAAGGATAAATAAACTTGTACACTGATGGAAAGATTATGGCTGACAGTGTGTCCTCTCAGCATCTCTCTTCCTTTGTAATAAACGTCATGACACATAGTAAGCACTCGAATCTTCACCACATAAATCATACTAAATTCAAATAAGAGAAGTTAACTGTATGATCAGAAAGTTACAAACTTGAGAAGCATTTGAAAAATAATATTAAAATAGAGTTGATGGCTTTTTCTTGAGAGTAAGTAATGTTTATAATTACAGAGATGTCTACACTGTATTCTGAATCACAGAAGTTCAAGAGAGGAAAGAATATGAAAGGAAAGGTTACTGGAAAACAAAAATGAGATTTTCTACAATGTTTATTGTCGTTTAATTCTACTTATTAATTATTCATGAGCACTCCTTAAGGAACATGTATCTGGCATTTCAGACTGTATCTTCTCTTTTCATAAAATTTACAAAAATGTTTTGCTAGACGTTATACCTGGAATCTTCCCCAGAGCCCATCCATGAGAAAACTGGCACCCAACTCGGTGCAATGAGGCACTCATAAGCCCTTTAAATGTAGAATATGGTAGCTCTTTTTCAGAGTACAGAAATAGACTTTGAATGGAGAATGGAAACCCTCCTATTCATCTTCTTCCTCTCTTTGGTTTCTAGCCATTACATGAAATGCTCTGCACCCACACATGCTTCCACCATGATGCATTGTCTTTGCATAGGTACAATATGACCAAAACTTCTAAAACTATGAGGAAAAAGTGAATATCTTCTTTATGCAGTGTCTACTTAAAGAACTTCTTAAGTAGGCTAACACACACAATTCAGTGTAATTTTGTTTTCCTTATATTGCAGCACAATACAATGAGACAATTTTACTGAGTGCAACCATGTTATTGTACATGAGAGTGAACCACTCTGCCCTTATCCTCTATTAATTATATATTTTTAAATATTTATTTTTATTTATTATGTATACAATATTCTGTCTGTGTGTATGTCTGCAGGCCAAAAGAGGGCAGCAGACCTCATTACAGATGGTTGCGAGCCACCATGTAGTTGCCGGGAATTGAACTCAGGACCTTTGGAAGAGCAGGCAATGCTCTTAACCACTGAGCCATCTCTCCAGCCCCTATTAATTATATTTGTGAAAAAAAAATGGAACCTACCTTGTTCGACGGAAGTTGGAGAAGGTGTTGGTTGAATATTCTGTATAGTGAATGCTGTAAGACATTATTAAAGATTAGTTTGACATGTATCTATGGAATAAAATATAATACATTTAAAAAATTAAATATTCATGATTAAATTAGTTCATTACAATTTTGATTTTTTTCTATAGATTTGCATAGAAATACTTACAGTTTTTCATCAAAACTCCCAAAGTAACCATCAACAAAAGACATTTTATTCCAAAGATCACAGACATCAACCTCCACAGATTGATCCTAGAAACTATAGAAAAATGCCAAACATATAGATTAATAACTAACAGAGTAAAGTACAAACATAGAGCACGAAGTCCTTAAGAAAAGGAAGAAACCAAATCCTTTTTATGATGGCACCGATGTCTCTCCAGTGTAACACTGGGGAATGAAAACATTGCTTCAGAACTCCACCCAATAGCAATCTTTTGATGTGATGTACCTTATTCTTTGATGTGGTTATTCATACGTATTTTCTGCATCATTAGAATCATTTGCCACTAACTCTTTAAATCTGCAGTGAAATTTCTCTCTACAGTAAGAATAGATCAACAAGCAGTCATGGTGCCTAGTGGGCTTGATAAACAGACAATTCTTTTCCTTACAGCAATATCATGGATTTAAAAATTCTGCTTTAGAGAGATAAGAAAAATAAAGATTGCTCACAATGTTATTTTTTTATGTTATAAAGCTAGTAAGTGCCTAACAGAAATCTAACAGAATAGTGTCAAGATTAGAATCTGTCATTTGTCATATTCTCTCCTTGTCAGGAGACTACCATCACTGAATGTGTTCTCTCCAAGTCTGAATGCAGACCACGCTCAGACTAGTGACTTGCAGAGGTCTGAAGGAAAACACTGGTGTGGTGAGAGGGTCCACAATGATGTATGGATTGAGGATCTGAGTTCAGTTCACAGCCCTCTGACTTATGATACAAAACTAACCTTTGACTTTCTGCTTTCTCAACAATACCATAACTCATATCCAAAGCCACTTGCTTATTGCTTGAAACATTTCCATATTTGATGACTCTCTCTTAACATTAGATTGTTGTCAAAAAATAACTGCTGCCACTAACAACAGTACGAGGTTTCAGTAAAGAGGCGACAGCACAGAAAGCAAATTTATAAATTTGCAAGACTTGTGTCTTTATTAATTGGCATTCTTTATTCCCGTAGTAGAAACACGATGCTGATGAGTTAAACAATTTAGCTTCAGTTTTATTCTAAATTTAACAAAAACCACACCCTAACTCAGAAAAAAATTTGCCGAAGGTTTAGCTTCATAAAGTCATGCTTAAATTCCAAAATGTGGAATCAAGAAAACAGTGAATGCAGAGAGCATTGAAGCATGGAAAGTCTAAAAATATCCAATGCTGATTATGTACTTTCTGTTTTATTTTTATTAACGCAGGCTCTGAAATTATTCAATCTGTGAGTCATCATTTCCGGTTATTATTTTATCATTGCTATGACGGGGGCACACGTACCTGCCATGAGAAGTGATGGTCCAAGGCTGATTCAGAGGCGATGTGTTTATGCTTAAGAACGATGTGGATCTCAGAGCTCAGCAGGAAACTAGGGAGGAGACATTAAGCATTAAAAGAGGAAGGGACATAATGTGCTGTGGTGATGCTCTTGAATCCTCTGTTGGAGGTACACAGATGCATAGTAGGATGAGCAGTAATGCCACAAACTTCTAATGTGACCCAGGAACCAGAGCACAGGAAATTCTCTCTGTGACTTTGTCAAAAAAAACACTACAGCGAAAGGAGATGGGAGGGAACTTTTTTCAGTGTGTGAACATCAAAGTTGTCTCTAAAAACTCTGTTTAGAAAATAGAGGCAAGATGTACAAACCAATGGCAAATTCCTTTAGTATTATAAAATTCCACACAGAATTTCTACTTTTATAATAACAAATACTTATTGATTTTGTGTTCAACAGATTTTAAAGCACATATTATGTGCCAAAATATTTGTTTTTGATGGCTTAATAAAGAAGATATCAAATTGGATAGTGAGGAACCTAAGAGAGAGTGTGTTAACTTGCCTAAGGCTACTTAAGCTTAATAGCCAGTCCAAAGCTCACAAAAAAATTTATTTAAAACCAAGCCCTACCTGTATTCGCACTTCCTAGGTTGGCATTTCTCTCCTTTGGTACAGTCTGGTTGGAATATCCATGTCTTGCTCTGTGTTTCTGATCCCTGATGTGTTAACCCAGTCACAGCAGGCAAACTCAGAAAGAATGAAAGCAGCATCCACTACCGTTATGCTCTCCCGACCCCCACCTCTCTCCCTCTCGCTCTTCCTCACTCCCCAGACACGTATTTTTGACCTTCCTTTTAAGTCTTTCTAAACTCCCAACTCTACTTGAGTCTCTTTCCTTTTTGTACACAGACAACTAAATTGTTTTCACACTATGGTGCCCCTCCTACTTACCCCCACTCAAAACAGTTCATCTCTCCCAATCATCTCAATTAAATATTTGGTAAACTCTGGCCAAATAATGTCTCAATGAACCCCTGTACATCTGGTCTTTTTTTTTCTCTCTTAGAACTGCTAGAAACCTTGGTGCTCCCACAAATGGCAATCCACAGTGCTAAGTAATTATCATCAGGCTGACCTTTATGGACATATCTTAGAATTTAATATAGTTCAGCAACACTGACATTAAGACAAAAAACATAGACACAGTTATCTGTCTCACTTCTCAGAATCACTTAACCATCGCAGGACCTACTTCAAGTAATTGGTTAAGAGAAAGGACCATCTCAATTATGTTCTGCCTTCTTCTCCCTTTGTTAACAGTCCCCCTCCACCCCAATCCTTATATATATTACAAATAAACTGTATACCTAAAACATTTCTCAGAACTTACAGAAACATCCAAACTGATACTCAATGAGATATTGAGTTTTACTTTATCTGTTTCAGATAGTTATGTATTCTTCCAAATGCTCCATTTTCCTTTCTCTGCACCCCCACTCTTTTAGCCACTGCCATTTCCAGAGAAGTAATTCAAAATAAATGCTGACATTAACAACATCTTCAAAACTTGAGGAAAGAGGTGTGAAAAGGAATCTAATGCCCGCTGAAGATATGAGTCGTGGGATATTTTCTATCCCTAGGCATGTACACCTAACACTGTAAAATGTCCTGGTAAGAAGCATTCCAAAGGAGAGATTTGTTTTCATTTCTTTGCTTCTAAAGAGATGTGTTTCCCACAGTGCACCCAGCTTGCAAAGCAATCTTCTTTGTGGAGGCTTCCTGAAAAGGAAGATGACTGGCCTGCCGTAAAAATCTCTTATAAACACTATAATGAAAAATCCAACACACTCTACTGGGGTTTGCTTGGTAAAATCCTTACACATTGTATATTTTCATGAGCCTATGCTAATTTTCAAATAAGAATTTCTAACTTTACGGCCTGTGATCTTTGCCATGTATGATGGCACACACCTGTTCCCACAGGAGGAGTGGAGGTGGGAGAATCAAGAGTTCAGGGACAGTCTCGACTAATATATTTATTTATATCTTTGTTCAAATAGGAAACAATAAGAAAGTTGAGTAAATATATTTTATTCATGACTAAGTCAATTTCATTTTAACAGAAATATAGATATCTTTTAAAATATGTTACTATCCACTTTTATTAATCATAAATTTTAGTGAACCACGTGCCTTTTTTCTAATTTCCCCTTTTGCCTACAAACCAAGAAAGGAATATTTTTAGAATTCACTATCAATTTAACCTTCTAGTCACTTCTCTCTTTCTGTATTTTAGGACCTTAACTTGAATTCCAATATTATAGTTCAGTTTGCTTGTTTTTAAAAGACGTGTACCTTGAACAAAATAATGCAAGCTTACTCCTATGCACAAATCATCTAGAAACTCCATTCTTCAGCTGTGTACCTGAGTGGTTTAAAAAGACACTTCCTGTGGTCAGTGGGTAAGAAATTCTGGGTGGCTTGAACGTCACAGTTGACGGTCCCATTTTCAGCCCTGGGGCTTGGCTTTGTTAAGAACAGATGGTAACAATCATCTCAAGGAGCACACAGCATTGCAAGCAGATGAACCCAGTGGTGCTTCGTTGAGTTTCCTTGCTTAGGTTTTTCTATAGGATTGAGTTTTCTGCTGGAGGCTTTCACTAATCTACATGTGAAAGTTTACTCTGAAGTATAATTGTAGGGGAAAGACGAGAACAGGGGAAACACATTTGTGTGCTATGGTTGTAATGTAAAAAATGAAACTTGGATTAAGAATGACTCCCATGAACAACAGTGCATCTACCATTTCCGATGTGGGCTGTCTTTTATTAAACAATATAACAGAATTGTACTTTAGGAAGAGATCTAACAGAGGGTTTGAAAAATGAAGAATGGGAAAATGATGTTAGTTCATGTTTATATCAAGACTATAAAAATGTTGTTAGCTTCGTTTTTAAAAAAAATATACACCAGCAACAGTAGTATAGGGAATCCATTTGTACTGTGGACTTTATTTCCCCGTTGTTGATCTTACATATCTAGAATGCAAGTAAAAACTAGAAAACTGAGATTGGTAAAATCCATAAAATTTACTCAGGTCTTACCAGTTTCATTACATTCAAAACCATACATAGTTCAATAGTATATATACCTTTAATCATGATCATATAATGTCTTCATTCATATTACAGAAAATAGTTATTACTAAATATTTTGTTAATCTAAAGAATGGCTCTTTATAGAAAAATAAGGTAAACAAAAACTTTTACCAATGTTTATCAGTTTTTTGTGTAAAAGATTTGCTTCAATGGGGAAGAATTTAATACTATTAATATTAATATTAATAATATTCTAATTTTAGTATTTGACTCATATGCTTTATTTGAATATACATGTACATCTATGTGAATATGTATATACGAATTTGTATATGAATGTATATATTTTTAATAAAGCATTTTGATATTCCATTCTTTTACTGATGGAAAAGTTGCCATCCTCAATAGTATTTGTATGTAAAGAGAATAATACAAATGTACACAGCAAAAAAGGAATTTCTCCTATCTCTGAACTTTCTTCCTGGAGCTTAAGATTCTGATATCATTTTAATTAAGCAGCCAAGTTCCTTTTTATGATTAAACCCTTCCATAGAACATTTTAAGAATTCATTAAGGCTGTTCTTTCATCAGCTTTTTCTGGACTTCCTTAAGGTCCTTTAGAAACAGCCACCCATTACCTCCCATCCAGATGAGGAAGTATTTGACACAGTTTAAATATTGCCTTTTAATTTAACACCACATTTTACTTGACCTCTGATATGATGCCTACTAATTTTTAAGTTATACTTTGGGAGCTTTATCCTGTTATTTTTTTTAACAAATAAAAAAAATATCATTTTACACTTTCAAGTCAGTTTGCAGATTTAGTCATGGTTACTCACCAGAGACATGACACAGTACACTACCACGTTTCTGTACTCACACTGAATTAAAAGTATCCAGAGACACTCTTCTCACAAAAAGCTAAGAAGAAAACAAAGCAGCAGCCTTCACCTCAGTCAGGCATAGTTTACTCACCCTGGATGAGAAGAAGTGACAGCATACGATTGTCAGATATTGAAGTTTCTTCTGAGCATCTGACCCTGTCTAAGTGACTACTTTATACAAGAGAGATGTCTTCATGGAAATATCCAGGTGAATATGACATAAATATAACATATTTTAAATAAAAATATTCACATTCTTCTTGGTTGTTTAGGGTATAAGAATGTTTAAGCCAGACTAGAAAAGCTATGCAACTTGTATTGTAATTTCAGTCCCTAATGTATACCTTTTTAAAATATATATTATATATATTGTACACCACAGAGGCCCTCTAAGCAAATTTAAGAACTTCCTGAGTGTGTTGCAGCTATGGCTCCTCACCTCCTGGGTAGCTGAAAATAGTTTAGCTGTGGTGAGTTTGGGTGAGTCTTTGGGTCATCATTGTGAAACATCACAGCAAGGTTGGCTGATTGGTCAGTTCTTGACATTCAAAGTTCAAGCACTTCCATGGATGATAGGTGAGATTCCCTTTCTTGTTCTTTCAGCAAATGCCTACCTTGTTACTCTCTGGGTAGCTGTCTGCCAAGAAACCTGGACAGAAAGAAGATGGAATGTGACCAGTGAGACAGATTCCCTAACTTAGAACAAAATGCACACCAGGCCCCAGCCGAAGACTAAGAATCAGTAAGACCCTCTAAAGGGCTCAGTGTACAGACTTTGGACACTAACTTTCCCTTGGGGAGTGAGTCTTGAACACTTTGCATGTTTCTTTCTTTTTTCACTTTCATTAGGTTTTCCTGAAGCTCCATAGGAAGTCCAGGGAAGAAAGAAATTGTCTCAACCTCCTAAATGCTGAGATTACAGGCATGAGCTGGTATGCCTGGTTTCAAGACAATGGCCATTTACCATTGACTACAATGAGTTTGGAGACTAACTCTTTAAAATTATTTAAGTGTGTGTGTGTGTATGTCCACATGAAAACCATTGTTTGTGAAGGCAATGGGGTATCATATTCCCCTGAGGCTAGGATTTTAGCCATTGTGAGCCACCATATTTGGGTGCTAGGAACTGAGCTCAACTCCTCTAGGAGAGCAACAAGCACTCTTAACCACTGAACCATCTCTCCAGGCCTGGAGATAGGCTTTTAAAGGACCTCTCTGAATTGTGATATGGGCCAAGCCACTGTTTGGATCTGACTCCAGTCAACAGCTCAGTCACACTCCATGCACATAAAAGGCAGGCCTGACACATCTCACTGTACAGTGCTAACTATTTCCAACTACAGAGATACCACCACCTGAAAATAACAGCTCTTGCCTGCATGAGCCATAATGTGACCATGTGGTCTAGAGGAGAAGTAGCGGGTGATTGAAAGGAGGAATGCTATATCTTGAAAATAAGAGGCTACTGCAAAAAGTTTTAAAATGGGGTTTAAGCATTGTCACTGACCATGAAGCAGTAGATGCAGGAGGGAAGAAAGAAGAGGCACAAGGAAGCATTGCAAGTGTAGTTGTGGTTGACCATTATCATTGTAACTGGAACAGTGTTGTAATTCTGGCAAAGCATGGCCACAGGAAACAACATCAAACTTGAGCCCATGACAATATTTACCCTATAAAAGGGAAGTAAAAATAAATACCAATCACAAAGATAACCCAATGAACAAGAAATATTCTGTGGACTGTAAATAACACCCACTGCCTCCTTTAACTGTCTTCTCCTGGAGGACTCAGAGGTGGGCATGGAGGTAGTGAAACAACAAAGGCTGGAGAAAGATTTGAAAGAATGCCGTGCATAACTATATGATGTTGGTCATAGTTCCTGACATCAGAGACAAAAAAAAAAAGAGTTTAATGAATGCTCTGATAAAATTTTTCATGTTGCCACTGACTTAAAAATAAATATGGAACCACTGAATTCAAGGTAAAGGAAGTTCTTTACCTCCTTCCTGGGTTCTCATTGGATTCCTGTCACCAGGATTGGAACAGAAAAATTCCAGAACAGGATTTTATAAAAAGCTGTTCATATCAGATGAAAAGAAATCTGATACCTGGCAAAGACTATTAAAATATGAACTTTGAATTGTAGTCTATTATCAACCCAAGTTTAGCAGTCAGCCATGTGTCTATGCCATCCCATGATAATTTAGCATGAAGACAACCTTAGAATACAAATTTATTTTGCAAGCAGTAATTTTGTCTTTCATATTTAACACTTTACAGTGACTCATAATTTTATTACTAACTGAAAATAATTTTCTATATCATTAGTACACTGAAATGCTGTATGCATATATGGTGTGGTGATTAGACAAAGTGAGTTTTCAATATGAAAATGGTATTCTAATTTAGAATTACAGGAAACATACCCTAATCAGGGTACAGATTTGTCAGCAAAGTCAGGAAATAAAGTAAAATCAAGCTAAACTACACCAGTGATTGCTCGATTGCTCTTTCACACACACTATTCCCTCACCATATCTTTTTTTTTTGCTTTTATTTCATCTCTTTATTACCTTTTAGAAATGAATACAGCTACTCTAAGGGTTTTTTTTAATAACAAAATTATTGTTGTTTTTTTTTCTTTTTGTCAAAGCCTCCGTTTATTAGGGACAGGGTAACAACTTATATACCCCCTGAATGAGGGCTTGGGGAGCAGGGCACAGGAGCATGGAATCTGGCCGCGTGGTCCCAGTCACGTAACCTACATCCGGTCAGGTAGGCCAAGAAGTCAGGAGTTGCCACACCTAGTTCCCTGGATAGCTGGAATTTAAGGCAGTTCCGCTATCAGATTAGGTTCGTTAGCAATTAGCGAATAGCTAATTGGGTGTGGGGCAGGTTTTGCCAATAGGACTATTCTTAACATAATTATGGGTTTGGGGTTCCCTGCAGGCTCCCCAAGGTGATAGTTTCTGTAACAATCTTTAGGGGGGGGAACGGCTCCCAACATATTCCTCCTTTCTTATATAAAGGCAAGTAGTTATAGGTGGAGGGCACCAAGACAGAGTCAACCATGGTGTCAGATCTAAAGGAGAAGGGACTGGGACAAGGAGAGACCCTCCTCTCGACTGGTGAAGCAATTTACCTCTCCTGGGAACAGAGGGGTGCCTTATGAGTAGCATTAGTTTCTTGGAGCTTCTCAAATAAAAGGTATCTAGTAGGATTAAAGTAAGCAGATCACAGGGCACCCTGTCTTAGGCTATGTGGAGAGCGCCCTCGTACCTAAAAACCATGCCATGTTGAGCCGGCCTGTACGGCCTCTGTATGGTTTGAAATTTAGGTGAGGATCCACACTAACTCCCGTCATTGGGCCCCTGTATCTATCATTAATGAAAAATCTGTGAGGTGCTCCTTAAACAAAAGATATGATATAATTTTGGCACCAATAACTCCATCTCCAGACAAGAAGAAAGGGGCACCTTCCAAACCCAGTATTCACCTTTTAGTCTGGCCCATGGTATGTCCTCCTTCCTAAATGCCTACTCCACAAAAAGTTACGTGTGCTTGCCTGTCATCAATTAGGGAGGTGAAAAAGGGATCAAAATCTAAAATTCTTAACATATGCATTAAACCCAAACACTTTACAGCATGTGTCAAACCTTTCCCAACATCTATAAGCAGTTACAAATATCATTAGATCAATTTCAGTAAGAGTACAATGACATACATTGTTGTCAAATACCACCATTTCCAGACTCTGAGCAACAGTCACAGGAACCCCAATCTTTCCCCTTCTTAAGTGAAGAGGTTAGTATTTTAATTAAAATGAGTTCTGTGTCCCAAAGATTAAAACAGTCTGATGTCCAGTCTGCATCTCAGCTCCAAAGCAGACCAGAGTTCAAGCTACAGAAGCAGTTTAGCACTTGTGCTTCAGGGCCGGTGGGATTCCTGGGTGAGGTGAGCTGGATTCAGCTATCTGAAGCACATCCTGGCATTATCTCAGCCGGGTCTCCCTGGACTCAGGAGGCAGAATTGACACCCTGTAGAGTGGAGCAGCAGGTTCTGTTATCAGGGACTCCTCTCCTTGGGGGCAGGAAAAGCCAGACTAAGGACCTCTCTGCAATCGCCTCAGGAACTCCTCTGTGTCCGCAGCGCAGCCTCGACATCAGGCCCAGCTTTTATTTTCTTTCTGTGAAAAAAGCATAAACATATCCTCGACCCCAAATATATATAGGTCGGGTTTTTTCATAATGCATTGCAAGGGCTTTTCCACCTTGCCCTAGCAAAGGTCAGCTTGGTGTTATCATGTCAGATCCGTTTGCATCTGGATCTACTTGCAAGTTTCATAAGCTGCTTACAAGGAGCCTTATTATGCTCCATAATATTTTTTTTATTATTATTAGCCATATATGCAGTTCCTCCATTGGAAGAGCCATTTGTAAATTTAGCATAAAATCCTTTAAGGGATTTTTTTTTGCTATAACATTAGCAAAATACAGTTGTGTGAATTGTAGCAATAATCATCTGGGGATCAAGCCATTTTTTAGCTTTTATCCTGCCCTTTTGTACCAGACAGGCTACTGGTTTAAATTAAGAGTTTAATATCTTAATTGGCAAAACTTGAGAAGATTTTGCCATAAACAGCATTTTTTTATAAAAATGTTGTAGAATAAGTTTTATATTTAATATGCACACTTGCCATAGCTGCATTATAATTAATATACTGTATTTGTTGATTATTGTATACTTTACCTGTTGATTTATATTTTACCTGTTTGAGTACCTGTTAGGCAGCTTTAAGCTCTCTCTATTGGAAACTGTTTTTTTTTTATTTTATTTTATTTTCTATTCTAAGATGGCTCCCTTAATTAAGATGTGTGCTTCTCTGCTCCCCTAACCAACCTTCCTTTATCCCAAACATCCCGTTTCCCCAGGTTCCCCCCATCCTCCCCTTCTCACATTTCTCTCCCCTTCTCCCCTCACCCCCCTCCCACCACACCCCCAAGATCCCAAATTTTTGCCCGGCAATCTGGTCTACTTCCCATAACCAGGAGGATAGCTATATGTTTTTCTTTCGGTTCACCTTCTTATTTAGTTTCTTTAGGATATCAAATTATAGACTCACTGACCTTTATTTATCTCTAGAAACCAATTATGAGCCTCACCATATCTTTAAGGAAGTAGAACTCAACATGAGTAAACTATATTGTACAAGATAAATGTGAAGTTATTTTCAAAATTTTGGGGGCAAAAGCTGTTTTAAGGTTTATATTTTTCAGAGGCAAGAGATGAAAATATCATGCTTAAAAACACTAACCTAGGGGTAGAACTGCCATGGCCACTCAAGACCAGCTCAGGAAAACTAAAGCGCCAGACATCACTCTTTGCCTGAATGTTCATAACACACACTATCAACAATAAGCCTCAAAATGTCACACTGCAGGAAAATTTTATATAGGGAAGGACATGCTGTGTTTATCATTTTTTTTTTTTTTTTGGTTTTTTCGAGACAGGGTTTCTCTGTAGCTTTGGTGCCTGTCCTGGAACTAGCACTTGTAGACCAGGCTGGCCTCGAACTCCCAGAGATCCGCCTGCCTCTGCCTCCCGAGTGCTGGGATTAAAGGCGTGCGCCACCACCGCCCGGCTTATCAATTTTTTTTTTTTTAAGCAAAGAAAAGGAATGTCTTAGCTACTGTGAAGAAACAGCACAGCAATTTGCTCTGGGAAGTGATAGGGATTTACTGATCTTGGCTTCAGAAACTTCCTAGGATATCAAAATAATATGTATTTTACCAGTAGTTGCCAAATTTATTGAGTATTAGTTAAGATTGTGAGTTTATAATTAATAAATTTTACTTCGAAGAAGAAAATTGTAAATGGGTTTTGAAACTAGTCATTGGTAAACAGCTATAGGACTGAGGGAATTGTGTTGACATAGAGAAATTATTCTGAAATCTGTAAAATTTAAGGTGTGTCGATGAATCAATAGTGAGGTGAGAGATGGACACACTTGTGATAATGAGATGAAGAGCAGTGATGATTATAAAGTCTGCAGGTTGTCCTCAATATTGTATCAGTCACTAAAACTTCTAAAGCAGCTAAGTTAAAATAAATGTTTAACAATCATCTAGTTCTAATATTTTTAAAATTCTATGTAAGACATAATGAAGAGAAATTTAAAAATTGGCAAGTTTGGTTTTTATTTTTTTTTATTGGAAAAAAAAGAAATTTCTGCCTCCTCCCCGCCTCCCATTTCCCTCCCACTCCTCCCTCTCCTCCTCCCCTTCCCCCACTCCTCCCCCTCCCTCTCCAGCCTGAAGAGCAGTCAGGGTTCCCTGCCCTGTGGAAAGTCCAAAGTCCTCCCCCCTCAATCCTGGTCTAGGAAGGTGAACATCCAAACTGGGTAGGCTCCCACAAAGCCAGAACATGAAGTAGGATCAAAACCCGGTGCCATGGTCCTTGGCTTCTCAGCAGCCCTCATTAAATTCAATTACTTTACATGAAAACCTGGCTTAAACTTTTGTCCCTAGTTATTTTTCTCAGGGTATTAGACAGTAGAGTGAACTGGACAATATACTAAAATAAATCTGATAATTAATTCCAACATTTTTAAAGTGTTTTATGTATATAATATGCACATACATATATATATTAACAGGCTTATACACACACACACGTACAGAAATAAAACATTTGGGTAATTATCCTTTTAAAATATAAAAGCCTCCAGATTTGGGTTCATTACAAAAATAGTGAACTTACTCTTATATCAAAGTACCATGAAGCTAATGCTACTGAATTTTACCCAGCCACAAAATCAAGATGAAAAGAAATCCATATATATGGATACACTGATATTTATTCAATGTCTATGATATGTATTAACAATCATTATCAGGGTTTTAATTCCAACATTTTTAAAATCATTTTAGTTCTAATGTGGTCAGATGACTCATGTTCTTTTGTTACTATAATATCTCTGTTTTCAGTTAACAATACTTTTTGACACTTTGTGAAATGCACACACACATGCACACAGATACACACACAGTGCTGAGTAGAGACAAGAGTGTTACTTTATATAGCTCAAGCTTTTTTTAAAAAAATGTTTTCTATATTATTTATTATGTGTACAGTGTTCTGCCTGCATGTATACCTGTAGGCCAGAAGAGGGCACCAGATCTCATTATAGATGGTTGTGAGCCACCATGTGGTTGCTGGAAATAGAACCCAAGATCTTTGGAAGAGGAGTCAGTGATCAGTGATCTTAACCTCCAAGCTATCTCTCCAGCCCCCATAGCTCAAGCTTTTAAATGTCAAATGGTTTAATGTGAACTCATCAGCTTTATTGCATTTCATTCAGAAACGATTTATTATACTGAATTCTAAAATGCATGCAATATGAAATAAATATGTTAGCATAAACATTGACAAGGAATAAGACTGGAATGTATTTGAACATAATTTTATTTAAGCAGAGGCAAGCATTTACAATGTTTTCTTCAGAAAATAAACAACCGAAAGAGAACTTTGAGAAGAAATGTTTCATTTTCATATTTTTTGTGAGCCCTTAGTATTAAATATGATACTTCTTGCAGATATATTTCAGTTTATTTGTACAATTTTCAAGAAAACAAGTTTCTTTTGATTTATAAGATGCACAGGAGTCTTGCATACTACATTCAAAACCACAAAACCTAAAATGAAAGAAATTACACTGTTATCAATAAATTACATGACATTCAAATCCACACGGTACTACAGAATTGTCACCCTACATACACAATTTAAAAATGCAACCTGTGTGATTTCCAAAACCCATAATTCATATTGGTAAAATGCTAGTAAACTGCAAATTTATCAACTGCATATGGAATTGTAAATATTAATTAATATTTCAACTAAATTGTGAGTGGGGAAGTGATGTCAGTTGGTTGTCAGGTTAGAAAGAGAAACTTAAAAAAAATAGTGAGCCTGTGAATAGGGCTCAGAGTTGTAGCTCAGCAGGGGAGCATGATGCTAGCAAGATCAAAGGTCTGCCTTGGATCCATGACACTGCAATTTAAAAAAATAGAGCAAAGCAAACTGCATAACTCATGTAATTAAAAGTTGCCAGCGGTATAAATATATATTTGGGCACTACAGTGTTTAGTCTCATGATGAGTCAAATATTCAACACAAGAGAACATTAATAACATATTGCAGACGACCTTAGACCTTATATAATGTAGTCATTGCTCTGACAGGCCAGGGGACAGAATGTTAAACTGAGAGTTGTTCTTGAGACTTAGAACTAGAGGATATTGTGTTACATGAAGGTGTGCCAACTTATTTCCTGACAAATAAAAGGATTGCCTGATCATCTAGTTAAAGGTGTCATTTCCTTAATGTTTGCCTCTCTCTCTTCTAGTAAACTGAGAAACCTTCCTGATGGGGAGAAGTAGAGGAAGGAGAGTGTCAAGAGAAGCCTGTGAGAATAATGTTCATCTGCCTAGGAACAGTGTTCAGGGTCAGTTCTAGGAAATCGTCCCCAGCTGGTACTTTTTATGAAATGATGAGTGAGCAGAGGACTATTTGCTATTGCTTGTTGTTTTATTATTCAGTTCGTATAGTGTATAAGCACCTTTTAATGTAAAAAAAGAGTTGTGGGGGGGAGCTTTGCCTCCCCAAAAGTTTCTAGCTTGCTTGGGTGGGTTTCAATATGCATGTGTTTCTGTTGCTTCTTTCCAGAATGAGGAAAGTCTAACCTACGTCGGTCCCACTTTCAAATATTTCATGTTTGAATCCATAAATTCACATTGGAGAAGAGGTTTGCCTTGTGGTGAGCCAGAGATCTAACCAACTGAAAATTGGCGCTGGGATAGAGTCGAACGCTTTGGTACTTTTAGAACAATGTACAAATATGTTTGCAAATGAGAAAGCTGTAAAACTGGGGGAGCAAAGAGGCAAAGTGTTTATTATGCTATCCCAACTCCTTACTTCGAGTGCTCACAATCTGTCCGGAGGTGGAACCCTTAAGAAATAACTCTACTTGGCATCTTCAGAAGCGGGATTAGTGAAAAGACAGAGGAGCGCTAGCTCTAAGCTGAGGAGGGCTTTGGAAGGTGTACCTGCTGACACTTAGGCTCAGACTTCTAGCAGGGAAACTATGGAGAAATAATAAACGCCTTTCATTTCTGCCGCATAGTTTCTTTTAGTTTATTATGAAAGTTAGTAAGAATGTTTTCAAGCAAAAATCCCTCCGCATGTGGGATAGGTATAAAAGATTGTTTTCTCAGTTCTCTAATGTTGCTGAAATTGTGTCCACAACCCTCCATTTACACCATAACTAAATTAAACACCTGATGCCGTGTGGATACTTACGTCCCAGAGGACAGAACTGAATCGTCTTCCCACCGCCACTGTTTGCTAGTTCCATTACAGTAAACTCCAACCCAAAAGAAAGAGTCCAAACGAAAAAAATCCTGAAAGTGAGAAAACAGAACACGTAGAGTTTTCATCATTATCTCATCATATGCCTTTGAAAAAGTCAACTCACTCTGTATATATTCAATCTATGTCTGAAGTCTGCAGTCTCACTAAATGATGGCGTATTATAAGACACATCTCAGAAATGTTTTACCACTGAGCTACTTTCTTCAACCCATTGTATTCTTCTTTTTTTATTATTTTATTTTGAGAGTCATGTTAAGTTGTGCAGGCTTGTCCTCAACTCACTCTGTAACCCAAGCAGGTCTTGAATTTGGAATCCATCAGCCTTGAATTCCCAAGGAAATGGGATTATAAGCCTGGGCCACTAGACCCAGCTTTAATATGTTCATCATGAATGAAATTCCGAATATTATTTTACTATTTTTATCGTTATGAAAAGCATATGACTACCCTATAGTTTGCACATAAAAACTGAAACAAAAGATAGAACAGTTTTACCCTTCAGCTTTTGAACTGGTAAAAGCGTAAGCAAGAGTAAGTAGCGGTCAGTTTGACCCTATTAATCCCTCTGGGGATCGCGCACCTTGCAACTCACATTTGAAGCAACTTACCATCTCCTCTCTGCTAATCCTTATGAGACTGGAATCAAGAGACAAGCAGGCCAGCTGACTCTCTCTCCAGCTTAGCTTTTCCTTGGAGAAGTAATAACAACTGCATCTGAACCAGACCCAGTTCTCTGGGCAGGGTTGATAAAGTCCTAGGGAAGGAATGTCTGTCACTGTCCTGAAAAAGTTCAGAGATTCTGATGTTGCTTTTTACTTGTTTATAGCAACGAACTTGTATACTTAAAATACTGTAATGACATCCTATAAAGACAACTAAAATAATTATATTAAACTCTGGGCTAAAAACACACACTTTTATCTTTTTTCTATGAACTTTCAGACTTTTTCTATTTCATAAATATACATCTGCTGAGACCTATCCATCCTCAACGCTGAACTGTGAGTTTTCCTAAGTCTATGGCTCTTGGAGTGGAAATACCCCTTTACATCATCATTAGATTCTCTTTCTTTCTTGAAAAGTTTCACTTCCAAAATTTGTTCTCCCATTAACCCTGTTCCCATACAAAACCATGGAATCCTGCCAGATTGTTTATGCTGTATCCAGAGATATAGAATAACACCAACAATATTTGTGTATTATGTTACAGTTTGCTATAAATAAAACCTCTGTTCCATATTAACACTAGTTGTTAAATTTCTGGGACTATGTCATTTCTTTTCTTACTTATGCTGAAGAGTGTTGCCTGTGAAAACTCTGTCTGCTATTCATGGAGTTGATATAAACAATAAATGTGTTTTCTTGATTGAATCTGTGCACAAAGGCTAGGAAACTGACACCTACCTTTTTGGCTGGGCTGTGGGACTTGTTCTTTCAGAAGATACTACAAAAATAGTCCACATCATAATTAGTTCTTTCTGTTATAATGATACATAACAGAATCAATAAAAGGCCTCTGTTCTAGAATAGTAATAAGCAATTTTTTAGAAAAAGTTTAAAAGACCATGGTGGCTTTTTTTTTTCTGGTGATGGTACTTGCGACCCACCCCAATGTCTCATACACAGTTGTGCCCACAGTGAAGGAGGAATTTTGATAAGTTGCTGAAAACCTGGCTCAAAAGAGAAAAGGGAGAATCACTAGGGACACTCACAGTTTGCAGTAGAAACAGTCACGGCTACAGCTACAGCCATCAGGAGAAGGCACATGACACCAAGCAAACTAGAGATGAGTCTCCACGGGAAAAGTGAGAAATTCTCTGAGAATGAGAAATCAAACAGTGGGATCTATGCCAGTTGGCAGCAGCAGTGAGGTAATGGACAGACAGAGTTGCCCCAGGGTCTATTTTCATCAGCATCACTTATAGGCTACTTTCATCCGCAGAGCATCCCAATTTACTTCTGAATATCATAGCAAGTCTGTTAAATATTTTTCTCCCAAAGTTTAAAGGAAATAATGGCATATGAGTAAAAGTATCTGAACAACCGAAATATATTTAATTACTAAAGGTCACATGACAAATTAGTGTATTCGAGATGTTCCGCGGAAATAGTTTATATGTCCTTAATTTAAAACAGAATTCAGTACTCAATATAGGAAATACAAATACCACAAGAGAAAATTAAGCCAAATATCAGTGAATAATTCACAATTTGTATAAAATAGGAACTGGTGTAAAAAAGCTTTTTTATGTAGCAGTTATGGTTAAAATAATCAATGGAACTGCGCCTGTTATTACTATATTTGATTTCCAAACCCTACTTTATCACCTTCTTGAGGGTGTGGCTGGGGGGAACTAAACAGGAATACAAGTTGAAACCTAGATGGGAAAAGATTGGTCTAGACCTGAGTTCTCCCCTGTAAATGTGATTACATTCTGAATTAGGAAGCCAATGGAACATCATTTGACCGGTCCATTTTCCCTCCATATTTTCTGGCTCTTTTCTTTACCCCAGTGAACATACATGTTTCATGGTTTACATGCAAGGATGAGACTTTAGTAACAGAGCTGAGAATGGGGGGTGGCCCCACTGCCAGCATTTCCCACTGCATCAGCCAGATTAGAATAGACTCAGCTAAATGGATTCTACCTCCTCTCTGCAAGCAAGTGACCTGGGTCCGATTCACATCTATAAGACTCTAACTTCACTTTGATCTTCAGTACCACACAGCAGCCCACTTGCTTTTGGTCAGCTTATCACATCTATTTTTGCTTTGATTTGTTTTATTTTGCTTTTTTGCCAATATTCCATTTCTAATACTCACCACTGGCTGGATGCAATTTTCCCTTCGGAGCATCAGTGAACATCAACAGACTCTAAGTGAGCATTCTATAAAAGCAAGTGTCAAACGTTTATGCTTCACTGCAGTAAGTTTTTGTTTTCTTTTCATATGGGGGTTAGTTTTTAGACTACCTAAATTCCCATGGAAAACTTAATTTTCTTTATACTTTCTCTGTTCTAGCAGTGTCCTTCACTGGGAATATGCCTGTGTTTAAAGATATAAGGTAGGACTGAATAAAGGTGGGATTCTGGTTCCCAGCATTTAGCCACTCAAGTTCAGGTGCTTGTTTATGTATTTATTGGAATCTTTGAATTGGCTTCTGCAAATTCCTAAACCCCTTCCTCTATCTAAGCTTGGATTTTCCAGATATTAAAGTCTAAAAAAGGAAAGCCTATGAAAATCAGAGGAGCATCCCAGAAATAAGCTATAATCTATAACTACATTACCTACAAAAAAAACTTAAGAAATATTTGATTTTATCTTTGCTGATATCCAAATTGTTTTGAGTTTCATGTCTGAAAGAAATACATCTGTCTTTTTTTATTTCAGGATCTAATGAGATTAAAGACTCAAGTCTCCCTGGTCCAGAAATCCACCAGCCTAATCAAACTCTCAGTGCCCTAGACAAGATTGGAAAATCTAGTACCATAGAGAGCTACACCCTGTCATTATTTTACACTTTAATTCCTAAAATGTTGTAGTCAGAGAATTCAGTCCCAGCCTTTTTCACTTCTCAAAAGTTGATTTTTCCACTCAAGGCAAAAACAACTCTCACTTAGTGATGTGGGATTCCCTTCTGTATCCTGTGAATACCATTGGTTAATAAAGAATTATCTTGGGCCTGCACAGGAGGTAGGGAGTGGGGGGCGGTAAACTAAACTGAATCCTGGGAGAAAGAAGGCGGAGCCAGGGTGAAGCCATGTAGTTCCACCAGAGACAGATGCTGGAACTTTACCTGCTAAGCCACAGCCTCGTGGCAACACAGAGATTGATAGAGATAGTCTAATCTAAGATATGAGTTAGCCAGAAATCCACTTAAGCTATTGGCCAAACAGTATTGTAAATATTAAAGTTTCTGTGTGGTTATTTCATGGTCTGATCAGCCAGGAACAAACAAGCAGCCTTCAACAACAACTTAGTGAAAAGTCTAACGATCCAGATCACTCTTTAAATTGTTATGGTATTGACCATGTGGTCTTTCTTATGGTCTAAATTAAGTTTATACTTCATTTAACTTGTGTATTTCTAACGAGATTCAGAAAGAAAGAAACCTTTCTGCCACTTTTGTGTCTCCCTAGTACATAAGAAAAACCTTAATCTTAACCTAAATTTTCAACAGTCGCTCCATGTTCACCAAATAGAGTATCATACCTTCACCAGAGATGTCTTCTGCTGTGTTTTTGTGCTTCTTTTGTTTTTGGTGCTTTTCCCTCTGCTCAATGAATGATAATTCATTTGAATGAAATGTATTCTTAACATTTTTCTTTGCTTTGCACTTCTGCTGGGATTTTACATTTAGGGTAGAATAGGTCATAGGCATTTCATTCATCTTCATAAACAGAAAAAAAACTGTGTGGGAGAAAATGCAAATATCAGCATATTTTAACTTTGGGGACATATGTTTTAGTAAAAATTAATAAAGTAATTAATTCCAAAATATTTTGTGTTGAGGAATAGATATGCATGTAAGGTTTTATGGAACCTGTCTCTTGAATGCTGGGATTAAAGGCGTGCGTCATTACTGCCTGGCCAACAATACAGATTTAAAAAACATTTTCGTGCACTATTTTTTATTTTGTGGATGCAGTTTTTCCTTTATTTTTTAGACTTAATTTATTTTACATCCTGACCACTTTTATGACTCCCTTCACCCCCAATCTATCCTTTCTCCATAATAGCTCAGAAATAGGCAGACCTCTCATGGGCTTCAACAAAGCATGGCATATCAAGTTGCATTAAGATCAAGAGACAGAGGCAGGCGGATCTCTGAGTTGGAGGCCAGCCTGGTTTAAAACAGTTAGTTCCAGGACAGGTTCCAAAGCTAAAGAGAAACCCTGTCTCGAAAAACCAATAATAATAATAATAATAATAAATCTGTATTGTTGCTCAAGGAATGTGAATTTCTCAAATGAACCAATTATTGAACCTGAGAAAAGTCAGGGATAACTCTAGAAAGAACTAATCTCCAAAGCTCCCAGACACAACGTTCTTTAAGATCACTGATGTTCATACCATAAAATTTAGGCAATGCACCAAGTGATTTTCTGTTTATGTGGCTAGAACCCTCCGTGTTCCTGGCTGTACCTCCAAGGTAGCATTTTTATAGCCTATAATTAGAGTGCAGGGCTCCGATATGATTTTCACTCTTTCCTTCATTGAGGTCATTGTGAATGATTCTTGTACTAAGTTGGTGTTTAAGGAAGTCCATACCCCATTGATTTAGTCCATGAAAACAACAACAAAAACAGTCAAGACAGACCAAATACCAAAATATCCAAAATTTTAAGTGAGAAAATTCAATTGCATGCTATCGCCTAATTTTGGCTCTCCACAGCAAAGCAGGCAAACATGGATCAGACAGCAGTCACTTGTTTATGACTCAGATTTCGAGATAAGTTTCACTTTGAAAAATTACCATACCTGAAAGTTACTGTACAGAACTGAAGTTGGTGGTGTCCTTACTTTGGTCTGTCACTAATTTCTGTAGATTGGGAATATGCGTCAAATAAAAAGAAATCTTGCTTTCTTGTATACTCTGATTATTATTTTTTCAATAAAAATGTCTTAAGTAAGTCTGGGGAGATGACTCAGGAATTTAGAATCCTGGCTGAGTTTCTAGAGGACCTGAGTTCAATTCCCAACAGCCACATGGTGACTCACAACCCTCTATAGTTCCTGACCCAAGCTATGGCATTTCCTCGAATAGTCACCTGAGACACCAGGTACACACATGGTTCACATATGTACATGAAGGCATAACACTATACATATAAAATAAGGAAATAGTAAAAAATTAAAAACATACTTTAAAGGGGAATTATTTCCCCAAGAACAAATTATGTTAATTATATGTTCCAAAACTTCAATCAGAAATGATAAACATACCTGAAACAAGGTTGAAATCCCAGGAACTTATGCTAAAACTTTAATATGTGGTAATCAGCAGAGTGGGGAGCGGGATATGAAGGAGGGAACTGGGAGCTCAGGAGAAAATGTGCCCTTGCTCATGCTTTGCAGTTCCCACAGCAAAGTCCTCACTGACGCTTTGCATTTCCCTTTAGCACCCACAAGATGGGTGCGAGCACAGCTTAGAACTCACGTGAGACAACAGCAAGCTGTAGATCTTATAAACAACAGAAAAACGTTGGTGAGATCGAATAGATCTTTCCCATAAGCATCTTTTCGCCAAAATTTTGTTATACTTATATAACAAATATATTATATAAATTTTGCCTCTCTGGAGTCAGAGTTTTAACTCATTTGAGTCATAATGGCATGAGAAATGTGTGTGTGCGCTGTGTGTGTGTGTGTGTGTGTGTGTATAGGTGGAGACTATTCATTTGTTTCCCAGTCACCCAGATCCGAAATAATCACACTGAAACTATATTAATTAAAACATTGCTTGGCCTATTAACTTTGGCTTCTTTTTAACCCACTTCTATTATTCTGTGTAACTCCACAAGGTTGTGGCTTACTGGGTAAATTTCCATCTGGAGTCTGTCTCCTTTGGTACCTACATGATGTCTTTCCTACTCTGCCTTCTTTTCTCCTCTATCTCTGCTTGGAATTCCTGCCTCATTTTTTTCTGTGTTACCATAGGCCCAAAACAGATTCTTTAATAAGCAGTGGAAATAAAACATATTCACAACATACAGAAGGGAGTCCCACATCTTATGTGTGTGTGTCTGTGTCTGAGTGTCTCTGTGTGTGCGTGTCTGTGTCTGTGTGTGTCTATGTATGTCTATATGTGTGTATGTCTGTGTGTATCTGTATGTGTGTCTATGAGTATATAGACTCCTCTTAACCTTCCTTTGAATTTAACTCAATTTTAGACAGGTTTCTTTCAAACTATAACTCACTGGCCTTCATGTTTTTAAAAACATGGACCTTTGTAAACTTGTTTGTGCATTCTTTCTATTTCCCTTTGAGATATAAATCTTCTACCTATTTCCAGATGTATACCCTAGGAATGTCTCTGTCAATGACTTGGGAGCCATTCCCTTTAGGGTTCTGTCATTGAGAAAGAGAAAGGTCTTTGCATAAATTCAGAAAGCAAACCCTGGGAAAACAGACAGTTAAGTCATTAGCTGATCTCCTTCCTAATACCCTCTGGGATTTTCCCACTAGTTCACATCAGCTATCTCTGTTGTTTCTGCTTTTTGCTTCAAAAGAATTGAATTCCGTATCCCCCTATTTTAATCATCTCAAACAAGTTCTTCTCCCATCTAATTCTCTCCAGTAGAATTTCTCTCTGGCTGAGTACACACATATACTGTTTGTAGAAGCTCTGTCTCTGACTGTTTGTACTTATATACTGTTTGTGGAACCTCTGGCTCACGCTTTGCATTTTTCTGTGTAAAATTAAATGTTAAGTGATTGAGTGAAAGAAAAGCAAGAAAAGGAAAAAATTAAAAATTTAGTGACTGTTACTCTTTCCAGTCTGGACTTTCAGAATCATTAAGTGTCTTATATCCTAATAATGAGGAGTTCAGACAGACCATAGAGCAGCAAAGACTTTTTGTCCAAGCTCTTGACTCAGCCAGCAAGAAACAGGTCCAGGGAGGGGAGCACACAGGGTTGTCCCCTTTTCAAGACCCTTTTACACATGTCCTCCCTTTCCTTTTTACTTTTCTTTCTATGTCTGCTACTTTCTAAAAATATGATTTTATTTCTCCTTATAGCTGAATAATACTTGTGTGTATCTGCATGTGTGCATGTGTGTGTGTCCATTCATCCATCCACAGACGTAGACTGATTGTTTAACTCAGCAATTGCAAATAGTTCTATTATAGTATGGGCCTGCAGAAATTACTACTTGAGTTTTGAAGACGCAGGCCTAGATCTGCAACATTTCACCCTCTGCACAATCTTTCAAGTTCCAGTCTAGTCAGGTGAGATTCTACCCAGGAACTTTCGTGTGCATACCTGTCATTGGATGAATAGTTCACAAAGACTTTCTCCTGCTCTCTAATCTATCTCCTCATTCTGGTAGCTGTTTCCCTGTCCATGTAGAAGCTTTTGATTTCATTTTTAATTTTAGCTATGATTTCTTGCACTGTTAGAATCCTATAGCAGGCTACTGCCTGTGATTTTCTTTTTTCCTAAAGTATTTCTTCCTTGTACCTTTACAGGACTTTTTCTCATGCATTTATTTTCAGTTTATCCTTTCACTTAGGAGGTGCTGAGCTCTACTAACATCTAAACTTGCAGTCTCGCATTTAAGTCTCTGATACATTTAAAGTTTTGTTTTTAATATGGCATTGTGACAACTGAAGCTACAAGAGTTGAAGAGGGAGTTCGAGACCAGCGGTCTACAGAGTTAGGAAAAAGAAACTGTCAAAAAAAAAAAAAAAAAAAAAGTTGTCTAGTGGATCTAGCCTGCCACCTAATGTCTATATGGAAAATGACTATAGTTATTTTGGAAATCCAGCCTTGTTGGGAGCAAAGCACTAAGGTCCTTGAGCCTACACTTCTCCAGAGAAACCAGGAATATTAAGCACACAGAATTGTCCTCTCAAAGCAATGGACATAAAACCTGTTTCTTCCATCCAGAAATCTGGGAATTGGAAGTGATTAGCAGCCTGGTGAGCTGCATGTTCTGGTGCACGAGGTCATATCAAGCTCCAATGACCAGGATGGAAGGTGTCTAGTACATTACTACAGGGATTCCCCAAGCTCCCACAACCAGGACCTGAGGTGGACATTAATTTAAATGATCCTCACATTAACTATAGAGCCAGAGACTTCCCCAAAGTACCACAACCAGGACCAGAGATGGCTTATAAACCAAATGAGCCCTACATTATCTGTATAACCATGTCTGAGCCAGACCCTTCTTTAGGCCTTTAAAATAATACAGGTATCCTATCTCTAGAATCTATCTTCTTGGAAGAAATAACATGTAACCTGATTTTAGTTTCAAAGCAATCGTGCTTTCTTATGCATCAGAGACTATATTACACCAGGAAACTTCTTTTTCCAAATTATACTGAGTTTAAGTGCGCTGACAATAAACAATCTGGCATCAGACTCTCTGAGGTTTGATGCACTTTTGATGAAGCCAATCTGATCCAAGTTTTCTTTTGCCCCTCTTGTGGTTCACTTCTCTACCTGCAGGGTACCCCTCACAGATTTCTATGTGGTGAAGAAAGTTGGGGGTCACATATGTGCCTTATAAAATCATCAGTTGGAGTCACTCAGATAGGTAAAAACAGATGATGTGTGACTTATTTTCCTACAGATAAATAATCCTGCTGTTGATAAGCCAATGCCTTTAGGAAGGAACCAGGCCTCTCTATTATGAAAGAGTATATAGACAGCTGCTCTTTATTTAAATGAAAAGGTTTGGATGAGAGTCTTACTTCTATCTGTCATTAGAAATAAAACTATGCACAAATATTCCTTTCTTTTTCTGAATTTATAAATGGTTAAAGAACTAACATCTCCCAAAAACACAGATGTAAAGACGTGCTAGCTCACCTCACCTGTGGTACTGATAGAAAATGGTAGTACCTTTAGACAGGGTCCACTGGTAGAAAGGTGATGGGTGTGTGTCCTGGAAAAAGAGATCTCTTGCTTTGCAGCATTCTAGAAGAGGGTAAGTAATCTACTTCCACAACGTGGCTTCTGCTGCCATGATCAACCATGCTAACAAGGGTCCAAAAGAGGAAATTAGTGTATGTGTGTGGGTGTGGGATGGTCTCTGCAAACACTACAGCCCTCAACCTGTCGTTCCAGGACAGAGAAAAAGGAAATTCGATTCAACACAACTCAGCAGCCAGTGTTGGTTCTAACTTTGGGAGTCTCACACTTTGTAGTTTATTTTTGGTATATGTAAGCACAGCACAATTTGTGGAAAAGTTTCTTAGTAATACTTAACTCAAACTCATGTGCACCACAAAGTTTAAGACATGACTGCATCAAAACTCCTGTGAAGCCTTCCATAAAGGTGGGTTCTATAGATTAACTGAGGAAGCAGGCTCAAGGTAAACAAAGTATGTGATAAGAGTCTGAAGTGGATAGTACTGTTGATTGTCTGAGATAAACAGGCTCCAGATAACGCTCTGGGTGAGTCAACATGGCCTGCCTAAACAGACACCACAGAAGTCACCAGGCTATTTACCCTGCTAGGCTTCTGGGCAGAAAGCAGATAATATATATCTTTCCTTTTAAAGATACAATCTGCAGGTTTAACATTCCTGGTTTCCCTAGTGCTTCTGTGAGCACAAGTACCTACATGCCTTCTATATCTCCCCTTTTTATTTTTTTAAAAAGAAAATAGCTACTGTAATAGAGGATGAATTTGAATACATTGCATACATGTCTAGTCTAACTAATATAGGCAAGCATAAGACAACTATAGCAATGCTTAACAGGAGACCAAGGAAGGACAAAACGACCTTTACAAAGATGATAGAGATATTTAAAGAGGAAGTGAATAAATCCCCTTTAAAGAAATCGAGGAAAGGACAAACAGAAAATTGGAGGGGGATGAACAATCTCTTAAATAAAACCAAGAAAAATCAAACAGTTGAAGGAAACAAATAAAGCTGTTCAAGACCTGAAAATGGAAATAAGAAGCAATAAAGAAAACACAAAGTGAGGAAATTCTCAAAATGGGACATGTAGGTAAGGGAACAGAAATACGACACGAAAAAAAACAAAAAACAAAAAAAAAAGAAAGAAATACAGACACGAGCTCCATCAACAGAATACAAGAGATAGAAGAGGAAATCATAGTCATTAAATATATGATATTAGAAATAGATACATGGGTCAAAGAAAATGTTAAATCTAAAAGATGCAAAACATAAAGCATTCAGGAAATCTGGGGCACTATGAAAAGACTGAACCAAGAATAATAGAAATAAAAGAAGAAGAAAAATCCCAGATCAACTGTCCAGAAAATATTTTCAGCAAAATCAAAAAAGAAAATTTTCATAACCTAAAGAAGAAGAAACCTATAAAGACACAAGAAGCTTACAGAACACCAAATAGATTGCACCAGAAAAGAAAAGGTCTGCAGCATAATAATCAAACACTAAACATTCTGAACAAAGAAATAATACTAAAAGCTGCAAGGGAAGAAGCAAAAGTAGCATACAAAGGCAGAACTATTATAATTACACTTGATTTCTCAATGGAGACTCTAAAGGCCAGAAGGGCCTGAAAAGATGTCTTGCGGATTCTAAGAGACCACAGATGCCAGGCCAGACTAATATACCCAGCAAAAGCTTTCAATCACCGTACAAAGAGAAAGTAAAATATTTGATGACAACGTCAAATTTAAACAGTATCTATCAACAAATCAGGCCCTACAAAAAGTACTAGAAGGAAAACTCCAACCCAAAGAGATTAAATACACCATGAATGCAAAGACAATAAATAACCTCATACCAGCAAAACCAAAAGAAGGAAATCGTGCGCGCGCGCACACACACACACAATAATACAGAACTTGTGGGAGTGGCTAACCAATGACTGACCTAATTTGAGGCTTGCACCACTAGAGGGAGCCCGTACGCAACACTGCGTGGATGACCAGGGTCTGGAGTCTGGGTAGCTCAGAGACCAAGGCTAGAAGCAAACGTGAATGTCAAAAAGAAAATAAATCAATAAATAAAATGATTCCTAGTGATGTTCTGTCATACTCATAGATTTGTGCCTAGCACAGTTGTTATCAGAGAGACTTCCTCAGGCAGCTAATGGGAGTACATACGGAGACCCAAAGCCAAACATTAGGTAGAACCAGAGCCCAGGCTGGAGGTCTCCAATGCCCTCCCGCTAAGAGCTCAGAGAACCACACAGGAAAGGGAGGGGAAGAACTGTGGGAGGCAGAAGGGTGGAGGACGCCAGGACTGCCTGGCCTCCAGAATCAACTGAGCAGGGCTCTAGTAGACTCACACTGACTAAAACAGCGATTGCTGAGCCTGCATGTGTCTCTGCTGGATCCTCTGCATACACGCTGTGACTATTGACTTGGTGGTTTTGTGGGACTCCTGCCAGTAGGAAAGGGGTGTTTCTACTATTCTTGCCTACTCTCCGGACTCTTTTCCTCCTATTGTTTCCCTCTTTAAGCCTTGATATGAGGGTTTTTATCTGGTCTTATTGTAGCTTGTTATGCCTTGTTTGGTTGATGTCCCTGGGAAGCCTGTTCTTTTGTTTGTTTGTCTGTTTGTTTGTTTGTTTGTTTGTTTTTCTGGGGGAAGACTGGGACGTCTGGGCAAGAGGGGGAGGTGGCAGGGACTGGGAGGATTAGAGGGAAGGGAAGCTTCATTCAGGATGTATTATATGAGAAAAGAATAAATGAAGGAAAAAAATAAAAAAACTTTAAAATAATCTTACTCCTACTGATTGTACTTCTGATTTAATCCCTTCCAACCTCTAAGGAAATTTGAAAAACAAGCAGTTTTGTTTACACTCCTTGGCTATTGTATGATTTAGAATAAATATTTTTAAAACTTTCTTGTTTCATTTTGCCCTTATTTTCCTTCTTAGATCCATCTCAAGCCTGCTTAAATTATTTTTAAGTTTTTTGATATGCTGAAACAAAAACACAAATTTAAATAATACTAAAGTTTTGGTAATCATAAACCCAAAGGGTGATGTTTGAGCTCAGTGCCTGAAAGGCCTGGAATGAGGAAGTTTCCGTGTTTTTATGTAAAGGCAGGATAAAATTCCTTATTTTGCTAATGCTGCACGTGCACAATTGGATTGATGTTGTGGTGATTTTAAAGAAAATGGACGTCAAATGGAATGGCACTGTTAGGAGGTGTGACTTTATTGGAGTAGGTATATCACTGTGGAGGTGGGCTTTGAGGCCTCACACATGCTCTGGACACTACCCAGTGTCTCAGACAACTTCCTACTGCCTGTATACCAAGATGTAGCCAGCATCATGTCTGCCGGCTGGCTGCCATGCTCCTCACCATGGTGATAATGGACTGAACCTCTGAAAACGTAGGCCACCCCAATTAGATGTTTTTCCTCTATAAGAGTTGCCATGGTCATGGTGTCTCTTCACAAGAATAGAATCTCTAAGGCAGATGTGTAATTTGACCAGGCATCAGCAGGAAAAGCGTCTGGTACAGGCTCAGTAACAGACAAGTCACTGCACCAACTCTTTGGGCCAGCCTCCTACCAGTAAAGGCCACAGCTGTTCCTGACTTCCCATCTAGGCAGGCTTTTCCTGGCTTGTGCTCTCTAGAAACTTAGTATTATTGGCATGTTTCAGTTGGATTGTATTTATTTATCTGTTTGCTTTTTACATGTTTTTAAAACAAGGAAACTCAGTCAAAGGAGCACACTAAACCTTCCAACAATTTACCTATGTATAAAACTCTCTCCATTCTGTCCCATTTACCACCATTTTCTGTTTCCTAGGCTCCGTCCTCTAGGATCTCATTTTCAGTGTTTTTATTCTTTCATTAGGCCCTCTCCACAGTCACATCCTTGTGCAATATTCCTTTTCTCTCAAGTTAGTTGGTTTTCTTTCTCAGCGCATCTCTACCCTTCATGTTCTAACCTATCCATGAGCTCATTTAAAATATTCAGTGGTGGAGAAATAGCTAATAAAAGCTGACTGACTATAGTTTTGACTGTTAGGCTGTACAATCGGGGGTGAGTACAATCTTTCTGGTGGAGAATGTGGAACTTGTATATAAAATATTGCTCCTCATGCTTTTGAAGAACCATCTGTTAAAGCATTAGGGGGGATCTCTTATAGAGTTTTTAGATTTAATTTTAGGCAAAACTCATAGGGTTTCTTTTTTAAAAAAAATCTTAAAAGAAGATCTGGATAATGATTATTTATAGACCCCAAGTAACGTGCTGATGCCGCCTGCCAATCAGTCTCTGTGTAACAAATAATAAACTAGCGGCACATGGTTTCCGTGGGCTCTTTACCAATAAGTTGTTTAAGATGTGTTCTTCCCATCATTATCAAATCTAAATGTTCTTGGAAATAAGGAGCTACAGATCATTGTAGAGAATTATAACATGCATAAATTTCTCTAATACCATTACCTTGTTGATATATAATTCCAGAAGGTGACAAGGAGGAAGACTATGTAATTGATAAGAAACTAAGGGATTAATTCTATGAGCTACCACTTTAAAGGCAGCATTACTTAATAAATTAATAATTTGCTCTGCTTCAGGTGTTAAATTTCTTATAGACTTTCACTGAGAGTCACCAGAAGGCAACTTAAAGAGCAGAGCCTATTTCTTAGTAGTGATAGGCTCTTAAGGATATACCCATAATTTTTGTAGGCGATTGAGGGTACATTGTTTGAGAAGATTTAAGCTGAGAAGATACTGTAATAAGTTGTTGTTGAGTAATAATATACCCTAAATCACTATAAGCTTATTGCTTTTGTATTTTATCTGAGCTATGTTTAAAATTTGCTCTTCTTAGGTTATTTACCATGAGAGTTAAGCATTTACGTATTGATTACACAAACAGGAGAACGTGACCCATATAATAAATGACCAATACCTCAGGAAAGGGAATCAGCCCTGATCTAAGTGCTTTATCTGTGTAATATTGACAAATAGTGGAGCTCTTTATCACCCTCTGTAGTAAAACTTCCACAGATATCAGGTCGTTGAAGCAGGAACAGAGAATGCAAGACATCGCTTATCATCAGAATGTAAATACAGAGAGGAAAAGGAGTCTTTTAAGTTGTAATGTAATGTCCTTGAGGAATCAGTGTAAGAGCAGGATCCCTGGCTGGGGTGATAGGAAGGGGCATTGTTTTCATAGTTGCATGTATGCCCCTAAGATCATGTAACAGCTGAAATTTAGTTCCTATCATTTTTTTTAGTTGCCATCTTTTTATGAATAATAAAGACTAATAAAGTTCCAAAGGACTGAAGTTTCTTTATGTCCTAGCCGCAATTGTTCCTGTACTGGAAGTTGGGCATGTTTTAATTTTTTTTTTTCCTTAGGAGATCACTGATCAAACCATACTAAGTCATTCCTGCTGAGAGGGAAGAGCAAAAACCTAAGAGGAGCCTTAGTATGCTGGTGTGTTGGGGCAGGGGATGGGATAAGGGGAGCTGGGATGGGGATGGGGGTGCCTACTGTTCCTCACAACTCAGGAAAGGGCCCTGGAACCTGGCCAAACAAGAGGACTAGAAGTTTCAATAAAATTACCTACCTCTCCTCCCTAGCAACAAGGAGGGTGAGCATCTGATAAGCACAAGTCAAGTGGAGAAAAGGACAGAATCTCAGTGATTCTTCTTTACAAAGGCTACTAAGAGAGTGCTCCTCAAGACCTACAACAGAGGTTCCTCCAATACTATGAGTTAGAAGTTGCAGAATGTGTCTGAAGTTTGGTGAGGAGCAGGTGAAACTTAGGGAGCAAAACCTCAGGGGCACATATTTGGTAAGGGCAGGAACTCCTAACAGAGATAGGTGAGGGGTGGATGTGGGAGTGGACACCTCTCGGGATCTGGACTCGGCATCAGTAATAAAGCTGTGTCAGATTCTGGCTGTGGTCTGCAGAGGCGCCAGGTGAAGTCACGACTTTATCCTGTGCCTCTGTTTTCTCTTTCTGCTGAGGGCTCAGTTGCTAATGAGTGAGATGAAGAGATAGAAAGGTGTGGAAACAGCACACTGAGCAACAGATGATACCTCTCAGTTCATAGTCGCAGCCCTCATGTGCCTGGGCAGGACTGAAAGGATAGTGGCCTGCAGGGAGGGAGGATGGGAGCCACAGGGACCTGAAGAGGTGTAGGAAAAGAGGGGAAGTAGGAACTGCACATCTGGAGCATGACAGAATCGCCTTAGTTTACAGCCCAGACGCCTGAACTTCCATGAATTTCTGTACAGGATCTTCTGCAAAATGGTACTGAGGATTCCCTACTTCTCTCCTCAGCTCTGGTCAGTCCTGTCACTGGTCAGGTCTCAGACAGGAACCTTGACAAAGGCTGCAGCAAAGCTTCCACCCTGACTCTGCGCCTTTTGGCTCTACTGAGCTGTCTGCAGTCCACGTTCCTGGCCAGTGAGTTGTCAGAACTTAACTTGGGGCGGGGCAGGCAGGAAGCTACTGAGTCTGAAAGGTTGCAGTACTCCTTGTAGGGAGTTTCTGGGCTTCCCCTCCTCCTCTTTACTACCACTATGGGATCAGTCTAGCCTGGTCTTCACCCCAACTCATCCCCACCAGGCTTCAGTAGATTTGCAAAGTTAGGGGGAAAGTCTCTGTGGAAGGACTGGGTGGGGCTACATGAATGAGAAGGATGAGGTGACACAGGGGAGTAGCTAGTTATGCCTTCAACCCTACTGGGTTCCGAATGAAGACTAAACCAAGTCACCATGCCCATGACCGGATATGATAGACACAGTGTGGGATTCTACCAGGAGGCGGTCTCAGACTGCTCCCCTAGACCTAAGGCATTTTATGTTCTAAAGAATTATTTTCCTTGGGATTCCTCACAAGGCCCCCTCCATTCCCCAGATCTCTTTGTCCTTGAGCTTTCTTTCCTATCTTCCCACCATATTTTACCCCCAGATCACAACAGATGTTTCCAATGACAAGACAATCACAACTAGGTGAGATATGATCCCCACAACTATATGGGGAGCAGGAGATGCTCTGTCAACAAAAGTTTTTGTCTCTCCCTGCTAGACAACTCTCAACACACAAGTGACCACTGTTTCCCTGTAGCAATCTCTCATTTTTGGATATCTTTTCTGCCTGTGGCCTGTCCACTAAATAATATAGTTGGAAAAAGCTCATTTCATGATGTCTCCCTGAGGCCAGTTAGGCCAGAACCAGAACCAGAGGCCACTCTCTCCCAGGACTGAGAACCATGCCAGAAGTCCCTTTGAAGGGCAGGCTACTGCTTCCATCTGTGTTGCTCAGAACAGACAAGCTGGGGCACAGACAATCACACCCACAGCTGTGCGCCACTCTCAGGTGTTGAGAGGCTGCAAAAGAAGTAGTGGGTGGTCTCAACCCCACTCAAAGCCTGGGTAATCAGAATCTAGGTTCCTTCTGGTTAGTGCTCCTCGCAACTCCTCCAACTCCTCCTATCACACCCTGAGTCAGGGAGCAGAGTTCATCATTACTGTTTTATTCTAAACTTTCATGGTCCACAAAAACGGCCTGTGACTGACTCTGTAACATGGAAAAGGAGGTAGGGACACAGAAGAGACTCCAGGGATGTGTAGGAACCAGGATTGGTGGGAGGCAAGAAGTAGGAAGCAAGAACTGAAAGACTCATAGTGAGGGCAGTTATAGGGTGGTGATGACTGGTACAGAGCACCCAGAAGAACAGACACAGGCTTTCCTTGAGCCCTTCCAAAGATATGTTTCCTGGCTGTAGGGTGAAGATATTTCCAGAGGAAGTCATGGGAATTCATCTACACAGCTACCCTTCCTTTTCATAAGCCTCCTTTCTAACATTTTCTTTTTATCTCCTGGAGTTTTAATCTTGGACCAGATCCAGAAGGGATCTGTGAACATTTCATGTCCTTTTCATTCTGTGTTAATTGATTTGAGTCCTGTCTTAACACCATGAGCTCTTTCTATTGTTGATGGCTCATGGGATTTTGTACCTAACAGACAATGTGGCTATGTACTCATATCAAGAAGTGAGAGGGAAACAGCATAGCCACATCTTTCTTTGTTACTGTGGATGTAAAGTTTTTACTCCAATATCTGGGTCAGTGTGAGACAGACTAGACCGACAGACCTTTCTTTAAGTGTATTTGGCTAGTAGGGGTTGTTTGTTTGTTTGTTTTTGTGACAAGGTTACTCTGTGTAGCCCTGGCTGTCCTGGAACTCACTCTATAGTCCAGGCTGTTCTCGAACTCAGAGATCTGTTTGCCTCTGCTTCTTGAGTGCTGGAATTAAAGGTGTGCACCACCACCATCAATTTGACCAGGAGTTTTAAGTACTCTTAAGAATGTTAATTTTGCTCCCTGTCCACGACACTTCTTAGGCATTCAGTTTGTCAAGATTAGGCTGAATATTTCCTTTTTAGACTCTGGCTGTAAGAAACTCATTGACCTAAATAATGAGCACAAATTTTGTTTTCTATGGGAAGCTCATGGACACAGAAATAGCTGCTGATATTATGAGCAAAGAGTGGAAGGATGTTGGGGTCTGAATCAGAGGAGAGAATGACAAACAAGGTTTTCTCATAAAGCAAGGTATCTTGACCCACCACAGAGTGTGTTTACTGTTGAACAGCAGGCATTCTTGATATAGAACAAAGAAAACTGGATAGAGGAAGCCCAAATCTGCATTGTAGATTCCAATCCAATTTGAGTGTTCTCAACTTGATTATTGCAAAAAAGGAAGTAAGGATACTCCTGAGTAACATATTCTGTGCCTTGGGGCGGGGGATGTCAAACCCCAGATAGCTAGCAGAATCTGAAAGCTTTTCAGTCTCTGTAAAGAAGACGATGTCAGCTGGTTTAGTCTGAGTTCCCTAGAGAAATAGATCTGCTGAATGAGTATCTATACCATTCTATATACGTATTCATATTTAGACAGATATAGATATGCAGATATTAGAAGATAAATATATTTTCATTATATATATATATGGTCATTCTAATAAAGCACACACACACACACACACACACACACACACACGCTGTAGTTCAACAATGGCCATCTACCAAAAGAAGGACCAAGAATCCAGTGGTTCATTCCATGAGGCTCAATGTCTCAGCTGGCCCTCGGGATGCATCAGAATCCAAAGAAGTAGGCTTTAATGCCAGTGAAGAAGTGAATTTGCTAGCAAGAGCAAGCAGACAAAGAGCAAGTTTCCTTCTCCCATGTCCTTTTTACAGGCTGCCAGCAAAGAAGGTGTGACCCAGATTAGAAATAGATCTTTTCATGTCCAACTCAAAAGATTTGGATTAAAAGTGTATCTTCCCACTTGAAAGATCAGGACAGAAGTGGATCTTTATTTGGTGTGGACTGCATGCTGCTTGACAAAGTTCCAACATGTCACAGTTCTGGAACACATTTTTAATTTCATTTTTAGTCTCACTACATGTTAAGGAAGTTTCCATATACCTTAACCTTTGGGAAATTTTGGGTGGGCTTTGGGAAAAGATGAATATATATATACAATGGCAGTCTCTTTAAACAAAATAATTCTTTGGGGAAAAAAAATCCCTACCAATGTGGAACCATAGAGTACAATAATTCTGCTTACCCCCCCCCCACACACACACAGGATTCTCATTGGTCTCCCCTGCACCCCATTGCACGAGGGAAAAAGAAGTTAAAGATTTACTAACTGGGCATACCTTGTCCCAGGAATGAAAAACATACAATGGAGAGAAACAATCCAGATCCAGAGTCTGAGGCCATTTGAGGTAAGAGTTCTGTTAATAAGTATAGAATAGTGCCCATGGTTAATGACTTACTGGATGATTGGCAAGATCTGCCCCACTGGAACAGATTCTATTAAGAAGTTAGACTGGCTTGATCCCTGTCTGCCAGATATAAGAGCATACATTCTGGGAATTAGAATGGTATGAAATAATGGGAAAAGAGTAAGATATCAGGACCTTCCCTTTTGAGAACATATGAGGAGAATGGGCTCATATTATAAAGCAAAGTCCCAGAGAAATGCAGCTAGGAAACACTATGTCTGTTGTGCCACATGGCATAAGCACAGTATCCCCTCAAGGAATGAAAATTGCTCTTATGGGTTAGTTTCTTAGGACTCAATGTCTGTTACCTCCAGACCACAAAGGCTGAGACCCTGCAGGAGGAAGCATAAGACGGCACCTGGTGGGGTTACTGAAACTTAGAGAACAATAGGCATTTTGATTCTGGATGAACTTGCTGCTTTTTGCTTTAAGAAAAATGCAGTAATGATGTTTATAACTGCTTTCACACTAAACACATTAAGTATGCTTTCAATATCGCTTGTGGTTAAACTATAATGCAATCATAGAATACAGAAGCTGTAGTCTAATTTTAATAATCAGCCATTCTGATTTACCTTCAGATCTTATCAATATCCTTTCCTTTTCAATTCCACACATTCTCCTTGGGACCTGACCCCTGCTGCAGCTGGACTCCAGTATTTAGTAGCAGAATTATTTAATAAACTTGCTAACTTAATTAATAACTTGCTCTGCTTCAGGTGCTATGATTCTTATCATTTTTAACCAACAGTCTCCAGAAAGCAACTTAAAGAGCAGAACTAAATCATCAGTAGTGATAGGTAGGTTAGGAACATACCCAACTGACATGGTCAAAAAAAAAAATTGTAAGTAATTGAATGTACATTATTTGAGAAGATTTAAGCTCAGAAGATGATGGTAAATTTGTTGTCGAGTAATAATATACCCTAAATAACTACAAGGTGACTATTGTTGTATTTTATCTGGAGCTATGTTTAAATGTTGCTCTTGTTAGGTTATTTACTATTAAATTAATCACTCATTTAAGGATTGATAAGATAACCAGGCGAAGAGACTCTCACCCATATAATGAATGACCAATACAGACTTTAAGTAACTTTGTCTACATAATATTGGCAGTCAATGGGTCTATGTTCATCCCCTGTAGTAAAATTTTCCACTGATATTGGGGCATTGGTTTTTGACCATTTAAAGCAGGAACAGAGAATACAGAACATTCCTTATCAGGATGTAAAGGAACAGAGCAAAAACAGTCTTTTCAGTCATGGATAATAGTGTAATGTCCTTACAGAATCAGAGTAGGAGCAAGGGTCCCTGAATAGAGAGGTCCCCATTGTTTACATAGCTGAATATGCCCCTAAGATCATATAATACTAAAATTTTATTTTTCTGTCTTATTATGGATTACAAAGAGAGTTTCAGGTACTAACTGAAGGTTCTATATATCCTAATTCCAGTTGTTTATGTATAGGAATTGAGCCTGTTTTAATTTTTCCTAATGAAGGGACCATTGATCAATCTATACTGGGTTATTTCTGGTGTAAGAAAAAAAACAATAATCTAAGCTCTGGGGCAGTAGGGCCCTAGTATTCACGCAGAGGGAGAGCCCACCTGCCATTCCTTAGAATTTAGGTGTTGAATCAGATACCACGCCATGCTTAAACTGGGGAGCAGAATGGTCCACATGGCAGTACACAGCAGGTGGACTCTTCAGTTCCCATCAGATCACAAGCGAGGGAGAGCCCCATGCAAATGGCTCAATGACCACAGGGAAGCTGGAACAGTCCTGGAGTCCACTTGGCCCACCATGCCAAAGCCTACCAAGATGTATCCTGCAGAGAGTTTGCTCTCCCTTTTTCAATGATCCTCTTAAGAGAGTCAAAGCAAAATGTTCCTGTACTCCAGCTTGCAAAATGATTAACAGGGATTTTTATCTCCCCTCTCACTATTTACATTAGTTCCTATGCTCTTCCAATTATCAACATCAAGGATTCCTTGTTTAGAAAACCAAGGAATAAATTCTATCGTTATTTGGGCAAGCTGAGTTCCTCTGGATCTTAACAAATATCTCAGCAATTGTATAAAATTCTTTGTCTCAGAGGACTGAGAAGAATCCATGCTCGGGCTGGAGAGATGGCTCAGAGGTTAAGAGCATTGCCTGCTCTTCCAAAGGTCCTGAGTTCAATTCCCAGCAACCACATGGTGGCTCACAACCATCTTTAATGGGGTCTGGTGCCCTCTTCTGGCCTGTAGGCATACACACAGACAGAATATTGTATACATAATAAATAAATAAATATATATATAAAAAAAAAGAATCCATGCTCATTTTGTTCTCTCACTTACAGCTGTAACCTTTTAGGTGAGAGATCCAATCTCCTACCCACTGTTTCTACTAAAGAAAAAAAATTATCTTCTCTGAGAGTTGAACCTTTCATGGTGGACACCAGTTGTGGGGGAGTTTCCAAACACCACAGCCAGCAGAGTGTCAATTCAGGTAAGGCAAGAAGGAAAATTGGTTCAAGATGACTCCACAGCCAGTGTTGGCTCAAACTTCAAGAGTCTGACAACAAGTAGTTTATTTAGATATATTTAAACACAGCAAAACTTGGGGGTGGGGCAATTTTTAGTGATAATTAACTAAATTCCAAGTATACAACAAAACTTAAGACATGATTACATCAAAATTCTTGTAGTATACATGTGACATCTTCCATAAAGATGGGTTCTATGCAATAACTAAGAAAACAGACCTAAGGTAAGCACAGTACATGAAAAGGATCTGGGGAAGGATAGCACTATAGATTGACCAAGATAAACAGGCTCAAGATAAAGGTCTAGGGGAGCCAATGTGGCCTGGCCATACAGACAGTGCAGACATCAGGCTATTATCCACCTTGCTCCCTGTCTTCTGTGAGTAAAGCAGGTTTTACATCTCTCCCTTTGAAGAAACCTTGTGTGCTTAACATTTCTGGTTTTCCTAATACTTATCTGTGAGCACAAGTACCCACATACTTCCTACAAATTAATATTATAATTTGTAAAAATAATCTAGTCTCTTACTAGCCTTATAATAAACCAACTATGTGAATTTAAGACTATCAATGTATTGCCATGTAATTATTAAATTGAATTCATTTATTTATAGTTGTACCAAAATAGCAAAAAAAAAAAAAAATGGAGTCCTAAAGACTGACACTGAGAATTCAGAGGAAAGCCTTGGAGGTCAATGTGTAATCTCTCTAAGTGGCCACTGAGGAGGTAATTCATAAAGCTCAGTGAGTAAGGCAACAAGTACAGTTGGAGACCCCTGGGATTTAGAGATGCCAGGAACATGAAATGCCTACCAGGAAAAGCATGGGTGGGCTTAAAATGCCATCACTGCTACCATCAGCATGGGTGTAGGGGTAGACCGTCCAAGCCTTTGGAGCCCACATTATATCATCATGAATTCCATATGCTGGATATGGAAGTATAGAGTTTAGTGTTTGCCTTGGTGGATTTCAATCTTGCTTTAGGTTAGCTTCCCATTGTTTTCCTAGTCTTTCCTGAGTGTTGTTGCCAACTGTATCTTGTAAGGATATAAACTTTTTTTTCCTTTTTACAAAGCCTCACAGGTTGAGTTCTCCTTGAAACTTAAGAGGATAGAACAAAGGCTTTAGAACTGTAGAGAAACCATTAAGATTTGGGGGACTAAAAAACGGATCACATTCTATATGTAAGGAAAACAGACATGAGCAGTGTTATAATTTGGATCTTAAATATATATGGAATAAACATACTAAATGCTTGGACCTTGTGTTTTAATGTTCAGGAAATGAGGCATTAAAGCAGTGTTGGCACATTCCTGAAAAGACTATTGGGTCCTTAACTTCTTCCTCTCTCTCAGCTTTATGGCTGCCATAAATAAACAAAAACTCTACCACCTACTCTTGGTATGATGTTCTACTTTGCCATAGTCTCAGGGCTAAGCAAGCTCTGAGACAAAAATCAACATTTCTTCCTGTAAGTTGATGTGTCTTGTAACAGTACTTTCTAGTTGGGACAGTCAGTCTGCAAACAATGACACAGACACTTATCATTAATTATGAAATCTTGGCCTTAGCATAGGCCTGTTTCCAACTAACTCATAACTTAAAATAACCCATTTCTATTCATTGACTTTCTGTCAATACCACCATCTTGATTCTTCTATGACTTCTTCTGTGCTTAGATTGTTCTCTTCCCCTCTCTTCCTCGAAGTCATGCCTATCTCTCCTGCCTAGCTATTGGCTGTTCAACCTTTTACACCAATCACAGAAGTACCTCTTCACAGTGTGCAAATATCCCACAACAGTGTCTTCAATATTTTGCTACAGTGATGACAAATTAACACACTTTAACTCAAAAGCATCTCACTGAAAGAAGTAAGCTTTGGTGGAACAATTAGTGTGAACAGTTAAAGGAGAAGCATGTAGAGCAACTTGAAAAGCTGAAGTGGACATGCTCTGAAAGCAAGTGAGCTTCATATGATCTTTTACTCGTGCTTTTCTCTGATAGTGATTGACTTCTGTTATAGGAGGAGACTACTTGTTTCTCAGCTGCCCAGCAACTCAGACTTGAAATAATCACACAGAAACTATATTATTTAAATCACTGCTTGGCTAATTACTTAAGCATATTGCTAGCTAGCTCTTACATCTAGAATTAACCCATTTCCTTTTTTTTTTTTTGAGACAGGGTTTCTCTTTGGCTTTGGAGCCTGTCCTGGAACTAGCTCTGTAGACCAGGCTGGTCTCAAGCTCACAGAGATCCGCCTGCCTCTGCCTCCCGAGTGCTGGGATTAAAGGCGAGTGCCACCACCGCCAGGCCCATCTCCATTATTTTATATTTTACCATGAGGCTTGTGGCAAGGTTTCAGCATATCTGTCCCTGGTGGCAGCTCCATGGCTTCTCCCTGACTCCACCTCCTTTCTCCCAGCATTCAGTTTTCCCCCACCTAGCTCTATTCTACCCTATCGGGCCAAGCCAGTTTCTTTATTAACCAATGGTAGTCACAGCCTACAAAGAGGAATCCCACATGAGGCTTCCACATATTTATAGATTCGAGTATAATGGAGACAAATAACACATGGTCCCAGGCCCTTGCAAAAACTAAGATATAATTTGGGAAGCAATTTTGGTTAAAAAACAAAATTAAAAAATGTGGAAAAATATATAGTGATGCTTTAACAGAAGTATTATGAGACAGGCTGCAGTGGCTGAACTAAGAATTAATTTGTAGATTTTCTAAGACAACATTAGAGAAGAATATATGTGTGTGTGTATGTATGTGCGTGTGTGTGTGTGTAATCTTTTCCACAGTGATAAAATTCTTAGTCACACAGATGACTGTCCAGAATAAGGACCATTTCCCAATTCCTTACAGCTCCATGTGGTCATGTTACCACGTTCTATTCAGCAGAGACAAATAGAACTCCTTAACGACTACAGAGACCCTTAAGAGAAAGCTGATCTTTCCTACATCACTTCTTCTTTATGATCCTCGGAGAGGCTGTCTTGGATGAAGACTATGCCCAGTTGATGAGGAATGGAGGTAGGAGCAGCCTGGGTCTGAGGAGGTAGGCCTCAATCCATACCTAAGTTTTTACGTTAAAAATTTTTACGTTTTTACAGTTTTTACTGTTTCAGCTACTTAAGATTGCTCAAAATCTTCACACAGAGGTGCTTCTGGAGAACTGATTAGGGAGATGGGACAAAGAAGAACAGTCAATACATTGAACGGTGTAAGAAGAGGGCTGTGGATGTAAAAATAACCTGATGTCTGTGACAACAAACAGAAGCATCCTAAGGAAAAGAGATCATCACAAAAGGAAATAGAAACACTTAGTGGTATCGGTATTTGTCCCCTTTTAAAACTCACAGATTAATCCAAACTTCCAAATTTGCCTTGACCATGGTGAGGAACCATCACACACTGTGCAGGGAGACCTGGGTTTAACTCAACTCTGTGGATTCAATACAAGTACTTGGAAAGCACTGACTCTTACTACAGTCAATACATTATTTACTCACTTGCTTATTGTTTAGCAAAGAAGTTTATTATTAGCTGGTATAACTTCTCTATACAGTCTTCTAAAATGCTGAGTTTCTGCATGGCCCTGCAAAGGGAACTGGAAATCTAGTTGATCAACAACGGTTCTCTCTCCCTACCTCCCCCAACGCACTACAGTTCACTTCTTGCTTACCCAGGTGTAACTAAGAAGTGTGTGTTACTGAAAAACTTGCTAGTTAAGGTTTTCAAGTTGATTTCATGAAGGCATAAAAGGAGCTGGAAAGGTGGCTCAATGGTCGAGAGCACGTACTGCTCTTGCCAAGTTCAGTTCCCAACGTACTGCTCTTGCCAAGTTCAGTTCCCAACGCCCATGTTAGGCAATTCACAACCTGTTACCTCCAGCTCCAGGAGGTCTGAGGCCATCTTCTGGCCTTCATGGGTACCTGCACACAGGTGCACACTAATAAAATAAGTCTATTTTTAATAAGCATAAAGACATATCATGTGCTGTTTTGTAACTAGCTTTTTCAGAGAGTTAAATTGAGCACAGATGGGAGAAAGAGTTGTGCCAAGCGAGCAGCTTTGGACTCTGAGGATGCTGAGCTGAGAGCAAATGTCTTGGAAAGGAAGTGGTTTACTGGCCATCCTGAACATTAATGAATGGGAGTTGATGTGCACACAGTGTTTGTCTGGAAAATACTAGGAAGATAGTACAACATCTGAAAAGATTTATGATATTCTGTCCTAGTGGGGGTGAAACAATACCAGTTTACTCCCTCTCAGAGCTAACTTGCTGATGATACTCGTGTGGCAAAGAGACCTCCAGTGACGCCTTTGAGGACAAACAGCTGTTAGTGGTGCAGAGAATCAGCAGTAAACAGGGGGTCTAACAAAGTATGTACTGCTGAGCTTCATGTCAGGTCTTTCTAGGTACCTGTCTGCTTCAGCAAACTCTGCCTCAGTTTCCCTAATCTTGCCACAACCTGCATTTTTCATCAGTAATGATTCTAAAAGATTTCTGAGAGCTAAATTGTTGACATCAGTCATAGGCAAGCTTTTTTCTTTGTATAAGGATGTGCGTGATATGGATTCTAGGGCAGGGTGTGAGTATGAAAGGGAAAGGGGGACTACAAGGATGGAAGGGGAAAGGAGGGGAGCGTAGTGACAGGAAAGACTAATAGTGGAGGTGAATTTGACCGAGGTACATAGAATTTAAGTGTGGAAGTGTCACAGAGAAAGCTGTTAAAAGTAATGTATTCCAAGAAGGAAAGAAAACAAATGTGTTTCCATCCAGAAATTACCTATCCATGGATTCTCAGAATCATTTTATGATTTTAGGAGCTAAGTGTGTGTGTGAGCAGGCACACACTGCCAGTTCTCTCCTTCCACCGCGTGAGACATGGAGATGGAACTCAGATTACAAAGTCTGGCAGGATGCACCTCTACTCACTGAGCCATACTGCTGGTCATGGAGTAAGTGACTTTAAAGAAATGTCTTCAGTACCATAAATGCACTACGGTTACAAACAGGACTGCAGTGCAGACGGCCCTGTGATGCTGATCATGCACAATACTGTAGGACATCAGTCACCGATGAAAACTGCATGCCTGCCAAGGGCATGGTAAAATGTATCATGCGATTATTTCTCAGGGTGACGACTTCCTGCTACTTCACCCGTGGGAACTGCTTTGGTCATGTGGTGTGTTTACCAAGGTCCGAAGCGCCCAGAACCAAAAAACTATTAGAGGTAGGGAATATAACACAACGGGACAATCAAGTTCACACACACACACACACACACACACACACACACACACACACACGCGCGCACACATGCACACAAAGTCTTCTAGCTTTGGGGGTAGAGACTATTGTGCTCATATCATCCTTTCATTACTTAGCTAGCTGGCCATCTTATTAGGCTGAAAAAAACAAGCTGTTTTCCAGATGTTCCCAAGAGAACAAGCCACAGGCTGGAATTGGTCGTATAACTTGCACTGAAAAAAATATTGAGGCAAAGAGGGGGTAACAGGCAGGCAACAAGTACCACCTAGGAAGAAAATAATTACTCAGGATGCACTGAGGAAACAATTCACTCAGAACCAGTTAAGGGAGAAACATACCAGCTTCTGAAAATACTGAGTGGGTTCACACATCTAAAAAAAAATAATGAAAACTAGTCCTTGTTACTTATTTAAGTCTGCCAAGTTAAAAATAAGACAGTTAATGGTTTACCCAGAGGGCTGGGGATACAACCAAGTGAAAGAACACTTACCTGCACATGTGAGGTAATAAGTTCATGCCCACCACTGAGAAACAAATCACAAAGGGAAAGCTAGATAAAAAAAGAATTATCAATCAATCGGGTTATTTTCCAGAATGCCTGGCTATTTTCACTGTTGAAGTTGACTAGATGTTATCTCCCCAGACATGTACATCTATACTCCTGTACCACATAACATGGTTACTTTATATGGAATTATAATCTTCATGCTAATATTCTCAAAGGGTAGTGTCTCAAGGGTCAGAGCAGCGCCCGGGAAACAGCACCTGACCCTGGAGTCACCTGGAGGCTGCTGTTAGCATGCCAGGAAGAACACTCATCAGTCTCATCACTTACATTACTTAACATTGTGTTTTGTTATTTTGTAATCTTAACCTCTGAATAGGCAATAGTCTATAGCTTTAAATTGGTACAGGATGCTTGGAGGGAAGCAAGCATCTCAGCACTAGAAGAAAAGTAAACTACATCCTGGTATTCAGAAATGATATCCCCTGTCTAGCATCCACTCATGTGGTGCTGTGGTCCCCACTGGGATACACAACCTAAATGTATCACCACTGAGCATCTCATGGTGGAGACTTCTAAGAATAAGGAGACTGACCAACTATTTTATGCACTAGGGAATCTGCAGCAGTGAAGGAACCAGTCATAAGAAAGGATTGCCCTTGGCAAATGTCAAAGCTTACCCTTGCATACAGTCAGACATTTCCAGGAAATACAGAACTAGACTTGTCTCTGATGATGACATCACATGGCGTCTAAGGGAAAGAATGATTTGTTGGATGTATCATTTAAACTCCCATCCTGACAAAGCAGATCTGGAGTCAGCCAATTAATGTGACATGGAACAGAGTCCAGGTTACCAGGACATTTCCCATGCTGCTTTCAGCTCATGGAAAGCCAGCAAGGCCTTAAATGCATTAAGCAGACAAGACTGGGGAAAGTATGAGGTGCTAAGACCCTGTGTTCAGGAAACAGGACCTAAACAGGACACTGGAGCTAAACTTAGCTAAGTTAATTAAAATTATGCATATGTAAAATGGCACTGGTCTAAAATAGCAATAACATATCCAATAATTTCATTTTTCATCTGAAAAAAAAATCTAGCAAAAAAGTGGAGCTAGAAAAAGCTAGATCCTTCGGGAGACAGTCCCTGAATTTGAAGGTCCAGTTCAGCAAAGGCCTGCTGTGTTTCAGATGAACCTGGAGGGCGCAGGCTCTGCTGTGTGTGTGTGTCCTTCAAAACACTCAAGTCTTATTCCCAGGTAGTAGGTAATAGTTTCAAAAATAGAATTCATCTCAACAGCCCAAGCATCGGCCTCCTGTGGCTTGTCCAGTAATAGCACACTGCCATTTCTGTAACCACAGGCATCTATTTTCAAGGTCCTGATGGGAAATTTCAAACCACTTCCAACTTCTAAATTTTTTCTTGTTTCCTGGTCCAGGCTTCCCTCTCTCCTCTCAATGCTAACTGAATTTTCTCCATCACTCTGGTGGGCAGATTGGTAGAATCCTATGACTTCCTAATTCCTTTCTAGTGACTCACTCATAGTTCTTAAAGATAAAGAGGAAGCCACCACCTAGGTGTGGAGCTGCCAAGAAGTCAGAGGGAGAGAAACGGGACTGGGGGTTCTTCACTCACGTCCTGGCTGATTGTTCTGATTTTCAAACCCACAGCCTAGCCACACAGGCTTCCTGACTCGCTGAAAGACCCACTCCTAGCCAGAAGACACTGAACTTGTTCTTGACCCCACAAGCTAGATTACTTCCTGCCCTGAAAGGTGTTAGCTTCTAGTGAAGTATAAAGGAGAGAGTAAGTGGAGTTTGGGACCAGCAGTGACGCCTGGAGCAGACTTGAAGGCTCAGCAGTCTTCTGAGGCACTTGTTCATAATTAGAAGCACATGCAGCTGCCAGCAAAATCTGGAACGAGGCCTAGACAGTTGCATTTCTAATTAGCACAGCACACAGCAGTCCTCCACCGTGAGGTAGGCAGACTTTAGCTTTGAGAAACACATGAAGTAGCGGCTGTGCACTTACCACCAGGCAGGCTACACTAACATTCACCCCTGAGCAACAACTAAATGAACACATATACATGTGACTGGATGTTAAGTGTGCACTACCAACCCCACACCCACTTCCATCTCCATGCAACCCTCATTCACATGCATGCAAACCAAAAGAAAAAAGGAAGTGACGATCCGGAACTCAGGTGGATTTTTAAGGTAAGCAATTCTTTTATTTTCCTGGCCTGACATCATTGACTTCAAAGAATCGGAACCTGCAGCTGGCAAAGCAGACATACGCATTGCTCTCAACAGGGAGGACGCTCTTCACGTGTTGAGATGAATTGAAATGTCATGTGTGAGTGCAATTTCTGCTCCCACCCCCTCCCCACGTAGCCCCTAAATGAAAATGAATGAGTAAAACTCCCCATGAAACCCTGCAGTCCTCACTCCATCTTTCCTGAAGAGCAGATGGCATGGAGGCAAATGGCTGGCCAATCACTTAGTATTCCAGTGCCTGTGAGACTGAAGAGCCCGCAGCAGGGGCAGGAGAAGCGGCAGGTGGGTAATCTTGCTTACCTTGTGCCCTGAACCTTCCACATGTAGACACACTGACCTGGCACATGAGAAAGCTAAAGGAAATGCTCGAGGACTGATCGTGAGGTTCCTGAAATTCTAAGGTTCTTATGGGATGAGGAGCAGAGATGCCCAACCCCAAACTCCAGTTTAATGCTATTCAATCTACTGGCAATCGTAACCACGTTTTCGCACAACTCTATTATCCCAAAAAAACTCCATCTAAACATCTGTGCGAATATCCACTGCCACAACTGGGGTGGTGCTATGACACCTGTGTGGAAGGAATAAAAGGACCAGGAGAGGGAGGAATTGGAGATAGAGGTCAGGGGTCACAATGCTTCAATGACAGTGAGTATTTTTTGGTCCCTTAGTATGGTCCCCTACAGCTCCTAAAGCATTTTTCCCCTTTCCCTATGTGGCTTGTGCAAATGCCAAAAATCAAACCTCTGCCCAAAGAGACAGGAGTTGCTGCTGAACTGTATTCTTCTCTAGTGGCCACCTTCCCTCCTCCCAACCTCTGATGAAACTGCACGAAAACTCACAGCAAGGCTGTGAACGATGTCGTCCCCATCTGGCTCTCACAGCCAATCCAATCCAAGTTCTTCCTGGGCTGAGGAAGCAGAGAAAACTAACAATGGAGCTTGTGAAAAAAAAGACGACAGTGTGTGCGGGATGATGTTTTCCGATGTCTTCACCTTGTGTCTCTTCCATGGTTGGGAGCCCTCCCTCTGGTTCCCTAAGTCCCATGCGCACCCCACCCCTACCCCCAAGTCCAGGCGCTCCCATCTGCTGGGCTTCTGCCTCATTTTCCATAGACACTTTCATCACTGTAGGCCACATACAGAAAATAGTCTTCCTCGTGGTTGTCCTAAAAGGAGACAAGAAGACAGTAGAAAATACTAAACATTCATGTTCATTGTCTCTATGACTCTGAGTCTTGCACAACCTTGTGGAGAAGACATATGGTCATCATTAGTCCCCATTAAAAGAATAGAGGTACAGCCCAGGAGTAGAACACTCTCCTAGCATGTGTTAAGCTCTGGGTTCAAGATCTAGGTCAGGGAAAAGGAAAAATAAAAAATAAAATAAATAAAAAAAGGAACAAAGAATAAGAGGTGTCAACTACATGCTGAGCTCTGGCTTCACAAAAGCAAGATTTATAGATAACATATTCTATCATCAACAGCAGAAAAATAACCATATTAATCCATAGTCATAAAAAACATTCATTCTGTAGCCATGGACATTTTCTTTTCTCCCCTTTTTTGGGGGGAGCAGGGCAGAGGTCTCAAGACAGGATTTCTCTGTAGCTTTGAAGGCTATCCTGGAACTAGCTCTTGTAGACAAGGCTGGTCCCGAACTCACAGAAACCTGCCTGCCTCTGCTTCCTGAAGGCTGGAATTAAAGGCGTGTGCCACCACAGCCCGGCAACATTTCCTTTCTCAGTGTGGCTACTGAGACTAATACTGGTCAAAGTGCAATAATAAGTGATTAATGTTTGGCCACATATGGTTTATCTAAACTGCCCCCTCCAAAGTTTAGGGAATACTGTGGAAGAAAAGGAAGAAAGAATGTAATGGGGGCAGGAAGTCACTGGGAAGGTGACCATATTTCCGTAAACACTCTTCCCATTGGCCTGGAAATGACCCTGGCCATTAGAGGTTTAGCTGACAAGAGAAGCAGCAGTAGGAAGGAAGAGAGACGGTAAGGGCAGGGATGAATGTAATTGAAATACAGTATGTACAAGTACAGAAGTCCAAAAGTATGTACAACTTCAATGTGAGCAATAGAACCCTGAAAGCCGGTCTACATTTTCAGTAAAATTCTTTCAATTTGTTTTTTTGTTTGATGTTTTCAAAGCTTTAACAAACAAAACATTGGGAAATAATTCTTAACTTGGAAAGAAATATTTTATGGCTGGAGTAGGAGTGAGGCTAGTCAGTCAATAAAGCACTTGCTTTGCAAGCCCAGAGGACCTGAGCTCAATGTCAAGAACCTGAATAAAAATGGCATGAGCAGTGTTGTGTGTTTGTAACCTCAGCTCTTGAGAGAGAGAAAGAGGAGGATCCCTGGGGCTCATTGTCTAGACAGGCCAGCATACTGGTGTGCTATAATCCCATGAGAGACCTTGTCTCAGATGGGGCACAGAGTGATCTTGAGGATGACATCCTAAATTATCCTCCAACTTCCACCTGTGCGTGCACACATGCGAGAAAAAATGACAACAACAACAACAAAAAAACAAAGAAACAAATAAATAAAACCCCTTCACTCTAGCAAGGAGAGCATAGATATCACAAAATACAGACTGACATGCACAGTCACGGGGAATAAATGTTGTGGAATAAGGTATACACCAGGGGCTTCTAGATGTGCATGTGACTAACAAATGGGGCAGCACCTTGTGTGACAGTGTTCAAGGAGAAGTACAGTTGCAATCTTAGATCACATCATTTATATATGAAGTCCTAACTACAGCTTCTCCCCACTCAAATTCTCCCTTAATTTTATACTTCAACCCATTCACTGTATGTACTCAGACAATGGGAACTCTTTGTGGTCTTAGGTTTGTTCTACAAAGAAGAGCATCTGGATGTGGTTGACATAAACCAGATCTGCAGAGTTCACGTGGGAACTAACTGTGATGGCAGAGCTCCCGGTTCAGGCTGAAAAGGGGTCAAGTGTAGCTGGTGTTTCCTTTCTCAAGTCTACCGCTACATGGGGATGACCGACAAACAGGTGGAGTGCACAGTTCACTAACAAATTGTGCTTCCACATATAGAACGAGGACCACCCAGGAAGCCCCTGCTACCAGGAACTGCTCAAGCCAGCAGTAAAGCACTATAGTCAGACCAGATTGAAAGTAGGAGATTTCAAAAGATTAAACCGAAAAGGTGCTCCATCCTGAAAGGACAAGGAAGGGGTATCTAATCTCCCAACTTCACACTGCTGTGTGTAAGAGGATCCCCATTAAAAACACCTCCTGCCCTACTTCCCAGGTGTGTTAACAAACCCTGGAACCAGAGCTAGGGGAGGCCGGGCTGCTCGGTATTGTGACCAAAACCATTACCTCATACAGCTGGCCCATGGTAGCACTCGTGGGAGGGATAGTGTTGTTGACAAAGAAGAATAAGGCGTCCTCAGGTCTCAGGTGGATCCTCTTCCGGATTAAGAAGTAGAACTGGCCAACTACATGAAGGTAACAGAGAGCAGGGCAAAAAAAGAAAAAGGACTAAACAAAGATAAACTCTCAGGAAAACCAAAATCTACTGTATCTATCCCCTTTTAGGCTAAATACAAGCTTTTCAGACCCAAATACTATCTAAGAGCCTTAGTGGCAAAATAGAAACTGAGGCCTGTATAGCCCCTGAAACACCAGTGGGACGGCTTCCCTTCCCCCCTATTCAGCCTCAGACACAAAGTCAGCATACCAGCCCAGCCTAATGATGGCTGTGAGGGAGTATAATGCAGACTGAAGCAATCCTGTCTAAGATGGACCCCTGATGCCTTTCCAGCTCCATTCCCACACTGAGATCTAACAATATAAAGAGATCCCTGGACTCTGGACATCCCAGCACAATGAGGGAAGTGTTAGGGCAATGAGTGTATCCAACGGTTAGCCTTTTCCTGAAAACAATGTAAAGTTTTTGGAAGGCTAATGGACAAATGCATGAATTCCAGGGCAAAAGAAACCTGGCGTTTCATTAAGAACAAGGTAAAGTCTAGAAACCTGTAATTCAAAATAGAAGATATGCTAGGGTTTGCAGTTTTTTATCTCACAAACAGACCTACATTTAAGAGATAAAGCATTTAGATAGGCATCTCTAAAATGTGACCCTCCCAAGACACTGGGCTGGCTTTGGAACAAATCGACCTCAGGATCAGGCTGATGTTTAATGTTATGTAAATTACAGACAATTGCTCCTTTACTCCACAGTACTCCTTTGCTGTGTCTTCAGGAATAAGGCACATGAGTAAGGCATTGGGAAATGCCAAACAGATAGAAACAGAAGGACAGAGTGTGCTAGTCAGCACAGGTCCACTCCCTGAAGAATGGTCCCAACCCTTTTGGTCACAACTTGGACTTGAAATAAACTAACTTGGACTTGAAATAAAGATCAAGAAAGCTTTGCCTGGAATAGAAGGTCAGAAGAGGGAAAAACCATTACCGGTGAGGTCAGAGGGCACAAGGTACTTCCTTTTGTCCAGATCAGGGACCCTGGCTTTGGGAGCCTTTTCCACGATGACCTAGAAGAACAGGAGAGGGGATGAGAACTGCAGACCCTAGTTACTTTTCTTTCCACACCTTAAATTTGTCCACACTATCTAGGCTCAGTGTAATTTTTCAGTCCTTGTTTCCAATGTTCCTTGACCTTACACGACTACAAATTATTTATAAAGAACAGTAAAAGGCATTTACCTTATGGCATTTTATTAAAGAAGCAAACAGTTGTTCTCTGTTTCTAGGATAGTCTAATGATCTATTTGCTTTTTGGTTTTGCTTTTTTTCCCCCTAAAATACCACTTATGGACTGGGGAGATGACATGGTGATAAAAGCAGTGTATCTGATGACTGACTTCAGATCCCTCAAGTCCCTGTGAATGCCGGGAGGATGTGCAGGGGCCACTACCAATCTTAGTGCTGGGAAGGCGGAGATGGAGATCCTGGGCCAAGCTGTCTGGCTGAAGTGGGAGGCTCGGGTTCAGAGTGAGTAAAGTGAAGAGCAACCAAGAACTGTATGAGACATCAACCTCTGGCCTCCTCCACAGGCACGCATATCTACATACAATCACGCACATGCCCCCTCACGTGTGCACACCCTTACATACACGCACACAGAGGGAGAAATGGCTTTTATAGACACACAAGATTACAGCTTCAATCTTCACTGCCTGCAAAGGCCCCTGTGTTAAAGAAGTGCTCCTGACTTGGCTGTGCACAAGTGGTGGAAACTTTAAGGGGTGGGACCTCATGGGAGGTTTAGGTTATTGAGCCCTCTGTGCTTTCACCATGATAGGCTGACTCACCACCAGCCCAAAGAAAGGGGCCATGTGAGCACAGACAGACTCTGAAACAAGTTGCCTTCTTACCTTCTAGAAGTTGACTGTTTCAGACATTGCTACAGCAATAGCTAAGACACACAGGCAACTTGGCTCAGGTTTTAATCTTTGCGAAAAAATGTTCACTGCTAAGTGAAAACTACTATGAATTTTTTAATAATGAGGGACACTTTATCAGGGCAGTGCACGGTACAATTCAGCGTTATTAACTATGTTAGGAGTTTAAGGGATTTTTCAATATCTACTTTAAATATTTTCATAACATTTTTAAAGATTATACGTTTTGTAATGAAAAAAGACACATAAAATCTTAGATGTTTATGTATTTACTTAGAAAACAGAAAATATATTGCAAAAATATTAACACTGGATTTTTTTGTTTTGAAAAACTCAGCTTAGATGTGAGAAACAGGAAATACCAAAAAGCGAAGAAGCGGGCCCGGTGATGGTGGTGCATGCCTTTAATCCCAGAACTCGGGAGGCAGAGGCAGGCGGATCTCTGTGAGTTCAAAAACAGCCTGGTCTACAGAGCTAATTCCAGGACAGGCTCCAAGCCACAGAGAAACCCTGTCTCAAAAAAAAAAAAAAAACAAACAAACAAACAAAAAAATCAAAGAAGCAGAAATAGACACTGGACGAGTATCTCTAAATGCTGTGTGACCTTCAGGATGTCTGTGACCTCTCTAGGCTTCTGCACAAGCTGTACCCCCACCCCCAAAAAGACCAAACAAGTAAATGCCTGGGTATACAGGTGAATCCAAAGCTTCAAATTAAATAGAAAAGAGCTTGGCAAGGAGACTAGAAATGGACCAAACAAGGAAGGAAAGAAGGCAGGCTACATAAGACAGAGCACAGAAAGCAGGGAGAGCCCTGGTATTTACCACAGGGACTCTGAAACCTGGCAACTCCCACCAAGAGGAAAACTGTTTTCTTCATCTGTGGCAGGTGCTCTACCACAGGGCTGTTTACAAACGTTTAAAAATACTGTGTCCAGCAGTTCCTGCTATTGCAGGTTCCTAGCACTCTGTTATTTCAGATCCCATGACCCCCTCTTCCAAGGCCCAGTCTTCTGAGGCCAAGCTTAAGTTGTGAGTCAGACTGCCTTAGAAACTTAATGGCTTTTCGTAAACACCTGAACATAGTAAGATTGAGTTCTGTGCCCAAGGTACAGGAACTCTGGTTCCAACCCTGAAACAAAACCACATCTCTGAGGCTAAGGGTATATACCCAGTGATAGAGAGGCCACCAGGCAAAGGGCTCCATCCCCAGTGCTGTGCAGTCCCCCACCCTAAACCAAATCTCTGGCATTTAGCAGAGTTCTTCTATCACAACCAATTTCAGAGCCATAGGTTGAGAATCTCTCAGATTGAGGATCCATGAGATCTGATTGAACTTTTTTTAGCTTATAAATTATCACTGAAATAAAACATTCAACATCAAGTCATAAGCAGGAGAAGAATAAGGAACTAAAATATTCTGGGTGAGTGCAGTAACCAACCTAATGAGAAAGGCTCCTGGTTCGAGGAAATAGAGGGGCTTCAAGTGAATTTGGAGACGGGTACACTTCTCAGCCTGTATTTCTGTTAAAGTTCTGAATAACAGGGCGTAGACATTCGCTTAAGTTTCCTGGCTGACGCCGGGCAGTGGTGGCGCACGCCTTTAATCCCAGCACTTGGGAGGCAGAGGCAGGTGGATCTCTGTGAGTTCGAGGCCAGGCTGGTCTACAAGAGCTAGTTCCAGGACAGGAACCAAAAGCTACGGAGAAACCCTGTCTCGAAAATTAAAAAAAAAAAAAAAAAAAAAAAAAAAAAGTTTCCTGGCTGACACTGGCCTACCAGCTGAACTCCAGATGGCAGCAAGACTTAACCTACTTCCAGGGGTCAACTGCGTAAGGTGGACACCCAATTCTGGTTAAAGGAACTGTACTACCACACAGACTGGGAAAAGGCGGCAACCTGAAGGTCAAGGACCAGGAATGTCAGATCTTTGGGTGGTGACTTCACTTCCCTGTGCTTCAGGCTACGTCCGTAGAACAGGGATTTTAGTTGTGTGAGGTGAGCCAGTGAATATGCAGGCAAGGCATTCAGTGTGGTCCACGTGTCATTTTAAAATACTAAAGGGGTGGGGCTGACGAATTCAGAGAAAATTGGAAAGCAATCCTCCACAGAAATAACACGTGAAAGCCGGGCGGTGGTGGTGCACGCCTTTAATCCCAGCACTAGGGAGGCAGAGGCAGGCGGATCTTTGTGAGTTCGAGACTAGCCTGGTCTACAAGAGCTAGTTCCAGGACAGGCTCCAAAGCCACAGAGAAACCCTGTCTCGAAAAACCAAAAAAAAAAAAAAAAAAAAAAAAAAGAAAGAAAGAAATAACACGTGAAGAGCTGCGTACTACGGAGACACGGCTAGTGTGGTTCCAGTTTTTCCCTTAAGACCGTTGTGAGCAATTCCTGGAGAATGGTGAAATATTTAACTTCCCCTTTTCCTAACAGGAAATGGGTTGAGGACTTTTTCCAGTTGGGCCTACGTTTCTTCTAGTAGCCATAGCTGAGAGTCGGACTGAGCAAGAAACGCCCCCAAAATACTTATGCATCAAGAAAAACTAATAGGCAAGTTCAGCTCTTTTACCCTTTAAAGTTATGAGCGATGCAAATCTAACATCATTGCCTGTACAGAAATAGAGAACGATTTTAAAGTCCCCTGCTCCTTCATCCACCATATCTAACAGTAATGTCGCCCTCGGCTTCCAATTCTGCTGTGCAGCCTTCAAAAGAGGAGAAAAAGCAGGCAAGTGGGCGGGGGAGGGAGTAAAGGGAAAAACACCCGGATGCTGAGGGCTCCCTTAATATTTTTCTCCTTACTGCGTGAACTAGGTTTTGGCTGTTTAAATCGAGGTATAATTCGTGGCGGAAATGGTTCTCAGTTTTTGCTCTTGGGGCCCAAGGTCCCAATCAATCAGCAATCCAAGGCAAAACCTTTAGCATCGCGTGGCCAGGGAGACAGCAATGATGATGAGGCAAGCTGACTGCGGTGCAGAGAGCGTGACCTTGTTTGCAAGGCCCGCCTGGTGGAGCTCCCCGCCTCCTAATTCTAGGAAAAGGCAGGGCAGAATCTACTGACTTCTCAAGTTTTACCTCCAACGCTCAAGGAAATGAGGACGAAACTCGGATTCATGGAGAACCACGAAAGGCAGACATGGATGGGCACAAGGTTCACCGCACCTGACACTCCAGGGTAGCTCACGTTCTCTACAAACCGATCCGATCTGGGACCCCCAACCAGTGACTCCCGCACACAGAGGCCGCGCCACCCGCACATTCCCCACCCCCAAGAGAGCTGAATTCTGCTGAGTCACCCACCTCGCAGGTTGCGCTTTTGAGATGCCAAAGGTGTGCACAGGCCGCTTAGGATTGATTATGTAATTCCGGGGACCCTCCTGTGCCAGGGCCACCCGCTAGTACCAGGCTCCCTCCTGCCACAGGCCAGCGCCCGGCTAACCTCCAGCTCCCGGGCAACCAGCTCCCCAATTCCCCAGCTCGCCCGCCCCTACCCGCCCCCACTCACCGGCACCCGATCCGGGTATTTCTTCCTAATCTTTTCACCTTCCTTTTTCCGATACTCGAAGGGATGGTCTTCCTTATACTGGAACTTCATGATGGACCGCAGGTTTGGGGGCTCACCGGACGGGGCCTGCTCCGCGCGCTGGTGACTGTGTCTCGCGTCTGGCCACCCCTGGTCAATGTCAACCTTATCACAATCGCTCCACACGCGTCAGCTACCACGCGCCCGTCGCCGCACTACGTGACTAAACGTCTGGATATCTCCCGGGAGGAAGGTAAAGGACCACCAGGTAAAGAAATCGAGAGGCTTTTCCAAGAGCTGAGAACACAAAAAACACCAGGGCGGTGTTGTGACATCACGGAGCCCCGCCTCTATCCCGCCCCCGGCGCAAAGGATTTGCTCGATAGGGGTGTACAGAAACCTTGATCATTTGTGTGTGTGTCCTTCACGCCTAAGTGTTTCTAAATCACTCTAACAAAAATCAAATATAAGTTTTCTGTTTTTATTGTTCTTATTTTATATAGAAAATATTTTTTAACCCAAAGAATTCTCTAACAAATGTCTTCATCCCTCCCCTTCATGTTTCTTGCTTGGTGCCCAAAACAAACACACAGGAAGAAAATCCAGCTGTTTCCAGAGCAATGAGGTATCAGTAGTCTGGTAGAGGAAAAGCGCCAGGCGTCACGAGATCTGTAGCCCAGAAAGAAACGTCCTGTGCTTGCGTTTTGACCTTTGCCTGGCACCCGTGGCTGGCCTGGGTTCTCCACCCCAGCTCCTCCTCTTCACTCTGGCGTCCTTTCGTTTGGATCCGTGCTGGAACTGGTACCGAGACAACATAAACAGAGCGTGACTCAGGGATTTGAAGAACCTGTCAGGGTGAAGAGCGTGATGTCATCAAGGTTACAAGCTTTGCCACGACGAACACCGGGCTTCATGCACGTTCAAAGGAGAGTTGAATCCATTCACTTTATCCTGTTCACCCATAAGTCTGGTCCTGGATTCTTGAAAATACAGAGGTCAGCAGTTTAGGTGACTGTGGTCTCCCCAACAGTAGTTTCCTGGGGTGGAGGGAGTATAAACTGCAGGACAGTTGTCCTAATGGAAAGAGTTCATGGGAACCAAAATCTCTAGTGGAAGACCCTAAGGCGTACAGAGAGGATCAGACTGCCCAGGCCCCTCTGGCACACCAGAAATCTTTGGATGCTGGGTCAGCCTTCTGATCCTACTGGTAGTGACTCTCCAAACCTATATTTGGGGAGCATTAGAAATGGTAAAGAAAGAGGTCAGGGATGCTTTGTGTTGTTCAAATAAAATGACTTCTAAATGGTACCAGGCAAGCAGCACTTGTGGCTAGACTTTTTTCCCCCTTTCAAATTACTCTCAGTGACTTGGCCTTCAAAAGCCACAAAATAAAATGAGCTAAATTTAACTACCCAAACAAGAAAATGAAATGCATAGTCCCCTTCTGGTTTTTCTCCCAGGAATCTTTGAATTGTCCCTACATATAAAGACCGATGAGTTAATGCACCACATTGTTATGTTTATATTAATAATTTTCAGGTGTTTTTCCAATTGAAAATAGTTTAATACCCAGTTAATCATTTTACGTTTGACTCAAATACAATTAAGTCTTTCAGAAGAAAACTTTCCAACCAGTTGAGATGAACCTGGAGATTAAAATAGTAATACTGTCGTTTTCTGAGTGACCTTCAGTGTTTTGTTTTGGTTTTTTTTGGGGGGGGGGTTCGAGACAGGGTTTCTCTATGGTTTTGGAGCCTGTCCTGGAACTCGCTCTGTAGACCAGGCTGGTCTCGAACTCACAGAGATCCGTCTGCCTCTGCCTCCCGAGTGCTGGGATTAAAGGCGTGCGCCACCACCGCCCAGCCTTCAGTGTTTTTTAATAGATGTACAGTCTCAATTAATTGAAGGGCAGTTTCTTCAGTCTAGTGACAATGTCTGCAGTGTATGAAAAATAAAAGGCTAAATACTGGTTAACCATCTAAGGGCTTTCTGAATGTTAGTAGTTTACATTAGAATACAAAACGTATTGGGAGCAGGAGAGATGGTTCAGTGGTTAAGATCACTGGCTGCTCTTCTACAGGACCAGGGTTTGATTTCCAGCAGCCCCAAGACAGCTCAAGACTATAACTCCAGTTCCAGGGATCTGATGCCCTTTTCTGACATCTGCTGTGCACTGCATGCTCATGGTGCATATACATACAAGTAGGCAGAGCACCCACACAAATAAAACAAAAATCACTTGAGAAAGACAAAACGTATCTATTTCTACAATTTTACTATTTATTCTCAGAAGACTCTTTAAAATGTTGTATAGACATACATTAAAAAATTAACAATTTAGCCGGGCGGTGGTGGCACACACCTTTAATCCCAGCACTTGGGAGGCAGAGGCAGGCGGATCTCTGTGAGTTTGAGTCTGGCCTGGTCTACAAAGGGAGTTCTAGGACAGGCTCCAAAGCTACAGAGAAACCCTGTCTCGAAAAACCAAAAAGAAAAAAAGAAAAAAAAAATTAACAATTAAACAGATAAAAATTGTTTAAAATTCCTTTCTTCAGCCAGACAAAACATGGGGTTTAAAAGACCACATTTTTCTCAGGTAGCCACTCCAAAGGCTTCTTGTACTGTTCTGGCTTTTACATTTATGAGATTGAAACTTTTTTAACTTTTTTATGCATATTCAGTCATGTAGAAGATTTCAGACAAGCAATATGATTGTGCCCACTGCTCCAATTGTTTTCTTTCTATTTGAAAGTAAATTGGATTTCACTGCTGAATGTGAACATGTGGTTCATCATACTACATCTTAAACATTGCTGGTACCTCCATAATTAGGTGACAGTGCACAGAGTTCATACCCAGAGTTATTTGGCTCTCACTGAATGCATTTCATAATCCTCCTCAGTCACACACTGCAACTTGAAACTGAATATAAAGTTAAGCTTTATTTCTTCATTTAAGATCATTTCTGTTATATATGTCTACGAATAAAAAAAAAAATTAGGGCACTGACCTAGATGTAACTAGACATAAGTTAATGCCAATCATCAGAAAATGTACTTGTTAGGCTGGAGAAATGGCTCAGAGGTTAAGAGCACTGGCTGCTCTTCCAGAGGTCCTGAGTTCAATTCCCAGCAACCACATGGTGGCTCACAACCATCTGTATTGCGATCTGGCACCCTCCTCTGGTCTGTGGGCGTACATCTAGACAGAATGTTGTATAATAAATAAATCTTAAAAAAAAAGAAAATGTACTTGTTAAAGACTTTTAAAAAGAAGCTTTATTTTTTTTAAGTTTTAAGCAAATGGTTACCTACAAATCAAATGCTGAAGTTCATATGGCTGAGACTTGTTGATTCTCATGCCAGGAACCTTTTTTGCCCCTAATGTCTCCTTCCTAGGCACAGTGAGCTCTCTTCTATCTCCCTGATGTGTTTAGCACCATGAGGTAATGGCTTTCTCGTTTTACACAGGGTTCTGCTTAGATTCAGGAAAGTATCCCAGTACAGGGTAGATGTTAACAACTCATGGATCTGCTTTATAGTCACGATTGTCACCCACACTCACTCCTAATGGCTTTCAATCTTGTTTTCATCACCTGTGGGTGGTGCAAAGACAGACTCAAATGCCAAAATACAAGTGTTAAAGACGAGTTTTCCCTGTGTCGCACGTTTTGCCTTATCCAGCTATCAGCCTGCAGTCTTATGAAGAAAGTCTAAGTACTTAGAAGTTCAATTCTCTGCTCTTCCACAGACAAACTTCAGAATTTTCTCCAAGATTGCCTATCCTCACAGGTCCCTATGTACTTAGTTCACACTGGTGATGCTGTCTTCAGAAGCTGAAGGACATTCTGAAATTTAAGAGGTGGGGTCCAAAAAAAGGCTGAGGTCTCTGTGAAGCCTCTTTCATAAAAGCACCAATCCCTATTATAAGGTCTTTGTCCTCATGACTAGATCATCTCCCGAAGGCCTCACCTCTCAGTACCATTATTTTGGTGAATAGCAGGAATGGGGTCGGGTCGGGGAATTAATCAGTAAATGGATTTGGAGGGATGATACCAAATGGTCAATGTTCAGGTAGTCTCAGGTAGACACTAGATAAGGAAGACAAACTTGACACTCAGATAAGGTAGACAGATAGTTTGAGAGAGTCTTAACAGCATTCAGGGTCCTGGTTTCAGGTAGCACCCCTTTTGGAAAAGCTGTCCCTCACAGGTTTAGACAATCTCCAGTCATAGTAAAAGTCTCAGTCAGACCAGACTGCTGCCCTGACTAACCAAACCAGCATTCTCTTCCTTTATTGGTTTGAATACCCCAGGAGGAAACACCCCTCTGCCTTTATCTCCTCAGAGCAACCAGAGATCACCTGAGAACAAACTGGAAAGCTCCTGGCAGAAATGAAGAAATGAAGAGAGACATGCTTCTCAATCTATGAGACTATTGAAATAATGAACCCCCAAAATGGAGCTTTCCCCAGGAAACTCATAGTGAGAGCAAGAAAAGCCACTAATTATTATTTTTTAAAAAATATTTATTTAAGCCGGGCTGTGGTGGCGCACTTCTTTAATCCCAGCACTTGGGAGGCAGAGGCAGGCGGATCTCTGTGAATTCGATACCAGCCTGGTCTACAAGAGCTAGTTCCAGGACAGGCTCCAAAACCACAAAGAAACCCTGTCTCGGAAAACAAAAAAAAATAAATAAATAAAAAATAAAAATATTTATTTACTTATTTATTATGTATGCAATATTCTTTCTGTGTGTATGCTTGAAGGCCAAAAGAGGGCACCAGATCTCATTACAGATGGTTGTGAGCCACCATGTGGTTGCTGGAAATTGAACTCAGGACCTCTGGAAGAGCAGGCAATGCTCTTAACTGCTGAGCCATGTCTCCAGCCCTGAAAAGCCACTAATTAGAAAAGGAATTTGTAAGGTAGAGAGATTTCAAACAGTTCTAGGAACTTGTTGCGTGGCCTTCCAGGATGAGACTGAAACCAGAAACGGTGGTGGTGTGAGGGAGCATACTACAACTGGGATTCATTAGATATACATATCTTGGCCCTGTATTTGTACTTTGATCCTGAATACAAACATGAGGGATTTGTTGGAGCTCTTTGTCCCTCTTCCCAATGTCTCCTTTCTCTGATTTCCAGTACCGATTTGACTCTTTTTTATTGGCTTTTGAAGATGGTGGCCAGACCAAAATTGGGACAGAGGCTATGACTCCAAGTTTGAAAGAACAAGACACAATTTTGGGTTACCTGTCACTCAAAATGAGCTGACCCCAGGTAGAGAGAAAAGATGGACGTTCCCAGCAGTTGTTGGAGTAATTTCCTCCAGAACCGTTTTCATTTTCCAAGTCAGCCTCCACTACTTTTTATCTCCATTTGGTGAAACTAAAAAAGCAACTTGGGACTGTGTTTAGGGTTTTAAAACAAGTCTGACCCTTGGTAGTCCAGTCTTGATCACTTCAGGCACTTCAAAGTACACTTCAGGCTTTGCTTCCCTTTCGATTCTTTTGAGTATTTGGGGGTTCTTTTAAACACTTTGGGGAGTTGCCATTTGGTGCTCTTCTGTTGCAAAGTGCTGGGTACAAGAAAACAGAAACACAGTTGTGGCTGAGGCAGCAGCCTTCCGCCATCCGTGGAAAAAGACAGGTATTCTACTGAGACAGTGTCTATGAGTCCCTCTGCACCATCAAGATGACAGGATCTCACTTCCTGCACCACCACCCTTTCCTTGCTTCATGTCTGTAGGGCCTGAGTCTACCCCTGCTCCTGGGGTTCATCTTGAGTACAATTTCTAAATGTCCTCTTTGTTACTATGCTCCCTCTGCCCCCGCCTGGTGATTAGCTGGAGGGCATTGTTTACTCCATCTTGGGTGTGGCACTTTCCCACGGGATTCCTCACGCAGCAGCTAGGTATTTAAGGACTTCCCCAAGGTTGAATAAACTGCTTTCAGCTGATCTCCTTTTGAATGACCCAGGTCTCTTGTGTGTTCTTTCAATCTCTAGGCCCTTGCCCAACTTGCGTAAGGTACAGTGGCGCGCCAACTGTACCGAGAGGGTAACACAGAATGGGTGTTACACATGTCTGGGAATCAGAGTTTGGTCAAGGGTTTATGCTGTGAAACTTCCAAGATCCACAGAAAGCTATAAACACTAACTCTCATATCACATAGGAAGTTTCTCAGAGAGAGCAATGCAAATGGTAGAGTCCATAATTCATCTAAATCTTACTGTGCCTTTAAAATCTAAAGGAAATAATTTTATTCCTAGAATTTCACATCAAGCCAAACTAGTCTTTAAGTGTGGATGTAGGTCAGGACACTGGTGATGTGGGGGGTAATCCAAACATTTATTTCTCATGTACACATTTTTAGGAAATGGTGCCAGTAGTGTACAGAAACCAATCAAGAATGAAAAAGTCATCAGATAAAGGAAATAAAATGTAAGCCAATGGAGGAGGTGTCTCACACAGTGACTAATTATGGATATGTTAATACTCATGCACTACTGTAAGTTTGATTTGATTTATGTTCCTGTGGTAACGAGATGCAGGCATACGCCTTGTGTCACTATTTAATCATCAATGAAGTGATGAGAGCCCCGAATGATCAAGTGTCTATCCGAACACTGGGACAGAGATTAAAGGATAGAGTCTGAATTTTAACACTCGGAATCTGGTTTCAGAATTTTAACCACTGACGATATTTCTCTGCTCTCCACTAAACTGTTCTGATTGAAATCATTTGTCTTGATATAAAGTTTGTCTCCTTCAAATTGGACCTGTATTATTTATTGCTGTCTGGAGGAAAGGATAATTCAGCTTTATTACTTACACAGTCATTATGGAGAGAGGACCAGTAGTCAAGTGTAAGGAAGACTCTGGTTGAGATACTTAGTGTGTAAAGTGAAAATCCTGAGAAGTCTAGATTCCTGGAATGCCAGAGCCATTAAGCAGGAAAAAATAAGGACAGCATTCACATTCAAAGGTTAACACCCAGAAACTAAAATGTAGAGAAAGGCCATTAATTTATGGCTACATTTAATATCTTAAAACAATTCCAGCTTCTCTTCCAGGATTCATTCTACTTACATCATTCTTAGAATTTTTATTATTTTCTGTAATTCAGATTTTCTTTCTGTTATCTATTTATTATTATTATTAATTTTCTTTTAACCTTGTCACAGAAACTGTCCTTCTATTGCCCATTTGGTATTTAAATTTTTATTACTTCTCATTTTGAAATTCAGATACTCATTTCCTGATACTCTTTCCAAACATTAAAATTGTGAGGAATTCTGGGGTAGGAAGTGGTGCAATTCTGGGTTGTCTAAGGTGTGTATGCCAGTGGAAGGATGGTGGCCAACATTACTCAGACAAAGCAAGTCAAATATTTTTCAGAGTTAACACTTGATACTTCTGAAACAACCCATAAGTCAAGGAAGCTATTTTCCCATTCTGTTTGCTCAAGAACAGATTCACCATTCTGGCTTCTTTATTACCTTCTAGCTGATTGTATTTTAACCAAAGAATGATAAAGCAAAACTCATGATCTCTAGACTTTGCTAAACAATGCATTGTTTGCTCTTTTTCTAAAGTCTGATCTACAACTGTTGTATCAATGAAGCTGGTCCTCTAATTAGGACCATAGAGCCAGCCACATACATATGATAAACTAAGTAAGAATCTACAGTACAGTTCCTAGCCTAGACCTGGGCCAGCAGAAGGCCACAGCAGAGTAACTTGTGGTTCTGTTTGCTCCCCCTCCATAGAGAGCTATTCCCTACAGCCCAATTCACCTCTCATACTCTCACTCTTCACAAAGCACAGTCTGTTGTCCTCATGGGAAAGATTATATATCTGTTTTAGGAATCCCCACACATAAATGCAAACCTCCTTGTAGGAATTAAGCTATTCTAAGCAAGCACTGTGTACCCCTCTTTGATAGCCAAACTATTGACCATGTACCCCAAGAAATTGGACAGTTTCCTGGAACCTCATTATGGGAGAGGAAAAGGTTAAAGAAGCCTAGCTTCAGCCAGAAGGGGAACTGGTCTTCAGTTCTGAAAACATACCAGACCACCACATAGGAAAGACAGGAATCCGGTGATTAAAGGTAGGCCCCGATTACTTAGGTTCCAAATTGAATACCTCTGGCCCTTTATTTAAACCTAAACCGCATGTTAGGACCTGGAAGGTGGACTTGGGGTGGGAATTGGCTTATGAATGTCAAATGTTACAGCCTTCAGAGCCTGGGTTCTCACCTACTGATGACTCCCGTAACAAGAGGAGCCTTGCACTGTCAGGTCTCTTTGTCTGACTGTGTAGATAGGGACCCTCTTTCACAATCAAGCATCACACTAGATTCAGTTCGGACTGTTTGGAGGAGCTGTATTTTGGATCAATGTGAAAGGAAGAAAAATCACTGTGGTCACCTCAAGAAACTCCAGAGTAAGCAGTAGAGGATGCGGAGTAAATCTGTGATGTGTTTACGTGGGTTGGGAAAGCAAAGCCAGTGAATCTTCACTGATTCAAATTAGAGGGCAGAGTCTGAGAACAATCAGCCAATGTCTTTGTTTCCTGACTGATTACAACTTGAGCATGGCTAAGAATGTGGTTCAAAAAGAGAGATAATTACCATCATTTTACATACACTCCATATACTTTTTCACCCTCTCATCATTTTTATCTTGGATTTTATGCTGCCTGATAGAATGAAAATCCTCTTTCCTCAAACTTCATGCAAGGACTCAAAGGTGCATTACAGTTTCTTTGTAAAACAGTGATCGTGTCATGGAGCTTTCCTGAGAAAAAGATATTAACTAGTTCTTCATTGTCATCCAAGTTCAAGTTCAGCAGGTCAATAGTGGCACACACCTTTAATCCCAGCACTGAGGCAGAGTCAGGCAAATCTCTGTGAGTTCAAGGCCAGCCGAGTCTACAGAGTGAGTTCTAGGATGTGCTCCAAAGCTACAGAGAGAAACCCTGCTTTGAAAAACAAAAACCAAAAAAAAAAAAAATTAAAAAGAAAAGAAATATTTCAATGTTCAAATTGCTTAGCACTAATCCACACAATACGCCCTTTCTCTTCTCCAATTCATTGCTTCTTGCCTCCCTTTCACTATGACATAAATACCCTACAAGGAAGAAGCTGCAAAGAAAGCAAGTGTGGCCGGGCAGTGGTGGTGCACACCTTTAATCCCAACACTCGGGAGGCAGAGGCAGGCAGATCTCTGTGAGTTCAAGGCTACCATAGCTAGGTCCAGGGTAGGCTCCAAAGCAACAGACAAAACCCTGTCTCGAAAAACAAAAACAAACAAAAAACAAAAAACAACAACAACAAAACAAGCAAGCAAGCGTGATCAGGGTATTTTATGGGAAATTCCCAAATAATCAATAAAATACTATGTTAAAAAAAAGAAAAAAAGAAAGCAAGAGCAAAACAAAGGAAAACACTGAGGCTGGGGAATGGTCACCTTGCACACGGTTACAACTAATTGACTTGCTGTGATGTGATGATCCTGTTCCCAGTACAACTCAAATCCCTGCATTTCTCTACATTTCCTCCTTGGTCACAACGGAAAGCAGTTTTAATTCACTCTATTCCTCTTGAAGACTTGATGATTTTAGTCTCTAAAAAACCAAACAGAACAAACTATTTTTATAGACTATTATGGTTGGTCTTAGTTGCCAGTTTGTCTGGATTGAGACATGTTTAGAGCTGTGTCTGTGGGGGGTGATTCAAACAGGCCTAATGAGTGGGACAGTGACTGTACGGCTGAGGAAGGCCCACTCTGAATGTGGGCAACACCTTCCAGTGTGGGCTGGTAGCCTGGGTGAAAGCAAATCAAGAAGGGCAGCAGAGTGAACAAGCCTCTTCCTTTCCTGATGTCTTCATGAGGCTACCATCACCTGCTGACATTAACTCCAGCTTCAGCTTTTTCACTCAGGTTCTTGTGTTCAGGCCTTCAAGAAAGTCTCATCACAGTCACCAAAGACCTGAAGGAAACTACGAATCATCAATTTATTTAAGGTTATAAAATAATATAGTGTAAGCTGGGTGTGGTTGCTCAGATCTGTAAGCCCAGATGTTTGAGAGGTTGAAGCCAGAAGTTCTTATGTATAAAGCCTGCCTGGTCTACAGAATAAATTCAAGGTTATTCTGGTCAACTTTATGAGACCATTTCTCAAAATAAAATTTAAAAAAAAATTTGAGATAAGAGAATCAAAGTTTTTGTCGTACACATTCTTCTTCCCTGGCAGGCTCTTTGCTATTCTTGGCATGGTATTCCTTAAATAACACTTCTTGTTTTGAAAGATCCTGCTGTATTTTGCTTGCTTTGCAATGCAAAACACCATAGTAATAGTCTTTCTAGGGAGGAGAAAGCACAACATTATCAATGGGAATGAAAAATAAAATAGGATGTGTAGTTGCTTGGGGCTACAGGATAAAAAGTTACCCAAAGGTTTTCATTTCCTTCTGAACCAAGCCAAGAGCCTACCTAGAATTAGTAGATTGATTGTGGGGCATGGGAAATGTGGAGACAATGACACTTGAATCTGTATCAAGAGGAATACAGAAGTTACATAAAAAATGGCATTAATGCTAGATGGCCCAAAAGGTATTTAAGACTGTGAACTTGGCTTTGATGAGTGGGGCTGTGAGATCTTTTTCCAGCATTGTTCAGCAATGTAGGCATTGGGAAGAAATTATGTAATTTCATTGAACCAAGACTTAAATTTTTAAAATTGGTATGAAACCAATTAAAAGAAATTAAGAACTTGAAACACTGATGAAAATGACTGAGGTGATTGGCATATGACTTACGTTGAACAGAAAAATGAATTGCAGAAATTTTAATGTCAGTCAACCTCTTAATGTGTTTAAACCTGTATCATATTGAACAATGAAAAAACCAAGGATATTGAGTGGAGCATAGTGGTATACTTCTGCAATCCCAGCACTTAATCCTGGCTCTTAAGAGGCAGAGTTCAGCAGGAAATTGGCCTGCATAGGAACTTTGAGACTACCCTAGAGTACACAACAAAGTACCATCTCAAAAGAAAAGATGAAAAAAAAAGAAAAAGAAAGAAAGTGACTATTTTGTGGAATGCAGGATGACTGGGTAGCTTGCCTGGTGGTTTTGGTAAAAGAAGGTCCCCTTTGGTGCTACTAACAAGTTACACATGTCAACAGCTTCCCCAGGCACTCTGATTAGTGATTGAGGAGTTCTGATCACTAGTAGGTTACACTCATATACGATGCTTTTCCCTCCAGGCTTCAGTGAACATTCCAAGAATGTATTTAATGAGGTGCAGCACTAATCAATGCTTCCCTGGGTCAGATCTTCCCACCCAGAGAACCCCAGCTCATCACTACAAAACAGGCAGGTTGCCGGGCGGTGGTGGCGCACGCCTTTAATCCCAGCACTCGGGAGGCAGAGGCAGGCGGATCTCTGTGAGTTCGAGACCAGCCTGGTCTACAGAGCTAGTTCCAGGACAGGCTCCAAAACCACAGAGAAACCCTGTCTCGAAAAAGCAAAAAAAAAAAAAAAAAAAAAAAAAAAAAAAAAAAAAAAACAAACAAACAAACAAACAAAAAACAGGCAGGTTTTTCAAATACCCCTCTGCAGAGCATGTTGCAAAGAATAACTTAGATTTTTGGCTGTTTATCTCAATCAAGTCATGTTTATTGATAAAATAGAATCACTTTAGGTATGACTTTACAATAACATAATAGACAAGCAAAAGGACAAACCAAAATGTAAAACTCAATGGAGTCACCACAGGCTGCTGAAGAGCAAATGACAACAGAAAGAATAGTAAGCAGTAACTAATGCACACATACTTTACAAATCATGCCTTGGGTATTTGTGTTCTTGGTTGTGCAAAATGTTGTCTAATTTATAGATGAGAAAAATCCATCTTCCAAGATTTCAGTAACTTTCCTAGGTAGTTTTTTCCAGGGTACATCTCACATTTTTGATTGTGATGACAGTATTTTAGAAGGTAATATGTGGCCAACATTGCTTGGCACTACTCACTCATCAGGGTGGTACCGTGGAAGGTTCTAGGCTTAGGGTAGCATTTAAGTACTTTGAGCACTGGAGAGGTGCAGAGGAACTCAATGGAGGAAATGCATTCTCCGCTATAGCTCCACTAGATGGCAGTAAGGCCCAGTAGGAGTCACTCTAGACTTAAATCTTAAATCAGGAAGTAAAGAAGCAAAGCAATGCTTTTTTCTTAGTCTAAAAGGAAGTGCAAGCCTCTCTCTCTCTCTCTCTCTCTCTCTCTCTCTCTCTCTCTCTCTATCTATCTATCTTCTCTCTGAGCGTGTGCGTGCATATGTTTGCAGGACAAGGCTCTGAAGAGTTTCTAGGACCATTTCTGTTCTCTATACCATATGTCACACTTGTGTATAGGACCAAAGTGATAGAAAGGTTTTGACATGTGGCACAGGCTATTCTTTAGTCTCTCTTCTTATTAGCACCCCCAGCCCTGCAATCTACAAAGTCCAGGTGACCATTGTTGTTCAGTATAATGGTGGTCATTCCCTAGAAGGAAAGATGCATGTGTTTGGTGCACTGATATCAATGACTGTACCTGCATTGTCTTTCCCTTCAACGTTACTGCAGTCAAGCAGAGAGAAGAGCAATTTGCAGTATCATTTGGTTAAAGGAACTGTACATGAATGCCATAGTTGAAGGATTTCAAGATACCTTAATGTTCCCCTGCTTTGGTAGTAATCTACATAGCTAGAGGTGAGATGCAAACTTTGACCATTGGATAAGGAGTTAGAATTCCAATTAGAAAATTGTGTCTCAAAAAAGCATATTTTCGTAAATAAAGAGTGGGAACCTATCTTGTGGAGAGAACAATATCTAGATGGTATCCTGAACCTTTCTGGGTGGTACAAAAGAAGGCATTCTATATATCTGGGGTACTTTCTCAACTCCAGGATGCCTTAGATATTAGGAATACCATCAACATGCCCATCAGTGTGATGGGAGTTCCAGCTGAGAAGAGTCCTTCCCTGGGGGAGGCAGCTGCTTTTCCTCTGGCACTGAGGGTAAGTCAGGAGCTTTCGGCCCGCACCTTGCCACTGTGAAGCGGCTCATGCCAAGAGCTTCCTCGTAGCCTGGGAGTGTGTCAAGGGAGGGGGGCAGCTGGCCCAGGGAGCTGTGTGCATGAGTCACCGCCAGTATTCTCCGAGCTGCAGGGCCGAACACAGACTGAAGTGCTGTGAGGGAAGAAGACAATCTATGTAGAGATGATGACATACAAAGGTAATGTCCTTAGACATGGGGGATTTACATCAGACCTAACTTTTCTTTGACTTTAACCTATTTCCAAACTCATTGTCACAACATTGGACAAAGATTACAAAAATCCTTCAAAGTTTCTTTATGACTAACTTTATACCCTGAAGGAGAGCCGGCTTTCCCGTTATCTGAATAATCTGAGTTGCATTTTTATCATTCATCCCTTTTTTCAGGTTTTGGCTGTTTTGCTATGCTAGGAAACAAGGCCACATCCTCACACAAGCTAGGCAGCACTATTCTCTTGAGTTCCATCCAGCTTCAGATTTAGATCCCTTTGTACGAGCCTCCCAATACTACAATCTCAATTTTTTCCTTTTTTTTTTTTTTTTTTTTTTTTTTTTGGTCTTTCGAGACAGGGTTTCTCTGTGGTTTTGGAACCTGTCCTGGAACTAGCTCTTGTAGACCAGGCTGGTCTCGAACTCACAGAGATCCGCCTGCCTCTGTCTCCCGAGTGCTGGGATTAAAGGCGTGCGCCACCACCGCCCTCTTTTTCTTTTTCTTTTTCTTTCTTTCTTTCTTTTTTTTTTTTTTTTGAGACAGGGCTTCTTCGTGAAATTCTGGCTATTCTGGAACTAGTTCTGTAGACCAGGTTGGTCTAGAACTCAGAGGTCTCCCAAGCACTGTAATTAAAGGTGTGAACCACCACCACAGGGCACAAAAACCTCTTTCAAATACTTATTCCTGCCATATTTGTCAATTTTTAGTTACAGGTTATGTTGCTCTTATGATAAGTGCTACAGTGTCTTATCCTCTGTCGTTCAATCTTGACTTTGCTCTTCACTTTTAGGGAAGAATAATTTCATAAAGAACAGACCAGCCCTGCGGTGGTGGCACACGCCTTTAATCCCAGCACTCGGGAGGGAGGCAGAGGTAGGCGGATCTCTATGAGTTCGAGACCAGCCTGGTCTACAAGAGCTAGTTCCAGGACAGGCTCCAAAGCCACAGAGAAACCCTGTCTCGAAAAACCAAAAAAAAAAAAAAAAAACAGACCAAGTAATGCAGGTTGTAATCACAACTGTTTGAGAGGCTGAGTCAGGAGGATTATATCTTAAGACCTGCCTGACCTACAGTTGAATTCAAGGATAACCTGGTCAATTTACCAGTACTGTTTCTTGAAATAAAAACAATCTAAGAGTCTGGGAGTTCACATAAGTAACATACTTTTCCAGTCTGTGTGCAATCCTGGCTTCTACTCCCAGCCTCGCAAATAATATAAGAAAAGCAAAGAAAGAGAATGCAGCTAGGTGATGGTACACACTTGAATGTCAACATTCCTGAGGAGAAGGGGGAAAAGTAGGAGAATCAGAAGTCAGTCTTGGTTATATGAGACTCTATTGGGAAAGAAAGAGAGGAAGAAGAGAGAGAGTGAGACAGAGACAGAGAGAGGGAGGGAGTGAAGGGAAGGATGGAGGGATGGAGGAGAAGAGAAGAGAAGAGAAGAGAAGAGAAGAGAAGAGAAGAGAAGAGAAAGAGAGGGAGGGAGGGAGGGAGGGAGGGAGGAAGGAAGGAAGGAAGGAAGGAAGGAAGGAAGGAAGGAAGGAAGGCAGGCAGAGGACAAGAGAGGGAGGAAGGGAGGGAACAATAAATGAAGGAAGGTGAACCTTGGCTCTAACATTTTACTTTGTTCATCAATTTATTAGCAGACAAAAAACTTGATAATACAGGCATCAGTGATAGCCCAGGTCACACAATGTGTTTCTGGCAATTAAAATTACTCTGAATTCCCAAACACACAATGCTAGCTGGCAGTTCTCCCTACACCTCCATACCTTTAGTACTTCTTTGAACCTGAGCCCCTTTTCTTGGTTATCTAAGTCGAGTGCACTCACATGTGATGGTACTCTGGAGAGTGCTGTCATGATCAAAAGCAATGACGGTCACTTCATAGGGTGGTGGGGCCCCATCTTCCCCATTTTCCGGACGGCTTAGACAGCAGCGGAAGCATACTGAAGTCAGGCCGCACAGGAGAAGCAACGCACCAACTACCACCAGCAACCTGCAAGAGTCCACCTGTTAAGTCCAGGCTGTGATGGGCTTCTTTCCTGGCTCTGACATAACTACCCCTTAATGTATGATCTTGATCGCTATTCATCTTTTATATGGCTTTAATCTTCTGATTTCATTTTGCATATATCAGTCATTAATTTTCAGCAAGACTGTCAGTCATGAGGGCAAACAGTACTGAAGATAGTTTGAAGTAGCTGCTTCTCACTCCACTGTGCAAAAGTATTTCTTAAGCACATCCTGGTGGAAAGACACTATAACCCCTCAATGTTGATGAAGAGAGTATATTGAAATAGGAAATCATGGTGTATTCTCACATAGGTTAGAGATGAACTAAGAAAACTGTACTGTGAAATACAGCTATACTTTTATTTGTACTAATAGTTAGCATATTAAAAAACTGAGAAAAATAATGCACCCGAAAAAGGAAGTCTCTTTGTGGGTATTATATAGCTCAAACTTACCATATATACCAGAGATGCACCCAGTCAGTGGACAAACAACTGTGGAGAAAGAATGAAGTTTATTATATTAAAAATCAATAGTGTGAGCTGAAATAATCATGTTGTTACATTTAATACTATGTTATAATCAAAAATATCAAGACATGTTTCTTCTTCTTTTTCTTCTTCTTCTTCTTCTTCTTCTTCTTCTTCTTCTTCTTCTTCTTCTTCTTCTTCTCCTTCTTTTTCGCAATGATTCACTTTGTAGCTTTGGGTGATCTGAAACTCACTTTGTAGATCACACTGACCTGGAATTCACAGAGATCCTCCTGCCTTTCCTTCCCCTTTGCTGGGATTAAAAGTATGTGCCACCATGCTCAACTAAGACAAACTTTTTTAAAAGTCCAATGTAACAAGTTGAGTAGAGTTTTGTATTAAAAAAGTAGCATTTCTGTGCAAATCATTTTCTGGTCCCTAAATACTGCATTAAAAAGAGTGGCTATGAAAAGAATTAAGGAGCCTGAGGAAGGAAAAGAAGAGAAGAGAAAAAATTATAACAAATTTTGTTTGAAAAATGGCATGATGAAACCTAATTCTTTCTAAACTTACATAAAGAAAAGGGAATAGAAAATGTCCACATGGCTACTGTGAGCAGCTCTGTTGGAAATTGTCAAGAATGAATTTAGCATACACATTTTTAAGAAGTAACTTGGAAAACAGACAGGAACATTAAATTCATATGAATGTGCGGCCAATGAAATGTACACACCAGGAAAATGTCAGTTGAAGGCATGAAAGAAGTCACATTTGTAATTTATATTTCACAAGTTCTTGCAACATCCTACCCCTATGAAGGGCCTACCCTTTCACATCTAAGGTCAGATGGGCACATGCACTGAGATGAAACAGGAAGGGAGACAAGGCACAGGCCGGATTCACACAAGGAGAGCTAACTAGCTTGGGCGGTTGTAAACTTTCTCTGCAGGGATGACAAGGAGGACAGCGTGGGAGAGACTAAAATCGAGAGTCAGAGGAACATGTGTATTTTTAAAGATGTAGCAGTTTTGTCATTAAAATAATAATATAAAGAAACACTGTCTACTAAATGTGTATTGAGATCTATTCTTGTATTCCATTTTTGGCCACAGTTCCATAGAAAATGCAGCTTGTGTTTCCCCTGGAATAGTGTATCATCTTGCTCCGCACACTCATTATTTGTTCAAACCTTTCACTTCTATGTTAGACTCCACATAGTGGCAGACGTCCAGATCCTCAAATGTCTCATAGCCAATAACAAATATACACATGTCAAGTCATCATGGTGATCCTTATGCCTCATACCCCTTGCATCTGAAAGAGTTGGCTTCAGGGAAATGGTTCTACAGCAAATGTGTGTTTTTCCTTAAATGAAAAGGATTGTTATGTCTGGCCTCATTTGAAGCTAAGGATTTGAAGTGGATCTGCTACTATGGGAATCACCCTGAGATAAGGCAGTGACTGGCTGTTGAACCCAGTCTGCCCTGATGAATCACTGGAAAGCACAGCTAAGGAAGCCATTTGCAGGTCTCCTTGACTACGTGTATCTAAACTACTTGTGCTACACTGATGGGAAGACAGTCTCACAAAAAAGTGCTATTGGCCGGGTTATTCTGAGCACTTCGGATGACATACATGTCTGTGCGGGTGGGTGGTGCCCACTTAAATAGAAGAGGAAGTCAGAGCTATGTACTGACGTTTTAGCCTATGTTTGGGTGTTGGTGCTTTGTCTGTCTTTCCTTGCTCTCAGCTTGAACTCTCAGACACTTACTGTTCAGCATTGACACAATTCTCCTCACATCTGGCTCCAGAAAGCTGTGGGAAAGAAATAATCACAGACAGGAAAATGGTCACATCTGCAGCCTCCAGCAGCCTGACAATCATCTCTTAGACCTGTGCTGTCTCAGACCTAGTTGTAAAGACAAGGACATTGCCATAGGGTTGGTCTGCAATAGCTTGTGACATTGTTCATTCATTTGCCTATGGCTACTTCTCACAAGTCACAAGCTCCTTGAGAGGGCAGGGATCTTATATGTGGTTTGGATAGTGGCTGAGCATCACTACCTTTGGGAATGACGGACAGCCCCTCTTTCAGTTTGTCACCCTAGAAATCTCCTGACCCATCCCCTAGGTCATTGTGATTGTCTTTCTTGTCCTTGCCCAGTTGGAACTTGGGAACAGTCTTTAATATATCAGTAACTCATCACACAAGAAGAGCAAAAGAGGGACAAGATGTTACAAAGAAAGAAGGGGAACGATGAGAAGAAAAAGAGGAAGCCAAGAGAACATACAAGAAAAAAACTGTACTTTCATGTATCAGTTAAGTTGTGTGGGAGGTCAAGCAGACAGGCTGCTTCCTGCATAGGAATGTGACCCAGCTTAATTTCTGCAGTGTTTCTGTTTCTGCTAGACTTCCTACTGTGTGAACTTGGCCCTGGTGTTTGTCCAGAAACTCCATCTATCTAGCCTTTTCTCAGCAAATGGATGACTCACAGGCTTCTCTTTCACCATGGGGGTAAAAAAAAGTGTTTAAAATATTAAAATGGTATTAAAGAGTCTGGGGCTAATGAGATGGTTCAATGGGTAAGCAAGAGGACCTCAGTTTGAATCTTACCAGCCTTGTTAAAGCAGGATGTAGCAGCATGTACCGTCTCTGACTGCCCTAACTTCTGTCGCTCTTTCCATGGACATTGTTCATTCTCTCTCTCCCTTCTCTCTCTCTCTCTCTCTCTCTCTCTCTCTCACATAACACACACACACACACACACACACACACACACACACAAACAAGACTCCTCAGTACTAAGGGACCAATGTGTGATACTCTTTCCTCACTGCATCTGTTTATTATCCCATCCATCTCCTCTCAGAGTCAGTATATCTAATAATAATAATAATAATAAATAAATAAATAAATAAACAAAAGAAAGGTTCTTCTCACCTTTTCACAGCTGAACTCACCTGGATGAAGTAAACCAGGACAGAGGTCATCACCATTCGGGTGCGGACTGCCATTAGACTGAACACCTGGTCCAGAAGCGTCATGCTGGGTGCATCTGCTGTATCCTATCCATGCTCAGTGCCATGTGGATCTTCGTAGTCCAGAATTCCTAAAGAGAGAACTTTTCTCAGCAATAAATCAATATCCCTCTCCCTCTGTTCCTCTTGCCTTCAGATTCCAGGATTTTGCTCTCCTTTTCCCTTTTACATTCCTCCGTTTTCTCTACTTTTCTTCACATGGTCTCCCCATTTGTTTCTTCTTCCTTTCCTTTTGGTTATCAAGCCTTTCAATGTATTTAATCTTTCCCCCTTTGCCCCTAACAGAAAGGCATTGAAGGATACATTTGTCCTCTGAATTAGACTTTTTTCCAGTCCATAATGAGAAACTTAGGTTTGAAATAGGTCAAAGGCAGATTGCGAGTGACCAGATGCGTTCTTGTGTTCATCGGGAAACTGGTTACAATCTTGGCTCCTGGATGACCGCTAAAGTCTGAAAGTCATGCTGCCAATCTACCTCCGCCCCCTCTCCCGTGTGATTGGCATCCCCTCCTTGATCCTTGAAAACTCCCTCATTATGTTGATCATCAACCCTGCTAGTTCTGGGTCATTTATTGCAACCACTCAGCAGGACTGAGGGATTCCAAATGAGCCAGAAAGCCATCCCATCATTAGAGTAAGAAATGGGTTTTAAAACTAGACTCTCCGGTGCTATCAATCTTCCCAGTCCCCACTCTACATCAGTTTCAATCCCATTTAAACAAACTGGACATACAGGCATCGTATATAAAACTGATTTCCAAGAAAACCCCTCTGTTTCTGTTTTTCGTGATACCCACCCCCTCAAAGCAGTACTGTGATGTTGTCACTTGAGAACCAGGCACAGTATGTACAGCTGTGGTTTCATCTACTCAGGAGGCTGAGGCAAGGGGATCATTTGAGTCTAGTTCAGTAACATGAGGCTTTCCTAGTAACAGTAAGACTTCTGTCTCAAAAAACACATTATCCATAATAAAATAACACTTAAAGTCATGTTTAAAAATAAGTGCACCACAATGGAAAAGATAGAAAATGGTTATAAAGAACATTCTTGTATGGAAACAGCGAATATCACGTGAATGCCTGACATTTAAGCAGGAATTCTTAAGCAGTGCAAAGTGCTAAGTAAGAACATTCAGGGTTAATTTACAGTGATATGTCCATTTCAAAAGACTGAACAAAACCACATCTCAACTGTTTTCTAATTCATGAGGGGAGGCTGCAGGGTGGCATCCTGTTGAGGGGAGGCTGCGGGGGTGGGCTCCTTCACACTCAGAGTCTCACAAACCCTATGATCACACTGTGACTATGTGATGCAGGAATGTAGAATTTAAACAGTTTCCTTTTCACAGCTAAGGAAAGCAAACAGCGAGGGAACTCCCTGGTACAATGTTGGTCTTCCCAAGTCTATTTGTTTATTTTTAAAACAGGCTATTGAGTGAAAAGTGTGTTCTAGATTTCCACAGAAGTTTCTGTGAGATGGAAGGACTTTTGTAGGGACCGGAGAGTGAGGCATTAGTTACAACCTTTTACTAGGCCTGGCCCTACTGCTCCTAGTCATACAGTAGGGAGCACAATGGATGTTCATTAGACTTGCATTTGCTTTTGTTAATAGAGAAAGGACAATCCGGGACAAGGAAGCCTCTTGCGTAGAATATTTCTGTTCAGACACCATGTAGTGGAAAAACCCCACGGATCCCTCCCTTTTCCTCTTCTTCTGGGAAAAGCAAAAACAACCATGGCTAAAAGCATAGCTCAGGGGATTGAGGCAGCTGCTTGTTTAACCCCTTGTTAGCTGTTGGATTATGGACAAGGCCTTCCATTCTCTATCAACTCAGTTTGATTTGATACTAAAAGTAATTTAGTTCTCAGCACCCACATAGTAGCTCACGAACTGGAGTGGCTCCAGTTCCAGAAAGCTCTGATACTTTCTTTCCTTCTTGGGGACCAGGCAGGTATGCAGTGAGTATATATACACAAAGGCAAAATACTCATAAAGATAAACTAAAAAAAAAAAAAAAAGAATGTTTATGATGCATACCACAATTCTGGTAGCAAGCATTTGATATTAGTTAAGTTGTTTTTAATTTAGCTCTATTTTATATGCGATGGTTCTTTCCAGTATGCTGGATCATTAATGTCTACCATTCCTATCCCATTTTTCTACCAGCCCTCTCTAGATTGCACTATTTCTTTCCTTGAACAGTTCCCATGGTTAACCCTACCATTATGTCTACCCATACCAGCCTTCACCTGAATAAACAGGTTTCCCAATTACTTTGACTTTCTCCCGGTGGCAATTTCTGACCACATGATTGTAATCATCTTTCTTGCCCCCAAGCTTCTTAACAGGCCTGAACAAAACGGGCTTCTGTTAATGACTGCCTTGTTTTTCTTTTTCAGAATTACTGGTACCATTTTTTTTCCTATCCCCCAAGGAGATAAAACTTAATTCATTTATTTTAATGTGTCATGCCCTGTGACACATTAGAATCACATCCTTTAAGTGGGAAACAATGGTAAAGGAAAGACCAGTCAGAGAAGAAAACTGAAGGTCTCCATGGCATAAGGATGGGGGTGGGCATGGAGCTAGGGAAGATGGAAATATTCTTATTACCAACCTACATTTCCCCATCCCATTAAGCTTGTGAATCATTACCTTATACTCATGTTATAAAGAGCTGGGACCAGGGCCAGTGGGAGGTACCCATACACAGACCTCTTCACCTGTGCTTCAGGGAATTGTTATACAACCACTCTAACAAGTGTAGCCAAATAATTACTAACCTGTGGTTCCTTTGATTATTCTCCTTTGACCTTGGCTGCCAGGGGCACCCTCCATGCTCTTCTTTCTTTCCATACCTCAATTAAATAGAGGCCAGAACTATGGGTACTTAGAGACACTAACATCAAGATGCATACAGCTGAGCAGTGGTTTGGCCCACAAACATGATTTCAAGAATAGAGAAGGAGGCAGAAATCAGTTTCATTCTAAAACTCATGGGTGTTTCACTAGGAAGTGTCTCTGCTTTAGGAGCCAAGATCACAGCATAGATACTGAATTCCAACCTCAGAGGCACTGAAAATTAGTGACAGGATTAAACTGAAAGTGTTTCCACCCTTGAGACAGAGATTCATGTCTGACCTCAAACTTTTTATGTAGCTAAGAGTGACCTTGGCTTCTGATCTTGTCTTTACCTTCCCAGTGCTGGGATTACAAGCATGTGCCACCACTCCCCCTTAGCGCAGTGTTGGTGAGCCAACTCAGAGATTTGTGTTAAACTTAGAGAAGTTTAACAAAACAGAAAAATTAGGATGTCTGGTTAAGATGTCATGAAGCTCATTACTACAAATCGTGTGAGCAACAGTATAAGACAAACACACACACACACACACACACACACACACACTATGAGTAGCATTCCCAACAGGGCAAGAAGACTGTATACAGTTTAGCTGAGTCTATTGCTTGGAATTCTATAAGGCTGACATCAAGGTGTCTGGTTAACAGCATTCTTGTCAGAAGGCTGTCATGGTAGAGGCCCCACTTGCAAGCTCTCTTAGGTAGAATGTATTTCTTAGTGGCTATGGGATTAATGTAATCATACTTTAAAAAGATTTGGTTGAAATATAATTACATAATTTCCTGCTCATTCCATTTAGTATTACTTGTATGAACATGCTTGACTGATCTCAAGACTGACCACTTGGTGTTGGATAATCAGTGAGGGAGCTCATCCATGGAGAAGTTTATTTCTCCCTCTCTCAACATTAGTATCACTCATGGAACCTTGAAAACACAGTGTCTAAACTAGACCTCAACAAGGACAATAGAGGTGAAAGTGGGAAGTCTCACAGGACCCCATTTATGGACAAAGAACTTTAGGCAACTAATAAACATTTCCTTACATTCTAATGATGAGTGTGGAGACAGACACAGGAAAAGAGAGGTTTCAGCACACTCATCATGCGCCTGAAGTAATTCCTTCTGCATGACCACCTGCATTCTTTGACCTTTGCTACATTTTAAGTTATAGCACTGAGAATACATCCTCAAAGAGAAGCTGTGACACCAGGAGGTAGGGGTCATGGAGCATCCTGTATTCGTTTAAGACTTTACAGTTTCTTGGAAACTTATCTCTGAAGATGTTTGGGAGCAAGAGAAAAGGCCAAGTGTGGTGGTGTCGCATCAACTTAATTCTAGCACTTGGGAGGCAGAGACAAGAGGGTCTCTGTGAGTTTGAACCAGGACTACATAGTGAGACCCTGTATCAAGAGCAAGACACACACACACACACACACACACACACACACACACACACACAGAGAGAGAGAGAGAGAGAGAGAGAGAGAGAGAGAGAGAACAAGATAAACACATCAACAAGTGAAAAGATAAAATACAGTAGTCTACATAAAGAAAGGGGATTCTAAGCTGTGCTGTAATATGGATGAAACTTGAAGACACAATTTTCAGCAAACTAACTCAAACATGAAAAGAAAACTGGCAGATTCTTTTACTAACATGAGACAATAGAGATTGAATGTCCGCCAAAGGCTCAAGTGTTGAAGGACTGGTTTCCAGTCTGTGCCCACTGTTAGGAGATTGTAGGACCAAAGAGAGGTTCTAGAACAGGTCCTTGAATGAGACTGCCTACTTTCCTAGCTCCACAAGCTGAGCATCTTCTCATGCTGATTTTCTGTCTCACCACAGGTTCAAAACCATTGGAGATAATTGACTATTGACTGATGATATTCTGAAACCAAAAGCCAATATAAAGCCTTCCTCCTTGTGTATTCATTACCTCGGATAGTTTGTTCAGGAATTAGAAATCTGGCACCAAGTACAGTATCAAAATTCAAGGGACAGAAAATACAGGGTTGATTTCAAGGAGGAGGGGGAGTGGTCAATAGAATGTTTTAGAGAAGAAGAATTGACGGAATGTGTGGATATGAAGACAGAAGTTTCTAAGATGAGATTGTTTCATGTGACTATAAAGGTTGTCCAGTCGAAACCTGCAGAGCTACCTAGAAAAATGAGGATGCAGAAGAATCATGGGAGGGTCTAATTCCAGTTCAAAGACCAGTATAAGGACCAGAAAGAGCAGGTGCTGAAACCGAAGCCCAAAGGTTATATGTTAGAAAATGTTTCATTACACAGTGGAGGATAGTTGCTTCTGTTCTTTTGGCCTTCATATTTTGAATGAATCTCTTCCAAAATATAAATAGGCCATCTATCTCTACTGATTGATTGATTGATTGATCTGTTGTGTGATTTTTTTTTTTTTTTTTTTGGTTTTTTCGAGACAGGGTTTCCTCTGTGGCTTTGGAGCCTGTCCTGGAACTAGCTCTGTAGACCAGGCTGGTCTCGAACTCACAAAGATCCGCCTGCCTCTCTGCCTCCCGAGTGCTGGGATTAAAGGCGTGCGCCACCACCGCCCGGCTTGTTGTGTGATTTTTCATGGCAAGATGTGAACAAAATCTGTTCACCAAAGATAGGGAAACAAGGACCTACCAAAGAATCCATCCCACCCTTCCCTCATCCACAAAGAAATGTTTCAATTTAGAGGAAATAGTCATACGGTATTAATCTCTATTCCCAAACATTTTTCCTAGGTATCAAGTGATCCAGACAAGGCAGGAAGTGGAATGAACCATCACAGGAACTGTGAGAACATTTTCAGCGAGAAAAGATGGGAACACTGTGCAGTGGGTGGTGGTGACAGCTGTATGACAATGTGAATGGACTTAGCGCGACCTTAAGCAGTACATCTACAGTAGCTAAAATATCAGTCATTGTGTAGTATCAATTCTTCGGTATTGATAGTGTCTGAGATAAATGAGTCACTGTGGGAATAATAAAGCGTCCTTCTCATTGTACTGCCATTTCGGGGATTATTAATTCATCAACTATAAGAAATTTCCTGAGATTCTACTGAATCTTAGTGAAAGTGAAACTGAAAAGGCCACTTTGGAAATTGAGGAATATAGTCAATTTCTGGCATTCACTCCTCAGCTAGGAAACAGAGGTAGGGAGTAGGTAAGGGAGGCATTGTTTTTTGTTTTTTTGTTTTTTTGTTTGTTTGTTTGTTTGTTTTTCAAATGCAGATTGTGGATTAGGTCATGTTGGCTCTGTCGACTGTTTTGTGAACTGTGTGACAGAAGAAAACTTTAAATAGCAGAAAGGCTATCCTCAGCTTGTGCTGGATATCCTACACAGGAAGAGGGAAAACAAAACGCTTGGCATGGAGGAAGGATACAGAATCATATACACTGTCAGGATTGCTGGTTTTTCCTATATGATTTCCTAGACGCCTTAACCATTCTTCTTTTATCTCTCCCTTTCCCCACTCCACTTTTTCTCTAAGTGGTTTAAAACAAAATTTAGCTACTGTAGAATCGTATACACACAAACTCCAGAAAACGTGTTTAGCAGGTAAGAGATTCCTTTTTACAAAGGCTCACACAAGGACTGGACTTAAGATAGGATCTCCAGAACTCAGTTAATGCCCATTACAGACTCCCCTGTCTGTAATCTCAATACTCCTACTGTGAGATGGAGGGCAGAGATAGGAGAGGATCATGGAATCTTTCAGATCAGCTAGCCTGGAGCATGCATCAGCAAATAAGAGACCTTTGCTTAATCAGTGAGCGACCAGGGCCTATCAATACCTGTGTTGTCCTCTGACCTCTATATATAGCTGTGTTGTGCATGCATACAAACAAACGTGCACACACATACACATATGCTAAAAATATAAATTATTTCAAAGAGATATATCATTTCATGATAGGAAAACAAGTGAAGATTCCCTCTATGGACAGGTATAGGGGTTAAAATCCCAGGAAGTATTGGTCAGACTAAAATATATTTTATTATGGTCAATGTAACTATCCTGGATATAAGGATTAATAGTAGTTTTATGTATTATTTCTGAGTTTTATGTCCCACCTACATTTCTCACAATATCTTTTAAGTTCCTATTGAAACATTATAATTCCTTTTTTTTTTTTCTGAGACAAGACTCACTATAATGACTTTGCTATCCTGGAACTCAGTATTTTAAATCACGTTGGCCTTGGACTCGTGTAAATCCACTTGGTTCTATACCTCCCACACTAAGTGCTGGAATTAAAGGTTTATGCCACAACAGCTGGCTATTGAAACACTATCAAAATATACTTTATCCTCAAATCACAGACAAATATATAAATTCAATATAAGTATTTTTCCAAGACGACAGATTCAGGAGAAGATATAAAACCTTACTCTATTTAGTACCAAAGGGCTCATGCTGTTGTCGAGAGTCACTGTGGTCAAGATTGCCCCTACTGAGCCCTATACCCACGGTACTATGGCTAGACATGGGAATCTTCCATGATTTATATTACATTTCTAATTGCCAATCAAAGCAACAAAAAGTAAAATGTACTACTTATAAAAAGGTAGCATACAGCGACAATCTGCTTGAGTGAATCAGCAAACAGAAAACTGTGGAAAATTAAGTCACATTCCTTTCTACGAACCTGGCTTGAAGCATGGGCTTCTTTCAGCTTCAAAGAAGCTTATCTGATAAGTCTACAGTGTCTTTCCTATAATTGTCGTGGACACTGCATTTTTGCCTGCTGTCTGTTTCTTAGGGAAAGGTCACGAAACAGGACTGGAATTACCATTCTCCCCACCCACAACAGACACAACCTAAGAATTTGTGTTAGCCAACTTTCCAATATGAAGCAAAGTCTCCCCTTCCTCCTGTGACGGTTGAGTCATCCCCTGCTAGATAAGAACAGCTACTTAAACTGCACCAGAAGCTCACTCACTGGCAGTTGGTTGAGGTCCTTGACTGCTTCAGCTTCTCATTTTTGGCATGAATTTGGAAATGACTTTTGATGGCAAGATGAAGTCTGTGAACGAGCAGCCTGACCAGAAGTCATGTCATAAGAAGGCTAAAGGTACCAGGGATGAGTGGGTGCTTACAGAGACAGAATGCCAGCTCAGCTTAGAAATTCAAATTAAATGTAAAGGAGAATGACTTTAAAAAGCAAAAACATTAGAATATCAGGAAATACAAGAGGCTAATACCACTTATTTAGAAGAACAACAAGTAGAACTCAAGCTAATAACTTGCCTTCGCTACATCTTCACTGTAAGCTGTTATCTCTTTACATTAGTGACTTCTCATTATCCTGAAGGCTTCAAGAGTGCTGCCGATATTATCTCCCTCTACAGAGAGCGAACCCAGAATCAGGATTAATGAAGTCGCTTATTTTTGTGGAACCATATAAAGAAAAACTATAGGGAATGCTTTCATTCAGAGCACACAGTGATGCTTTTCATATGTGTTGTTAAAGTACTGTAAAAATCTGAAGTGCTTTATGAATTATCTAAAGCGATTCAGTATATTCAGTATGGCTGAGCACACATTAGACTTGGTTGTCTATCATTGCTTAGAAAACTTATAGTTTATGTTGGCCAATACAGTAAATTGAACCACTTAGGTTTAATTGATAAGCTCAATTATGTAGACAAATACAGAAAAATTCCTATTATTTTATAAAATTAAGAGAAAAGAGGCTGGGAAGTGGTGGTGTACACCTTTAATCCCAGGAGTCTGGAGGCTGGAGGCAGGAGCAGGCCAGCCTGATCTACAGAGTGAGTTCCAGGACAGCCAGGACTACACAGAGAAAGTGTGTGTATGTGTGTGTGTGTGTGTGTGTGTGTGTGTGTGTGTGTGTAGGCGGGGGTTGGTTTGGGTACAAAACATAAAAAGTGGAAGAAAGATAGACTGTGTCTGTAAACAAGACTGGAATCTTTCCGTGGGTAGAATAAGGGTGAGTATGGTGTGATTTAATATATGAGTGGCTGAACTAGCTCAGAGTGAAGACAGTACTGGAGTTTAGTAATAAACCCAGCAACAGTTGAATTAGCTTGTTGTGAAGAATTGCAAGTGTTTAATAGTAGATTCAGGAGATAATGTCAGTCAGTGATTTGTTCAACCATTCATTCATTATTTGTGCAATAACTATTGCTTGCCTGACTTTTGCGATAAATATGACTAATTCTTTAAGGTCCCTGGTTAGATTAGTGACCTACTGTGAACTGTATGTACTAGGCATTGAATTCAGTGAGGAAGTATTTGTTTGTTTCTTTATTGATTGACTAAGGGTTGTTTTCTGACTAAAATCCGTAAGTCAGGTGAATTAGACCACAAAAATTTCTGCCGCTGAGACGGGGTGAAGGTATCTTGTAGATAAAAGGAATATGTGTCTTCTTTTCACATGGGTGGCTCACGGGATTGGTGTTTTCATTTGAGCTGTGGGTATTACAGTGTTGAATGAGTACTGGAGTGTGTGAAAGATAAAGGTGTTCTTACACACAGCTACATGGTGCCAGGTGCCAGGATTAGGTAACCATTTGTAAAAGTTATTACTCTTTTCTATTGTCTCCCAGGTCACCACAAGTACAGAGACAGAAATAGTTGAGGCAGAGAATAAGCTGTGTTCCCTCCAGTCACAATTCCTATCTTTTAAGGAAAGCATCTATAGAGTCTAACAGAGATTATTAAAACATGAGAACTCTGTGAACATATTTGACCCTTAATTGACTTGAACATTTACCATATTTATACCGAAATCTTGGTAATGCAACACACCAAGCCTTGTGGCTTACTAGTATGAGATTAAAGGCCTGTGTTTGGAGTCAGATCTGGTACTGCACTTGGGAGGCTGAGGCAAGAAAATTCACCAGCCTGAGGCCATCCTGGTCTACTTAGTGAGTTCCAAGACAATGTGGACTACAAAGTAAACATTGTCTCAAGCAAGAACAACATAAAACCCAAAAATCTACCTCCTAAGTTTTATTGCATGTATGCTCTCAAGCTAGTGACTGAAACTTATGGTTTCTTCTTTACATAGAAAGGAGAACATTATCAGTGTTCTGTTTGTCTTACAGGGGAGGAAGCCTAATACATTGTGTGTGATGTTTTTCTCTTGCGTCTGTAATGCCTGTAGTTATTCAATACTGGGATATATAACTGTACATTCTCATGTCAGAGTTATGTCTTATGTCAGAGTTGCATGGCTCATTTTCATAAATAAGGCGAATTTTTCTCTGGAGATAATAGGCCTAGATACCTGATCTTACTTCACGTCAGCCACCATCATTATCAGAATCCCAGCTGGAATAACGTTTTTAGCTGACTCACTACACTTCAGGGAGGAAACATCTAATGATCCCCTGCCATACTGAGCACTCAGTTTTATTTTTCTGCTTAATGTAGGGGGTTTGCCACACTCAACCTAAGCACAAGGCAAGCTATTGCTATCAGTCAAGTACATACCAAGGCTTTGTCCCTAGTTTCCTTTGGTAAATAACTCTAGTTTCAAGAGGCAGTTTTGTTAGAATGAAAATTAAATGGTATGATATCGGGCACAAAATATCTTAAGGAAATCTCAGGTGACTGATTATAATATTTTGCTTGATGTCTGACAGCAGTTTGCACTATATTACTTAAGAGTACCCGTACACATGTGTGTGTAAAGGTCAGATGTTACTTAGGAATACCTGTGTCCATGTGTATGCAAAAGTCAGGCTTTCTGCACCGTAGATGGAGTTAGGCTGCACTGAGAGTTCTTCCAAGGGCACTGTGCATAGAACAGATGAAGTTAAAGCTTTAGAATCAAGTATTTGGTGTTGGATGCCCCACTGAACCCCAGCTGTTAATTTTTCCCAGGTCAGTACATAAGTAATTTGCTTCAGTTCCCTAACCATCCATCGTTCCACCTGCACATATGCAGGCCCTGTGATGTTGGGGAGGGGGCTAAGACGTGCAGAGCACAGAGCAAGTCAAGATCCAGAGCCCAGCTTGATGATCTATCTGCCTTTGCTGTTTTCAATTTTCTGGTTCTCCTTCCCTGCAGGTTTGCTTTTTCTTTTGTCCCCATGGTGGTGCCCTGCTGCTATGGTTCTCATCATCGTTTGCCTGGGGTTATCAGTGACCCTTATTATACAGTGGATGCAATGTAAGTGTTAAAATAAGGAACTGGAGGTGGGGGATGGGGTTGATGAACACATCTGGTAATAACTATAAGTGTGTCTAGATTTATACCTATTTTTGGCAAAATGCTTTGAGAAGAAGCCAAGAGTTTAATGTATATATTGTGTTCTTCCCTCCACCAGAGAGGAGCATGGAAAGGAGATTATTCACAGTAGAGTGTTTTTGTTTTGCTTCATAATTTCTTGGATGAGCCTATTTGCATTCTAGAATAATTTGATAATAACTTGAAGGTTATAATACATAGGGTTATCTGAGCAACCCAAGAAAAAAAGAAAACCCATTTAGCTTCGTTTGGATGGATCTGATAAACTGTTAAAAATCTTAATTGCCTCCTTAAAGTAAGTAAAACATTAACAGCAAAAAGTACTTTGAATTTATAACATGTAGGAAATTGGAGATACTAAGAGGGAAAAAGAAGGCACGAGAAAAAAAGACCAGAGTGGCCAAGAAGGAAAGATAAGGTTGTCTCTGCATCAGCCTGCAGGTTTCAGGACTGAATTATTCTGCCAGTCAGATTCAAAATACAAGGTCCCAGAAGCACCACTTGTTTCCTACGTGTCTAAGTCTGGGCAATTTTTTGTTTTGTTTTTGTTTGCTTGTTTGTTTTAAATTGTCTATGGGTGCCTGAAGCCTTTCCTAATGAGGTGCAGGGGATCCCACTTGATGGCAGCAGTCTGAAGTGAGGTGTCCATCACTATTCAGCAGACTCAGATCAGGCCTTGAAGCAGAGGGTCAGCAGCAAGTTGCATTAGAACTGAGCTGAGGTCCCAAAACAGAGTTCATTTCTGCCTGGCTACACAACATTCATTTCATCTCCACCACCCCAAACTGTTCTATGTCTCAAATGAAATTTACTCTCAATGATACCGTACAGAAATTCACAAATATTTCATGGGTGGTTGCCTTAAAAATGATAGCAAAGTTCCTAAATAAAATTAGGAAGTATGTGGTATAGACAGAGTGGGAGGAGCTAAAGAGGAAATAAGCGAATAAATTGCTACTGGCATTTCCTCCTGTGCACTAGAGTCTAGGGGGGAGGTGACTACTATAGATTGCCAATATTATATTATATCTGTTCCATTATACTATTTCTTTTTTTTTTTTTTTTTTTTTTTTCCGAGACAGGGTTGCTCTGTAGCTTTGGTGCCTGTCCCGGAACTAGCTCTTGTAGACCAGGCTGGCCTCAAACTCCCAGAGATCCTCCTGCCTCTGCCTCCCGAGTGCTGGGATTAAAGGTGTGCGCCACCACCGCCCGGCTACTATTTCTTTTTTTAACTTACATTTTTAAAAATATATATATATTTTTTTTTATTTTACACACCAACCCCATTTCCCCTTTCCTCCCCTTCTATGACTTTCCACATCCTCCATCCCACATGGCACCCATTCCTCAGAGGGGGTAAGGCCTCCCTTGGGGAGTCAATGAGGTTTGGCATACCAAATTGAGGCAGGGCCAAGCTCCTCCCTCCTGCATCAAAGCTGAGCAAGGTATCCCACCATAGGAAATGGGATCCAAAAATCCAGTTTAGGCATCCAGGATAAGTCCTGGTCCTATTGCCAGCACAAACCCCACCCCCAAACAGATCAAACAACATAAACTGCCATCCACATTCAGAAGGCCTAGTTCAGTCCCATGCAATTTCCCAGATGTTAGTCCAGCGTCTGTGAGCTCCCAGCAGCTCAGGTAGGCAGCTGTCTCTGTGGTTCTCCATCAAGATCTTGACTCCCATTGCTCATGTGATCCCTCCTCCTTCTCTTCAGCTGAACTCCAGAAGCTCAGTCCAGTGTTTGGCTGTGGATCAGTGCGTCTGCTTCCATAAGTTACTGGATGTAGGTTCTATAATGATACTTAAGGTAGTCACCAGTCTAAGTATAGGGGAAGGCCAGTTCAGGCACCTTCTCCACTGTTGCTAGGAGTCTTAGCTGGGGTCACCCTTGTGGATTCTTTTTTTGTTTGTTTGTTTGTTTTTTATTAATTTATTTATTAAAGATTTCTGTCTCTTCCCCACCGCTGCCTCCCCTTTCCCTCCCCTCCCCCAATCCCTTGTGGATTCTTGAGATTTCCCTAGCAACAGGTTTCTCCCAAGCCCCATAATGCCTTCGTTTATCAAGTTATCTCTTTCGTTGTTCTCCGTCTCCATCTCTCCCCCAACTCAGCCATCTCCATCCCTCATGTTTCTATCCCCCATCCCCCTCCCAGTTTACCCAGGAGATCTTAACTATTTCCCCTTACGGGGGCCCTCCATGAGCGTACATTTTAGGGTCTTCTTTTTTATTTCTCACCTTGTCATTACTTAAAAATTTTTATTTTACTTCCTTATTGTTTGAGAATTTCGCACTCATATATATATAATCCATTTTGATCAAGCACATCCCCATTCTTCTCCCACAACCCTCCTTTTCCTCTGAATTTCATGTGTTCTGCTTTTAATTTTTAAACCACTTACTGCTGCCTGTCTGGGCATGGGTATAGGGCCATCTGCTGGAGCATAGGGAGTCTCACATGAACAAAATTCATGAAGAAAACTGACTCTTCCTTTCCAGCAGCAACCAATTGCCAATAGCTCCTCAAGTAGGGGAGGGATCTGCAGAGCTCATCCTCATCGTTTGCCTTTATTTTTTTTCTCTCCAAACTAAACATAGAACCCAGGGGCTTTAGCATGCTGACTAAGCCCTCCCCCATTGAGTTACAACCTTACCTGTCACCCCTTTGCCACCACCTGCACCTTATTACCACTCCCACCATTACATTTATTTTGTGTATAAATCTCAACAAAAATAAAACTGCTGAATTTTTTATTAAGAAATATCTGCATGGTTATAATGAAAATTGCAATAGATATGCAATTACAAAAACACAATTGAATAACTTCTAGGTCCATAAATTCTGAATAAATTTCAGTAATTGCCCCACAGCTTTTCAAGTACATTTGTTCTTTCATTGCTGTTTAGATTTATAAAGCATTTCTGTCAACACTCACATGTTGAGAAGAGAGATTATTTGAGTCTATGCTGACAGCGTTTATACTAGAGAGGAGAGGCTGAGTTTTAATTCTCTGTGGTTTAGTACTCCAGGTGTCTGACCTTCTAAAGAAGTACCAAGCAAACCTTACTCACCAAGAACATATTCTGGAGGGACAGCTCTTAGCCCAGCAGCAAGCAGCAAATGCTTCAGATAAGAAACTCAAGGAAACTATAGACACCCTTACCTGGGAGCTGCAGGAGAAATCCAAAGAACAGGAAGAACTTCTGCAACAGAACGTGAACCTCCAAGAAGCCCTGCAGAGAGCTGAAAACTTTTCAGGTACAGGAAAGAGGCAGTGAGGAGGGGTGGTGGTGGATCTTCTGCTCAGTCCTAAATGGGTTTCACAAGTTAGCACCCTATGTATAGGCCATGGCTTCAGAATGATCTACACAAGCTCTCTGCCACTGCCATTTCTACCCTAGTCTGTGTTAAGTCTTGTAAACATCCAATTTGACGGAGCCCTCCTTTTCTTCCTTTGTTCTTTCAATTTTAGCTTTGAGATTTGTGTGCCATCCTGTCCCGTCATTGCCTTTGTCACAGATATGTTTTTATTTCCATCCAAATACATCTTAATTGCTGGCTTCCCTGTCCTTGAGAGTCTTCCTGTTATTGTAATTCCTTATCACAGCTCCTGTGTTTGCTCCATTCTGAGACACTGTTTCTTAAAAGGGCACTACATCTGTCAAAGTACAACCCATGGAAATCAGTTGACTTAGAAGGTTTAGGTAGGTACTTCAGGTTGAGCAAAAATGAAAGGTCTAGAAAGTGAGTTAGTATAGGAATTGAGATGACTCCATCTGTCTAAAGGGATTTGGAATCTAGGGAACAGACCATGTAGGCAGATAATGAACAGATTATGCTGTCAAGTTTTGTGCTAGTACAGAAACTTTCTACATTATTGAGTTGTTTGCACTCTGTAATCAAACAAGGTATGTGCTTCTAACTACGGAGTTAGGTGTGCAGAGTCATACAACCTTTTCTTGGGGCATGCATGAATGAGGATGCTCTTTTCAGGATTAGAACTTAAGCACCATTCGAAAACACATTTCCCCACCTTTTTTCTTGTCTGCCTAACAGTTCAGTTTTGCAGTTTTGTTAAGTAAATATTATATAGTAATATATGGATAGCCACTTTATTTTGTATAGACAAAAATATTGAGAGGAGGATAGATTTTAACAATAATGATAATGTGTGGTTTGATGTAAAGTTACTCAGTTTGTAAGTCTTTTCAGGCCCAGCATGGTGGAACATGCCGTTAATCCTAACATTGGGGAGACAGAGTTAGGTAGATCCCTGAGTTCAGGACCAGCATCGTCTGCATAGTGAGTTCCAGCCAGGGATACATAGAGAGAATAAACAAATAAATAGACAAATAAATTCTTTCAGTATCAAAGGGGCAATTTAACTTTACAAAAATAATCAGAAAGTTTTAGAGAAACTGACTTTTGACTAGTGTCATGCTGGTGGTCATGTCAGAGGAGCAGTAGGTGGCAATTGACTTCAGGATGTTAACCCACCAGGAGGAGCATCCTTGATGGTCAATCCCGGATAGGAAAGGTTCTGAGATCATAGACCACAGAGTGTCTTTTCTCTTGCTGTTTTTTTTTTGTTTTGTTTTTACATATTTGCCCCTGCCATCTTCCTCTGTTATCTGGTATGTGCTAACGGGTGTGGCGAGATGTCCACTGCTTATAATGTAGTATGTTTATCTCATGGAAACACCCTACTGTATTGCTGTTTTTTAACCTGTGGATCATTATGAAGATAATTCCTTCCTAAATTATACTGTCTAATTGATAATAGTAGTGTCAGTTTATACAGAGTTCTGGTGATTAAAAATAGATACAAGGAATTGTCACACAGCTAGAGACTATGAAATTCACCCATAAAGCTGAATAGATTACAGCTCAGGTTAATGATTAAGGAAAACAATTGAGTCCCCAGGAGCCAGACTCTCTCTAATTCTCTTAGTACTGAATGATGTATTTACAGGTTTTGGTGTGTATCATGAGTTGAAACAAAACCTTAAAATAACTTCAGAATAGATCAAAGGTTTTGGTAATAGCTTTGAGATGAAAACAAACAAGCAAGCAAGCAAACAAACAAACCAGAAGACAATGTGAAGTTCACAAGGACACATAGCTGAATTCTAGGTTCAACAACACAGAGAAACTTTCAATTTTTGCTAGTTGTTACATTTTCTTTGCTGGGTTTGCTTGGTAACCAAGGGATATGATTACTTCTTTGTGCCCATTTTTGCCCTCAATCTCCCGATATAAGAAACTAAAGATGAGTGGGTGCATACCCCAAAGACTTAAAGTAGAACTGACTGATACTTTTTCATATATTAAAGTTTAGGTTTGTGATTCCTTTTAGTTTCCTTATAAGATTACCTTTAAAGATAAGTAATAAAGTAACTGGTCCTTTCTTTTTAACTGCAAAACTGCAGCCTGCCAGTAAGGACCTGACTGAGAATATCTTGCTTGCCTAAATGGTAATCTATAGGAAGTTGACTGGATATGAATGTAGGTGGATTCTTGGATAGTTTGCTTTCCACCTGTTATATATAAAATGTTTACTCTTGTAAGGGATGTTGAAAACATGCTATTTTTACTTGTATTCATTCACTTGAAAAGCATAATGTAAGCACGTGGTAATTTTTATATATAATATAAAATTTATATTTATATTACAGCTTGTAAGATTTTGTTGCAATATTTAAGTTATAAGACAAAGAATAAAGATATAGTTAAAATGGGCTAGAAGGAAGACATCAAGATTGAGAGTTAGAAGTGCAACATCAAGAATGGTAGAGTTAAAACGAACTAGAAAGGAAACATCAAGAAAAAAGAGAAGGAAAAGTTTCAAGAAGGAGAGAAGGAAATCACCAAGAAAACAAAGAATAGAGATGCAAAAGAAGAATAAAGGAAGGTCTGAAAGCAACCATCAAGAGACTTGTGATTGTCTTTTTCTCTAACCCCTCAGATAAAAATGTCTAGTATATGCTAACACTGTGGATTTTCTTTTGAGCCCTTTGCTGCACCAGCCTTTCAAGTACATTTTTTTCTCCACTGCTGTTCAAATTCATAAAGCATTTTATTATCAACACATGCTGTCAAGATAGGTTATTTAAGTCTGTGTTTTAATGTTCTGGGCATTCACTAACAGCATTTGTACTAGAGAGGAGAGGCTGAGTTTTAATTTTCTGTGGTTTAGTACTCCAGGTATCTGACCTCCTAAAGCAATACCAAGCAAACCTTACTCACCAAGAAAATATCCTGAAGGGACAGATCTTAGCCCAGCAGCAAGCAGCAAATGCTTCAGAGAAGAAACTCAAGGAAACCATAGACACCCTTACCTGGGAGCTTCAGGAGAAATCCAAAGAGCAGGAAAAACTTCTGCAAGAGAACATGAACCTCCAAGAAGCCCTGCAGAGAGCTGAAAACTTTTCAGGTACAGGAAAGAGGCAGTGAGGAGGGGTGGTGGTGGATGTCCTGCTCAGTCTTAAATAGGTTTCACAAGCTAGCGCCCCACGTATAGTTCATGGCTCAGAATGATCTACACAAGCTCTCTGCCACTGCCATTTCTACCCTAGTCTGTGTTAAGTCTTGTAAAAATCCAATTTGACAGAGCCCTCCTTTTCTTTCTTTTTTCTTTTCAATTTTAGCTTTGAGATTTGTATGCCATCTTGTCCCGTCATTGCCTTTGCCACAGATACGTTATTATTTCCATCCAAATGCATCTTAGTCACTGGCTTCCCTGTCCTTGAGAGTCTTCCTGTCATTGCAATTCTTTATACCAGCTCTCATGTTACCTTTATTCTGGTACACCATTTCTTAAATGAGCACTACATCTGTTTAAGTACAACCCATGGAGGTCAGTTGACTTGGAAGGTTTAGGTTGGTACTTCAGGTTGAGCAAAAGTCAGAGGTCCAGAAAGTAAGTTTACACAGGAATTGAGATGGCTCCATCTGTCTAAAAGGATTCAGAATCTAGGAAGCAGACAATGAACAGATTATGCTGACAAGTTTTGTACTAGTACAGGAGCTTTCTACATTATTGAGTTTTTTGCACTTTGTAATGAAGCAAGGTATGTGCTTCTAACTACTGAGTTAGGTGTGCAGAGTTAGACACCATTTCTTGGGAAGTGCATGAATGAGGATGCTCTTTTCAGGATTAGAACTTAAGTGCCATTCAAAAGCACATTTCCCCACCTTTTTGCTTGTGTGACTAAAAGCTCAATTGTGCAGTTTTGCTAAGTAAAGATTATATAATAATATAATAGATAGCCACCTCTTCATTTTCAGATCCAGCATGGTGGAACATGCCTTTAATCCTAACATTGGGGAGAGAGAGGCAGGCAGATCTCTAAGTTCAAGACCAGCACTGTGTACATCATGAGTTCCCACCAGGACTATGTGAAGATATCAAACAAACAAATAAATCCTTTCATCTTTTTAGTATGAAAGGAGTTACTTAACTTGGCACAAATAAGCAGAAAGTTTTAAACAAGTTGGTCGTTGACAAGTGTCAAATATATATTTAAACTTTCTTTTTTTTTTTTTAGATTAAATAAGTGCACACCTATATTTAAACTTTCTAGGGAAGGACCTTTCAATAAAATAAGAGATGCAACTCTTCAAACCAGATTTTCAGACAGTCAAAATCCCAAACAACAGACTCAGCCATGAAACAATTTTGCATTTATCCACTTTAAACTATATGGAATTCAATCTGTACGGACAATGAAGAATCTTTTCCTAGAGATGCCAGTCATGAACAATAAATCAGACACAGAACTCACATGTCTTTTTCTGGCATTTATTTTAGGCCTTTTATTCCATTTTTTTGAATGTTAGATATGACCAATTAGTAAAGATTCCAGATGAATGTCTAATTAATCATGTTGCTTTAAGGAGAGTCTCTTGAAAGCGTCTAATTCCTTGCAATAAACTTTCTCAGTCTCAGAAAAAAAAAAAAGAAAGAAAGAAAATACTGTGGTAGCCAGGCGGTGGTGGCGCACGCCTTTAATCCCAGCACTCGGGAGGCAGAGGCAGGCGGATCTCTGTGAGTTCGAGACCAGCCTGGTCTACAGAGCTAGTTCCAGGACAGGCTCCAAAGCCACAGAGAAACCTTGTCTCGAAAAAACCAAAAAAAAAAAAAAAGAAAGAAAGAAAATACTGTGGTGCTGAAATCCCAAGTGAAGAAAGCGATGTTACTTTTTTCAAATTTGAGGCAGCTTCTTTCTGTCTTACAAACAGATCAATAGAATGATTTGCTTAGAAGATAAGGAGAAGCAGAGTCTTCTAAAAGATAGATCTCAGCCATTGGCTCAAACAGCTTTTTCACTAACCCATAAAAGCAACACATTTACAGATGGTACCATTGGTTAATGAATAAAACTATTTTATCCAATGACTTTGCAGAGTGAAGCAAGGTGGGAAATCTGAATGGAGATGAGCAGAGTAGAGCCAGGTGGGAAATAAGAACACAAACACACACACACACACACACACACACACACACACACACACAAGGAGAGAGAGAGAGAGAGAGAGAGAGAGAGAGAGAGAGAGAGAGAGAGAGAGAAGAGTCAGAGAGATAGTATGTAGCTGATGAAGGAGATAGACACCAGATGGAATCTTACCAGAAGGCCACAGATTCATGACAATACATGGATTAATATAAATGAGTTAATTCAAGATGTAAGAGTCAGCAAGGAATATGACTGTTCTTTTGGTCCAGACAGCTTTATTCATCAAGTAATAAAAGCAAGACAAACACTGATTGACCTCCCATATCAAGAGGATAAAATAATTTCCTTAACTTGTCACAAGTAAATGGACTAAATATTATAAGAATAATTCTTGCTTAATAACTGTTTTTCTATGTAACTGACTATGTTAAAGTTTAAACCTTCTTTTTCATTTAGACAAAAAATCAGAGATGATGTGTGATTCCCTTCTGTATGCTATGAATATATTTTATTACCATTGGTTAATAAAGAAGCTGCTTCAACATATAGCATGGCAGAATATAGCCAGGCTGTAAGAGATATAGAAAAAGAATAAGTAGAGTCAAAAAGATGTCATGTAAGCTGCCAGAACAGGACACACCAGAATCTTATCAGTAGGCCACAGTCTCATTGCCAAACACAGATTATAGAAATGGTTTAATTTATATGTAAGAGTTAGTTAAAAAAAATCCTAAGGTAATAGGCTAAGCAGGATTTTAATTAATATAGTATCTGTCTAATTATTTGGGTCTGGGTGGCCATGAATGAAAGAGCAGTTTCTTTCTACACTTCATGTTTATTTTTAAGTATTTGGCTTAAGTATGTAAATACAGTATTAAAATACTACAGATACAAATTTAAGAGGTACATTTATTTTATTTCTTACAATATACATTTCTTAACCTGTCAACATTTTAATATATTGTGATAAACTTTGATATTATTCTCTCTTTATAAAAGCCAGCATTTCAGATGGGGTTCAATACATGTAAGATATAAGAGATGGCAAGAAAATTTGGCACTGATGAATTGCATATCATTTTTATCTAATAAATTATTTACAAGAAGCAAAAAAAAAAGATAGATCTCCACAATTAGCATCAGAATTGGTGCTTTTTTTTAAGCAACTATGCAAATGCAAATAGATTGATAAAATGATAGGTTCCACTTAGGTCCCCAAACCCTGGGCTCACAGCAGACTATTTCCTCAATTAGTTCATCCTCAGAGAAGTTTGAAAGGGTGTGGGCTACTGCTGCTGTAATAGCAGGATCATCAGGATGAGTATTTACTAAGAACGCACTTTTTAGAATTGTTTGCATAATATGTCTGGGGAATGAATAATGGTTATCTCTCACTGGGTGGGAGGAGAATGTGGCAGCTGTTTGGTCTGTGAGGCTGGATGTCTTAACTGTCACTGTCTGGCAGTGAAGGCCTGGAGTATTCATGGTGGTGATATTTTGTTCGTGCTATAACAAATAAAGCTTGCCTGAAGATCAAAGTGCAGGGTGAGCCACTAGTTACCCATAGAGAACAGGCAGATGGATCTCTGTGACTTCAAGGCCACCCTGGGCTGCATTAAATTATTTGAGTGCCAAAGAGAAACAGAGCCAGACAGTGGTGGCTTATACCTTTAATACCAGTATTTGGGAGCCACACACCTTTAATCCCAACACCACAAGGGAGGTAGTGTAAATGGAGACCTTGCATATGTTTCCTAGCTGTACAGATCCAAATAATCACACAGAAACTATATTAATTACACTGTTTGACCAACAGTAATATTCCTAGCTAGCTCTTATATCTTAAATTAACCAGTTTCTGTTAATCTGTGTATTGCCACAAGACTTTGATTTACGAATAAGGTTCTGGCATCTTTCGTCTTCAGCATCTGCCTGACTCTGCCTTTTTTCTCCCTGCATTCAGTTTAGGTTTCCCACCTACCTATATTCTACCCTGCTATAGTCCAAAGCACCTTGTTTATTAACCAATGCTAATAAAATATATTCAAAGCATACAAAGAGGAATCCCACACCAACTCCCCTTTACTGTCTAAATACAAAGGAAGGTTTTAATTTTTTAATTTTTTTTTTTTGATTTTTCGAGACAGGGTTTCTCCGTAGTTTTTGGTTCCTGTCCTGGAATTAGCTCTTGTAGACCAGGCTGGCCTCGAACTCACAGAGATCCACCTGCCTCTGCGTCCTGAGTGCTGGGATTAAAGGCATGCACCACAACCACGGTTTTAATTTTAACATAATAAAATTATATATAACAAATCAGGTATCAAGCAAGAATTACAGATACAGTATTTTTTGTGAGTCTAATGTTTTATATCTAATTTATCTTTTATCATAACTAAGGAAAACTATACAAAACCACATTAGCCTGGAAGGATTCCATAGGTTCTCATCTTCTGTGGAAACAAAAGAAGAACCTCTTTTCCAAAGTAACATATCATTAGACTCAATTTTTGAAGTCAAGATACCTTTGTGTTGGTTTAGATTTACAGCCACCATAACCAAATATCTCTCAGCAGTTAGCTAACTGTCAAAAAATTCAAAGAAGGCACAATAATATATATAATTAAGACTTTCTGTGTGATTCCATCTTTATGTGGCTTATTTGTTTTATATTATTTTTACCGTCTCTTTAAAAGCTTTGTTTCATTATTTTAAACTGTTTCTTTCTATAGGTGCCTATACCCATTTCCTTTTTATTTTTCTTAGGCCTACATACATTTTCTGAGGACGCTATGACCCTTCCAGAGCTTTATTTCTGTCTGAATCTATCTTCATTGTATATCTGTAATCCTTTTTTGATTGTTGTTGTAAACTATAAACAAAGCATGTCTAGGTCAAGAGCAGCTGCTTTGGCTGTTGGTTCTACTCTGCTCAGCTTTCCAGCATAGCAGAGATCCATTTGCCACCAACCCTGGGAGCCATGTTTACCACCCCAACTCTGGGAAGTAGTTGGCTCATGCTTCCACCAAATAACTTGCAGCATGCTTCCCACAAACCCCATTCAAGTGCTCCTTAACAAAACCTCTGGAAAGATACAGAGCCATTTATGTCAATAACAAGATCCAGGAAGCTTTTTCTTAAAGGAGCCACACAGTTTTTGCTGCTAAAGCTGTCAGGAAGCCTTCACTGTTTCCCAACAACAAACTGAGTCTGTTTAAAACCTTCAGCTACCAAGAAGCTCCAATTGACTCCAATTTTTGTGGATCTAGAAGCCCCTTTTTAAAAAAATGTTTTTTTTTTTTGCCTTTATGTGGATATTCTAGCCAAATGTTGAGGTGTGATTATGTGAATGGAAACTGCACTTATGTTTCCTGGCTGCCCAGACCTGAATAATCATATAGAAATGATATTAATTACAACACTGTTTGGTCAACAGCTCAGGCATATTCCTAAATAGCTTTTGTATCTTAAATTAACCCATTTCTATTCATCTGTGTATTTCACAATGTTGTGGCTTACTGGTAAGGTTCTGTTGTCTTTCTCCTTCAATAGGTACAAGGCATCTTTCTGACTCCGCCTTCTTTCTCCCTGCATTAAGTTGAGATTTCTCACCTACATATATTCTGCCCTACCACAGGCCAAAACAGCTTCTTTATTAACCACTGGCATTAAAATATATTCATAGCATACAGAGGGGAATCCCACTTCAAGGTGGAGACAGGAGTCATATGGCTGGGCAGAAAGAGAAATATAAGGCAGAGGAGACAGGAGCTCAAGGCGTTCAGTCTGAGGACTTGTAGAGACAGAAGGTATCCATTTAGTCTAAGAATTTCATAGAGGTAAGAACTAGTGTCTGGCTGCTCTGCTTCTCTGATTTTTCATTTATCATCCCCTAATATCTGACTCTGGGTTTTTATTACTAAGATTGATTATTATTCTTTCTACATGCTACTGAGCTTCAGTATTTTTGAAGCTAGAAACAGCTTATTATAATACCAGGGAATGAATGCCACCATGTAATCAATGAACTTGCATGCAGAATAAATGCACACAGGCACAAAGGACCATATTCTTCTTTTTCTGTCTCTGTGCTGACACAGAAAAGGGTCACCCATATTTATGGGAGGTCCCACTTCAGGTAATCTGATCAAGAAAATCCCTCACAGGCAGGTTGGCTTTTAGTTCATTTCAGATCCAGACAATTTGACAACCAAGGGTAATTAAGAGCTCTATCACAGATACTAAATACATAGTCAACATCAGTTTCAAATCCCTGATTTCTTTTTTTTTTTTTTTTTTTTTTTTTGGTTTTTTCGAGACAGGGTTTCTCTGTAGCTTTTGGTGCCTGTCCTGGAACTAGCTCTTGTAGACCAGGCTGGCCTCGAACTCACAGAGATCCGCCTGCCTCTGCCTCCCGAGTGCTGGGATTAAAGGCGTGCGCCACCACCGCCCGGCTAAATCCCTGATTTCTTGATCTTCAAATGAAGACATTAGTGGAGTCAATCTCTGATTTTCACAAAGCTTAAATAAGTTTACATATTTGAAGGACTTCCAGCAGTTTGTGCACTTGATAAATAATATCTGTGTTTATTAAACTTTATATGTAATGGTAGATTCAATATGATGTCACACACACACACAAAGAAATATAGTTGATTTTAATACCACATAGAGAGGCATGCCTTTCTCATTTTGTTATAATATAGGCAAGTTGTCTAGACCTTTTCTTTAGTCCACAAAAACCTGATTTATTTACATTTACATACTGTGATGGGGTTAGACAAACTATGAAGGAAGTTTCACACTTTGTTTTACACTCAAACATGCCTCTTCTATTTTACTTTCTGCTTTCATTTTTCCAGAAACTTTCTATTCTATCCTTTATGTGCACATTTTTTGTTGTGCTATATAGATTCTCACTCTGTAGCCCAGATTGGCCTGAGACTTATTATTTAGACCAGATTGGCCTTGAACTCTAGGAATTCCTCCTGCCTTAGTCTCCTGCATGCTGGAGTTGCAGGCAAGAACTACTATATTAGGTCTACATTTGCCTTTCTGGTAAAGCTTTCTTGTATAAATTTATCAGGTGTATTTGTGTTACAATGAAAATTGCAATTATAATTTAACTTTGTAAGGACTTGTTGTGTGGAGCAGCAGGCTGCTTCCTACCGCCTGGTTCCTGGACAGCTAGCTTTACCCAAAATAATTACAAGGAAACTGTATTCTTTTTTTTTTTTTTTTTTTTGCTGTTGAGAATTTCATTTTTTTTCTTTTTTTTTTTATTGGAAAAAAAAAGAAATTTCTGCCTCCTCCCCGCCTCCCATTTCCCTCCCACTCCTCCCTCTCCTCCTGCCCTCCCCCCACTCCTCCCCCTCCCACTCCAGCCTGCAGAGCAGTCAGGTTTCCCTGCCCTGTGGAAAGTCCAAAGTCCTCCTCCCTCAGTCCTGGTCTAGGAAGGTGAACATCCAAACTGGGTAGGCTCCCACGAAGCCAGAACATGAAGTAGGATCAAAACCCGGTGCCATGGTCCTTGGCTTCTCAGCAGCCCCCATTGTCCGCCAAATTCAGAGAGTCCGGTTTTATCCCATGCTTTTTCAGTCACAGTCCAGCTGGCCTTGGTGAGCTCCCAATGGATCAGCCCCCACTGTCTCCGTGGGTGGGCGCACCCCTTGTGGTCCTGACTTCTTTGTTCATATTCTCCCTCCTTCTGCTCCTCATTGGGACATTGGGAGCTCAGTCTAGTGCTCCAGTGTGGGTCTCTGACTCTATCTCCATCCATCGCCAGATGAAGTTTCTATGGTGATATGCAAGATATTCATCAGTATGGCTATAGGATAGGGTCATTTCAGGTTCTCTATCCTCAGCTGCCCCAGGAACTAACTGGGGACATCGCTCTGGGCACCTGGGAGCCCCTCTAGGTCCAAGTCTCTTGCCAACCCTAAGATGGCTCCCTTAATTAAAATATGTGCTTCTCTGCTCCCCTAACCAACCTTCCTTTATCCCAATCATCCCGTTTCCCCAAGATCCCCCCACCCTCCCCTTCTCACATTTCTCTCCCCTTCTCCCCTTACCCCCCCTCCCACCACACCCCAAGATCCCAATTATTTGCCCGGCAATCTAGTCTACTTCCCATAACCAGGAGGATAGCTATATGTTTTTCTTTGGGTTCACCTTCTTATTTAGTTTCTTTAGGATATCATATTATAGACTCACTGACCTTTATTTATCTCTAGAAACCAATTATGAGTGAGTACATCCCATGTTCATCCTTTTGGGTCTGGGTTACCTCACTCAGGATAGTGTTTTCTATTTCCATCCATTTGCATGCAAAATTTGCGAAGTCATTGTTTTTTACCGCTGAGTAGTATTCTAATGTGTATATATTCCACACTTTCTTCATCCATTCTTCCATTGAAGGGCATCTAGGTTGTTTCCAGGATCTGGCTATTACAAATAATGCTGCTATGAACATAGTTGAACAAATGTCCTTGTCATATGATCAGGCATCTTGTGGGTATATTCCCAAGAGTGGCATTGCTGGGTCCATGGGTAGGTTGATCCCAAATTTCCTGAGAAACCGCCACACTGCTTTCCAAAGTGGTTGCACAAGTTTGCATTCCCACCAGCAATGGATGAGGGTACCCCTCTCTCCACAGCCTCTCCAGCAAAGGCTATCATTGGTGTTTTTGATTTTAGCCATTCTGACAGGTGTAAGATGATATCTCAATGTTGTTTTGATTTGCATTTCCCTGATCGCTAAGGAGGCTGAGCATGACCTTAAGTGCCTTTTGGCCATTTGAACTTCTTCTGGTGAGAATTCTCTCTTCAGATCAGTGCCCCATTTTTTAATTGGGTTAATTAGCATTTTAAAGTCTAGTTTCTTGAGTTCTTTATATATTTTGGAGATCAGACCTTTGTCTGTTGCGGGGTTGGTGAAGATCTTCTCTCAGTCAGTGGGTTGCCTTTTTGTCTTAGTGACAGTGTCTTTTGCTTTACAGAAGCTTCTCAGTTTCAGTAGGTCCCATTTATTCAATTCTTTTAAACACTGCTTGGCCCATTAGCTCTAGCCTCTTACTGCCTAACTCTCACATCTTGATTAACCCATTTCTATTAATGAGTGTAGCACCACGAGGTGTTGGCTTACCAGGAAGGATCTTAACCTGCATCCATCTTGGAGAGGAGAGCTATAGCATCTGCCTCACTTTCCTTCTTCCCAGCATTCTGTTCTGTCTACTCTGCCTATCTAAGCTGCTGTCCTATCAAAGGTCAAGCAGTTTCTTTATTAATTAACCAATGAAAGCAACAGATAGACAGAAGACCCAACTACATCAAGGACTTTTCCCCATTTTGGTCACACTATAGAGCAAAAGGCAGTTTCTTATGTGTTACCACCACAGTAGGCTGGTGGTGACCATGCTGATGATCTGAAAGCTATCAACACACAGATGTTGATAACATCTTTGCCTACTGCCTTTTCCCAGAGGTGGGTTTGCTGGACTCCCCATCAGATTTGCTGCCGAGAACATCTTATTTACTGACATTGAGAATGCTCATTTTATATCAATACAATATTCTACCTGAATCAAACTTGTCCAAAAGAATGTGAGTTTCTATGCGACAGTAAATTTTCTAGCATGAACATGTTTAAAGAAAGAAAAAGAAACAGAATTAACTGTAGTGAAATATTTTACTTAGCCCAAGCATGTGAAATATTAATTTAACATGATGCTATAAGGTTCTCAACAGGCTAGTCTGTTCTGATGCATGGATCTGATGAAGCTCTCAAAATCACATGAGTACTTTAAATGCAAAAACAGGTGACTGCAAACTTACCTCATTTCAGAAACCACATTGGTGACTGTATTGGACAACACACAGATAAAAGAAGAAGACAAAGTAACCAAAACTAATTCTGTTATTCAGAGAAATACAGTTTTTTAAATGCATGTCTAGTTTTGTAATAACAGAGTGGCTGAAGAAACATCCAGTTCTTTAACTCTTATTTTCATAATTTCAAACAAAATTTTAAAAAATATCAAATTCCAAACTTGCATACCAATTTATTCCTTAAGAAGGGAAATAAAGCTGGGTGATGGTGGTGCATGCCTTAGGAGGCAGAGGCAGGTGGATTTCTGTGAGTTCAAGGACAACCTGCTCTACGAGAGCTAGTTTCCAAGACATGCTCCAAAGCTACAGAGAAATCTTGCCAAAAAAAAAAAAAAAGACTAAAGCAAAACAACAACAAAAAATGAAATGAAATGCTAAATGGGAAGTCAACCCAGTTTCCTAAAATCAGCATGTTTTAGCACTTCTTCTTCTGAAGCACTCTCTTCTTCTTTTATAAACATAAAAGACAGAAAGAGGAAGTGGGAGAAATTTGAGGAGGGGAAATCATAATCAAAATACTTTGTATGAAAAAATATATTCAATAAAAGAAAAATGTATAAAGGGAAATAAGGATTGCAAAGTTGGCTCAATTTTTAAGAGCACTGACTGGTCTTCCAGAGGACTTAGGTTGGTTTTTCTGCATCCAAATAGCAACTCATCACTGTTTGCTACTCCAGTTCTAGTTGATTTGATGCCCTTTTCTGACCTCTGAGAGTATTACATGCATGTGTTGCACATACATGTATGCAGGTAAAATACCCATACACATAAAAGAAAAATAAAATGTAAAAAATGATTTAACAAAATGGGAATAAAGATTCTGGTATTTGTAGAATGTGGGTATCATTCTAAGGAAGAACTGAAGAAATGCTTTTACTCAGAAATCATCTGTTCTATTAATACTTCCTAGGTCCTTGCCCAGAAGACTGGTTATGGCATAAAGAAAAGTGTTACCTGTTCTCTTCAGAGTCATCTTACTGGACAAAGAGCCAAGAAACTTGCCTGTCTTTGGATGCTCAGATGCTACAAATTAATAGCGTAGACGATCTGGTGAGTCGTTTGCGATGATGATAATCAGGCTTAGGTTCCTGGGAGAGTGTCTTAGAATTTTATTGCCCTTAATGGATGCCTTGATCATGGCTGTAGCACTGGAACCCAACAAATGGCAACTTTTAGAAGGACAAATATTTAATTGGAGCTGGCTCACGTTTCAAAGGTTTAGTTCATTATCAGCATGCAGGAAGCATGGTGACACACAGGCAGATATAGTGCTGGAGAGGAGCTGAGAGTTTTACATCCTGATCCACAGACAGCAAGTAGAGAGTAAAACTGGGCCTGAATTGAGGTTTTGAAACCTCATAGTCCACCCCTTGTGACATACTTTTTCCAACAGAGCAACACCTACTCCAACAAATCACCACTCCCACTCTCTATGAGTCTCTGGCGACATTTTCATTCTAACCACCACAGGGAGGAACACTTGTTTGAGAGAGAAAAGAGCTGTTTTTCTGTCTGATTGCATATTTGGCCTTGGGCATATAGGATGTGTGATCTCAGTAGGCTTCTGTAAACATTGTCATTAAACCACCAAGGGATGCAGAAGATCTTTTTGATAATTAGTTTGATGAATCTAAGGTCAGAGTTGTATCTTTCCACAGAACTTCATCTCGCAAGCAACTTCTCATTCCACCTCGCCATTTTGGATGGGATTGCACCGGAAGAAACAAAAGGAACCCTGGCTGTGGGAGAATGGCTCTCCTTTGCGTCCTCACCTGTAAGTCCATTTCTCCTCTTGGTGCACATTGTGAGTGTTCTATTCCTGACTGGACCTGTTTTGAAGCCACTGTCACATGCCACATATATCCTCTTCCTGTCAGATTGAAGAGTAGGGAATCAACGAAAGTCCTAAGAGGAATTGCTATTTTCCTCTTCAGACCTTTGCTGGCATTTCCTCTCACATTATTGCTGATTTCAAACTCTGAGACAGAATTCGTTTCTAACACAATGATGCTAAATGTCATTTCCCCCCCTTTTCTCTCCACCTGCAGATTTAAGATCAGGGGGATTCCTTCCCAGACTCATCCATCAGGCACCTGTGTGTACATTCAAGAGGGAGCTGTTTTTGCTGACAACTGCATTTTAACTGCATTCAGTATTTGCCAGAAGCAGGCAAAGCTATTGCCAATGTATTGAATTTAAAGATCCTGGAAGAACAGGCGAAGACCTTGGACTGTTGTTATGAAATTTAAACTATTCTTGCTTACTTGAATGTAAAACATGATTTCCCTGACAGCTGTCAGCAAACTACTACCTTCAGTTCACCTCAACAGAGGCAAGGACCAGAAACAGAGACTGAGGATCCAGTTGGTTGACATCTTTGTTTCCAACGTTGTGAGTTCAATTGTTTAGCCACAGCTTTGCTCTTTCCAAGCCTCCCAGTCAACCTGGAATCCTTCATCCCTTCCCTGTTTTAAATGATGACTCCTGCTTGACCTGAAATATCAGTCTCCTATACCTCAGAGTGTCTTTTGGAGCTTCATGGAAGGCAGAATATAGAGACCCTGCTAAAGTGCAGGCAGAAGGCTCAGGAGGAAAGTGTGTCTGAGAAGCAGCATGCAAAGAAACAGTACAGAGGAAAAGCAACCCTGCAAGCAGGGACTTGCGTCCCTGCTGAAGCCCCAGCTTGATCTTTGTAACTGTGGTCCATCTCCAGACTGCATCATTTACACGTTTGCATTTTTTAAATTTTATTTTATGTTTGTAGGGGGTTGCCTACATGTATTTCTGTATGCCATATGAGTGCTTGATACCGTTGGAGATCAGAAGTGAGCATACTGTCCCCTTGGAACTGGAATTTACAGATGGTTGTGAGACATTATGTAGGTCCTAGGAATTGAACTAATATCCTCTGGAAGAACAGCCAGTGCTCTTTAGCCTGAACTACCTCTCCAGTCACTGTGATTAGTTCTTGCATAAGTTATTTCTTTGTCTTTTCTCTATCAAACAACAGTATTGTGAATTTAACTCTTTAAAATTGTATTGTTTACAATGATATAGTATGTGGCCCCAAAGCAAAACCAGACTTTTTTCCTCTTAAATTACACATTCTTTGTAGACAACCTCTCCTTGATCTCTATGCTATGATTCAGAAACATACATAACCAAAATGGAAGAAACTAAGTTTTGGGACAAGTTCTTAGAGCAATATGAGTTGGATATAAAAATAGCGTTCTTTTGGAACAGATGGACTTAGAAGCTTCTATTTTCAAAGCTTCCATTCTCCACATACTTCAGAGACCTTTCCACTTCAAAGGAAGCGTTCCATTGTTTTAGGCCAAGCAATTGTGTGTGTGTGTGTGTGTGTGTGTGTGTGTGTGTGTGTGTGTGTGTGTGATAGATGCATCCTTGGGAAGATGAGAACAGGGATAATTTTTCACTGGCAGCTTTGCTGTGTAATAAACTTACACTAAACTAAATTTGTAAATAATGTAAACTGTGGTGATCATATCACCATAGCCAAGGTGATGAACATAACTGTCACTTTTGTCCCTTCCCAATGCCTCCTCCCTAAAGCAAACAGTGATCTGTTTTCAGCTTGCATTTCATAGAGTTTATATATTTTTTATGACAGGGTCTCACTATGTAGCTCTGGCTGGCCTGAAACTCACTGTGTAGACCAGGCTGATCTCTGACTCAGAGTTTCTCCTGCCTCTGACTCCCAAGTGCTAAGAGTAAAGGAGTGCACTGACACACATAACTCGTACAGTTTATGTGAATGGAATTACCTGTTATGTGTTTTTGGTCCAGTTTTTTTTTTTTCACTTGATGCTATTATTTTGGTAGGCATACATTTCCATCTCAGTGTTTTCATCAGTTTCTGATTCATTTTCAATGTTGAGCATTCCACTATGGGTACATAATGTTCATTGTTTATCTTTGTACTTGTTGATGTCATTTGGGTTGTATAAGGTTGGGTTCACTTACTAATAAAGCTGCTATGAATGTCCATGAGCAAGTCTTTGTCTAAACCCAGGATCTGATTTCTCACATAAGGACCCACAAGTGTGATGTTCAGTTCCTGCAGTACATAGATGTATGGTTAGTGACTTGAGAAACTGCTGAATGTTTTTCCAAAGTTAATGCACTTTGCATTCCCACCAGGAGTGTAGAAATGAACCAGTTCCTTTTCATCCACACCTGTAGTAAGGAGCAGCGCAGTGGGCTGTTCCCACCACCCGGCTCCCACACGACTAGCTTTACCCGAAATAATTACACAGAAACTGTATTCTTTTGAACACTGCCTGGCCCATTAGTTCCAGCCTCTTATTGGCTAGCTCTTACATATTGATCTAACCCATTTCTAATATTCTGTGTAGCACCACGAGCTGGCTTACCAGGAAAGATCTTAACCTGTGTCTGTCTGGAGTGGGAGAATCATGGCGACTGCCTGACTCGGCTTTCTTTCTCCCAGCATTCTGTTCTGTTTACTCCGCCTACCTAATTTTCTTTCCTATCAAAGGGCCAAGGCAGTTTCTTTATTTAACCAACAAAAACAACTCAAAACAGAAGACTCTCCCCCATCACACACCATAACTCAGTATGGTCAATATCATCACTTTAACGAATTCTTGAAAATTTTAATTCTCAGATTTTATTTTATCTATAATAGTTCTTTTCTTGCATGTATGTTTATGTACCACATGCATGCCTGCCACCAGAGGAGTTCAAAAGGGGGCACTGTATCTTCTAGAACTGGAGTTACAGATGATTGTGAGCCATCTTCATGGTCCTGGGAACTGAGTCCAGGTCCTCTGGAAGCACAGCCAGCTTTCTTAACTCCTGAGCCATGTCTCCAGCCTTTTAGCTATTCTTATAGGTATACAACCATGTATAGTTGTGGTTTTAATTTGAAAGTTCTTAAATTGCAAATAATCTTGTATTTATTTTCATATTATTAACTATCTATACATTTTCTATGATAAAATAACTGGGTACATATTCTGAAAATTTTGTTTTCTTGGGTTTTTAATCTGAAGGATTTACATATTTGAGAATAAAAACAGCCTGATATGAAACTGTAGAAGGGAGCTGTGAGCTGTGTTCCTGCCGTCTGGCTCCTGGCCCCCTGGCTAGCTTATGACCTGAAATAACAACACACAAATTATATTCTTTTAAACACTGCTTAGCCCATTAGTTCTAGCCTCTTAATAGCTAATTCTCACATCTTGCCTTAAACCCATATTTAGTAATCTGTGTAGCACCAGTCTTACCAGGAAAGATTCAGCATGCATGTCTGACCTGGCGACTTGCTTCATCACGTCTGCCCTGGAGAGGAGCGGCATGGTGTCTGCTCTGGAGAGGAGAGGCTTGGCGTCTGAGCTCACTTCCTCTTCCTCCCAGCATTCTGCTCTGTTTACTCCACCCACCTATGTTCTAACCTATCAGGCCAAGCAGTTTCTTTATTAATTAACCAATGACCTTCCTCCATCATGAAACAAAAGATTTTGTTTATTTCTTAGTTAGGGTTTCTATTTCTGGGAAGAGGCATCATGACCACAGTAACTTTAATAAGGAAGACATTTAATTAGGTGTCTTATAGTTTCAGAGGTGTAGTCTGTTATTATTGTGGCAGGACGTGGCTGCAAACAGGCAGACATAGTGCTGGGAAAGGAGCTGAGAGTGGAAAAGGAGCTACATCTTGACTGGCAGGCAACAGGAAACGGTGTGAGCATATATGAGACCTCAAACAAACAAAGTCTGCTTCGACAGTGACACATTTCCTCCAACAAGGCCAAACCTACCCTACCCCAACAAAGATACACCTCCTAGTAGTACCACTCACTATGAGCTTATGGGGGCAAATATGTTCAGCTACCACAATTTGTTTATTTGTTATTTTAGTTACAGCTTGTCTTTAATTGTTTTTAAAATAGACATCGCAAATCAGCCATACTGATGAGGCAGTGGTGGCACACATCTTTAATCCCTGTAGCCACATTATTTGCCATAGAAACAGGGCAGTAGTGGTGCACCCCTTTAATCCCAGCACAGGAGAGGAATATAAGAAGGGAGGAGACAGGTCTCATTCTGAGGATTTCTGGAGGCAGGATCACCATTTTCAGACTGAGGTAGAGTTAAGCGTCAATGGTTGGCTGCTTTGCTTTTCTGGTCTTCAGGTTGAACCCCAATATCTGTCTCTGGGATTTTATTAATCATAGTTTTCATATTTCAGCCATTATGTCTAAGTACTCACTGCCCTAATTCAACACTATAAAAACTTTCTCTTATGCCTTTTGGTCCAGAAAGTTTTCAGTTCCAGGTTTTACCTTGAGGTCTATGACTATTTTGGATTCTTTGCAGGCCGTGCAGTACATTCCTAGTTTGGCATGTGGACATCCAATTGTTTCAGCAGCCTAGTAGGATTGCTTTTGCCCATTAACCATACTTTACTGTTTTACATGCTCTGTCCCACTGGCTTCTCTGTGTGTTTTCCTACCACGACTCCTGCACTGTTTTGAATACTATATTTTTATAATAAACTTTGAAATCATGCAGTGATGATACTTGAACCATATTCTTATCCAAAGCATATTCAGCTGATTTGTGCTACTGTGTTTCCATACTCAGTTTTGAACTGGCTCATCAACTCCATAAAACCTTTTTTGGTTTTTCGAATCTATAGATAAATTTTAAAAAAGCTAAAATCTTAAAATAGTTAATTCATAGCCAGACATGGTAGTGTACATCTTTTAATCCAGTACTTGTAGGCAGAAACAAGTAACTCAATCACTATGAATCTAAGGCCGGCTAGGACTGCAAAGTGAGATCCTACCTCAAAATAAAATAAAATAAACAAAATATAAAGAATACTGATTTCCAAACAAAGCATGTTTATCCACACATGCTACATATTCTTTGAGATCTCTGGACAATGTTTTGTATTTTCTGTAAAGGTTTCTTGCACACTATAGACTGTCATTATATATTTCACACTTCTCAAATTACTGTAGGTAGAATCATCACTTACAATTTTGATTTATAAGTATTTGTTGTTAGTGTTCAAAAGCAATGGATTTTATATTAGTGAACTCTGAGGCCTTGGTAAATTCATTCCATTGTTCTCAAAACTTTCTTCCATATGCTACTGGATTTTCAGCACAGGTAATCTAAACATACTCCATACTTCATGCTTTCATGAACATCTACATTTTTGACTTTGACCTTAGGTCGCTAAACCTTAAGCACGGTGTCAACTATATGTTTTTCCTAAATGGTCTTTGTCAATTTAAGAAGTAAATTATTTCTTAAACAGTTTTATTTTATAATAATGCATTATTTCTGTATGTGTACATGTGAGTACATGTATACTTGTGTGTGTTGTATGTCTGTCTGTGTGAGCGTGCATTATACATTTGTTTGTGTGAGTAGATGCCTGTTGTGTGGGTATGCTGGGGTATGCTGGTACATTCAGATGCCCACAGAGGCACTCTCTAGTTCATGAGGCAGAGGCTCTAACTGAACATAGAGTTCACAGATTAAGCTGGCAGGCCATCAAATCCTACTCTTATCTCTGCTCCCTATCCTGCCGCAGCCAGTTACAGGCAGATGCTAGCACACCCAGTGTTTACACAAGTGCTGGGGATCTCAACTCTGGCAGTCGTTCCTTGTGCTTTGCATTTTTATCTCTAGATAAAGTTTTTCATCATGTGGTATATTTTCTAAACATTTTTTCTATTTTTCATTATAAGCATCTTGTGTGTGTGTATAAATGTGTGTCTCTGTGTGTGTGTGTGTGTGTGTGTGTATAAATGTGTGTGTGTGTGTCTCTCTCTGTGTCTGTGTGTCTGTGTCTGTATATGTTGGGGGCAGAAGGTACTCACCCGTGCAGATGCACAAGGATGGAGACCTGATGTTGATGGTGAGTATCTTCAGTCACTTCCCTTTCTTACTTTTGGAAAGGTTCTCCCGTTGGACACAGACCTTTGGTTTTATCTAGACTGCCTGTCCACGAGGCTCCAGGGATCCTCCTGCTTCTGCCCTCCTATACTGGAGTTACAGGCCAGTAACATGTGCTAGGGATCCAAATCAATGCCCTAGGCTTTCGTAGAAACACTTTACCCCCATAGGCACCACCCAGCCTTCACTGATACAGTTTTTGTGACAAATAATTTACCATTGCCACCCCTCCTAAGATTACTTCTTTACTGGGGGATGATAAGCCAAAACCAAAAAAATCAAGCATGTAAAAAACCAAAACAGAACAAGACAGCAGTAACAGGGTGCTAGCACTATACAACTCAGTTTGGATTCAAGCTCACCCAGACCGTGGTCACAATCAATCCCTAGTGAGGTGCCTGAGAGCACCAAGTCTGGGAAGGGGATAGAAGTGAGTCCAAGCCAAGAGGAAGAATGGGAAGGGATCCCCCTAGGTTTCCAGATGATGGCACTTCCATTTCTACAGTGACTGTGAAGATTGGCAGACTATTCACTCCCTTTGTTCCCCCCTCCCTTCCTCACTCCTGTCCTCCCTCCCTTATCTTCCTTTTTCTCTTCCCTTCCTTCCCCTTCCTTGACCTTGTTCTGTATTACTAATGAACTATGGTGGTCCTGCACAGATCTCTCAGTCTTTGTGTTCTTCCTTCTCTTGTACTAGCCTGGGAACTTTTGGTGTCTTTGTGTCTCCAAAGCCCTCAGCTCAGGGAGTTTCCCAGAATCCTCTTACTGTCCTGCCCTCTTGGTGACCTGGCCATATTCTAAGCCTGCTAAGTTGTATAATCACAGAGCCTACTTTGTTTCTTTTCCATCTTTCTTACTATCCATCCTAGCTTGCTATTCACTGTTTTGAAAATGCCTACTCCATATACTGTGTCTGTTTTAATTTTGAATGGAAGGCATACACAATACTCACTGCTCCATCCTGACTTTTGGCAAAAGAACAAAGTAAATATATATTTATGTTGGGGAGTGAGCACTGAACAAATGTATCCAGTTGAAAACATAAATAAGCTGAAAAAAATAAACTAGAGTCTAAGGCTGAAGGATGAATTTCTTAGCTGCCTGGTGCAGTTGCAATTCCAAAGCTAATGATGGAACTATCTTCTGGAGCCCCGCTGTTGCCATATAAATCCTCACTGTTGTTCCCACAATCTTCACAGACCCTTTCCCATCATTGCTTGAGATTCTTTTCTGAAGTGGCTTCTCTGATCTAGGAAATCTGGCTTTCTCTGTCAGTTCATACACTGAATACTGATCCCAATTCTTGGCTTTGCTCCTGTTCTTGATATTATTTAAATCAGGTTTCAGCTACAGTTCTTTCCCTGTGGCCCATTTATGCCTCAGGGTTGAGACTCTTCTTCTACATTTTTAAAGTGGAACTAAAAACACATTCTCGGTGAACTGTAAGTGGCTTGCAAGTTTTTAAACATTTATCCCTTTTTAGAGAAAGTTTGCTGACTGCTGGTACAAATTTGTTGTTGTTTACTCATTTATTTCTTTAATGAAAAAGTAAAATGAACATGCTGGCTTAGCACTGACTCTGATGTCAGACTGAGTTCAGATTCAGCTGCTGACTTCCTCAGTTATAAAGGGAACTTACTGACCATCGTGATGCTTTCACTTCTTCAGGTGAAAAACAAGACTAACATCCCTATTATTCTTAGGTTTGGTCTTTTCATGGTGTCCCAGATTTCCTGGATGTTTTGTGTTAAGAATTTGTTGGATTTGTTTTGCTCTTTAATCAGTGAGTTTATTTCCTCTATAGTATCTTCAGTGTCTGAGATTCTTTCTTCTATCTCTTGTATTCTGTTGGTAATACTTGTCTCTGTAGTTCCTGTTCATTTGCCCAGATTTTCCATATCCAGCCTTCCCTCGGTTTATGTTTTCTTCATTACCTCCATTTCATTTTTTCAAGTCTTGAACCGTTTACCTTACCTGTTTGATTGCTTTTTCTTGGGTATCTTTGAGAGATTTATTTATTTTTTCTACCTTTTTGCTTGTCGTCTCTATTTCTTTATGACAGTTTTTCTCCTCCCATTTAAGGTCCTCTATGATCAAACCGTTCTTCCTGAACGTGGCTGACAAGGAGGGCTGACTGAGAAGCCAAGGACAATGGCACTGGGTTTTGATCCTACTGCATGTACTGACTTTGTGGGAGCCTCGTCTGTTTGGATGCTCACTTTCCTAGTACTGGATGGAGGGGGCAGGACCTTGGACTTCCCACAAGGCAGGGAACCCTGACTGCTCTTTGGACTGGAGAGGGAGGGGAAGGGGGATGGGGGAGCGGGAAGGAAATGGGAGGAGGAGAGGAGGTGGAAATTTTTATTAAGTAATATAAAAATAATAAAAAAGACTAACATCCCTTGCTACCTCATAGCTATCTGAGAATCTCTAAAGTTTATGGAGTGCTTTTAGTGCCTAGAATTTGATGAGTTCAAGAGATCTCAGCTCTCTCTTCTATTTCTTTGTTGGTTTTGTCTTTATGGCATCCTACAGATCTTCTTTCTTTTTAACAGATTCTGAAACTTTTATGCACGGTGAGCAAATAACCTAAAGATATTTACTTGGGCTTAGCACTATGTATAAATGTTATTTGGGAGTTTTGTATTGCAGCGTTGTGTCCTGGAAGATACTGTCTTACACAGTGCACACACACAAAAACAAAGGGAAGCATCTCTGTTATTTTTTATTGTAACTTATGCTGGGATTTTTTAGACTTTACAGGACATTTGGCTCAATAGAGGAACAGATGGTATACAAGTGTGCACATCTTCAAAGACTGAATTGCCTCAGAGGATTTCACCCAGCAAAGTTGAATTGCTCTGGCTAGTAACATGAGCAGAACAGATGCACTTTCCTGGATCTACCACTAGTTTATTTTCATAACTTATCAAGTAAATTGAATACATTGAACATCTTAATCTTGAAGCTATTCTCGGGAGGCTGAAGGAGAATGATTGCTGTGAGTTTACAAACAGCTTGGGATACCTAATGAATTCTAGGCCAGCCTGGGCTAAAGAGTCAGACTCTATGTCAACAAACCATAATAAATAAAAATAAAGTATCTAATGTCTATATTTTAATATAAGGTTACATTTACATTTATTTTCTCTGCATTTTTGGTTCTGTGTGGTCACGTGCCGCGACACACATGGAGGTGTGAAGACAGCCTGTGGGAGTCCATCCTCTTCTTCCTCTCTAGAATCAAATTGAGGTAATCAGACTTGGCAGCCGAGTCATCTCACCACTTCTCAAAGGCACTATCTTTGTACCGGAACCTACTTTGTAACTCCTCTCAAACTGTCCCCTCCATGTCAGCCTCACCCCATGAGGGGCAAAGCATTAAGCAGTGGATGGCATCTTCAGCCACAAAACTGACAGTGTTCCGGTTTTCTTGGAACAAGTCGGGGGGAAAAAAAAATGAGAGTGGAGTGAGGGTTTGGCTTGTAAGGAATGATGTAGTTTTGTTATCCATTGACTTGTGTGTGGGCTTGGAGTAATCTGGGCTTCTACAGTTATTAAGCTGCCTTTGGTTAAAACATACTGAAACTTAATGGTCTGTGTTAAGGTTCAGCCAACAGCCGCATGCCTCAGCACTGCCTAAGTTGTCTAACCTCATTATGAGTATTCCCTGCAGTTCATTTATAATTTAACATTTACAGAATAAGCAAATCAATAGCACTATGAATAATTTAGGCCCAATAAAACATTCCGTAACACTGGCAATAGGAATCTATCTCAATATGTGTCAAATCACCTGAGTTTGCTAAGCTGTTTGTTAAGACTGCGCATAAAGCACTATCTCTCTTGGCTTCAATTTCAAAGTTAAGTGGTTTTATTTTTAAAAAATACCAATCATTATAATGTTTTAGAAATTATACAGAATGCTTAATATGTGATTTTTAAAACCTGCCTGGAGCAAGATATGGGAACACATACCTGTTTATATTCAGGAGGAAGAAGCAGCATGAGAGCTCTGAGTTCAAGGCTAACCTGGGCTATGTGTCTGTGTGTCCTGGCTAGTTTGAATTGTCAATTTGACAGATCCAAAAGTTATTTGGGAAGAAAAATTTTGCTGAGAAATTGCTAGATCAGATTGGCCTAGCAAGGCAGCTTATAGAAGGGCTCAGCCCACAGTGGGCAGCACCTTCCCTAGGCGTGGGCTCCTGAACTGCATAAGAAAGCTAGTAAGCAACCGGACAGCAAGATGCATTTGTTTCTCTCTGCCCATTTATAGCTGTGATATGACTAGCTGCCTAATTTTCTGCCTCAACTCCAAATCAGTGATGGAGAGTAACCTGAAACTCTAAACCAAATAAACCCTTTCCTCCCCTAAGTCACCCTAACAACAACAGAAAGAAAACCTGAATGTTGGGCTACACTGTAAGACCCTGTCTCAACAACAACAGAAATAGCATTTGGGATGGAGAGGCTGGAAAACTGTGAGTTTGAGTCTGTCATGGTCTATATAGTGAGTTCTAGGACAGCCAAGGCTGTATAGGAAGACCCTGCCTGAAAAGCAAAATGAACAAAATCTGACTATATATGTCAGTAACTTAGATAACAAAGTAATTGTATTAAATATTTTGCTTTTCTTTTATTCAAATCAGCCTTGAGAAAAAATATGGATTAAGATTCTTTCATTCGTAGTTAATTTATTCATTTACTCACTCACTCACCAAATGATTGCTTGGTGAGAATTAATTCTAAAGAGAACCTTTCTATAACATGAACAGTGTAGACAGCAGTAAAGATACACAGAGACTATTCCCATGTTTCTCAGAGCTAGTGCTGAGGAAGAGAAATAATTTGAAATAACTACAATTATATAATTGTATTCAATTAACACAGGGAAACAATTACTTTAGATCTTTGGAACTGATAATAAATAAGACAAGTATAGACAAATATTTTTCAGCATCAAAACTTGTAAATTGACAGCAGAGATTAAAAATTAGAAATAAAATAGACATACACAGCTATGGCAAAGAAAGCCACATATGTCTAAAACAAACAAAAACTTCTAAAATCCATGACTGTGAAGAGGAAACAGCAGCCTTTCACCCCAATTCTGGTTCTACAGGCTTAAATTTGGCAACTTCACTCTCTCTGCCCAATTCCACCACCACCACCACCACCCCCACAGCTGATGAGGTTTACTTTCTATTTTGGTTTGAAATTCCTAAAACAGGGCTGTAGATGGCGCCATCACTTTAACTGTTGCTGTGAGATTTTGCTAAACATTTTGGTTTATTCCTTCCAGCCTGGTTTATACCACACTTCATAGGCAATCTACTCTCGTTCCCCCCCCCCCCTCAGCGTACAAGGATCTTGACAGACATTTTCGCAGGAGGAATCCAGCACAGAATCTGAAACACTTGAAAGTCACTCAGTCGCTCCACAGCAGGTGCAGGAGAAAGGACACCACCACCCGCTGTGTCTCTGGATCCTGAATTTAGAAGCTGCACCAGGGATTTATTTACACTGTGATTCAATGCCTGCTCCTGTCTCTAAGAACACCAAGTGAATCTCTGCCAATATTTTAAGCTCAGTTACTTTCTTTTAAATAAAACTGTGTATTTGAAGTCCCCACATAAAGGACAAAAGGCCCCCGGGGTGCTGCTGTTGACTCAACTAGGACAGTCTAGAGACTTTCCTGGGGGCTATCTGGCACTACATCCCGCTTAACTATGAAATTAAGAGCACAGGAAGTGAAAACCAAGCATCTGCCTGATCAATGGGCTGCCAATGATACATTAAAAGTGATTGCAGTGGGTTGGAGGGGTGCACCGTGAGCACAAGGATGAAGGACACAGTACAGGTCAGCCAAACCACAAAAATAAATATGCAGGAAAAACCCTCTCCACATTGTCCATGGATATCCAAACATCACACCATATTCAAAAACCATGACACAGTTATGACTTTCATTAAATGTAAGACACAAGTTAAAATTAAATGAATTACATACATATCACCACAAAGAATACAAAAGTAAAACAAAAATTATATAAATAAAATGCTTTCTAGCGTTTGCTATTCTTTCTTCAATCCCACCTACCTTCGCCAGGCAGTTTAGAGACACCCAGCTGTAAAATGGGGCAGAAACTGGAATTGTTGAGAGTTCAGCAGTCATGTTGATGACTTCTACGGGCAGGATGATTGTTTTCCTGTCTGGCTCCAGACACTGTGCTGGACATTGAACTCAGAATACATGGAAAGACAGAATGCTCTTCCATTTCAGGGTTATAGACTGAACCATACAGTGCCATCAACTGGACCAGACTATGGAGTTTAGGTGACAACAGAGGAGATTATATGCTATTGCTTTTGAAGCATTATCATTTCTTTTTATATCAGGTATAGATAGATGATTTTTTTTGAAGTGTCTCTCAATGTGTAGCCCAGGCTGGCCTTGAAATTACAATCCTCTCACCTCAGTCTCCCAGGAGCTTAGGTTACAAGCATGTGATGCCAAGCCCAAGTTAGTGGCAGATTCTACAGAGTGAAGTAGGAAAAGTAATAAGGGAGACTAAAGTATAATGATACCTGGTGTAGGACCATGGTCTGTCTTCTATCAATTATATTTTAAATAAATGCTGATTCACCACTAGCCCTGCAAGAAGTATAGGTGGGACAACCAGACAGGAAGCAGAGGTGGGTCAGTGAGAACAGGAGAATTCTGGGAAGAAGGAAGCCCTTTGCTCTGGAGTTCGGACCCAATCACAGAAGAAGCAAGATGTGACTGCCCCACTGAATAAGGTACTGAGCCACATGGCTAACATAGATAAGAATAATGGGCTAATATAAGTTGTAAGAGTTAATAAGAAGCCTGAGCTAATGGGCCAATCAGTTTATAGTTAATGTAGACCTCTGTGTGATTTCTTTGGGACTTAACAATTGTGGGAACTGGGGAGGACAGAAACCCCGACAACAGACACCTATGTATGGAGACTTCGTGAAGTCCACTGTTTTGTATGCCAACCTAAAAATGAGGAAAAAGAGAATTATCAATGAAGAATAGTAACTATTACTGGTATTTTAAAGTATTTTTTCTTTGATATTTATAGACATATAATATGTTTATACATTTAATCAACATGTATTCATTGAAAACCTATGATGAATAAAAAATTATTAATTTCTTAGGAAATATTACTGTGACTAACACAAGTAAGATTCTTAATTCTTAGATGTAGTTTTTAATTTTTTTGTTGTTTGACACTTTATGTATTTGTATGATAAAATGTAGTTATTTTCATGCCTCATAAGCCTATCTTACCCCACTATCCCTTACAGGAACCCATTTTCTCAACAATCCTCTCCTATTTTCATGCCTTTTTCTCATGTATGACCCTCCTAATGTGGGATGTCTGTCTTATTGCATATGTGTTGCTTTTATTGATTGATGAATAAAGCTGTTTAAGACAATGACTTAGCAGATTAAAGCCAGGCAGGAAATCAGAACAGATATGGAGACAGAGAGAGAGAGTAGGCAGAGTCAAGGGGATGCTATGTAGCTGCCAAATCAGAGAGATTCTGGAACCTGATTGGTAGTAGGCCATAGTCTTGTGGTAATACACAGATTAATAGAAATGGGTTAATTTAAGATGTAAGAGCTAGCTAGGAACATGCCCAAGCTATTGGCAAACAGTATTGTAATTAATATCCTTTCTGTGTGATTATTCAGGTTTAGGCAATCGGGAAATGAACGAGCAGTCTCCATTTACATCCACTTGTAGGTTTTTTTTTTTTCTCTTTGGGGCCTGCCACTCAGCTCCAAAACAAACACATGGAGACTTATTCTTACACATGAATATCTGGCCTTGGCTTGGCTTTTTTCTCGCCAGCCTTTCTAACTTAAATTATACCATTTTTCTTTAACTATGTTTTGCCTCTGGACTTCTTAACTATTTTTAATTCTATATATCTCTTTTTTTCCTTAATCCGTGTTTGGTTGTGTGGCTGGCCCCTGGCATCCTCCTCTTCTCCTTTTCCCACTCCTAATTACTCTCCTCCTTCTTCTCTCAAGTCTGGATTTCTCCCCCTGTTATTCTCTCTGCCTGGAAGCCCTGCCTATCCTTTCTTCTGCCTATTTATTGACCATTCAGCTCTTTATTAGACCAATTAGGTGTTTTAAGCAGGGAAAAAAAAAACAGCTTTACAGAGTTAAACAAATGCAACATAAAAGAATGCAACACACCTTTGCCTCTTTAAAGATAAATTCCACAGCATAAACAAATGTAATGCCATTGTGGTCTTGTAACAAATAAAGCTTGCCTGAAGATTAGAGGGCAGAGCTATCCAGTAGTTAACCATGGAGGTTTGGAGGTCTGTACAGACAGACAGGAAGTGATATGGATGGGCAGAGAGATGAATATAAGGAGATAGGAGACAGGATGTCTGCCTCTTTTCAGCTGAGGAGTTAGGAAAGGTTAAGAGTTGACTGTGATTTGTCCCTCTGTTTCTCTGATCTTTCAGCATTGACCCCAGTATCTGTCTCTGGATTTTTACTATTAAGACCAATTAGAACTTGTGCAGCAATAATACATATTAAATTAATGCTCCACAGCACCCTCTGAGTTTAATTAATTAGTGACAACTGAAGAGAACTTGGCAGGGGCTAGTGGCTTACATTCTCTTTTCTGTGTTTTCTTGGAAAATGAGGATGTTACTTTCATCTAGATACTGAAAGAGGATCTCCTCCTCCCTCTCTCTCACATGAAGATCTTATGGCCTGTGTCAGGGGTGATCTTCCTCTTTGTATTGTTTCTCAGATGTCAACATGCCTCATCTTGGGGTACAATGTTCTACATCTCATCACACTGCTTCACAAAGAATGCAGTATGAATAGGATGAATTGCTCTCCCACCTAGTCTCTGGGAGTTGGAGGTGTATGCATTGTTTCAAGGTGTACCACTGCCTTGAGTCATAAAGATGAGAAGTTCCTGAGTTTAACAAGTGCCATGGACAAGCCCTGGTGAAGACTCACTTTGGCCTTCACTCCACAACTTCTCATTAGCAGCCTTGAAATGGCTTCAGATTTTGTTTTGTGAACTCTGACTTCAGTTCATATTAGACCTTCTTCTCCATTGCAAATAGTAATTCTTCAGTTAATCTATTCTCATTACTTTGATGTCCTCCTTGTTACCTATGGCAGTAATCAAACGACGGAAATCAAACTATTTCCAAATTGAATTAATTTGATCACTTTGCATTAACCTGTGAATTGAAAGAGAGAAAGAGAAAAAATTCCAGACATGTAGTCTTAGGTTTCAGACTTAGACTGTCTGAAACTATCATAAACTATGTCTTGCATGATAAGAATCCAGAAGAGCAAGGGCAGTGCCACAGAAAGCAATGGCAAACCTTAAAGACAGAGGAGACTTTGTTCCAGTTCCTTGTTCTAGTTTTAAAATTTCCATTGTCTGAGTATCCATGTTTTTTTCTTCTCATTTGAGAATAGTAGAACTAACACACATGCTTACATAGAATTCTCAGAAGTCTGAGATGAAATGAGGAAGCACATGTACTGAAGAGTAAAAAGACAGAGTAATTATGAATAAATATTTTCTCCTATATATTTTTAATCCATGACAAGCCTCAGAGAGAATCATTTGTTGTCTGTTGCTGGAATAATGTCCTTTTGATACTTGCCTATGGTTTCCTCCATTAGGCAATGAGTTTTTGTGGATAACCCTCTGCAAGCATTGCTGGTTCCTCCAGTTATTAAGTATTTTATATATATATATATATGTATATGTATATATATATACATATATATATTTAAGGAATGCACACATCCAAAGGTGTGTGCACACATCCATAGATGTGTGCATGTAAGCAGAATTCTAACAAACCAATGATGAGCTCAAGAAACCAAATTTCTTAACAGTTTACATAGGCCATACCAATGTCAATTCGATGGGGGAGCATAGTTAAACACTTTAAGATATCAATCTATGTATCAGTCATAGTATGTATCAGCTTTCTTTAGAATTTACAGCCTCAAAAACAGGATCTAGAGGCGAAAAATGGGAAATTACTCCAACATGGTTTTCATTTCCTGCTTTGGACACTGGCTAGACTACTTATGCTGAACTCTATAAACCTCAGCAAAGAGCTGTTTCAGGGTTTGGTTAAGAGATCCTCATCCTGGAAGTTATTAAATTGGAAAGAACATTCAAGCGCTCTGCCTACTGAAGCCCTCCGAAGCAATGAAATATCACTCTCATCCAGAGAATCTAGATGAAGATGGATATACTCAATTAGACTTCAGGACTCGAGGCATCCACAAAAGACCCGAAGGATCAGAAAAAGGTATTTATTTTCTTTCTGTGTATAGAACTTTCATTCTTATCAGCAGAAGTGGAGATGTGGAGAGACTCTGGATTTGAAGGTCTTCCTGATACACACACAGACACAGATACACACATGCACGTGCACACGCGCATGTGCACACACACACACAGACACACACACTGATATGTAGTTTTTAAGACTGATGGAAATCATCAGAAGATTCTTTGCATGATCATCAAACTGCTTTTTTCTGGAAACTACTCAACAATGCCCACAGATTGCTTTTGGTTTGTGCCAGGTAAAAGGACTATTCTATTCTTCAGCCACAGAGGTTCCATCAGTGGGAAGTGGGGCTGGTAACGTGAGTGATAGACAAAGGAATTTTAGTGAGTTGCATGTTGCCTGTCTCATAATAAATTGTAAGGGGAACAAGAAACTCAAAATATTGTAAATGAACCTGTACAGTTTTACAATATATAGTGCCAAAGGGGTGGGAGATGAAATCATAGGGGATTGCATGGTAAATAAAAAGTGAATACATCTTTGGTTAAATCCAAAGAGTAGCCAGGAGTCACAGAGTTTTAAATCATAAATCTGATATACTTTTATGGGAAGAAACTAATTTGAATCTTTAAAAACTAGTTGTTTTAAAAACTGTTTATCAGTGATGAAAATCTTATGCTAGATGAAAATGTTTCATTAGCAGGAGGACAGATCTTAAATTGGGAACAGTACAAGATGTAAGGAAGCTAAAGGATCTATCTTCTCACAGGGTGGGTGCTTTACTCTTTCTCTGGGTCTCCTATTGGGCATCTCTGTGACTTTAGCTACTGCTGTTGGTGTGGTAAGTGTAATACAAAATCAGTTCACTGTTGTCATTAAGGAAGAAGTGACTCACAGATTCTGACATCACAATTTGCTTTCTTCTGCTTTTGGGTGCTCACATTATGCAATTATTTTCCTCTTATAACCACTTACACAATTCCTTTCTTGTGCAATTTGCTTAGAAAATGGTAGAAAAAATTGGGTTGAAAGAGGCAAGGCTTATGTGCTTGTACGGTGCAAACTATGAAGTGCTCGCAATTGCTGAAAAGGCTGTTTCTGTGCGTGCTGAAAAGGGTATTTCTGTGCATTTTTACATAACTTACTCCAAACAATAGTATTTTAAGTTGGTATTGATCCAATTTCACAAATGGAAATAAAAAAATAAAAAGAAGGGGATGGAGAAAATAATTTGTCCAAATGGTGCACTAAACAAATGAAAAAGGAAAGCTACCCTTAATAATTGTTTCTGTTTCTCCTATAGAAAGCTGTTCCCTCAATGAACAAGTAGAATTTCAGGGAATGAATAATGTCCAGATCTGCAGAGCAGCACGTGAACCTGAGATTGAGGACTATACAGATGGCAAGGCGTAGTCACGGAGTTTTAAATCCCACAACTGATACACTTTTATGGAAGAGATTAATTTGAATTTTTAAAAACTAGCTGCTGGTATATCAGTGAAGGAAAACATATGCTAGATGATAATGTCCCATTAGCAGGAGATAGATCTTAAAATGAAAACAGTATAAAATATACAGGATGCTAAAGGATGATAACACAGCTGAAGCAACTGAAGAAAGAGATATCGTGAAGCTGGGGGACAATGGAGACTCATAATACAAGATTAGACTCTCAGGAGACTCGACTATACTGGCTGATGATTCCTTTGGCACTGTCCCCATTTCTGTGTGCTGAGCAATTAAAGGGCTCCACGGACTTTCCTTATTTTCTTTCTCCTCTCTCTGCCTTTTAGGAAGCCAGGCTTCATATCCTCCTTGGCAGCCTATTGTGGTGGCTTTGGGAGTCCTGTGCTTGGTTGCACTAGTGGTTGCTTCAGTCCTGGGTGTCCTAGGTGAGTATGGATGAGGGAGATTAATGACAGTCACAGACAATTAATCTGTATATTATTCCCATTGAGTTTCTGCTATTAATTTCCATTTCACATATAGAGGACTGGAGAGACTGGAAGACTGACTATTCCATTGTTATAAATTAGTGGTGGTATCATGAGCGGAAATGTAGACAATCTGCTTAATAAAACATATGTTCTCTGCTATATTGCTCTACTATTCGACATGAATGGCTTAATTTTTTTAAAGAGGAATTTAAAGAGTAAGTTAATGGAGGGGAACTTGCAGAGCTGGAGAAAGAAATACAACATGCTCTTATTTTCCCTAGGACATAGTTACATTAAAAGGGTTGTGTATAATGTTGTGAGCCTTGTGATATATGGAGATTATCTTACAAATGATCTTTACTAAAAAAATTCTTGACTCTACCAAGTATTTCCTGAGACACTTAAAAAAGAACTAAGCAGTTATTTTGTGAGGGATGAATAGATCTCTTTAGTTTTCTATATCTCATGAATCCTGTGTCAATACAGTTGTACGATACCTTATGAGAGTTTTCATTACTCATAATTAGTCAAATCCTTATTAAGTACAAAAAAATCTATGTATTACATGCTGGGTAATTCTCAAAGAGCTTTCATTTTTAAATAATAGTAGAAAGAAAAAGGAGTGTTATTGTCATTGAATTATTATTATTTCAAATCTTTTATAATTCCAGTTAGATCTATGTCATTTCCTTCTTGCTACCTTCTGCATAGAGGTTACTAATTTCTTTCTATATATTTGATCAATCATCCATGAATCAATCATCAGACTCATCTTTTATCAGAAACATATCAGTAACATTGATTTATCCTTAATCATAGATATCCCCTATGAGCGTTTATAAAATTTGACTGCTGGAATTTCAGTTTTTAAACACAGCAGAGTGACTTTCTTTTTTCTGTTATCATTATTGTTCGTGAAATATGAAGCATTTTGGAGATTCAATTCAGGGAGAAATCCAGAGGAGAAAGAAAACTTCCCGTCAAGAAATAAGGAGAACCACAAACCCACAAAATCATCTTTAGATGAGAAGGTGGCTCCCTCCAAGGCATCCCAGACTACAGGCAAGGCCTGAACTAATGGAGCAATGGAATCCTGGATTCCAGAGGTCATTTCCTGGTGCTGAGGCATGGGGGTGGGGAAGATGTTTACACCCAATAACAGTTTATTCAAAGCAAACATGTTCCTTAGCGTAACACACATCCTGTCAGATGCCTGATATCAAAAGTCCTCAGTTCTTCCAAAAAGGATCAGTAACTGTTTTTGTCTCTGGCTGTGTGTTGAAATCTACTGGATATAATATAATTTTATGCAAAGGAAAAGGCAGTATTCAGTACTTGTAGGGAACTGATATTTTTACAGTGATATTGTTATAATAAGATAGACATAAGGGGAAAAGTGAAGAAGGGACACTAAAGACAAGAGTGTGAACACTAATAAGAATATGCAGATGAAATGGACCTGATGCATACATCACTAAAAACTCTGGCTAAATGCATTCAATCATATCTTTGAATTGAGTTTTCTAACAATTTTTCTGTACTCTGCCTGTGTTTCTGATTGGATCATAATTGATCGACAATATTTTCCCTTCATTATTCCATCTCTGGACTTACCTACCCATCATTTTTAGCTAATGAAACATAAAAGAGTCTTCAAAATATAAATAATTACATCTATGCCTCTCCATAACATGAATTGGGTGAACTGGAGCTGCTGTGTACAGCAATTGATTTTGAATATATTTGCTTTAGGGAGGAGCAGTAGAGAAAAGGAGTCTGGGATGAGATTTGAAGTAATGGAAGAGATAAGTTTAGTTGTCAACTTAAGCACAGTAATTACTCAATTTATTTTAGATTAAAATTTTGTTATATGCATGAGTGTTTTGCTTGCATATATGTCTGTGTACTTCTTGAATGCCTGGTACCCTCAGAGGCCAGAAGACTGTGTCAGATCTCCTGGAATTGGAATTGTAAATGGTTGTGAACTGTCATGTGAGTGCTAGGAATCAAACTCAGGTTGTCTGGAAGAGCAGTTAGTACTGTTAACCACTGAACCAACTCTTCAGTCCCTAATTTCAATTTCTTAATCAACAAAGAGATTTTTATAAATTTTGTAAAACTACTGTCTAGTTTGAGTTAAAAATTAGATATGTGTTAATTATGTATATGTTGATGAAAGCTCATCATTAGGTATTGGTGAAAATGCACTAAAAGAATTAGTTGATACATAGTGGACTTCACGATATAATCTTTTCTTTCCAGGACATTTTTCTGGGCCTTGCCCCCCTAACTGGGTCATACACGAGAAGAGCTGTTATCTATTTAAGATGTCACAAAATTCCTGGGCTGGAAGTAAGAGACATTGCTCCCAGTTAGGTGCTCATCTACTGAAGATAGACAACTCAAAAGAATTTGTAAGCACAAACTTCTACTATAACTACCTGTGGTCTATGTTCAGCAGAGCAAGAGAGATTCTTGGATGATCAGTGTTAATATCATTGTTCTATGTAATCACATAATTATGCAGTAGGCATGGAAAGTACATAATACATTATTTTAATTTTAATTAATTAATTTGAAAAGGGATCAAATTTTACTTTAAAATAAACAATTTCAGGTCTTGCAAGGTAGTAGTTGCCACCAAACTGGACTTGATTTTGATCCCCCGCATGCATATAATGGAAGGGAAGAAATGACTTCTACAAATTGCCCTCTGGCCTCCACATGAGTACTGTGGCATGCCACACAACACAATGCACTAAACAAGTGAATGTAAAAATATTAAAACAAATAATTTATAATAAATTTTACGATTGCTTGAATATAGTAGTATGAGTTCTTAACTTTTGTATAATTACACTTCAGTTTTCAAAGTTGAAGTACAGGTGAAAAATTGTCCACTTGTCATTTTAATTATCAAGAAAGAAATCAACAATGATTTCTTTATATATATAATATATAAAATATAATATACATTTATATACATTTATGAATTGTTTGTTCTTTGCAAAATACTAAGAAAGGCAAAGAGTTGGTTTTCTTCTTCTTTTTTTTTTTCCGAGACATGTTTCCGTCTTAGCCCAGACAGACTTGGAACTCACTGTGTAGCCAATATTGACTTCAGATTCCTTCTAAGTGATATAGAGGTTTAAAAACTAACACTCCAATACATAGTTGAAAAGAGAAACAAGAGTTGTTAATAGTTAAACATCATGTAGTAATAACAAATAACCTGAGAGCTGAGAGGTTGTCCTGTTAACAAGAAATTGTGTAGAATCAGAAGGACTTATCATGCATGTTGTAGAAACAGGAGACAAACCACACATGTTGTAGAAACAGGAAAACATACCATACATGTTGTAAAATCAAGAGGATGTACAATGCATGTTGTAGATAGAAATGGGATGCTTTACATATGTGTTGTAGAAACAGGAGGATGTACCATGCATGTTGCAGAAGCATATTTACCATCCAGAAGACTTTGATTCAGAATATCTGTGAGAAGGGAACAATGGAAAGCATCCCGCAACATTGTCCCTCTGTACACTCTATCTTCACCACTCCATTTTTATCAGTCTATAATGCTATACCCAATAGCTTCAGTTCTTGCTAAAGTTAACAAAAGCAGGAATATACCAAGGAAGAGAATCATAGTAGAAATCCATGTGGCCTCTAATACAAATCTGTAATTGGCAAAGAATCATCTCATCTCTGTGACCAATTCAAGCCTTCAATGAAACCTGAATTATTTATTCATAAAACATGCAGTACAGTGCTAGGGATGTGATCTGTGGTAGAGTGCTTACGTGGCAATTTCCAGACTGTGGGTCTTACTCCCAGCACTGTGTTTCTTGGCAAAGCTAGTATGAATTTATATTTGCAACTTGCACAAAAACTAATGGCCTATTTCCCATGAAACTTCCAGGGAACTGGACCTCATTCGATGTTGTGAGGTTTGTTGAATGGGGTGGAATATTGATATAATAAGCCTGTTTTTCCCCATTGGTTTATAAAAGAACTTATATGCATGTGCATATGTGTGTGCAAATGTGTGTGATGTATGTGTATGTGTGTCTTATGTGTATGTGTGTGCACACATGTGTGTTGTGTGTATATATGTGTGCATGTGTGTACTGAACCTACAGAGCTAGGCTCACAACCATCTTGATGTAGGTGGATCTTCTGTCTATGTGTTACTTTCATTGGTTAATTAATAAAAAAAACTGCTTGGCCTGATAAATTAGAACATAGGTAGGCAGGGAAGACAGAACAGAATGCTGGGAAAAAGGGAAGTGAGGCAGACACCATAGCTCTCCTCTCTGAGATGGATGCAGGTTAGAATCTTCCCGGTAACCCACCACTTCATGGTACTACACAGATATTAGAAATGGGTTAATCAAGATGTGAGAATTAGCCAATAAGAGGCTGGAACTAATGGGGCAAGCAGTGTTGAAAAGAATATAGTTTCTGTGTAATTATTTTGGGTAAAGCTAGCCGTGCGGGACCCGGGCAGTGGGAAAGCAGGTGCTGTTCCTTCAACAGCTAGCCTCAGGATTCTCCTGTCCTCACCCCCAATAGTACAAGGGCTAAGGCATACATGAATATATCTGGTTTTTAACATGAATATTGAGAACTTAAACCCAGGTCCTTGTGTGTTTTTAGCAAACACTCTTTCCCACTGAACAATTCCTTAGCCCACATTCTTTAGGAATATTATGATTTTACTCTTGATGGGAAGATTGACAATGACTTTAAAATGAGGACGTACATCTCTCTGGACATTCAACGATATACAAAGATTGACAGTCCTCTCTCGATTGTCATCTTACATTACATCCCCTTTTAAAGGGACTTATTTGTCTCTAAATGCCTATAGCATTGTCTTGGGTTCCTCCTGATGTGTGTGTATGTATTTTTGTTTTACTACAGGAGTTCATTGAAAGACAAACATCTTCTCACCATATTAATTCATTTTGGATTGGCCTTTCCCGTAACCAGACTGAAGGACCTTGGTTCTGGGAGGATGGCTCACCATTCATTCCCAACTCGTAAGTTTCTGTGTAGGCACACATGGAAGTCTGCCATACAATTAAGAACCTGCTTCTCTGGTCATATATGAGAAAAAGGACAAGTTATGGTGGAGGGGGAGGGAGAAAGGAAGCTGGGAATGGAAAGAAAAAGGTGGAGGAAGGATGTAGAGAATGGTCACCTAATGCTGCTGATTCAGGTCCAGGTGAGGAGAAGTGCTGCTGTTCACTGCACTTTTGATTAAGAACATGCATGGGCTTTGAGGTCAGACCTCACTCTGAGGTAAAGACTAACCTACTCACTGGACATGTGACATTAGACAAATCTCCATACTTCTTTGAGTGCCACTTTCTTTATCCAAAATTGAGGATAGAAAGAGTAACTCCCTTAATTAAATTCAATTTAATTTTTAAAAGATATTTTGATTTACTGATGCTCCCTTTTCTTTATTTTTTATCACTTCTTTGGTTAATGTCAGTCCTCATATTTTTTTTTATCACCTTCCATCTAATTTCTTTGTACCAAATTGAATTTTCTCTCTAACTTCTTATATTGGATGCTCATTATCTCCAGTCTTTCATTGTTGTGGTCATTTGATTCAAAATGCTTCTGATTTCCATTGTTAATTGTTCTTTGATCAATGAGTTACTTAGAAATAAATTCTTCAATTTACAAATATACCTGTGCTTCTAACATTCTTACTTGTCCTTTAGACTTCATACTTATTTCCTTTGTGGTCAGAGATCACACTTCACGTGTTGACAATTCCCTCTGCCAATGCAGAGATTTGTATTAGGAATACCCACATGGGTCCTCCTATATTTCTTTGAGAACTTCACTTGACATTTTGAAGCCATATTAATAGGCATATGTAGACTTAAAATTGTTGTATCTTCCTATTAGCTATCACCGCCTTTCTCTTCCTTTCTTCCTTCCTCCCTCCCTCCCCCATCTTTTTTCATTTCTTCTTATGATATTGAATATTGTTTTGACCTTTGTGTTTATTTCCAGTTTACCTGTTGCTATTTGACACGTGATTTATTTTAAATTTTGTTGTCTATAATTTAGCTCAGTTCTTTTGCAACTCAATTCCTGCCACTAATTAGTAACTCTTATTTTGCTTAGAATAATCTCAGTACTAATTATTTCCTCCAAGAATCCACTTAGCACAGTTATTTTAAGATCTGTATCTGCTAACTCTGTGTGCATTTTATTTTTTCCTGTGCTTCATTCACGTTTTTTTTTTTCTTAAATACCTAATTGTGTTTGACAAGTGTTTATTAACATTGCATGTTGGCTCCTTAGGGTTTTCTGTATCAATCTGAATTTCACAAAGTAGCATTTAATTTGCTTCCTGTAGGTAATGGTGACAATGCAAAGCCCACTCCCCACCCCTGGTGTCACATCAACAGTGCTTAGCTACCTCACTTATACTGATCCAAGCCAAAGAGATTCATGAACAATCCACAGAACGTGCTTCTTCCTCGTCTGAAGTCTTTGTTCATCTTGATTTGTTTTCCAACTACAAGCATGGAATTAGATGATTCTCTGCAAATTCACAAAATGGGCTTAACATTTTAAAATGTTACTACTTCTTAGATTCCAGCATGGCAGTGACTTAATCTGTGCTCCAAAACTACCTGAATGTCAGGGAATTTTTCAGAAAATCCTGATTAAAATTCTCCCTGAGGCCTGAGTCAAGGTGGTGGATCTTAGCCTCCATCATTTGCAGAGCAGTATTTCTCAGTCTACTAACCCCAGGGTCTAGAAGAAGCAGCCAGCAAAGGGAAATGGCATGAGGTGGTGACTTTTGCACTACGGCCCAATGATGTTCCTTGAGTGTGACTAATTGGCATGGCTCTTTATTTTAAGCACCTATTAAGAGTAGCATTCCTTAGGGTAAAATCATCTTCTTACCTTAAATATAGAGACAAGTCAATTGCCATTTGAATATAAATACAACCTAAAATAAAGATACCCTTTCTAAGAATTTAGATGCCTCAGAAGTGTTTTTAGCAATGTCCTTAAACTTTCTAACTCCATCAGGTTTTTCTGGGTCTCTGATTGTTTGAAGTACCTCATTATATATTCTTTTAACAGGTTTCAAGTCAGAGATACAGCTTCCAAGGAAAGCTTACTGCACAACTGTGTATGGATTCATGGGTCAGAGGTCTTCAACCAAATCTGTAATATTTCCACATTCAGTATCTGTGAGAAGCAACTATAAATGTAAGAATGGAGATGAAGAAGAGATAAGAATGTGAGAATGTAAGGATGGCACACACACACACACACACACACACACACACTTTGACCACCATCACCACCACCACAACCAATAACAACAACAGAACAAGAGAGACAAATATTGAAAATCAGAGTGAATAATGAAATACTATGAGATCTTGGTAAATTTTGCCTTCAGCTGAAAACTTGAATGAAGAAGCTGAGGCTTCTGTACTTGCCAGCTGCATAAAGAGGATAGTATTATCTTCCAGTTAGTAAGCCACAAGACGTGGAGTGAGGCAGCTAAGAAATACAGAGAATTAGTGAACATGATGTTCCTAGACCCAAATGGAGCAATCACAACAAAGCCCCTATATCTGTCAAGGATTTCAGTGGAGGAGGAGCTGAAGACTGTAACAGCCAGAGGACAAGGATGCCTGCTGCTAGTGTTTTCTAGTCAAGACTTAGAAGTTATAATCATGAAATATCAACAATATGATCTGTTAAACAAGACCTGTGTGATGATAACTTTAGTTGGTATGCCAGTATTGATTAGAAATTTTACAAGGTCCCATCTTCCACATAAAAGAACCAGAGGTGATTAATGATTCAGAAAAGAGGGAAGAGCTCTTTCCAGGAACAAGCTTCCTGATGAGATACTGAACCCCAAGAAGTCAACACTAAACACATGCACAAACCAGTAACACTAAATGGACTAGTAGGCAATATACATATACCTACATATACACACACATATGTTACTCAAAATTGTCACTGGAGTGTACACTGTGTTAGTATGATTTTCTCAATGTCTATCAGTATATCAGACACGGGTAGAAGGTATAATGTACTTCTAAATTTATAAAGAAATGAGGGAAGAAAATCTTCACTGTAAATAGAGCCGTTATTTTCATCCACTTTATCACGATTAAAATGATCATCACCCTAAAACAGAGACTCTGACTTCTCCCTTGACTCCATAACCCCAGAGAGACTGCCCACCATATCTCTGATAGCAGAACCTGGTGCAACGTGATATCATAGAGGGGCTGCACTTACAGGAAGCATTCTCCTTAAATATTATATTTTGAAAGATAAATTGTATCTGATAGTGGATATTTAAAAAGCATGCAATCAAGATTAGTGTCTTGAAGCACAGAACATGTTTTGTCTTTTTCATGACATACTATTTTGCAGTTAACAACTGATTCTTTAGTCATTTCCTTTCAAAAGGATGATTGGAATATGAGCGTGTTTCCTGGTGTGATCTGTCTTGATAGCTTCTAAGCATCTCCATTAACACTGCTCAGATTTCCAGTGGGGATTTCCAAGTTTTCGTGCTGGGAACCCATTTGTAGTTTCCTCGGGCTGATTCATATGTGGGCAGAAATGGTGCTAGTTCCACTGAATTGTCCACTTAAAAATGATTGATTTTATGTAACTTTCACCTAGATTGCAAAACTGTTTATTTGAGTATATCTGGCCTCTGAATAACCTGCCTACGTGTAGCAATCACTAGCATAATTTGCCTCCTCCCCAAAAGGGTTAATTAGTTTGATACTAGGTAGGGAATATGTATACAAGATATTTCTACATTAAAACATAAATTTGGATTCTTGAAGATTTTTGAAAAATCTGAGGAAAACACATTTTTGTGAAGTTTGCACTCATCTTTTAATATTCAAATTTGAATTATCAGAGTCTGAAAATACTGTAGAATGGACAGAGATAAATCTGAGGAGGAACAGAGGTAAGTCTGAGAGAAGTGTGATTAATTGGCTCAAGTAGTTAGTTAAAGCACAAGATGGAATTTAGAGAAGATTTGAATATTGTGTATATGTACACATGAACTCATGTGTATGTGTATATGTGTGGATGCTCACTTACCTGTGCACACTTAGAGACCATCACTGTCACCCACTATCACTCTCCACCATCTTCTTTGTTGAGACATAGTCTTACTGTCGCATGCTGGCTGGCCAACCAGTTCCCAGATTCACCTGTTTCTCCATCTCACCCAGCTCCGGCACTGCAGATGTGGGTCATTGTAAATGGTTTCTATGTGAATTCTCCATACTTACACAACATCATCTACTGAGCCACATTTCCAGGCTATTGTGTGTTGCGGGAGGTCTTCCCGCCCCTCCAACCAATAGCTGCTGAGATACCAGCCCATTGGGGCGTGGTTTCTCTCCCTTCAAAAGGCTTCTATTTCCTTCCGCTGGTCTCTTGACTTCCTGTTCGGCTGGCGATTAGTCTCGCTTCAGATTGCGAAACGTTGCTGGGATCGTGATCTGTAAGTTTTTCCTCTTTAAATAAAATACCCTATATAATAATCATAATGGTGTGGATTGTTGGATTACGCCTTCACTGGCTGCCCAACGTGTGGACAACTGAATCCATCAGAAAGCCTGGGAGAAAAGGAGAAAAGAGAAACATGTTTTCTTGGTAGCAGCAGTTTCTCGGTTCTCCTCTGCTTGCTAGAGGCAAGCATGCGCTCTCATCTAAGAGAGGCTTTCCTGACTCAGCTTTAGCTGCAAAACCCTGCAGCTCATTAAGAGGTCCTGCCACGAAACCCTTAAACGGTATTGACGAAAGCTGAACGCATGCTTTTCGGTTTTCAGCCTTAGCAGGAAAAAAGCTGCGCTGTTTAAAAATGCCGGCTTTCTGGGCCATCCTGCCAGGGCAACTCTGACTGTTTGAGGCAGGAGGGCCGGCTACAGAGAGAGGACTTGAGTGTTGTCTGTTGTAGCTTGCTGGCTGGCAGGGACCTTGAAACACTTTAGAACTTGTGGCACTGAACGCTCTGTGGCTGGTACCTCAGCCACAAGGTTGGAATGGCAGAAAGCTAAGGAATGGACTGGATCTAGCTGGCAAAGCCACGCCTTTAGTCCTACTGAGATTGCTTGGTAAATTAAAGACTTATGTGGTCAGAAAAACAGAGAGAGATACAGTAAAAAGAGATTCAAAGATAAAGAAAATTTTTAAATGGTTTACACTGTGTTAAAAATATATGCAAGCTAAAAGTAAGTTTTTAAGAGTAAAAAAAAATGAAAGAAAAAGAGAAGTTGGTTGTGGTAGTACACGCCTTTAATCCCAACACTTGGGATGCAGAGGGAAATTGACCTCTGTGACTTCAAAGTGTGGTAGCACACACCTTTAATCCCAGTGCCTAGAAGGCAGAGACAAACAGATCTCTGTGAGTTCGACCGGACAGGTGGTGGCGCACGCCTTTAATCCCAGCACTCGGGAGGCAGAGGCAGGCGGATCTCTGGGAGTTCGAGGCCAGCCTGGTCTACAAGAGCTAGTGCCAGGACAGGCACCAAAGCTAACAGAGAAACCCTGTCTCGAAAAACCAAAAAAAAAATATAAATAAATAAAAAAATAAAAAGCTAACAGTAAAAATAAACGAAATAGAGGTTAAAACAAAGCTATACAAAGATGGAAAATACACAGAGAATGTTGATACTGTATGCTATTATGCTCTGTTTGAATTGTTTGAATGCTGAGGAAGGAGCAAGAGCTGCTAAAAGATATTTGATTATAAATGCTGCTAAACTAACCCAACACAGATATTGTGAAAATGCCTTGACTTTGGAATTTGGATCTAAGGACAAAATACTTTGGAAAGGAGTTTCTTGTTTTGTTTTCACAGAGGACGAGATCCTGTTCATTTCTTCTATTCCGATATGGTATGATGGACCACGCCCTCCTGAAGGATTGCTGTGAACGCCTTCAGAAAATTGCTTTGCTCAACTGCCAACTGAGATGAAACTAGCACACAGGTTATACCATGAAAGACCCAATTAACGACGCCCCCATTCAGCAGGAAGCAGTTTGGAGAGAAAACTGCGCCCATGTTCCCAAATATGGTTTATAAGTGTTCTTTTACATTTAAAGGGGGAAATGGTATAGGTATGAATAATTTGCATTGATGTGGATTTTGCTTTAGTGATTTAAATTTAAGGTCAATTTTGTTATATGTATCTGTATTTCTGATCTTGATTAAGGTATTGTGATTGTGTAGTTCACTTAAAAATGTAATGTATATAGGTTGTTAATGGATAATCATCGATAATGGTCAAGCTTGTAGTTATGTTAGTTAGATTTTCTAGATATATATAGATATATTTTAGTTAGATAGGCATTCTTCATATCTTTCAAAGACTACAAAATAGGACATTTAATGTTTTAATAACTAAGGACTTTTCATGACAATGAGACACGTCTGCTCCTGGCAGCACCAATCTACTTCAGGAAGAAGATGGGCATCGAAGAGGATCCTTATGGAGTTTGATAGCCATTTGGGCAAGAAACTGTTCTTGCCTGGACTATTGCATAAACTGGAAACAGAGAACCCACAGAAAGAGGAATACTGAACTTGCCTAAAGGTGAGATGATCTTTCGGGGTTCCTGATTCATGAAAGAGTCTGCAAGACATTCTTCAGGGACAAGCAGATAGAGACTGCCTTTGAAATTTCCTGCTTTGTGGAATGTCTGCTGAAAACTATGGGCCTGTAGGCCGAAGATTGATGCTCCAACGGTACAGAGGAACTTTGGGTGACTGTACAGGCAGTGAGATGTCTCTGTCATTTCTAGAGTTTGAACGTTGCTTATTTCTTGTTTGCTTAGGTGATATTGTATCTTTCTGGAGTCTTTGATGGAATTAAGAATAGTTAGTTATAGTTATACTTTTCCTTAGTTATGATAACGATTATTGTAATTTTTACTTGATAACTGTTTTATGTAATTTTGCTATGTTAAAGTTAAGGCCTTTCCTTTTTGTTTAAACAGAAAAAGGGGAAGTGATGTGGGAGTGTCATATACCAATCTGTATATCAATCTATTGATTTCATTGGATAAGCAATAAATAAACTGCTTGGCCCAATTGGTTAGAACATAGGTGGGAGGAGTAAACAGAATAGTATGCGGACAGGAAGAGGAAGTGAGCTCAGAGAACGCAGCTCCGCTCAGAGAAGCCAGACGCTCCTGTCTAGCGGGCAGACAGGATGGCCCAGCTCTCTGAGGCATGCTCGCGATGAAGCTCCGACCGACCCAAGATGGAAGTAGGCTAGAATCCCCCCGGTAAGCACACCTTGGGGTACCTACATAGATGATTAGGAATGGGTTAAGAGGTTGAAGTTAATGGGCCAAGCAGTCTTTAAATGAATATAGTTTGTGTGTTGTTATTTCGGGCTTAAGCTAGCCAGGCGACCGGGGTGTTGGGGACACAACCCCAACGCCCCAATTTCAACAATTGTGAATTTTTTTTTAAATTTTAGTTTTGATTTGATTATTGTTTTTTTCTGGGCCCCTGGAATTGGACAGATAAGTTCAAGAAACTGTCATCATAACAAAACAAAACAAAACAAAACACCTAAGTCTGGATGCTGAAATCAAGATTTCCTTACTAGGAACAGGCAGCTGAGAAATCCCCTAGTGTGTAGATAAAGGATCAAGTAGAACCAGAGCTATGGTAGAAAGGAAATTGTTCAAGGTGGTCCAGGGTATATTTTTACCTAATATGCTGACAGTCTGTTTACATGAGAACTTACATATCAATGTAAATATGAACAAAAATGCATGTATTTGTCTAAGGAACAGATTTATGACAGCAACTGCTGGCTGAACTCAAGTCTGAAGGATGAATCCCAGATGGTTAAATTTAAGAAAACATCGACTGGGGGAGTCCTGTGTTTCCTTGCCTTGAGGAGTTGTTCCTAATCTTTAGCTCTATCTCCCTACAGTGTGTTTCAAGCTTAGCAGGGTAGGTTTGTTAAACTGCTGCAGTGGATGGGCTAGCCAGTGCAGCGCTGGGAGCTCACACTGGTGGTGACAATGAGGGAAAGCTGGCAGACTGAAAAATGCAGCTACTAGCCAAGGCCTAGAACCAGGACTATGAGCTGGCCCACCCCAATATCCACCTCATCTATGAACTGCTGGAACATATGAAGTGGCTGGACCTACAGATCACTGACTCATTGCAAAGAACACTTACAAGTAAAGAAGTATGGACCAAAGGGTATACTGTATGATTCACTATGTCACAGTACAGCTTCCACAATGAGACTTCTATTTGTTTGTTTGGTTTGGGTTTTTTTTTTTTTTTGCCTTAAAATTTATTTGATTTGGGGGTGGGGAGGGAGGTTGCAAGGGCAGAGGATGGATATGAAGGGATGGGGAGCTAAATAGGATCCGGATGGATGACATGAAATCTACAAAGAATGTATAGAATGTTTTTTTTTTTTTTTTTAAATCTAATACAGTCATGTCAGGTCTCTACTAAAACCTCTCATTGATTTCTTAACATGTTTCTGAATAATAACAAAATATAATAGCAAAAGGAAGCTTTTTAAATCGTCTTTAAGACCTCATGTGCTCTACGTCCCTACCTCTGGTCTATCTACTTCTCCAGTCAGGATGCTGGCTTCTCTGCGGTGTCTCGGCCCCATCTGCATGTTTCCTTCTCAGAATCTCTGTGATTTCTCTTCGCTCTTTGAGTGAACCCCACTGAGATGGCTTAAGTGGATGAGGCATCCTCACCAGCCTTCTTCCATTACCTTCCTCGAGTTCTTTGGTCCTTTATATATTTGCCTCAACATTGACAGCAGTCAAATTTTCTCCATAGGATACAAGCTTTAAAAGAGCCAGTGGGTTTTAAATCCAAAAGGCCCTGTACCTACAGCATAGCGTGCTTAAAAATATTTTCATTGTTGCTGAAATAAATGTTTACAGAACACAGTACAAATTTCAATATATGTGGTCAAAAATTAGCAAGGATCTACTTGAATAACAGTAACTTGGTAAACCGTTCTGGTTACTGTTATATTGTTTTTTCATGAGACATAATTAGTGGAAATCCCTCTTATTTTCTTGCTCCATTTTTAATTTCTCTCCTCTCACACTCCCCTCACTCTGCCTCCTTTCCATCCCCTTATTTTTCATCCCTCCCTTCTCCTTCTACCCTTCTTCCCTTCCTTCCTTCCAGCCTCCTTGCTTCCTTTCCTCCTCCCCTCCTTTTATTCTTTTTCTTTCAACCTTCCTTTCTTCCTTTCTTTCGTTCTTTCTCTTCTTGTTTTTACCTTTTACAGAGTCTTTCTATAAATCCAGGCTGACTTTGAACTTGTGACCTGTTGCTCAGCCCCCTGAATTCTAGGTTTACAGATGTGTACTACCACAACTGCTCTGTGATTTTTTTTAAACATTCTAGCTTCTTAATACTTCAAGTTCTCTGCAGTGCACATACCTTGACCTTCAGAATTCGTACTGCCTCTTTCCTTCCACAGCATCCCAATACTCAACCCAATGCAAACAAACAGACACAAGTAACTCAATAAAGGGTTCCCGTTAATACTCTTCTTAAATATATAATAATAGGACAAGCAACATACAGTTTGAAACACGTGCTAATTCACAATCTGGTGGTCTCTTATAGACTCTGGCTGCCTTAACTCTGTTTCAACACTAGCTGATATTTAGTGTGCTTGTCTTAGACATTACCACACACACACACAAACACACACACACACACACACACACAATGTTTACTTGTATGACATCACTCCTTCTGCCATATGGCAGCCTCAGTACTTAGAGGATGCATCCCTCATCTCACTACTGAATTTGTTAGCACCTTGATCTCGAACCAGAACTATGAGAAATAATTTTTTTCATTGTGTATGAATTATATGGTCTTACGTATTTTGTTACTGCCACACCAAAAAAAAAAAAGAATTAAATTGTACTGATTCAGGAGGAGTTGTTGGACACTGAGACAATTCTCTCATTTCTTGTCTTGACTTAACAAATGTAGGCACACATTGCTAGTTGTCTTCCCAAAGTTGCACAGTGGCTGGTAACAGTGATGTAAGTGGGGGCTGCTAACAGCGCATGGTATTACTCAGCATCACAATGATCCTGGTGTGTTAGAAAACGGTAAATCAAGTCCAGATACTGTCAGAATAAAGAGCCTGAAGTTGACAACAAGAGAGAACTTTCAGAACTAGTCTGACCCTAACCAGCTTTGTGACTTTTAAAGAGATAATTCACCTAGATAGCTTTCAATTTCTTTCTGAGTTAAATGAAAGAATTGAATCGATTGGATGCTCTCAGGGGGTCTGCTGCTAGGGCTTCCAGTGAATGATGCTTCGCACTCTGCCTTTGGAGACAGGCAGGGGTGTCCTCTCCTTCCCTAAAGGTACAGGTGAATAATCAGCCTGCGATGCATGCTGGGTAAGAAGCTGTGTCCATCTCTGATTATGCTTTAGTGTCAGAGGATCCAGAGTGCCACGGTGAGGGCTCGTCATCCGCAGCTTGCAATTGAAAGACTTGTAAACAGATACACACGCGGTCTGAAAAAATGCAGATATTGAAAAAATGCAGATATTATAATAACTGTTCAGGGACCGCCCAGCCAGAAAACACAGCGATTTCCCCTCAGCCAGACCAACTTGGCATTCTGAGTACAAGCTCGCAGGGGAGGGGCTGGGCTTCTCCACGCAGGAACTGGAGTCAGAGGCTTCCCCTGCTGCCTGCAGGGAGAGAGACCATTAGGAATGCCTCTCAGTAACTGGTTTCCTGAGGTATCTGAAGTTAGACACACAGCCTGGAGCAATCTGAACACATCGCCCCCGCAGCTCTGCAGGAATCAGGATGCAGGCCAAATACAGCAGCACGAGGGATATGCTCGATGATGATGACACCAGCATAAGCCTGTATTCTGGAGTTTCCACTGTCACCAGACGTGCAGATCCGAGGCATTCAGGTACTTACTCCTGTCTTCTAGAGTCCAAGCAGACCAGTGCCCTGAAGAAATTCTTGAACTGAGGCCCTTTTCCTAGGCATGTGCAAAGCAGAGGGAAGGGAGGGAATCTTCCCATGGCTTATAGTGAGGGTGATCTGCACTTCCCACAACTTGTCTGCACGCATGTAACATTTGAAAATGTTAATACACACACGGGTCTGATTCTCTAACATGCTATTGCTGGTTTAGCAGTTTGCAAGTAGGCATATGGATTTTAAAATTAGGTATAGCAGGGAAAGATGAGATTATACCTTAAAGAAACATCTGTTTCCTTTTCCTTTCTCGCAAAGGCCAAATCAGGCCGGTTGTTGTTGTCCATGCGGATTGTCACCTGTGATGTGATTTGCAATTTGGGTTAATCAAAATGAACATTTTAAACGGGGGTGGGGGGATGGTGGCGGGAGTGGTGAGTTTTTAACTCTTGACTTTAAGGGAGAAATTTCCAAGCGGGATAATTAACGTGGGTATTTGTTAGAATTTCTACATCTTGAATCTGCAAGACTTTGGAGGAGTCATGTTAGCCTCAGGTATTGGTTATATCCTCTGTGATATCATGGGTAAATTCTTCTGAATGTGTCCTCTTAGGTCTGAAATTCAATGCTTTGGTAACCTAAATAGGGAGCTCAGATTCATTTGCATCAAACTTCTCGCACGTGTCCCCAACCCAGCCCTTTCTTTTCGATCATAGGGCCTTCCTCATGAAAGGCAACAGAATAACACTGAGCAACACTGTGGACTCCTTCTAATCAATGTGAGACAGGAGTATCTCACTACATCACCCACTGATGTCAAACTGGCAACCTTCTTATCTCTGTTTCCCCAATAGCTGGATTATAAGCGTGCATCACCATATTCTGCCCCCTTTACTCTGTTGAGCTTAGAATACTGACATGATTGAATCATATTTACAAGACATTTGATTTAGTTTATGTCTTACTATTTTCTTTACTGTTATTTGCCTTATGACAGAGTAACATTTTTCCTTTTCCCGTCATTTTTATAATTCACACAAGGACTTGGGGGCCTTTTCTGATTGGTCTACTGCAGACACATGACTTTGTTCTAGAGCAAACACCCCACTCTGTAGTACAAATGGATAGCAAGCTGCACATTCAGGTTCTGATACCAAGTAAGCCACTTACCACTGTATGATCTTAGTCTCTTGGGGCTTTGGTTTCATTGCTATTCAGACATCAATGATGGGAGGTGGATTTTAATGCATATGTTGTGCCCAGGATTACTTTAAGTACCTTATGCACATCTGCTCATATTAACTTCAGCTAACAGTGAACAGATGTAACACAACTTTACGAGGCGTACAAGAATATAAAGAATGACCAAGACAGACACTCTAAAAACGTTTCCCTCAATATTCCTTCTTTTGCAAAGTCCTGGAGGGTTCTGTTTAACACTTTTGCGTCACTTTCCATCAGTGGAACCTAATTCCTGGCTGTGTCTTCAAGACATTTATTTCTTTGTGACCAAATCCAGGATTTCTTTACTTCTGTAAACCAGGACATATTTTTGTACTGCTCTCTCTTTTATCAAATAACTTTCAGGGTCCCTCCTTTTCTTTCATAAAGTCATTCCATACAAATGTACATAAAAATAATCCTTTTTATAAATGATTGTTCTCCTGATGCCTACTGGTATGGTTTCTTGGTTTCCTACTAAACTACACAAAGAACTGCTTAAAGGATATTGGGGATTTCCAGCTTCCTTGACCTGGTGCTAAGTGGTTACAGGAGGGAGGAGAGATGCTGTAGGATGTGGGTGACGCTTCAGGCAGGGCTGGAAAGGCCTTCCTCCAAACTGCCTCATGAACAATTAGTTCATAGGGCCGTGGTCTCAAGAGGACCATTTGAGATTTTGTTTTTCACCTTAGCCTAGAGATGGACTAATGACCTGCTTAAGCAGGAACAGTGTGTACAGATCAGTACCTCGAGATTAAAGGGTGGAACAGAGGTGGGGCAAGATGAAACACTGGGTACAACATTTGGCAGCCTCTTTGAAAGAAGCAGAAATTGGAACAGTGGGAGAGAAGGTTTCAAGGAAATGACTCAGAGTCAAACATCTGGAAGAGGCTTCCTGTGTGATATGTTGATTTCATTTTGCGATATGCAAATATTTAGAGGAATGCCACAAAAACTTTCTTAAGAAAACATATTTGATACACCTCTGCTATAGAAACAGCAGTAGAAATCATATTTATTTTTTTCTGGCAATTTCAGATTCAATATAATGCTATGGCAGAATATGAGTAGGCATTTTTTTAAACTGTTTCATTTGAACTAATAGGAATAAACACCGGTAATTTTGAGATTTTAATGTTATTCATATAACAGTCATGCTTGTCTAAAAATACCAAACAGTTAAGAAGACAGAAAGTCAAAAAGAAATAATTATTCATACAATTTCCACAAGTTCAGTCAGGTTAGCAAAGGCCAGCCACACAGTGCATAATATGATAGATGCTCAGCTATGAGCTATGAGGGAAGCTGGTTCTCAACTCAGCTTTATATATAACATGCCATCTTGGAGTGTGTGCAGAGACACATGAAAGCCTGGTCATTTATGTCTAGGGGGCTAAAAGAGACCCAGAAAGATCTAGAGAGAGTGGTTGTTGCATTGAGTTGATCTTAGGATTTTCTATAGTATAAAGAACCAGGAGTGGGAGTGTTCAGACTGGAGGATGCTCTACAGAGAGAGACTTATGAAACGAAAATGAGGAGGACTTTAATGAATGCTTTGTTTTCAGAGAACTGTGTGTCATAAGTATAACTGAGTTGCAGGGCTGAGGGATGGCTATAGGGAGCAGATCTGGAGAGCTAAGAAGGGTCTTTTAGGCCATCTGAAGTGTTTTAGTTCTGTTCTGTAGTTAAAATGAAATCAGTGGGGGAGAGAAAGAGACAACAAGACAAATGATGTGTTCTTAGAAGTATCTGTAGGCTATGTTGAGGAGGGACTAAAGGAGAATTCGTGGACCTGGATGAAGCAAAGTCTATTTTATCAGTACTCCAGGTAGAGGTAAGAATCCTCAACTAAGGAAGAAAAGTAGGAAGGAGGGGGAGAGGGCAATTGAATAGACATTGAGGGGAGGAGCTTCAAGGAATGATTTTGGTTGCTTGTGAGGAACTAGGAAAAAGAAGTCAAAGGTTGATTGAGTACTGCCAGATGTGGTGTGAGAGGTGCTGTCATGACCTGCAAAAAAAAAAAAAAAAAAAAAAAATTACAGGAAGAACCAAAGGGTGACCAATTCAGCCTGAGTTCAAGGGTCTGCAAGGTGAAATCTATTTGAAATTGTGTGAATACACATATATCTGAAGAATGTGGGTTCAGGCTAAAACTTTTGGGCTAAATATATATGTAGTAATCAGTAGCATGAACATGACTAAATCATCTAAGTTATATGAATAAAAATTAAAAATTGATATGAGCAAATCAGATCACCAAGGGAGGAAAGATTAAGCCATAAATCTAGAAAACAAAATGAACTGGCAAGGAGAGAAGCCAGGGAGTATCAGCCACAGGGCCTGTAGAACAAGAAGGTCAATGGGAGGTTACTAGGAAGTAGTAGTAGAGACCTTGGAAGCAGGACTGACAGAAAGAAGCATTGGAACACAGGGAGAATAAACTTACAGTAGTGGAGAAGTCAATATCAAGCAATCATGGAATGCTAAAAATAATAAACACTGCAGATCATTTAAGAGGAGACTAAGCACAGTTTGTTATTTCAACAATCAGGAGAAAAATAGAAGTTTATTTAACATCATAATCATCTTTTTTTTTTTTCAAGATTGAAACTCTCTACACAGCTGAGAATGATCCGCACCTCAAATGTTTCCTTTCTCAGCCTCCCAAGAGCAGGGATCATAGCTGTGTGCCACCACACTGGTCAGGCTATTGCTTATTTCATAGCAATGTGGAAAAAACAGGCTGATGATGAAATGAAAATATCTATAATTTTCCCATTTCATTTCTTTCTCTTCTTTGAAGAAAATATAATATGTTATTGCTAGGTGCCACAAGATTGAGTGATGACATTTATAATTTAATTTCTGAGGTGGGAGAGATTCTAAAGACACTGTAAACAGAAAAGAAGCCCAAGATGGCCAATCCACCTGAACAACATCAAGAGTAAGGGAATGATCTCATAGAACAACCAGGATACCCACTGAAGTGGGACTGCTATCCTACCAAAAGGATTAAAAAAAAAACCTTCAATTAATGATACTTAGAAAAGCATATTTAAAAATCAGTTCGAGTTCTGTTTTGCTCTACTCTTATTATTGCAATATTGTAATCTTTTTTGGCTTTTTAGTTTAATTTTTACATATTTGCATTGAAGCAATAAGGCACAAGTCACAGGTCTATGGTCTCACACATCTTTTAAGCATACTCACTAAATATGAAACACTATGGTAGACACTGGGAAGGTTCTATTTATGTTTTTATGAGGTAATTGAAACCACAAAATAATCAAAATCGGCAGTTATAATAAAAGTACTTAGTGTTATTGAAGACATGTTGGAGACCGCAGAAGGCACTCAGAACTAAGCAAATGATTGTTTGTTCTGTGCATCCTAAAGAGAAGGTGTCAGTTTCCCCAGATCTACAAGGCTCAGCCTGGATTTGCCAGAAGTCCAAACTGGAACATTGGGTGACTTTTCTACTCTGTGGACGACAGTGTGGAGGTGACATCATAAAGGAACAACTAGCCTGGTACAAAAGGCAGACAAAATTAAAACAAATAAGAACTTGGAGGAAAAAATATGGCACTAATTTTGGATTAGGATTTAGTTCAGCATAAATTGAGAATCATGACAAAAATTGTTACAAAGGGTTACAAAGGATTATTCAACTGAAGATTGGAAGTCCTCATCGGAAGAAATGGATGCAGAGAATTTGAGAAAGGAACAAAGGCTTAAAAATAGGACCAATAGTGTGGAGCTTTTTCTAATACATTTTGTTCTAAAATGATTTGGGGAAAACATTTTTTTTTTCTGTAAAGAAAAAAATCATTTTATCCTTTGTATTTTATGAAGTTAATCTTTTTGGAAGAATGGAGAAGAATGCTTTATAATCCAAACAGACAATTTGTAATGTTGGAGTGAGAAGTTACAAACCCTCAGACACTGGGGCCTTTTATAATTCCAAATCAAATTTACATAAAAGGTGAAATATTAATGTAAAAAGTTAAGAGAAGGGTTATGATAGACAGTGTTCAGTGGATTGCACTTCAGGCTCCATTGTTTCTCTCTGCACATACGTACGGAGAAAAAAAAACTAATGGGCAACTATATTCCTATCTAAATAAGGATTAAGTGGAGTTATACACTTGAATAACTTGGAGAGGCATTCAAGCAAATACAACAGTATATACAATGCAGTCACTGTTATTAACAGTGGCTCTGCTTTTCTCTCTGGGATAGCGAACATTCCCCAGAGCAAAATGTTGTCCACATGCAAAATAGAATAATAATCTCTATTCTAGAGAGTGTTCTTGAAAATAGATGAGAAAATTCATTCAAGACATTTATCTTGGTGATTTAAGAATTTTAGCAGCCATCAGTAGTTTTTGTTTGTTTGCTTGTTTATTGAGACAGGATTTTGCTAAGTACCCCCGGCTGATCCTGAGCTCACCATGTGGCCTCTGAGGGCTGCCAACTCACAGCAATCCTTTTGCCCCAATTTTCCAAGTACTGATTGTTATTCTTTTTAAAAACGGGTGAGAGTGGAGGGCAGAGACAGAACGCGAGACACACGGGGGTATAGGGTGAGGAGGGAGACAAAAACACTGCGGCTCCCACGTGGGTGCACTTTAATGGGGGAGGGGTAACAACAGGTAAGGTACAGGTGTGCAGAGACAAGAGGGTAGCTGGGGGAGAAAGCAGGGGGGGTGCTCGTGGAGAGTCCTGTTGTTAACGGGGACGCAAGGGCGTCTGGGAGAAGTGTCCTGCGCCTGCGCGGGCTGATATCCGTAGTCCAGGAGGATGTTGGGAGCTGTAGTCTCCAAAAGGAACAACACTGATATTAGAGACATGTGCCATCATGCCTGGCTTGGTGATTTTATATTTAAACTATATTTCAGTAATCAAATAACTTTCTTAGGTTATAAAATGAACTTACACATAGCTTACTTAAGAACGCAAGTGCATTTCATTACAGATTAGAAACTCATTGATATTCTGAAATATTGTGTTATGAGATGTAAATTCTTCAGCCTGATTCCTGCCTAGTCATCCCATGTGGCAAGAATACCCAGGTCAACCATCTGCTCTCCTTTGTAAACAATAGGAAGGTTAGCATCATTTACATGCTTACATGAAGAGAGGATGAAAGTCAATCTAAAAGATCTAAAAGTTAATCTTCTTGTCTCTCTGGTGTTACTTCACACACACACAAAAAGACGTCAACCTCACAGATTCATGGAGAGGTCACTGTGTACAGTGGGTGACAACTAAGGAAAAAAAAAAAGGCGTTCCAAAAAAGACAACATTTAAATCTAAAAATAGATCCCAAAGGCAGAGATGGGCTAGAAATGCTCCATTCTTGAAATCTGTCAAGAGTGCAATGGTGTGAAAGGCTCAGAAAGCTGTCTTTAAAATATTGTGCACATCAGTATACTTGTTTCTTTTGAAGTTTGAGGCCAGTCGTGTTGCAAAGTGAGTTCCAGGATAGCTATTTCACCACGAATGCACGAAGTACAGGGTTAAGTATGATGAGTTCATCCTAGCTCTGCCACAAATATCCAGCATGGCCTTCTACAAACTGCTGAAGTTAAATTCTGTTTCTTTTCCAGCTTCTAAGATGATTTGTCGTTTGGGGGAGGGGTCTACCTATGGCCTTTATTAAGTGATATCTGATTCTTTTCCTGTGTGCTCTTGATTTGTGGGAGTATAGAGCCTTCCTCTGCTGCCGGATGAAGAATAACTAAACAAGTGTGACAATACTCTTCATCTGCCAAGTTTCATGGAATAACAAAAGGCTTTGTATTCAAAACTTGACAATGGCACTCTAGACTTTTATAGCATAACAATATTAGGCGACTCAGGAAGATAGTGTTCTCAGCATTCCTAGGATGTTTATGTCATTCTTTGGCCTATCCGCACTTTATAAACACACCACACAAGAGAGCAAAGGAATTCTCCTCCAAAACCCAAACTACAAGAAAGCCAAATCCAAATTAAGCACCTCCCAGGCGGTGTATTTTTGTGTAAAATCTCTTTTAAGGAGGAAGTTGTCCCTAGAGAGATAGTTCAACATTCTTGGGAAAATTTGGGGGAGAATTCAGAAGCTTTAGACTTGCATCCACAAGAAAAATTGCCAGAGAGAAAAACAACATCCAGGAAAAAGGGAAATTGGCAAGTTCATTACCATTCTATCCTGGAGGCCTGGTTGCAGAAGCAGAAGCAGAAAGAACACAGGGAACTGAGGTAGAGATAGTCTAAGGGTTGCAAGGACACAACAGAAGGGTTCTATTAGTTCAACAGCAGGACTCTGGATAAAAGAGCAGGGTAGGAACTTTATCTTAATTGCAGTAAAGCTTAGAAGTCATTAAATCAGGTTAAATCATAATGAAATTGCTATAATCTATGAAAAGTACTTTAAATTTCTTTTAAATAGAATTTGAGCTATATATTGATGTGGTTAATATCAATTGATATAAGTCATATTTTAAAATATAAAGTAAAATACACCCACATGGCTTCTCTCTGAATTTTGACATATTTCCTAAATGCAGGATGGGCACCATAGTTTTGATGTCCATGCTATCTTTAATGCTTCACTTTGGCAACAGCAGCTAGCTCACATCATTGTGCCTAGAGTATTTACTATAGAGGATATCTCTAGAAAGAAGTAATTCTTTCTTTCTGTTTTAATTTTATTGAAAATAGACTTTGGCAGGGCATGGTGTTACACGCCTTTAAATCACAGCACTTGGGAGGCAGAGGCAGGCAGATCTCCATGAGTTTGAGGCCAGTCTTGTTGCAAAGCGAGTTCCAGGATAGCTTGGGCTGTTATAAAGAGAAACCCTGTCTTGGAAAAACAAAAAACAAAAACAAGAAAGAAAGAAAGAAAGAAAGAAAGAAAGAAAGAAAGAAAGAAAGAAAGAAAGAAAGAAAGAAAGAAAGGAAGGAAGGAAGGAAGGAAGGAAGAAAGGAAGAAAGAAAGGAAGAAAGAAAGAGGTTTTTCTCATAAAACCTATTGATTAAAGTTTGCCCTCTCCCAATTCCTTTGAAATCATCTCTCCCCCATATGAATCCAAACCCTCTCTGTCTCTCATTAGAAAACAGTCATCTAAGTAATAATAATGGTAAAATAAAATAAAACCCAAAACAAACAAATTGGAATAGGAGAAAACAAACATAAGAAAAGGATCCAAACAAAGAGCACAGGAAACACATATAGACACATAGACACATACATTCACACACATAGGAATCACATAAAAACACAGAACTGGAAGCTGTAATGTATATGCAAAGGACCTATAAGCTAAATAAGAAGATGAAGAAAATGATGAGGAGAAAGGATAAGGAAAAGAAGGAGAAGAGAAAGAAGAACAACAAGAAGAAATGAAGAACCAGAAGAACAAAAACAACAAGAAGAAATAAAATAAATGTTGTGACTAAATTTTATGAGACAAAGAACCTCCAAAGTTGCTCTGAGCTTGTTTTGTGTTGGATATTTACACACAATAATAATTTAATTTCTTTCCACAACTTTGTTTTTTTGAGGTGAATACCTAAACCTGGGATTTATTCCATAAATTACATAATTGAGGAACTCAGGCTTAACCTTGGGTATGGGACGTAATTGTTTTCTTTGATCATCAGCCTGTTTTTTCACAGGCAGAAGTCATGGGCCTATAATTCATGAAACTTCCTTCTTATTTTCTATCCTCTGCCAACCTCACATTTAACAAAGGGGAAGGTGACTTCTAGCCTATTTTTGCCTTATTTGTATCTCTTATTGGAACAATTGACAGAATAACCTAACCCATTTCCCTAATCATCTTCATTGTATTAGCTACCTGTATCTTTTAGAGTGACTCAGTTCAATTAAATCATTGATTCAACTAAACATCATTGCTCATTCATCTTCATTATGATCTTGCATGCAAATTGCCCAGTGAAGAGTGGGATTTTCTCATGAAATAATCATACTATACCTATACATGAAGCCTTTCACATTGTAATGAAAGGGATTACCATGCCAAATATAGAAGACCTGTGATAGCATTAAGCAGGAGGAAGCACAGCAGAAGCAAAGGGAATGCTGGAATCAATCCTCCCAGGGTTTTGCCTCTCCTGAATGTACCCATCACAGCTTTGCTATCTGGTGAATTGCACTCCATAAGCTCTATTGCTGATTGCAGCTCCTCTGACATGGTCACTGACAGTAAGGATGGGGACATGTATCCACTTCTCATCTCAGTGCTGGAATCCCATTTGTTGCAGACACACACATGACCTGTGCTTGCTGCCATAGTATGTAGTTCATATGTGCATTGGTTTAGCTGTGTTTACAATTCCTTATTTTCTTGGTGTCCTCCGTCCCTTCTGGTTCTTACATTCCTTCTGCCTCCTCTTCTGCAGGGTTCCCTGAACCCTGAAAGGAAGGATTTGATGGAGCCATCCCATTCAGGACTGAGTGTTCCAAGGTGTCCCATCCTTTGCACACTGGCTGTGGATCACTGTATCTGTTCCTATCTGTTGCAGGAGGAAGTTTCTCTGATGACAGCTGAGCAAGTCACAGATCTATGAGTATAGCAGAATGTCACTAGAAGTCATTTTATTGCTATGTTCCTTTAGCAGAATAGTAATAATTAGTTTTCCCCAAGATCTCTGATCTTTCTTGTCTCAGTTTCTTAGCCATATGAGCATTATTGGGGATGGGTTCTATCACATGAAGTAGGCCTGAAATCCAATCAGATATTGGTTGATTACTGCCATAGCTTTGTGCCACTATTGCACTAGTGAACCTTGCAAAAATGTCATCATTGTAGATCAAACGGTCTATAGCTTGGCTATTGGTGTTTGCCTTTCTCCTTTTGGAGAGTGTGGAGTACATTCCAGTACCATAAGCACTTGTCAATAAGGGGTAAAGGCTTTAGATAGGACTTTTTATCCCAAATTGTCTACGTTCAACAGAGTTGTGTAGGCATTGTCTTCAGCAATATTGCCTTACCATCAGTTTGTGGAAAGCAACCAATAGCCTGGATTGCTTGGGGTTATTTATTTGGTCAATAATTCTATCAGATAAAACACATTCCTGGTACTAGGAGCTTCATTTGATGACTAGAGATTTCCAATTGTAGCTCTATCTCCCCAATTAGTTAGTGATCTTATTTAGATTTTTTTCATATGTGTATGTATTTTAGGAAGCTTCCAGTCTATTAAGTTCCCATATTATCCCTCAACTGTTATAGCTGTCCCTCACTGTGTTGTCTTCTATGGCCCCTCTTCCCACTTCATCCGCATTTAACACTTCTGTTCTAGCCCCCCTGCCTTGTCTATTCCTAACTATTAATTCCATTTCTCCTTGCTAGGGATATTCATTCCTCCCACCTACTCCCTTAGTCTATACCAAACTTTTGTGGTTATATGGATTGCAACTTGTTTATCTAAGACTTAAAAATTAACACCCATATGCAAATAAACACATACCACATTTTTCTTTCTAGATACATGTTACCCAATCAGAATGATTTTCTCCCTAGACGTGTCCATTTATTTGCAAATTTCATCTCATTTTTTAAGCTGAGTAATATTCCATTGTTAATCATACCATATTTTCTTTACCCATTTATCCAATGATAGACATCTGGGTTGTTTTCAACTTCTGGCTATTATGGATGAAACAGCAATGAACATGGTTGAAGAAGTACCTCTGTGGTGAGATAAAGCTTTCTTTGGGTATATGCTCAAGAGTAGTATAGCCAAATCTTGAGGTATATCTATTCTAAAATTCCTGAGGAACTGCCACACTGATTTTATAAAGACTGTATAAGGTTACACTCCTACAAGCAATGAATAAACATTCCCCTTACCTCACATGCTGGCCATCATGAGCTGTTATTTGTTTTTTGTTGTTTTTTTTTTTTTCAATCTTGGACATTCTGACTGAGTGGTGGATGAAGAAATTTCAAAGCAGTTTTCATCTATGCTTTGTTATGACTAAGGATGTTCAACACTTCCTTAAGTGTTTCTCAGTCATTTGTTAATTCTTTTTTTTTTTTTTGAGAATATTTGTTTAGCTCTGTATACTACTTTTTAATTGGATTATTTTTCTTGATGCCTGGGTTTTTTAGTTCTTTATATAATTTGGATATTATCACTCTAATAGGCATGTAGTTGGTAAAAATCTTTTCCTACTCTGTAGGATGCCATTTTGAATAATGGTGTCTTTTGCCATGCAGAAGCTATCAGAAGTATGAAGTTTCAGGAAGTCTGATTATTAATTGTTGATCTCAATGCCTGTGATAATGGTGTTCTGATGTGGGAGTGATTTATTATTAATAAAGAAACTGCCTAAGCCCATTGATAGGCCAACCCTTAGGTGGGTGGAGTAAACAGAATGGAATTCTGGGAGAAAGAAGCTGAATCTGTAGGAGTCGCCATGATTTTCCCACTCCAGGCAGACGCAGGCTAGAATCTCCCCGGTAAGCACACCTTGGGGTGCTACACACCTTATAAGAAATGGGCTAGTCCAGGTGTGAGAGTTAGCCGAGAAGAGGCTAGGTATAATGGGTCAAGACCCAAGATGGATGTAGGCTAGAATCTTCCCGGTAAGTGCACCTTGGGGTGCTACACAGAATATAAGAAATGGGCTAGTCCAGGTGTGAGAGTTAGCCGAGAGGAGGCTAGATTATAATGGCCAAGCAGTGATTAAAAGAATACAGTTTCCATGTAATTATTTTGGGGTAAAGCTAGCCATGTGGGCAGCCGGGTGGCGGGATGCAGCCCTGCCGCTCATTAATACTACAGTGTTCTGTTTAGAAAGTCGTTTTTTGTGCCAATGAGTTAAAGATTATTTTTTATTTTTTCTTCTATCAGACTTAATATAATGGCCTTATGTTGAGTTCTTTGATGCACTTGGAGTGGAGTAGATTTTTGTGCAGTGTGATGAGTGTGGATCTATTTGGATTCTTCTACATGCACTTGTCCAATTTGACTAGTACCATTTGTTGAAGATTCTGTCTTTTTTCTTGTATGTATTTCTGGCTTTATAAAAATTCAAGTGTCCATAGGTGTATAGATTTATGTCTCAGTTTTCAACTTGATTTCATTGATCTATATTTGTTTTTGTGCCAATACCATGTTTTTTTTTTCCCACTCCTATATCTCTGTAGTAAAGTTTGAAATCTAGTAATCCCATTAATCATGGGAATGGGAGATCTTCTTCTAATGCCTTTCTCAATTTCTTTCTTCAGTGTCTTAAAGTTTTTATTGTACAAGTCTTTTACTTCCCTGGTTGAAAATACACCAATATATCTCTTTTTTTTTGAGGTTATTGTGAAAGGTATTGTTTCCCTGATTTCTTCCTCCATCTCTTTTTTTTTTTTTTTAGTATATAGGAAAGCTACTGGGTTTATACATCAATTTTCCATCCTGCTACTTTTCTGAAAGTGTTTATCAGCTGTAGGAATTTGCTGGAGGAAATTTTAGGGTCACGTATGTCTATTATCACATCATCGATGAATAAAGATATATTGACTTCTTTCCTTCCTAATTATGCCCACTTGACCTCCTTTAGTTGTCTTACTGCTTTAGCTAAGCATTCAAATACTGTATTGAACAGATATGGAGAGAGTGGACAACCTTGTCTTGTTTCTGAATTTAGTGGAAATGCTTTGGGTTTTCTTCAGTTAGGTTGATGTTGACTGTGGATTTGCTGTAAATCACATCTTTTTTTTTATTTTTTCATTTATTAAAAATTTCTGTCTCTTCCCCACCACCTCCTCCCATTTCCATCTCCCACCCCCAATCAAGTCCCCCTCCCTCGTCAGCCCAAAGGGCAATCAGGATTCCCTGCCCTGTGGGAAGTCCAAGGGCCACCCACCTCCATCCAGGTCTAGTAAGGTGAGCATCCAAACTGCCTCGGCTCCCACAAAGCCAATACGAAATCACATCTTAATTTGAGTTTTGTTTCTTACATTCCTTCCCCATTATCTCCACACCATAAAGGAGTGTTGAATTTTTGTCACAGGCCTTTCTTCATCTAATGAGATGATCTTGTGGTTTTTGTCTTTCATATGGTAGATAACATTTCTTGATTTATGTATATTGAACCATCCCTGTATCCCTATGATGAGGCCTACTTGATCATGGTAGATGATGTTTTTAATGTGTTCTTGGTTTCAGTTTTTAAGTATTTTATTGAGAAACTTTGCGTTTATGTTCATCAGGACCACTGTTCTGTAATTTTCTTTCTTTGTTGGGTCTTTATGTGGTTTAGATATCAGGGCAACTATAACCTGGTAAAAGGAATTGGCTAGTGTCCCCTCTGTTTTTATTTTGTAGAATAAGTTGAGGAATATCATAGTTAGATTTTTCTTTCGTATTTGGTGAAAGTCCATGATAAACTGTCTGGGACCATGTTTTTTTTTTTTTTTTTTTTGCTGAGAGTCTTTTAATGATTGACTGGTTATATTTCACTAGAGGTTATAAATCTGTTTACATTGATTATCTGATGTTGATTTTCTCTGATAGGTCATATATATCAAGAAAATCATCTATTTCTTTTAGATTCTTCCAACTTGGTGATGTATGGGTTGCTAAAGTATTTCTTCATGAATCTCTGGATTTCCTTGGTATCTGTTGTTATGTCCTTACATTGTTTTTAATTTTGTTATTTTGAATCTTTCTCCATCACCTTTAATTAATTTAGATAAGTATTTATCAATCTTAATGATTTTCTCAAAGAACCAACTCTGTTTTATTGATTTTTTAAAAAAAATGTTTCTTGTTTCTATTTTATTGACTTTTTATCCATGAGTTTTATTGTTTCTTGTTGTCTGTTCCTTTTAGGTATTATTCCTTCTTTTTGTTCTAGAGCTTTTAAGCATATCACTAAATCACTGATATAAAATCTCTCTAATTTTTTCTGTGGCCACTTAGTGCTATGAGCTTGCCTCTTAGAACCAACCATTCATTATTTCCCATTTTGGGTATGCTGTGTTTTCATTTTCACTCAGTTCTAAAATGTTTTTAATTTCTTTTTAAATTTCTGTCTTGCTTAATTTTTCATTCAGTAGTGAACTGTTCAGTTTCCATGAGTTTATAATCTTTGTGTTGTTTCTATTGTCATTACTATCTAGCTTTAATTCATGGTGGTCAGATAGGATACAAGGTGTAATTTCAACTTTCTTACATCTGTTGAGACTTGATTCGTGTCTTAGTATATGGTAAACTTTGGAATAAAATTCCGTGAGTTATAGAGAACAAGGTATATTTTGCATGTCTGTGTGTATTTGGGTGCAAGTTTCTGTAATATCTGTTAAATTCATTTTGTTTATGACGTCATTAATCATCAGCATTTTTTTGGTTATTTAGTTTTATCTGGATGACCTGTGTATTAGCGAATGTGAGATATTAAAGTCTCCCACTATCAGTGTGTGAGAATCAATATAAGAAGGCCAAGGAAGGAAGAGCAATAGTCAGTGGTCTGCTACAGAGTTGGGGATAAGATTGCAGGTTGGAGTTGGAGGACAGGAAGGAGAGTGAAGATGGTATGCCTAACTCCCTGGCCAGTGTGACTGGGTTTCCAGTGAGTCAGAAGTGAACTTGTACATGTTTGTTTTCTGTTTTAGAACCTGACTTGAATTCTTAATTAGAATGAATATAGAGAGCATGGAGTTTTCTGGATCTACTCTCCTTTTGTTCTATTATAGTCACAAAGCCCAGATGTTATCTGCACTGGAGGAGAGTTCAAATCTGTCAACTGCCTTTGGTCATAATCCAAATAGTTGATCTCACCAGGTGAAAGGTCTCCTTGCCATACAGTTGATATTCTACTGTGACAGGTCAAACCCATGGAAACAAAGTCAAGAAGAGGATACTGGTAGTCCCCAGTGTTTCCTTTTCTGGTTTTGTTCATTATTTGACTGGTATGAACTTAGAAATAGCTACATTCATCTATGAGAAATGATGGTTACCTTCCTTTATAACTTAGTTTGGGGAAGATGGAAGGCTGGCAAATGAATATGTAACATTCTTACAAATTTGGATTCTCATGGAAGAAAAATCAAAAAGAAACAACAAACTATCTTTTCTGACGATGAAAATGTCTATTTTTCCCCTAAAGACACATAGGTGGAACACTGGAGACAGGGCATATTTTGCAAAATTGAGAACAAATTAATTGCATAGTTTTCCTGATTCTGTAAGAAGATGCTCCTTGGTAAGATTTAGAGTTCCTGGGTTTTGAGTTTTTGGTTGCTTTTGTTAACACTAGTTGATCACTATTTCTAACAAAGTTAAAGATGAATTTGAACACTTGATTCCCCTACCTCTACCTACACTGCTGGGATTATTGGTGTGCACTTCCATACCCAGACTCATGTCAGGCATATGTAAGAATCTTTACACTCATATTTTCCTTTTTGTCTTTTTGTTGTTGTTTACTTGTTTGTTTTTGAGTCAGGGTCTCACAATGTAACCCTGGAAGGGCTGGAATTTCCTATGTAGGTCAGGCTGGCCTCCAATTCATAGAGAACTTCCTGCCTCCTGGGATTAAAGGTGTGTGCCACCATACCTGGCCTCTATGGTCAGAGTTTTGATAAGTTATAAGGTTCTAAAGACAACCATTTATATTTCATGATAATACATGATGACTGTGCAGCAGGTCTCAGGGAGAGATCAGAAGTGGTAGGGCCTATGAATGAACTAGATGTAAAAGTGAGGCCTAAGTGGGTTTTGTGGCCATATTTCTGAGGACAGAGAGTAAAGTCCTGACTGCCTTCATTTTGCATCTAGAAGGCTCTCCAACTTTTGTGTTGGACTGACTTTAATCCGAGAAAAATTAAAAACCAATCTTAGTTTCTTTTTGTTCCCAGCAGAGAACGAGACTCCCTCTTCAGTTTGGCGCCCAGTGGCTCTGACCCTGCTGACCTTGTGTTTGGTGCTACTTGTCGGCCTCGCAGCCCTGGGCCTTGTGTGTAAGTCTGCACTTTACCCTGGGGGAGGTTCCTGATTCATTGATTTGTCCAGGAGGAGAATATCTTTCTTTGAGTTTCTTAAAATCCTAATTCTGGAGCCTTATCCTCTTTCTAAAGGTAACTGTTTAAATGACTAGGAGTTGAAGTATGGAAATACAGCAAGCATTTTTCAGTTCAAAGAAAACATGCTGTTGGAGACAAGTATTGTATCAGTTTACATGTCCATATGTAAATCACCACTTTGGAGAGCATGCACTGTTGATCTCTTTACCCCCTGCTCCTGTGGTGCAGCTCTGGCAGCTGCTGTGAGGACTCCTGGTGCAGTGGACTGGTAGAGGGAAAGTGGTTTCTGCGCTCATCCATCCTCTACACAAGGAGCAGAGTAGAGCTGGGTCTCTATAGTTGTCAGAAAGGCTGGGAAATGATTCAGTTATCTTGGGGGTGGGGGGAAATGCGTGAAAAATCAAACAAGGAAAAAACCTTCCATTTCAAAGCAGCAACAGTCTACTCAGTAAGAATACACAACCCCTCCCTGAACTGCTGAAGGTGACACCAGGCAAACGCCATACAGCAATGCAGATCAAGAGGTCATATAGTGATTTTCTTTGAAACAAAGGTTAAATTTATGAGAAAACCTCTCTTAAAAAAACCAAAAAAGTTTAAATTTATGAACTTAAATTTAAAAATTAAAAAGAAATACTATTACTTCTTTCTACCCTGAAATGTATATCATCTTGTTACAGCACTATTTTGTAATCAACTTTTTTCCTTAGGAATGTAAAGTGGCTCTCATGACAGATTTCTCTAGATTTAGAAAACTGAAGTTCAATCTGTGCTGAAATTTCTTTTCAGCTGAGTGACACTAAAGATATTACTTGTCCTCACATACACTAACTAAAAATCTATAAAAATATGGAAATGAGATCTGACCAATGTAATAATGAAATGAACTTTGGATTATGCCATTTTTCTAATATTCAATATAACAAATAGTCAATAGATGAGTATATTTACATTTTTAGGTTGGTTTTAGGTTTGGCTGTGCATAAAATACTTCAATAGTTAAAACAATTTAGTATTCGGGTCTTAGCTTCTGAAATTAAGAATCACTATTTTGGCTTCATATTTTCCAACAGAGGTGTATAACATATATTTACCTGAGATGATACAATTAACTATGTCATTGGATATGGCAATGTGAGTTTTTGGTACTTAAGCTATTGAACTATGTGCTTTATTGCCTCCCCACTGTGAGGAAATGCAAACAGGCAATGAGCTGCCCAGTCTGACTTGGTCACATGACTTAGTTTTTCAGTTCTACCAGCTCTCCAATATCCAGCAAGACAGCATCGCTGAAAAGGATGAAAGGCTGGGGAACGTATCCCGACAGCTGCAGTCCCTCCAGATGCAGAACAGGAGACTTATAGAAACTCTACAGCACGTAGCTGTAAAACTGTGTCGTGAACTTTACAACAAAAGTGGAGGTGAGCATGCCCCTGTCTTCCCAAACTGTGAAAACTGTTCTATCTGAACTTGGATTTACCATCTGGGCAATGAAAACCATGTAGTTTTTAGAAGTGCTTTTCCTTCCATCTTAATAAACAGTTTGAGCTGCATGATCATGATCAGACATTGGGTTATAATTGCTTACACACATCCGTGTCACCGTATGGGAAGGGATTCTTCAAATTTTGACATTTAAAACAGGAAAAGTAGTTAATTTAGAATAACCTAAACAGCACCATCATCCACTAAACACAGGGACGTGCCTCAGTTACACTAGCACACACTGGTCATTGGTACACACTGATCAGGCACAATGAAAGTGTTGGGGAAGTTTTAACTACAATTTCCCAATATTTAGACTCATGCGGGGATTCGTTTCAAAATTCGGAGAACTTGAAATAAATCACAGTTGTTTTTGTTCACTCTGACTTTTTTCTCTGTCAAGAATAGGAAGCTTACCAAGAATCAAGGGTAAAGACAATGACAGTAATGAGCAAACCCAAACTACCACTGATGATAACTGCAAACATCGCCACAGTGTCCCCTACACACTCCGCCACCCACTCTTTCTATTCTCCTGTTCTAAAAGTTTCATCCTCGTACACTATATTCAAGTCAGCCCTGTCCTCTGTCCTCTCTACCACACAAGCATAGGAAGAAATCTACATCATTTTGCAGCTCTGCTTGACTTCCCCTTTATGAAATGTAAAGTGCCACAGTTTCATCATCATCTCTGCCCACACCACTTCCCCTTTAAGCAGACAGCAAGTGAATGATTTTCTCAGTAAACAGTGTCTCAAGGCACACTTCTCTAAGTGGTTCTTTTCCATGTGAGAAGTGACGTCATTTACCATAACTCTCTCTTTTTCTGTTTCTCTACCAGACCCGTAGACTTTTTTTTTTTTTTTGGATTCTACATTAACAAAAATTCCAGGTATCTCTGAAAAAAAAAAATATAAGGTGATAGGAATGCATACTGTGAAAAAAGTCTGGGTCACAGATATAAATTGACTAATATCCTATGTGCTCAAATTCTAGTAAAAACACACAAACAGAAAATGATGACATATTTTTGGATGATTTTCCGAGTGTCATATGATTGACTGACCCACCCAAACAGTGGTGGCATATGCCTTTAATCCTAGTAGTCAGGAGACAGAAACAGGGAGATCTTTGTGAGTTCAAGACCAGTCTGGTCTTCAGAGTGAGTTACAGGATATCCAGGACTACACAGTGAGACCCTGTGTTAAAAAAACAACTAGACCAAACAAACAGAAACAAACAGACAAAAATGACTGGCCTGCCTGAGAGTGGTGCTGCACAGGCATTCTTGCTGCATTGGCCATGTTGTAGCTATTGGCACATGAAGCTTCTACATAGACAGGGACTTAGAGGAGGATCTCACAAAGAGTGTCCATGCTCAGTTTGAGATTTCTATGACCACTATTGTTTCACTAGTTCTACATACATACTTAGAACAGGGCATCTGAAAACAGCACCTTTTCATGGCATACATTCATCTAGCTGATCAAAAACATGCATTTCCCCTGAAATATGCTCATGCATCTATGCTTGCACATATAACATGCATGTGTGCTGTGTCTTAGGGAATTTTTTTGTACTTTTAAAAAAAATGTTTTGGATTTAGTTGTTTGATTTTATGTACATTAGTGTTTTATCTGCATGTATGTTTATGCATCAAGGGCATACTTGGTGGTCTTTGGGGCCATTAAAAGAGAGCGTTGGATCCTCTGGAATTGGAGTTACAGGTAGTTCTGAACTACTGTGAGGGTGCTGAGAATCTAGACTAGGTCCTATGCAGGAACAGCTGGTGCTATTAACCACTGAACCACCATTCTAGCCCCTTACTTTTATTTTTCCAGTTGCTTAAGTAAAGTTAAACTAATACTAAGTCAGAACAACGTAGGACTTTCTATGTCTTTAGTTCCATGGTATCACTTCTTGTTTCACACAACACATTCAGACTTTACTCTCTCTCTCCTTCCTGCCTGATTATCTCTTCTTTGAAATTATTATGTTTGTTTCCACAAATGAATGAAAACACATAGTATTTGTCTTTATATACTTAGTTCTTTTCACTTAGCACAATGTTATCCAGTTCTATGAACTTTTATGTAAGTAGACACAATTTCATTGTATTGCAATAGCTGATAGTACCTTTGCGTAATGTGCTTTATTTCTTATCCATTCATCAGTCCATGGACAATTTGGCAGAGTCTATTTCTTGGCTACTATAACTGTGGGGGTGAATATATGTATTTAGTATCATATTTGCATTTCACTTGGATACATGCATAATAGTCTGATTACCAGGTTACATGTTTGTCATAGCTTGGGTTTTGTGAAACATCTCTATATTGTTTTCTGTAGTGTCTGTATTAATTTACATTTTTATCTACAATGTGTAAGAGTTCTTCCTATGTTTCTTTTGAGCATTTGTCATTTTCCAGTTTTTAATTGATTGCCATTGTGACTCTGGGATTTTGTGGTTATCATTGTGGCTTTGATTTGCATTTTTGTAGTGATTAGTGACAATGGGCAGCTTCTTGTGTACTTCTTACCATTTGTGTGTCTTTTGGGGGAATGCTTCCTGTATTATTTACCCATTTTTATTGGATTATTTGGAGGTCTTATTTTAGGGTTGAGTTTATTACCCATTTAGAATTTTTTTCTTCTATGTGACTAGCTTGCATACATGTTCTTCAACTCTGAAGGTTGTCTCCTCATGCTATTGTTTCCTTTGCTATGAATGTAGAAATATCTCAGTTTTATAGAATCATATTTATCTGCTTTTTCTTTTGTGGTTTAAGCTTTTGAGTTTTAATCTAAAATCTCTATCTACAGCAATATCTTTAAAGTTGAGGTCATCTGTATGCATGAGGATTGTTTCTGGATTCTCATTTACTATGTTCATTGTAATTCATTTGACTACTCAAATTTTAGCAGTAGTTTGGTACTAAATTGTTCTTAAAATCATGCTGTCCTTGATAGATTTATACAAGCATAACTAAGACCAGCTGTGACCTTAATTAGTGATTGATGGGGAGGACTCAGCTCATGGTGGGTAGTATCATCCCTGGGCTGGTGATTCTGGGTTATATAAAAAAGTAGGCTGAGTAAACCAAAAAGAAGCATTTCTTTGTATAGTTCCTACCTCTTTCTTTCCCTTCTTTAGTTCCTGACTTCACTGCTTTTGGTGATGAGTTGTTATAGGGAACTGAGTAAAATAAACTGTTTTCTCCCCAGCTTGCTTTTTACTCATGGTGTTTCATCACAACAGAAACCCTATCTAAGCACATATCAAGCAAGGTAGTACAGGCCTGCAATCCCAGCTACCAAGGCAAGAAGGTCACAATTTCAAATTAATACAGGGATATAAAATAAATTGTAGGCTAACCTGGATCTCTTATTAAGTCTGTCTCAAAACAACAAGTTAGAAAGTGTAGATGGATGTTGCTTGGTCGTTTCCCAGCCTCCCAGACATAGAAACTGTATTAATTAAAACACTGCTTGTCTGTTAGCTTATGTTTCTTATTAACTAACTCTTACATCTTAAATTAACCCATTTATATTATTTTATATTTTACCATGAAGCTCGTGGTTTACTGATAAGGTTCCAGGATTTGTCTCCTTCAGCAATCACGTGGCATCTCTCTGATTCCACCTTCTTTTCTCCTCTGTCTGCTTAGAATTCTCTCCTTGCTCTATTCTGTCCTGTCATAGGCGCAAGCAGCTTCTTTATTAACCAATGGTAATAAAACATATTCACAGCATACAGAGCGGCATCCTACATCAAGAAAGCATAGAATACGGCTCAGTATTTAACCTAAAGTAACACAGTGTTCAAATCTGTATTGCCTCCAAAATAAAATAGTGATTACAACCATGGATGTGATTAAGTGCCCCTCCCACATGACTTAGTTGCAAGATCCTGACTACCATGATACTACTACTCATGTATGTAACAAGTACCCATGTATCCCATCTTACTCTCAATTTATGTACTTACTTGTTTGGCTTGCAAGTACCCACACTCCAACACACACACACACACACACACACACAAACACTTGTGCAGGAAGAATACAAGGAACCTACACTTGAGAATACCTGACAAACAATGTAAAAAGAGGAAAGAATTGTTTTGCTTCTAGCTTCAGATGTTTCAGCACATGGTGGCAATGAAAGCCACTGCAGGACAGCTTACATCATGCACACCATACTTGAAGCAGAGAAAAGGGCATATGCAAAGAGAGAGACATTTGATACAGCCCCAAGAAGATCCCCCAGTGATTGATTTCTATCTTAGCCCCTATTATTTTCATCACCTCCTATTAATGCCATCATATTTGAAACCAATCAATAAATCAGTCCATCAATGATATCAAATCCCTCAGGATCCAATCACATCACCAAAGCTCACCATCTCAAAACTACACCCCCAGTGCTTCTGAGTTTATTGAAGGAATTTTATATTCAAACCATTGCATAATCATATGAGCCATCTCATGAAGGAATATTCTGTCCACATTCTGCATTGCACTGAAACACAGAAGTTTCAGTCATTCGTCACCAGATGCAATACTTCATATAAGCATTATCTTTTAATTTTCACTGAATGTTTACCACCAAGTATAGATCATTCCTAGGGTGGAGTGGGTGGATAGCACAGGTGTTCTCTCAAATACCTAAGAGATGTAAATTAGTTCTTGGAATATCGAACACTGTTTGTTTCCAAAAGAGGAAAAATAGCAGACCCAGGTAGAAGATAATTAACCAAAGTGTGTTTGTTTGTTTGTTTTCTTCCAAGGACACAGATGTAGCCCTTGCCCAGAAAAATGGAAGTGGCATGGGGACAAATGTTACCAGTTCTATAAAGAGAGTAAAAACTGGCAGGGCTGTGAATATTTCTGCTTGGCTGAAAATGCCACCATGCTGAAGATAAGCACACAGGAAGAGCTGGTAAGTTCCTGAGCCTCGGTATTTGAAGGAGTCCTCCAAAAGAACAGGGCAAGAACACCGTAAGGAGTTAAGTTTCTGATTCACAGATTTCCACTCTTGCTCACAGTGAAGACCAAGTCATATTCCAAATGCTCCAAATGATCCCTGAAATGGATAAAAGCTGTGTTCTCCCCCAAATACCTACAGCACATAAATATAAGAAGTAGCTCATATTTCAGTTGACTACCCCTTTAGTCAATGGGCAAAAAGAAAATATCCTAATTTCTTTTTCTGAGATGGGGTAGAAAGAGAATAACATTGGTGCAATCTAAGAAAAATGACAATATGACCGCCTTTCTTTCCATTAAAAACATTAAAAACCTTTTAATTGAAAAATATCCCATCAAATAGAAGGTTGATCAAGGTAAATATGAGAATAGTCGTGACTTATTTAGGTGTCTCTGAAACCTCGTTGAGCAACAGTTTTTTTGGCATAGATATGGAACTGGGATTTTTTTTTTCAGTGCTGTGGATTGGATTCAGGCCTCAGGAATGCAAAGTAGACAACCTAGCACTAAACTACATCTCAAGACTTGTTGATATGTGGCTTTTTGTTTGATAGCTTATGGTGTCTGACTGAGGCACTGCCCCAATATTGGATAATTCCTTTTAAACTCTTTTATATATGGACACAGCATTTTCAAAGGTCACTAAGTTTAGTCACATGCTCCCTCCTCTACCCTGTCCTCCCACCTGTATCCCATTCAGCCCTTCCTGTTCCATTTCTCTCCTTCACAACACTGGCATTCTATTTCCTTTTATGTGAAATGTCCCAATGGCATCTTACTATTTTTTTTTGCCCATTCCAAGTACGTTAATTTAAATACATGTATATAAAGACTCAGAACTAATATTCAAATATGAAGTAAAGCATACAATGCTTGTTTTTACAGCTCAGTATTGGAAAGGAGTTGCCATATATTAGCATTGTATTTTTCTCTTCTTTTTTTGTGTGAGGTTAATGTTATCCTTCTAAATCTCCTTTACTTCTTTTTACATTAAAGTATCTCCATATTTTTATTCTTGTTTACAACAATTACTTCTCTAGTTTTGTATTAACAAATTTTTCCATTTTCTAGAATAATTTCACTTATTTTAAAAATATTTCTCCCATTTGTTTTTGTTCTGCTTTAATTCATTAATCAAGAGTAATGGCAATAACATTTAGTGTTTAATCAGTTAATTAAAATTAAATTATTTTTGGAGACAAGAATTGAATACAAAGCTCAACGGAAGTCAGGCAAGCACTGAGCCAACTGAGCCGTATTTCAGACTACCCTTTGATCTCTCTGTGTCTCTGTATCTCTCCGTGTGTTTGTGTCTCTGTCTCTCTGTCTCTTTCTCTCTTTCCTTCAATTATTTTTAGAGACAAGGTCTCACTTTGTACCTGTGGCCATCTTGGAGTGGGCTATATAGAGCAGGCTGGCCTCAAACTCACAAAGATCTGCTTGCCTTTGCTTTTTGAATGCTGAGATTAAAGGCCACCACATTCAGTTCCTCTCATATATCAATTTTCTGTTTAACCTTATACATTAAGAATAATTGGTCAACTATTTTTATTGGTTGATATGGCTTCTGTTTTCATAATATCAACATATATTCCATGCTTACTAACACAAAGCATATCATTTTGTCACTTACGTACTGGTCAAATTTCTAAACGGCTTCATGACAAGTGCCTTGTGCTCCTGGTTGAAGCATTTCAAAGCTAAACGTTTTCTTGTGTGCCTTTCACAGGATTTTGCCATGCCTCAGAGCTACTCTGAGTTTTTCTACTCTTATTGGACAGGGCTCTCCCGCAATGGCAGTGGCAAAGCGTGGCTGTGGACAGATGGGACACCTTACTCCTTTGAACTGTAAGCCTTCAGAGCATTCTGTGCGAGAGGCATTTAATAAAGACAGATTAGCAGTGATTATGGAGCATCTGTTTTGTACTGCATAGTGTGCTTGCAGGTGGAGGTTCAGAGGTGCTTGTGTTGAAAATGGCTTAGAAAACAGGGGAGAGAGAGAAGGGAAGGGTTATCAAATATCAACAAGTGGTTTCCTGACTGATTTCAGTAGTGAGTGTCTAGGAGTCACTCACTACTGGGAAGTGATTAATAAGGAGAGAGAGAAGAAAAGGGAGAGGAGATCTCATTTGGACAAATAAGGAGACTCAGATGTATAGTGGTCATTCAGGGTCATCCAATCTGTCAATAGCCAGGGTTGAGTTATTGCCTCAGAGAATTCTTGACTCTCTGCACTTTATTATGCAAATTAAAGTATTTTATTTACTACGGAAGCATTTAGAGAGGGTGTGCGTGGAATTCCATAGCATGAGTAAATGTAATTTCTTTAGGAAAGTTTGTTACATTTAAAGCTCTGTTAGACTAGATTCCATTCTCTGTGTATGATGGAACATGATGTAATATTATAATCATTTGTATTTTTAATTAAGTAAACTGAATAATAGAAATGATAGATAACTTTAAATTATCAGTAAAATCAGACTGTGCTTTTGCTTTATCTAAGAACAGTTTTTGTTGCTTTGAGTGGTCAGTTACTTCTAAGAATAAAGTGGTGACTGAAGGGTTAAAAACTGAATTCATTGGCCCCTTCTCTCCAGCAAAGACATCCTAGGGATAGAGATCATCATCTCTGTTACCTGAGGGATGGATTTTTATTGTTTCTATATATGCCACTTTAGAAATAATTCTGACCACATTAAATTCTTCTCTTTTTTTTCCCTAAGGTTTGAGATTATAATCGATCCCACCAACCTAAGGAACAGGGACTGTATGACCATCTTCAATGGAAAGGCTTTCTCGAAGGACTGCAAAGAGCTGAGGAGGTGTGCCTGTGAGCAGATGGCAGGGAGAGTGGTGCCTGAGGTGCTCCAGTAGGTGGCATCAAACATTGAGCAGAGGAAGTCAACAGTTCAGCTTCAACCACCAGCCAAAGGACTGAGCCAAGTGAGGCCAACTCAATGGACATTCAAAGCTTTGGAAAACAGAGAGTCAGCTGCTGGGACTGGTACTTGAGAGGTTCGCCTCATTCTGGCTCAGCATCATTCATACCTGAGCACCAGTTCTTACACACTTTTACCTGTCACAAAGATTTTTATGAAGCACTAATTAGCCTCAGTAGGCTAGAGCATTGTCCTCCTTGATTTACAGAAGGCTTTCAGCTGTCTCTCAGTGACTGTTCTCACCCTGTTTCCCTTGTCTCCTTTACACTAGGAAAAGAGGCACATAAGAAAATAGAGAGGGTGATACGAAACCACTCACTGTGTGTGGTGGTGTCTACACAAGTCTTGGTGCTTTCCAGCTCTCAGCACTTGGACGGTGGAGGCAAGATATGAAAAGTTTAAGGCCACCCACAGCTACATAGGAAGGAGGCCAACCTAGGCTACTTGAGGACCTCTTCTCAAACAGCAAGAAGGAACAAAAGAACAATAGAGTTAAAAAAGAAAGAAAGAAAGGAAGAATGGAAGGAAGGAAGGAAGGAAGGAAGGAAGGAAGAAAGAAAGAAAGAAAGAAAGAAAGAAAGAAAGAAAGAAAGAAAGAAAGAAAGAAGAAAGGAGAAAGGAGAAAAACAAAGCAAAGCAGAAAATAGAAAAAAGGAAATTGGGGTTCTTTGGGGTCCTTTGTCCTAACAGGAAGTCCAAGAGAAACTAGCAGACATCCCATTCCTGTGCTGTTATACACAGCTAATCCTTTTTGTTTCCAATTCACACTTTGCCTTTCCCAGGCTCTCAACAATCGCTCCACCTGCTATACCGCTGATCATCTTTCCAGCTGAGCTGGCTCTCATTATGTCAATCTCCAGTCCATCATTGTGTCTTTCCCCAATCATGTTTCCTAGGATGATCTCACCTCTCATATAAGTTAGAATTACTGTCCCTGTACTCCAACAAGGAGACTGGAGAGAAATTTTAGTCCCTTTAAATACAGATAACAGTTTAAATTCTTCCTCCATTCCATTTGAAACATGTTTATACCTTCCAGGTACTGTAGATTTAATAATAATAAGTGTGAATAATGTGAAATTGGTATGGTTTTAGAATGGATTTGTGACTTGGGGGGAAATCAGCAAGGGAATGCTTTTCTCTACTGTGTTAACAGACTGTTAACCTGTGCCTTGACCATTGGTGGAGCCACTCTGAGGCTCCTGTTTATGGAATATCTGAGTATAAGAAAGTATCCAAAACAAGTTGTTTCCAAAAGGATGGCTGTATGATATTTCTAAAGTGAAATGGTTGTGGCAAAATCACGACATCGATGTTGGTCTTTTGAGTACCTGAGGTGTGGTAGACCACATGATATCTAAACAGGAGTTGGAGGAGAAAGAGAAGCTGTGAAGTTTACATAGCCAAACTCTTGACTAGACATTAGCTTCTCTGGGTGATGACATTCAAAGCCATAACGGGTTTGAATAACACCATGCCAACTGGATTCATTGCTTATAGAGAAGCCAGCATTATAGGGTTGACAGCACCAGTATCAGATGTCACACTCTTAGTTTTCAACAGTAAGAACTGGGAAACATCTATTTCATGGTGAAATTACTAAATTAGCCCTTTTGTAATGAGAACAATTCTGTATTTATTTTCATAAGACTTAATTTGATAATAGTCATTTATGTACACATGACTGATAAGCTGCTTAAATTTTCTTTTAGATTTCCTTCCAACTAGCTAGAGAGTTTCTTCAATGATGAATGAACTCTGTGCAGGATTATTGTGTCAAGTAAACAGAATGTGTTCATGGTTAGTTTTAAAACTTGAGGGGTTTAGGTCTCTCTTGGTTTGATTTATTTACTGAGAAAATCACATCACTTCATATAGCTGATTAAAAAGTTGAAATATTTTTAATTTCCCAATGATATTACTTAAATTGAAGCAAATGTGAAGTTAGTCTCATAATGTAGGTTGTAGTAGAAAATGTAAGATAAATTAAGAAAATATTTAAAATGGTTTAGTGGTTCTTGTTTAAATATAGGGTAACACAAATGCAGATTCTTTATTCATTAAAGGTAAAAAATATTTTCAAATATTTTCCATAATTAACAAAATGATGACTATTTTCCTGCTCAATTAAAGTGACTAATAAAAAAACCTAAAAAATAAAAAAATAAAGGTCAAATACATTATTAAGCAATTGTTGTATAAACCTGCAGAAGGAAACAGGAGTTAGAAAGAGAAAGTCACAAACTTTGTATACTTAATTGTAACCAAGAACCATGACTCTCATTTAAGTTTGACTCTAGCATTCTGGACTCCTGGAGAAAAGAAGACACCTGTCTCTCTAACTACTATTGACTGATAAAGTCTAGCTATCTAGAGGGTGAATAGCATTCTTATTTGCAATCAGAGATCTCAAGCAAAATGTTATTTCAGGGGGAAAAAAGAAAGAAATTGTACTTTAAAAATATCTTTTCTTGATCTTATTCTCATTATTACCCTTAGTCCCCCTTTCTGTATCCAAGTCTGATAATATTGATAACATCATAAACAAACATCCCAAAAGACGGGAAAGGGGAGTATGGTAAAACACTGCCTCTACAAACATTTAAGAAACAAGAATCAATCATAAAATGAATTTTAAGATAAGGCTTGCTGATAATAAAAAGTGGAAACCACAAGAACTGGCTTTCGAAGGATGAGAAGACATTTTTGTGTTCTCTTACTGTGTAGGTAATTATGAAGAAAGTGCAGGAAGACTCAAACAGGGACCATGGCCTTTCCCATAGAACACACTCCCTTGGGTACACAATGAGCTATTTCTTTCCTGAGGATATTGAACACTCTCAGGACTTATCAGCAGGAAACAGGTCAGGAACTTGGTGACAGCAGGAAGTTTGAGAAGGGTAATGGGGGAATACAAACAGATTACATACTAGGTACAAGAGTTGAGTGGTTGTCCTGCGGTCAGCCTTAATGTTTGGGAGTCAAGTGCAGTTTTTGAAGTCACACAAAAAGTACTGTGTGACTTGAGATACTCAAAACTCACTGTATGAATAGATGTTTAGATTCTAAGAACAAATTTATTAGTCTATTAATATTATTTCAGTATTTTATTGGTGCATTTAGTGTGCAATACTACATAGCAGAACCTTTTTCCAACTGCAGAGGAATTATCATTTTTCTCTTTTTTAATAAGTCCACCCAGTGAGATGCATTAAAAGTATATAATTTATCATTGGTAGGATTGGGACATGAATCTGGTCCTCTTATGGCTAATTACCATCAACAAGGACAGGCATCCTGGATCACTAGCAATCTGCACTGAGAACTCTCCCAACCTCTGCATCTGTGTAGGTGTAGCATGACTGCCTGGGACATTGCAGACTCCTGTATTATCTGCACTGTAGATAAATCTCAGGCTTGTAAATACAGCATTATATGTATACAGGCTGGATAACATCAGCCAGAGGATGTTTGCATTTGGTTTCCTTGTACTTTTCTGAGAAGAATTGTCAGTGCTTCCCATCCTTTCTCTAAACATAGCCCTATGACAAGCCTTTGAAGAATCTCAGAGACAAACAGTCTTTACTGTTAAAAATCACCATTGTTACTGTTTTCCAGATTAGTATATTTAGCTACCAGCTGCCAGCTGCAAAAACCACACAGTCTACAACTTCCACAGTCTCTGAGCTCTTTAATCTCCCAGGATCAGCAGAAAGCTAGAGAAATTTCTTTTGTGAGTGTGTGTGTGTGCGCACGCTTCTACCTTTTAAATGCCATGTCAAGGTAAAAAACAAGACAAAGGCACAGTCTTCTCATTGCTAAGGCACCATAGCCACGGAGAAATGAACTCAGGTTGAAGGATGCTTAGGTTCATTTAAATAATTTCTGCTGCCTCAGTAAATCAGGTTTTTTTTAAATTATTTATGTTATGCCATTGTAATAAGAAGGAAGGGATGAAAATCTTATACCTCTCAGCATCTTATCAGAATGAAAGATTAAATACAACCATATTGAATTTAGCAACTATTTATTGAGAGCATGCTATGTAGTAAGGTTAAGAGATGGCACATGGTAGACACAGAATATGATAAAAACAATTATCAAAATTTTCCTTCCTGTAAATGGCAAGCTTTTTCATGTCAACTTTCCTGCCTAAAATATGATTTTCTATTGTCTGCATGTAACATTAGGGTTGCATTCTTAAGCAGTATTTTGAAGTGAATTGTACTATAAATTTATAGTGGGGAAGTTGAGGCACAGAGACAGGCAGTTGAAAGTGCCAGGTTGTTAATCTTGGCATCGCATACTGTGAGCTGTTTGACTGGTGAGTGGTGGCATCGAAGGTGCCACCTACACTGCAGGGCATGCTGGTGCTGATGTGTTGACTATCCCTTCACCTATGTGGAAGGTTCTTTTCCCAGTAGAATTTTGCAGCCTGAAAAGCACAGTCAACTCTACAGCTAGAAGAAGTCTTCATTCTTTCTAAGACAGACCAGAAAAAGTCAATGACTCTACAGCTTTCGGGAAGGAGTTAAACCTGCTAAATGATATTTTTTTAAGTACTGTTTAGTGCTATAAGAATCGTAATAAGCCGGGCGGTGGTGGCGCACGCCTTTAATCCCAGCTCTCGGGAGGCAGAGGCAGGCGGATCTTTGTGAGTTCGAGGCCAGCCTGGACTACAAGAGCTAGTTCCAGGACAGGCTCCGTATCTACAGAGAAACCCTGTCTCGAAAAAAACAAAAAAATAAAAATAAAAAAAATAGAATCGTAATATATTGGGGTTTTAGTAAGTCTTTATTGTAAATAGGCTTTTAATTCTTGTGAATGATTCAAACTATCAGCCAAGCGGCCTCTTTACTATGAATGGGTCAGACTGCCTTGATGGCAGTCGAGCGGTTTGGGTGTTTTACTCTGAGGACACTCTAGCTGCTAAAGAGGATCACTACTTCATGGCTGAAGACAGGGTCTACTTGCGATTCTCACTTAGCTGGAACATCCTGTGGAAAGCAGTATTCTTTGGCAAACTGCAGATGGGCAGGCCTATCTTGATGCTATTCCCACTCTGGCCAGAGGGGGAGCACTTCCAACCCGTGGCCCCCAGGGAAGACCTGTGAGTGTGTAGAGTCTGTGCTCTCTTCTTGTTTATTAAGTGAGCTGAGCACCAGAAGCAGCTTCTGCTCTCCAGTCACCATCACCAGGGTACAAGCGATGGGCAGGAGACCAGCAGAAGAATTCCAGAGAGTGGTCATGGCAGAAAGGATGGACAGCGGAAGCAGAGAGACAATGAGAAATGGTGGAGTCAGAGACAATAAAAGAAAAGGCAGAAACGCAAGGCTGAGTAAAGACAGAATGCCGTGACCTACCGGAAAAGAGAAACAGTGGGCTAGGGGAAGAGCCATCTAAGAACTAGAAGACTAGTGGGAACTGCCTGCTGCTACTGACTGCTGTCTGGTGCTGCTGCTGAAGGTCTGGGATTTCAAAAGCTGCCAAGAGCTGGGGCCAGTGCTAATTGAAGTCCAGAGCAATAAGCCTTCAGCCTGCACACCCAGATTCTAGAACAATAGACCCTAAACTTCAAGGGTTAGGAACTGTAAGCCTCTATATCTGTGAGGTCAACTCCTAGGCCTTGGGCCTCAGAAGAGGAGTACCAGCTCTGGAGGTATGCCATCCTGCTCACTTCTCTCTAAAGCTGAAGGACCCCAGGCATATGATTGGTGGTAACACTACTGTTTGGAAATCTCTCTGAGTTTTCTCAGAACATGATCATATGGTATGCAATTTCTGGAAGTTGATCTTATGAAAACTCTATCAATTGTTAAGTATAGTCGTAAATTTATTTATTAAAAAAGCAATTCAGGGATTACTGTGCAAACTCCTACAATGATGGCTAGATTTCTTTGTGGTATGAATAATAACTTTGGACTTCCAAATAAACAAAAAATAATTTTCTCTTCTTTGTTCTTAATGGGTCAGGTCTTCTGTATCTCTAAATCATTTTTCTCCTCAGTGCACTGAATAAGTTCAACTGAAATCTGCAAAGCTTTCAAAAATATTGCCGCACATAAAGATAAAAGCAGTTGGCCTTCATGGCCCACACACCAGTCTCCTCCTGCATTCGCTCTTTGACTTCTTCTAAAGCTTTGTGCAGCAGAGGTGGCTTTAAGATGCCTTTTTGATGCAGGATCTGAATACATTCTTCTCACAGATAAAGTATCTCCTGCTACTGCAGTTAGCCGAGAAGAGGGAACGGTCTTTGAGGTATCCACAGGTCTGGATGACTGATGACTGACTCTCTGTTGGCACCCTGAAAAAGTAAGTTAGCTTCCCAGGTTACAGGTTACATTTGAAAATTACAATGGTATTTGACAAGGAAACACTCCAGAGATGCCATTGGATTTATTTTAATTTGCTTTAATGAGGCATTCTTCTGTGATGGTTTTATCCTTCAAATAATAGCTACTTAGTTTTAATAAAAATACATGGATGATATAATTTGAACAAACAACTTATAAAGAAACCAAAGTCATGTTTACATAAAGGTAGTTTATAGCTACCATGTTTCTTTGGACTCAGTTTTGAAACACTAAGACATCTGAATGTGTCCACCAATCTCCATTCCTATCTGGAAAGTCCAATATAGAAATTGCACAATAGTTATTACAACCTTTTGGCCAGAAGGCTTTCTCAGCCTTATGGCACAAAGAATGTTCTTGGTACTACATTTTACTGAACATTTAGACACTTAAATTATAATAAGAATTTTCTAGAGGATGATGGTAGGAGAGCTGATGAAGAAGATTTAGAAGCTGTGTTGGATAGTTTCAAGTCAAATTAACACAAAGGCTAAAGTCACCTGAGAAGAGGGAATCTCAGTTATGAAAATACCTCCATAAGATCAGGTTGTAGGCATTCCTGTAAGGCATTTCCCTAACTAGTGATTGATGGGGGAGGCCACTGTCCATTGTGAATGGTGTCATTTCTGGGATGGTGGTCCCTAGATTCTATGAGAAAGCAGGCTGAGCAAGCTACGAGGAGCAAGCCAGTAAGCAGCATCCCTCCATGACCTCTGCCCCAGCTCTTGCTTTCAGGTTCCTGCCCTGTGTGAGTTCTTGTCCTGATTTCCTTCCATGATGAACAGAGATATGAACATGTACACCAAATAAACTCTTTTCTCCCCAACTTTGCTTTTTGGTCATGGTGTTTCATCACAGCAATAGAAACAATAAAACCAAGTCATAAGCAGAGTAGTTATAATTCTAATCAGTACCCTCTAAAAGTGTCATAATTCTATGTCTTCTAAAAGAAACACAAGATACAGAGTAAGCTTTTAAAATTTCTTCCCATTCCTAGTTTTCCCTGTAGTGTCTCCTTCATACACTTACCAGTCAGAGGGAGGAGAGGAACCGTCTTGCCAGATCCAAGATCTGCTGAGTCCCTCTTGATACACTCCCACCCAGTATTCAACTCCTCTTCTGAGCTTCCACAGGCTGCAGACAATAAAATCCTATAAAACACAAGGCACAAACTCTAAGTGCAGAAAAGGAAGCAGCAGCCCCAACTCTTGGGCAATATGATGCCTGGTATTTGGTTAATCAGAAATGAGTGAGAACGTAAGTGTTGGAGGAGAGGGGATATTAAAGTGAAGTTGGACATGCACACACACTCGCACAATTCTTTGACTGGGTAATCAGTATGGTGTGCTAAATACTACGAAAAATACATGCATCTGGTATTCAATTTTAAGCAGATACAGAGTCTATCAGATAGTAAAATCAATCTCATTGACATTTCATGATCAAAAGGAAAGATCTGCTTGTTCCTTCACCATGGCGGCCATTTCTCCCACACTAAATTTTAATATGTGAAATTTTGGAGATTCCAGCCACAACTCACTGTGAACACATCTTGTTACCTGAAGCAGGTTTTATTTTGTCATAAAATTTTTGGAGAAAGTAATTTTAAATAATTATCATAATGTCATTTAAAGCTTCTTGAGTTGCTGCATGATTTTACATTTCCCATTGTTCTTATAAGGCTGAACTTCAGGTATTGGGCATTTTGTTAGGGTGAGAATGGTCTAACTATGAATTCTACTTCAGATATTCTATTTAAGGACAGAATGGCTTCAGCAGTAAGCTTAAGATCCCAGTAAGCCAGATTAGTAAACTTAACATTTCAGTTATCAAATGCTCATTCTTATTAAGCCAATTCATTTCATGTCATCCGTTCAGGTTTTATTCTTTGTAACTTTTGCTTGATTTTGAGTCAGGGTTTATTCTGATACACAGGCCTCAAACTCGAGTTCTTCCTGTCTCAGCCTTTTATGTCCCGGGTTTACAAGCGTGTGTCATCATACGCTTAAGCATAATACATTTAAGAACATCTACAGTTGGCATGTATACGTATGTACATGGGGAGCATTCACATCTCTGTTGTCCTCTTCCTCCCTCTTTCTCGGTCGACTAAGGGCATAAACTACCTGTATTCCTCAACTTATGAAAAACCAACCTCATTTTAACTTCTCCAGCTGAAGGGAAAGGAAATTATGTGAATCTCTATTTTGCCTCGTTATTTCTTATGTTAAAAATATACCATTTTATATAAAAATGTACTATTTCCACTGCTATGGAAAATTAAGGAATCTTATGAGACTCTGTACTTCATTTCAATGAGTAACATGATATTTTCAGAATGACATGAAATCAGAGAAGAGTCTTTACCATTTCTTCTTTGCTGTCTATTTGAAGGAGTTTTGCGCCCTCCTTTGAACAATTTTCCTTGCTGCCATTCCAAATTTTCCAAATTTGAGAAACATAGTAACAACTTTGTCCATTCTGAATCCAGTTGTGTGGACAAGGGCTGCAGTTACTACCTTCAAAACATAAACATTTCTTTAATAGTCATCAATCACGAAATTGGCATCCCAACTCCCTTAAAATAAACAGATGGTACCCATGATGCAGCACCTACCCATCCAGCTTCTCTGAGGCCGCTTACAATAAGATTTATGTAATTTCCACTTGAAATAGTTCTCTGAAAATTGGTTTCAGCTAAATATCAGCGTGGAGATGGCTTCACTTAAATCTTTCCTCCTATATCAAAAACTGATTGATTCTTCTCCCACTAAGCCATTGACTAGGATGAGAAGTAAGCCTTGAATTGATGCTTTAATTATGAGACTTGAGCAAGAAAATGTTTCATATATGGAAAGAGATCAATTAATGTATGAAAAGAGTGGCTTGGAAACAGGTGCATACTTAACATATGAAGAAACAGTGTCTTACTTCATTATAATCGAGAATTGGTCTTTAATATTTAATGTGCTTTTGATGGAACATGTCTTAAGAAAGAATATACTCCCAAAGGACAGTCAGTGACCTGCACACAGAGAAACTAAACAGCACAGATTTGATGAGAGGTTCTAGCATAGTCTTATGAAGGGAGACAGAGAAACACAGAGAACACTGGTTACTAGAGAGAAGCACTCCATGTGGGGTGAGAAACTTTGAAGATTTTTATATGATTACCTTTTGAGAAAAACAATAAAATGATTGATTCTTTCTTTGTAACTGTAAAAATGCAGATTGTCAATTAAAGAGCTGGCAGAGAAAAATATCTTACTTGCTAATCTAAAACAAGTTGCTTAGTGAATATATGTGAGTCCTTGGGAATAATTTGGAGTTTTTTTTTTAACCTATAATACATAAAATGCTTAATCATGTAATGAAATGGGAAACAAGCTGTTTTTCACTTCTACTCATTGTAATTATTCACTTGAAAAATAGAAGGTGACCACATTGCAATCTTTATATTGCTTGAAAGATTTTGTTGGGGCTGTAGAAGCTATAAGGGAAAAAAATAAAGTTAGTTAGAAGAAGACATTAGGAAAGAGACAGGAGGGATTCATTAAAAAAGAAGTAAGGAAAGGAATAACAAGAAGAGAGACCCTAAAGATGTGTGTGTGTGTTTCTTTTTCACCAGCCAAGGGAATTAAGTTTTATTCCCTCAGATTAAAAAAGTCAGTCGAGTGATTAGCTGGCCAACTGCACACCTTTCCTCCAGCTCCTGAGCTGCTGAAAGCTGCTCTTTACAGCAGCAAATTTTTATGCTTAGCTATTTGTAATTGAGTCTAAAGCAGGAGCCAAATTAGATGAACTGAGAAGTTTGGAACTAGAATTGAAAATAGGCCTAAATTTGAGTGACTGAGTGAAATATACTGCTGATTCTTAAAGCCCTGCTTGGGAATCACACACATTCCACTTGATCTTACTGTAAACTTTGTTTAGCAGAACGTTCAAGGGATTTCAGTCTTTTCAACATTTTATCGGAAGACATAGAAGAAGCTGAACTAACTGCAGAGCAGCAGAAATTACATCATACTTGCAGCTGTGAGGGGACAGAGAGAGCTCAGGGCTATGACTCTAAGCAACGTAAAATGTTTAGACAACCTTTTAGGACAGGAACTTTGGACAAACTGGATGTTTTTTTTTTTTTATTTGACACAGAAGAGAATTTCAACACAGTTTGAAACAGAGCAAGAGATTATGAAAGGTATTTTAATATAGACTTTAATAACAATGAGAGTTAGGTGAAAGAGAGGCACTGGGGCAAAAATAAGAGCCACCTGAAAGCATGGGTGCAGGCTTCCCTAAGGCTGAACTGTTAAAACTAAGAAGGCTGAACTGTTAAAATTAAGACATACCTAAGGATGGGCAATAGGCTCCTCCAAGAGAGCCAGAGGCAATTGTCCTCACATGGGGTCTGCATGCAGTTCTGCAGTCTCTAGAATTACAGCTCAAAATATCTCTAAGAAATCTTTGCATTCTGATAAGTGAGACTATCAGGTGGCTCTGGAGACGCCTTGGGTAAAATTACAGTCTGATAAGATAAAACCAGGAGCCACTTGGACTGCAGAGGAGTTTAGTGCCCTGCCCTGTAAGAAGATTTCTGTTTGGATCCTAGAAAACTGCAGGTGTACAGCTGAAGGAGAAACGTGGTAGTTAATGGCCCTGGAATTTGCTTCCCTATGGTTGAGAACTTATAACCAGATTCCTGGGTAAGGACCTCCTGTCTCTTTTCATGTCCTGATTATTTTCCATCTTTCAGACCTGTCTCGGTACTCACTCCAGACCTTAACAATCCATGGAGAACAGGCTACGCAAAATCGTTTCTTTTTAGTAGATGATGCACACATTGGATCTCTACTGCGATCACTGTTCTCAACTGAACATGATATCTAATGACTATCATCCCAGCACTTGGGAGGCTGAGGCAACAGAGACACCACAAGTTGGAAGCCAGCCATCATGAGATCTGGCCAGCCCAGTCTATAAGACAAACAATGCAAAATCACACTGGTCCACTATGAAGTACCTGAAGGGGGAGACCTTTGCTGCAAGGCTTGGCAGTTTTTCATCTGCAGGGTGTAGTTTCGCTGCCACTCTGTGAGGTTCTGCAATGCTCTATCCTGCTGGATGAGTCTTTCCTGCTGACTCATTGCAAGAGAGGACACCTGGAAGACTGTGACAAAGGCGCACAATCCTCATCAAACACTGACATTTTATAGGGAAGTAATCCCCAAACAAGAAACAAAGAAAACTAATGGTGAGAATGAGGACATAATTTTCTTGGCTTTTGATTTTTGTTTAAAATTACCCAAGAATCAAGTATTACAAAGGACACACAAAAAAACGAAACAACAACAAAAAAACTTCTTGGCTGCTAATTTTTCTTTTGCTTACCCAGTTTCACTCCCTAACAGCAGACAAAATTATTAAGTTCTTTAACACATTTTCCCAGAGAGACTTTAATCAAAATAAGATCAATATAAAATTCCTCTTCAACAGTTTATTCAAAGGGTGATATACCCTGTTTACATGCTGGTGAACATTTGGTTTTATTACTTAAGTATATTTAAATATTCATTTCCTTAAGTACACAAAAAGCTCTCACTCATTGACTCATTATAAAAGGGTAGGAATCTATTGTGTTGATGTGTCATGGGTTACTTCAGCAGTTTGGGGACACTATTTTAAAAATTAAATAAGTGATTGATTTTGCTTGTTTGTTTTGCAGAGCTAAGAATTGAACCTAGGGTCTCAAGCATGTTGAACAAGGCCACTATGATTTTATTATCAAATAGCTAATCCTCTTGAATGACAAGGGCGGGGGGGGGGGGGGGGGAAGCTGTTTAAAGAACCTTAGTCTTGGGGCTGGGGAGAGAGCTCAGTTAATATAAATTGTTGTTGAGCTAGCCTGAGGACCTGCATTCCCAGAAACTGTGTAAAAAGCTGGGTGTGATGATGCACACTTGTAATCCTAACACTAACGAGATGGAGATAATTGAATCTCTGGAACTCCCTGGCAGGCTAGCATACTCTACTTGGCAAGTTGCAGGCCAAAAAGAGACTGTGTGGTAATTAAAAAAGGTGGAGGGTTCCTGACAAATGATACCTCATGTTGTTCTCTGTCCTCCACACATATGTAACCATATCAACATAAACTGGTATGAGCACACACACACACACACACACACATAAACAAATCAACACTCAGAAAAGAATCTTAGCCTTGCTTCATTTTACACATTTTAAAACTATATTTAAGGTGAGAGGCTAGCTGCTGGGTGGTGGTGGCACACGCCTTTAATCCCAGCCCTCGGGAGGCAGGGGCAGGCAGATTTCCATGAGTTTGAGAACAGCGTGGTCTACAAGCATTAGTTCCAGGACAGGCTCCAAAGCTACAAAGAAACCCTGTCTCAAAAAACAAAACAAACAAATAAAAACAAAACAAAAAAGGATGAGTGGCTGAATCAAAAGTTTGTGGACATCTAATTTTTATTCAGTATTTTTGTTACTCTCCATCTTTGCTGTTTTACAGTGTTTCAAGGTTATCTGCATTTCCAGCACTCCTCTGTTTGAGATTGAAATTCTCTTCACAGATGTAAGCAATTGCATGCATTTTCTTGTCTGTGAAATGTGTGATTATAGCCATTGTAAGCACCACACCTTCGGCTTTCTAGTTCTTTCCTTTGCTTTTTCGTGCTGTGAGAATTAACTAGCAAGCCTGGAATCAGAGAGTCTCAGGTTCACACGGTAATGACCTTCAGACAGGATATGATGCAATCTAGGTAATGGTGCAGCCTGTAACTGTGGGACTGAGAATTTGGGAACCAGACTGTGACAAACTTGTCTGCATTGTTTATTGATGACAGCATGCCAGATGATTTGACCTTGGTTTTAATGAGACCCTGAGAGATGCCTTCTGCTGAGACAGGTTGTCTAGTCTCAGCAAAATTCTGTCTTTATGATCAGCAACACATAAAAAATCTCCAAGCAAGACTCTGGGTTTTCTTGACACCACAGTATTCTGGGCAAACACCAGTGATTCTGGAGCCAACAGAAAACCATGAAACAGTGGAAAGAGAGCAAGGGAAAGGTACCGTCTCTCTGTGCCAAAATACCTACCTTTCCTTTCCCCCCTATTTCTCTTGAGACAGCCTCTCATGTATCCCATGCTGGCCTCAAACTCACCATTCCTGTTCCCCCCGATTCCTCCCCACATTTGTGGGGAATGCAAGCCTGATTCACTATTACCCCTAACTCCTATATCCTTCTAATAAGAGGTTTTACTATCAATATCCTTACTTCTGTGCCATTAAGTTGTAATCTTATCATGTAATAAACTAAAATTTTTTTTAAAATTCTCAGCAAACAAAACTGTTAGAGCCTGTTGTTTTGGTCCTGTCCCTGTTAGCAATCAGTCCAGTGCCTAGAGATTTTGTTGGCATATCACATGCTTCAAAGATTGATTTTGGTAAGCTATAAGCTACTATGTACATTTTGTGTTTGACATTTGGCTTGATTTATGGTGACTTATTTACATAGCTGAAATTTTTTTATTCTTTTTTCCAATACACTGTCATTTTTTATTTTAGGTTGCATATTTTAGATAAAAAGACTAGAAAGGATGTATTGTGGTGTAGAATTTAAGTTGGAAGAAACAATGGTATTGTTAGCGAATATTAGTCTAGTCTAGCAAATATCATTAATTTAAAAAGTATAAATAATTATCATTATGCTAAGACCCCTGGTAACTTTAGTTTTACATGTGAAACTATTATCTCATGTCTATATTGGTATATTTATACTTTGATATATTTGAGATTGATTTCATTGTAGTTATGAGGTGTGATGTCAACATTTCCCAGATGTCTATGCACATTTCCTGTCATTTGAGAGTAACTACCACCCGTACTCTCTTAGCTGCTGCTTTTAACTCACAGCAAATGTCTAAGGAACTGACAAAGGGGAGGTCGTGGGGGAACAGAATGGATCAGATCACAGCAGCTAGGAAGCAAGGAGATAGTGCTGACCCTGGAAAACTCTTTCTTCCCCATCCAGGCTATCAGACTAGGTAATATTGCTTCCCACATAGAGAGTTCCCAATTACTCAATCCTGTTTGGAAACACTTTACTGTTTTCAATCTAACCAAATGGACAAGATTAAAAATTATAACACATACCCTAGTCTTATTGTTTTTTTCTGTCTCTTACTCAGTTTTCTGTGTTTTGCTATCACGTCTTTCACACTTCATAAAAAAAATTCTGCTTTTATCTTCTTCTAGTTAACCAAATTTTTACCAGTGGTGGTTTTCAGTGTTAGATACAAAATCCAGGACCTTGTGCTCATTAAAAAAGATCCTCAACCCTTCACTCATTTTGCAGTTAAGTTTATATATTAAACTTAATATATATGGGTGTGGGGAGGGCAGGTCACTGATGTTGCAGTTTGTTAAGAAACACAAACAGAATCACTATGATTGAATGATAGACTCTGATTAATTTTCATGCAAAAATTCATGTAATAAGTCATTTCTGCAATCAAGATAATGAATATAACCTCCACAGAGACTTCCTGTCTTACTTTTTTCACTAGAATTTTATTTTGAGGCAGTTGAAGTTTCATATGTAGTTATAAGAAATAATAAAAGTCAGTAAGACAGTTTTCAGAAAATTGGGACTCTATCTACCTCAAGTTTCAGCAATACTACTCTTGGGCAAAGCATACACACTTATACCACAAGGGCATTTGCTCAACGGTGTTCATAACTGCATTATTCATAATAGTCAGAACCTGGAAACAACCTAGATGTCTCTCAACTGAAGAATGAATAAAGAAAAATGGTACATTTACACTATGGAGTACTACTCAGCGATAAAAATGACAGCTTGAAATTTACAGACAAATAGATGGAACTAGAAAAAAACATCCTGAGTGAGGTAACTTAGACCCAGAAAAAAAAAAAACATAGGATGCACTCACTCATATGTGGATATTAGACACAAAGCAAAGGATAACCAGTCCACAACCCCAGAAAAGCTAGATAATAAGGAGAACATTAAGTGAGACATATATTGATCCCCCTAGGAAGGGGAAATAGACAAGATCTCCTGAGAATATTGGGAGTGGTGGGAGAAGGGGAAGAGAAAAGGGAAGGTGGGAAGAGAACATGAGGGAATGGGGTGGCTGAGATGAGGGGAAGGACAGAGAGAAAGAGCAAGGAAAGAAGTATCTTTATTGAGGGAGCCATTATGGGGCTAGAAAGAATCCCAAGAATCCACAAAGATCACCCCAGCTAAGACCCTAAGCAATAACTTAGAGTGTACCTGAACTGGCCTTCCACTGTAATTAGATTGATGACTACTTTGTCATCATAGAATCTTCATCTAGCATCTGATGGAAGCAGATGCAGAGACACACAGCTAAGCACTGGACTTAGCTCCCAGAGTCCACGAAAAGAAAGGGAGTAGAGCTAATATGAGCAAAGGAGTCAAGACATGATGGAGATACCCACAGAAACACCTAATCTGAGCTAGTGGGAGCTCACTGATTCTAGACTGACAGTGATGGAACCAGCATAGGACCAAACTAGGCCCTCTGAAAGCAGGTGACAGTTGTCTGTCTGGGTCAGTCTGTGGAGCCACTGGCAGTGGGACCAGAACTTATCTCTAGTGCTTGAACTGGATCTTTGAAGCTCATTCTTTTTGATGGGATACCTTGCTCAGGCTAGGTATAGGCAGGGGGGATTGCTTGGTCCTGCCTCAAACTGATATGTAAGACGTTGATGACTCCCCATGGGAGGCCTTGCCTTCTCAGAAGAGTGGATGGTGGTGGGGTGGCGAGAAGGAGGGAGGAGTGAGAGAAGTCGAGGAGTGGGAGGAGTGAGAGGAGTGGAGGAAGTGAGAACTGGGATTGGTATGTAAAATGAGAAAAGATTGTTTTAAGATAAAGAAATTTGATTTTAAAAATAGATCTTATCAACTCTTAGCCCAATTTCCATCACATGATACCATCTTGGAAAGTTCAGTATCATAACTAGAATATCAACATCAGTATCAATATTGATAACACCATAGCATGTCATTTCTCTATCACCATGTAGATCCAATACATTGAGCTTTTATGAAGCCAATCCATTCTCCTCTTGTCCTTACCACTCCTTAACACTTACATGTTCTGGTTCAGTGATTTTGTTATTACAATGATGTTATAGAAACAGAACCTTACATTTTGTATGTTTTTCTTTCCCACTCAACATGCTGTCCTGGATATTCATCTGGACAGGTGGACAAATTATGAGCAATAGATTTTATTGTTGAAAGGATTTATTTGATATTATTTACCACATTTTTTTAGCCACTCACTCACCAAAGAACATCTTGGTTGTCTTCTTGTTTAGTTCTTACAAATCAAGGTGCTATACACAAGTGTGCTTAGGCTTTAGTGAATGAAAGTTCCTGAGGTAAGTGTTCAGAGGTGCAAATGCTGGGTTGTAAAACGTCAGGTTTTAATGAAACCATTCCCCTGTTCTTTTACGGGCTATGTCACTGTACAGTCCTGCCAAAGATGACTTGTGATTCAGCTTCTCAGACCCATCAAACATGTGGCAGTCGCTGGTTTGTAATTTCTGCTTTCTGGTGTGTACAGTGTGTCACACTATGGTTTTAACTTGTTTTTCCTAATGGCTAACGATATTGAACTCTGTTTTTATGCTTCCTTGACACTTCCTTAAATTCTTCAGTGAAATGCATTGTCATGGCATTCATTTTATCACTGTATGGCTTGGTTTTTTGTTGAGTTCTGGGAGCTTTACTGACTCAAGTATGTGGTTTGCAAATACTGACTTTTTCTACCTTGTGTGCCCAGCTATTTTTATGTTGAAGTAGGTGCATCTCATCAACTTTTCCTTTTATTAATAACTCGTTAGATGTTAAATCTAAGAACTCTTTACACACTTGAAGAATGAATTTCTTCTTTTTTAAAACTTCTTGATTTGGGCACAACCTAGAGTTAAGAGTAGAAAACAATGTTCCTTATTTTATTAATAACCTGGTATATATAGGGATTGAATTATAATCATCTTCTTTTTTGAAAGTTGAGATATAGTTTTAATATTCTAATGAATTTTACTGGGTGATCCCTATTTCAAGTCACTTCTGCTTTGCTTATTAAGCTCCGGATGGCATGGGCTGCATCAGATGATAATAAAACAGAAGAAAGGGAAATGAGACTTGTCCTTGACGTTTCATCCTACATAGGAAGCAAATGTTTGAGCTTTAATGGTGTTTGAATTGTAGCTAATTTACAACAGGTTATCAATAATGACTTAACAATATCATTTCTTGGGTAACTGAATCAAAACAATTCCAAATCTCACAAACAAAGTTATTGGGTATACATGATGCCACACATTGTACCTCAATGATTAGTTTGAAATATGAAAATAGACAGAAAAGGCACAAGAAAAACTGATCTCTCTGGAAGTATATACACTTTGCAAATGACATTCAAATGGTGCTGGTTAACTTTTGGCTTATATTTGCTGAAATCTTGGTGAGCACACGTGCAGAGTGCACGTGCATATTATAAATTTAATATGCGTATTATTTTTAGAAAACTAGATATCTCTGTAAATGGTTTGTTAACCTGTTTTCATGGGAAACATTATATAACTACATCTCTACATCTTTACTAGTGGTTCTAGACAATTTTTTAAATTAATTAATTGGATTCTTTTACCAGATTTTTCTGCTTTACTGTGTGAGCTTCCTCTAAATATAAGTCAAAGTGCCTTTTTAGCCTTTATATACATGTAAATAGTTCTTAATTACTTTCTTTATCCTTTTACACATCTGGACATCTGGAATTTTTACATAATAATATAGCTACACACAATTTATAACCCATCAATAGAAACAGGTAACTTTGAAAATATGCTTTTATACTTACACTTGATGCCCAAGAAAATGGATGTTGCTAATAAGCCCACACAGAACACACAGGAAATCACTGTCAAGACACAGCATATTCCTAAATGTGAAATCAGAACAATGACAAAAGTTAGAGAAAGCAGTTGCAAGGGATGGGTAGAGACAATCTCAGGATGAGTAGGAAGGATTGTTCCTTCCTACTGTAGAAATAAAAAGACTTGAAACTCTATTAAGAAAAGGAGAATATTTGCTTCAGTTCTCTCAAATAAACTTTATAGCCTTGCATGCATCTGACCTGGAAAATACCCAATTCACTAGACTTAATATCATAACTCTGTGATCTTAATGTACAATATTATGACTTTAATAAGCAATTACATATATCTATTTATTTATTTACTACTTATTTTTTCAATAATCTCAATAATGGCAACTAGGCAAGCTTAAGTTCTTAACATCAAGACTCTCTTACCTGTTTTCAGAATTTCTTGAACATGACTCATTAAACTATTTTTAGTTTTAATGAGCAGTTTAGAAAATGAACAAAAAATTTCAGCTCAGTTTTCAACTCTCAAAGGAGGAAAGGTGAGTGACGTGGCTTTTTAAATTATTCATATTAATCAAAGAAAAATAAAATGGATCCTCACATGTTGTGATAGACCAGATATTGCATTGCCTGGGATCATCCCTGGAACCTTGAAATGGTGCTGTATGTGACAAAAGAGATTCTGAGGCTAGTGCTGGACTGGGAATCTGGTATGGGGAAGTCAGCCTCAATCAGTGAATTTGTAACAAGTCAGTACTAAAGACTTAACTGTGTAACTACTTGGGAAAACTTAATAAAGCACCTTTAAAATCACCAAATTAGTTGATGTATGATATTATATGTGACATCTAGTTGATGAATTAAAGAGATGATGGTAAAAATAAAAACTTATCTATTTGAAAATATTCTGTGCTATAGAGTTTTAAATAAAAATACGATAAGATATAGAAATAGGCATTAAATAATAAAAACATAATTGCATCCGTATGAAGGATTCTTTTCTAGTTTTTCAACTGTTCCCTACATTTATTGGTATTTGTCAGATAATTTCCTGAGCATTTCATGCAAAAACTAAAATAATTAAAATTGTATGATTTCTTTTACCTATTTTCAAACTTGAGAGAGAATATATCATATATCCTGAGCCCAGTGCCCTTTTTCATTTTCACCTGTACTCATTCATCCATTCCAGTGAATGTATCAGGCATACTAGAATGCTCTAAAGAGCTCATCTCAGATTAGAAGAAAAGCCGTGGGTTCATCACAGAACATACACAGAAAAACTTCTAGTTTTCTATTACACATTCTGAATGTATTACCTGAACATTTGCTAGAAGACAGACATTTCTGAGCAGCTTCTGAGGGTGGACTATCCCACTGAAGAGAGCTGTATATCTCCTCCTCGTGCATGCTGAAGGTGCTTGGAGAAGTAATGCAGCCAGTAAAGCAGCCTACACGGAAGCCTGGCAGAAAGAACTCCTCTTGTGATTAGGAGTAGGTTGGTACAGAAAACAGAACTGACTACTTTTTCACAGCTGTAAAATGCACTGGAGATTAAGGTGCAGAGTAGGAACATCATCCATCATCATCCAGAAAGTGGAAGCTTTAAAGTTTAAACTTAAACATAACTCAATAAAGGAAGAAATGAGAGTGTACTGAACTCAAGATGGCTATGGTAAAATTATACTGTTGCTCTGATTCTCTTACAGTAGCTGATGCTGAAGATGAAATGCACAGAACAAACTTCAGTCTAGCATGGAATACGAAGCACAAAGATGACTCAGGGAACAAATATAAAGGCAGTCCAATCTAGGTAAACCAATTTGTACATAGCTTTTGGGTTTCCAAAAAAGGAAACGTGGAATCCCTAAATTCATTTCCAACCAGTCTATCAGTTAGGATAATACTGACTGCTAAGATGATAAGTAAACTTCAAAATAACAGTTAACACTGTGATTGCTTAGACCTCCCTCATAGTTTGTCCTCAGGGACAGAGCTCTCTCCCAGAAGAGGCCTGGGTTATTTCCATATTCTTAAATGTTGGAGCCATGTTGAAGGGAAAGAGGAGGTGACAAACCCACAATTGTATCTTGAAAGCAATGACCTAGAAATGATATGAATCACAGCACCCCCATCCATTGCATTTCCACATTGATAATGAAGATTGAGTTTGCTTGGTCAGCGGCATCTAGAGATAACTTTACTCTTGGAGGAAGAATCAGTTATTTACTGAACAGATAACCATTTTCATCACATCTTCTGACTACAGCATTGGTACTGAGAAATTTGATCTCTTAAACACCATTTATCTCTAGGCCTCTTGTCCTCATGTCCAAAGGTCACTTCTCAGTAATTTATAGTCCATACAACTTGCAAAGTTGCATGTTCTTTTTTATTTTAGAGTCTCAGTAGATCAATTGTTCTTCATCACAAATGGCACACTCAAGAGGTATTGTAAGGGAACTCAATAATAAGACTACAATTTGGGGAAAGGTTAACAATAAAGCCAAAGGCAGGGTAATAAAACATGCATTGTAGAACTGATGTCAACCGTGGCCTAAAGCACAAAGAAGGGTGCACACTAGGACTTTGCGGTCTGCCTCACTAGAGCTAGGGTCTGGGATGCAGAACATCAAAGCTTACTAAACCAAAACGTGGAGCGAGTCGGAATTATACATCTGACCATGCCTCCATGTCTCTCAAAGACTGAGTTTATTCAGAAAATATATTCTATTTACTTGTATTTAGCTTCCTGAGACACAAGGGGTAGGTGGGGTCATTAGGGACAAATAAAAAGGATCCAGCACATTCTGCCAACATTTTCTGTGCAGTTCCTATTCTGAAAACAGAATGACTGAAATTCAGATAAACCTTTGCATATGCTAAATACTACCAGGAGGAGAAAAGAGGAAGAAACACAACAAATAAGATCACAACTAACCCCAGAAACCAGAGCTCCATCAGCTGGTGCTCATTTCTAGTTTCTCTTCTCATTTTATCAGCACTGAAACCCAAGCTTGGATAGATCCAGTATTTCCCAGAACATTCCACTCCTGGTAAATTTTTATCATTCCTTGGCTTTTCCCAAAAAAAGATCCATATGCTACATTAGTGCTGCCATTCTTGGCCACTTGTTTGTTTCAGATAATATTTATTGTTTGTCATTCATTGCATTCTTAAGAATTTTAAAGTCCTATCACAAGAATTACTTCCTCACTACAGCTCTATGAGTCAGGAGGGGTAAGTGGGCTGTAACTTAGGGTATAGAGAAGTCCATCCATTTAGTGAGTTTCATGCTGAGTGTTTGAAATGGAACGATGGAATGCTCTGATTGTTGAACCTGGGCTGTTCTCATTTCACAATATGGTTTAGACATAACTGATAAGGAAGAAGAGGTCTTGTAGGTAAAGTGTGGTTGGTTTCACCTTCTGTGTATGTTTAGCAGGTCTTTAAACATGTTCCCTCTAAACCTGCATGTGATGTAGTAATATATAAATATGTCTTTTCCCATACTAAGAGGTGAAAAATGTTAAAGTCTAGGCACAAAGTTGATGTTTGGATAGTTCCTGAATTATTAGTTTCCACTTGGTTTCTGTAAGTAGACAGTTACAATCAAGCCTTGAATCCCCAGCTACAGAGAAAGGGAGAAAAAGCCAAGACTTTCCATCTTGCAAGGTCAAAATCTTGGCATTTGCTATCAAGAGATCAAAGAAATTCTGTTGTTTTTCTGTAGCTCAGAACACTATTTATTTATGGAGAGACAAAAATAAACCAAGGATTTGTTGGTTGGTGTAGAACTTTGAAACTAACATGTATTTTTTGAATATTGCGTGCTTGATGTCCTGATCAATATTTTATATAATTACATCAAAGATCAACACAACTCTATTCTGGATAAGGTAACTCCTCACTATATAAGCTAGGGAACAGTGTTAAAGAGACTAAATCATTTGTCCCAAACCACACATGGAGTACGTGTTAAGGTAACATTTATTGAAAGGTACTAGGAGCTGACAGCTTACAACAGGGTCATGGGAATGTGTGTTAAAACAGATTCCCTTGTCTCCTTAGCCTTCTGAGCATGTTCAGTTTTCACAGAGACCTCAGCTGAGATGAACTGTATTCATGATCCTACTTTGTCATTACTTAAACAAAGGAAGCTGTGGGGGAGAAAGCACAAATTCTGCCTCTTATCCTGTTAGAGGTGCTTCCTCACAGTCCCTATAAATACTTCTGAGTTATTCAGCAAGCACCAAACATAGAACCATCAGGAAAAGAACCAGATAAAAACTTCTCCTTCTTCTTCTGCCTTCTGTACACTGTTTTGTCAATAAATATTTATTAGTTTTATACACCCCATGAGGTCTTCCTCAAATCCAGCTTCCTTGTCTTGTAAAGAAGGTGAACACTATTGAGAGAAAAGAGATGTGAACTGGGGAGTGTGAACTTTTGTCTCCTAGGATAACTTCCTTGAGTCAGGGACATGCTTGGTGCTCGTCACAGACAATGGACAATCAAGTCATGGGGACCATATTCATGGAGTTCCTGGTATCGGTAGTCTGAAAATTTCAATTATACAGATAATTGAAATTGTATGGTCATTGTATAAATATAAAACTCTGAGGTCTATTTTTGATGAAATATATAAGATAGGCAATATCATACACTTTAATTTATTTTAGTAAGAGGAACATGGGATGTACTCACTCATATTTGGTTTCTAGCCATAAATAAAGGGCATTGAGCCCATAATTCGTGATCTTAGAGAAGCTAAATAAGAAGGAGAACCCAAAGAAAAACATATAGTCATCCTCCTGAATATTAACCTTCATCAGGCAATGAAAGGAGACAGAGACAGAGACCCACATTGGAGCACCGGACTGAAATCTCAAGGTCCAAATCAGGAGCAGAAGGAGAGAGAGCACGAGCAAGGAATTCAGGACCACGAGGGGTGCACCCACAAACTGAGCCAATGGGGATGTTCTATCAGGAACTCATAAAAGCCAGCTGGCCTGGGTCTGAAAAAAGCCCAGGATAAAACCGGTCTCGCTAAACATAGCGGACAAGGAGGACTACTGAGAACTCAAGAACAATGGCAATGGGTTTTTGATCCTACTGCACGTGTTGGCTTTGTGGGAGCCTAGGCAGTTTGGATGCTCACCTTACTAGACCTGGATGGAGGTGGGTGGTCCTTGAACTTCCCACAGGGCAGGGAACCCTGATTGCTCTTTGGGCTGACGAGGGAGGGGGAGGGAAATGGGAGGCGGCGGTGGGGAAGAGACAGAACTCTTTAATAAATGAATAAATAAATAAATAATAAAAGAGTTCAAAAAAATTTATTTTAGCATTTATACACACACACACACACACGCTCACTCACTCAGATTTATCTTCCAGCTCCCAAATCAACCTATTTTAAGTATGAGAAGATGGAAGTTAAACGAAATACAAAATTGCCTCATTAGCTAGGCACATCTCTTTAACAACAGCATTTGGAATGCAAAGGAAGGCACCTGATCTACAAAGTTAGTTTCAGGAGAGATAAGGCTCCAAAGTAAGGCCCTGTCTCAAAAACAGATAGATAGATAGAATAGATAGATAGATAGATAGATAGATAGATAGATAGATAGATAGATAGATGAATTTCTTCATGGTTGTTCTTCAGTTAAGGGGTCATACCATTTAAACTATTGTAAAGATTCAATCTACATTATTTATACTGTAACATGATGCGTTTTTAAACTATGATGTTTTACACAGTGCTGTCTTTTGTGCCCTATTCTAATTTAATTTTATGGTGTATATCTGAAGATGCACTGGATTACATGCATGATGTTAAGAAAATTAGAAATGGAAAGGGAAAAAGAAAGTAAATAGAATGTGAAATACTGAAAAGCACTAGCTCTGCTCACTTTATGTTTTTTGATATGCAGAGAAAGGACGAGATATATGGTATAAGGATGATATAAAAAACAAAATAAACAGTTTCATGACTGGGGAATTCTTTCACCCAGATCTTTTATTGCATGACCAACCACTTATCTGACATCCTGTTCATTCTTCTGCATTAAAGCAGTTGGTCTACTCTTGTCAGGCCAGCCTTCCTCTCACACATTAAAAAATTTCTGTCCTCACAGGAAGCTGGATGGATTTTCCCATTATAAAGATAAGCGCAGTTCATGTTTTCTTTTGTATTCCCAGAAAGATCAATCCTGTAAATGAGAAAGCAAGAGAGCATTAACAAAAAAATGAGTACTTAAGAAAGCAAGGAACATGCATGTTTTGCTGATCAAACTAGAGGCTTGAGGTGGGCAAAGAAACAGCATATGTATCTTGGAGAAACCCTTTGTCCACTGCATACTTGAAAAGTACAGTATAAGTAGGAGAAAGTCAATACAAGTACAAGAAGAGTCCAGAGGAGGAGGCACATCATGCTCTGACAGGCCAAGCAAAGCTTTATCTACAATTTACTTTGGGTTAGTGTTGAAATAAGATTAGATTTTAAATGAGCAGCGAGGAAATGGGATGTTCTTATAGAGACAGCAGCTAGCTGCACAACATGGGGAAATCCTCAAGAAGTAAGATGGGCTAAGTACTATAGAGCTGAGAACTAACAGCGCCTGGTAATTGTCTGAAAGTTTGTCTCTATTCCCCAAATAACTGTTTACAATGAGAGACAAGGGCAGTATGTTTAATTTACTTGGAAGACAACTATGGACACCAACCAACGAGTTGTCAAAATAGTTTAGTGATTTAGGAGGAGTAAAGACAAGGTCTTTTCTTTTTAAAAACTCAAATTCCAATGAGGAGGAGTTGGTATGATGCCAAGAGAAAAGCAGACAGGAAAATGTCAGAAAGTTGTAAGAGCCATGAGACAATAAAACAGTAAAGAGAAAACAGGGCAGGTGTGTGCTGAAAGGAGCAGGATTTAGTTTGAGCCTTTAGAGTTGCTCTCGCTGAGAAAGTGGCCTTCAAATAGCCTTGACCAACAGAGATGACTTGGTCAGGGAATGTAGAAGAGAAAGGGGAATTTGACTCCTTAAGAATTTAGAGAGGACACCACTTTGCTACAATATTGTGAGCAAGGTAGTAAGCAATGAACAATAAGCTCAAGGTTTGCAGGAGGTTTGTGTGCATTTGTGTGTTCTGGGATTCTATCCAAGGTAAATCATAAATATATGTTGACTTAATTGTCTATTTACATAATAATAAAATTGTATAAGCTTTTATCATAATTTCTAGACAGGGAGAATGTAGCATTGTTAAAAATAAACAAAAGATGTTGAAATTAGTGATTAGAGGGCCGTATGGAGAGCCAGCAAGATGGTTCATGGGGAAAGGTGCTTACTCGCAAGTCTGCTGACCTGTATTTGATTTCCAGGACCTACATGGTGGAAGCAGAAAACCAACTCTCTAAAGTTGTCCTCTTTCCTACATTCACATACATTGTGGTATGTAAATTCTCTCTCTCTCTCTCTCTCTCTCTCTCTCTCTCTCTCTCTCTCTCTCTCTCACACACACACACACACACACACACAATAAATTTTAAATTTTAAAAAATTAAGGAGAGACAGAGCCATATTGAATAACACAACTCTTAATGAAATGAGGTCATTTGCCTACAATGCCATTAGAAGGGTGGAGCCTCATTGTATGACATTAGAATTGCCTTGTGATCTACAATGTACCTGATTTGTGGAGATTCATAGGTCAAAAAGATACTGAAAATATCCTTGATGTAAATATTCTAATCATAAAATAATGAAAAGGATAAATTTATTCTCAAAGCACAAAAAAATCAACCAATTTACACACACACACACACATGCACAAGGGGGGGGAGAGAGAGAGAGAGAGAGAGAGAGAGAAATTAGTCACATATGACTGGCAGCTACAACCCGCAGTGGGGTAGTCAGGCAACTTGTGTTCAACAAGAAATATGGGACTCAAAACTTTGTGCAATGCCTTCTAGCTAAGTTTCCAGGGACTTACATATTCTTGGGAAAAATTGAGCTATCTTCCCACATCCAGTCCTTATCAGAGTTCTGGCGTGATAATCCAATCCAACGGGCCAAAGTGGTCCTGCTTGTGATGTATTCCTATTGCAAACAAATCCATACCGTGATAAGCGTCTGCATAGCACTACGCACTGGCAACAACACAACTTCACGAAAGAAGCCTTGAGCAAATTATGGAATTATGCAGCTATGTTGATACTAATGGGTTATATTTCATGTCTAGGACTTTGCTAATTTGTTTTGAGATATTAAAACATTTATAGAGCCATGAGAAATTGTATTAAACAGCTATTTTTCTATTCTTCCTGGGCTTTTATAATTCATTTTTCTATTTCCAATCAATTCAAGATTGGAGTCCCAGGGAGACATGATTTAAGTCGGGGTGAATGCACCAACTACAGATGACAGGAAGCAACGTGCTCTTGAGAAGCTTTGCATTTCCAATTAAGTTCATGGATTTTATTGATTATCTTATAGATGGAAATATTAATTTGTTTTAGTGGGATGGATAAAGAGAACTATACATGTGTTTCTTAAAGGAATTAGTAAACAACATTCATCTACCTTTCCAAGTTTTCATTTTCCTATGCTTTCTTTCTCCTTTTAGATAGATTCTAACTGTGTAGGTCAGACTGGCTCCAAACATGTGGTCCTAGCCTCAGTTATGACTACATAAGCGTGTGCCACCACATCTGGCCCTGATTTACTTTTTCCTGCCTGGTTATAACTTGCTTTTTTAGTTAGTTTGCTCCATTTTTTTTTTTTTTTAGACAAGGTTTTTCTCTGGAACATCCTTGGCTGTCCTGGAACTCACCCTGTAGACCAGGCTGGCCTCAAACTCAGAGATCTGCCCATATCTGCCTCTCAAGTGTTGGAATTAAAGGTTGTCCAACTACTCTTTAAAAAAAAAGTTTGTGGGTATTAGTTTTACTATACGTAGATTAGGTCCTGGAGTGGTTCCAGTACACATGAGTTGACTATTAGATGAATGGACAATCAGTCTCTTAGAAAGAAAAGCAAAAGGCAACCAAATGTTCACTATACCCTTGTACATCCACAATAGTAGGTAAGAATCCACTCTTGGAATGTAATAATAGCAATAAAAAATGGTTTGAGCTTCTGGACGGACATATGACTCTCAGAATAACACTCCATAGAAGACACTTGTGAGTCTAACGTCCCTAAAATGTGAGCCACCCACCACCTTTCCATTAATCCATCAATCGCTGATCTTTTCTTTAAAACATATCCATATAGACATAAATCTACACTGCCCAAGATATCTCTCCTTTGGACTTGATGGGAAAATCCAACTAATACTTAACCTTATTTTTTTCTCAAAAAGTAATATTGCTTCTTTGTTATGTTACAGATTTTCAAGTGGTACTGGCCTGTAGTAATCAGAGCCATGATAAGTTCCACGTCTGCTGCCAGGCAAAAACTGGGAACTCGGGGTGAGGTGGCATGGGGCTAAGGGGAAATGGGGTGAGAAACGTGAGAAGGGGAGATTGGGGGGAGCTTGGGGGAATGGGATGGTTGGGATAAAGGAAGGGTGGACACTGGAGCAGAGAAATATATATCCTAATTAAGGGAGCCATCTTAGGGTTGGCAAGAGACTGGACTCTAGAGGGGCTCGCAGGTGTCCAGGGAGATGTCCCCAGCTAGTACCTTGAGCAACTGAGGAGAGGGAATCTGAAATGACCCTATCCTATAGCCATACTGATGAATATCTTACATATCACCTTAGAACCTTCATCTGGCGATGGATCGAGATAGAGACAGAGACCCAAATTGGAGCACCGGACTAAGCTCTTAAGACCCAAATGAGGAGCAGAAGGAGGGAGAACATGAGCAAGGAAGTCAGGTCTACGAGGGATGCACCCACCCGCTGTGACAGTGGAACTGATCTATTGGGAGCTCATCAAGGCCAGCGGGACTGGGACTGAATAAGTATGGGATGAGACCGGACTCTCTGAACATGTCGGACAATGAAGGCTGATGAGAAGCCAAGGACAATGGCACTAGGTTTCGATCGTAAAACATGAAATGGCTGTGTGGGAGCCTAGACTGTTTGGATGCTCACCTTCCTGGTCCTGGATAGAAGTGGGAGGACCTTGAACTTCCTGCAGGGCAGGGAATCTGGACTGCTCATCATACTCGAGAGGGAGGGGGAATGGAGTGGGGGGGAGGGGGAGAGGGGTAGGGGAGTGGGAGGAGGGTGAGATGAGTGGGAGGAGGGGGAGGGAAATGGGAAACGGAGAGGAGGCGGTAATTTTTCAAAAAAAAATTGACACACACACAAAAAAGTTTCACATCTGCAGTTAATCCTTTTACAATGGAGTTGGCGTGCTAGAACTCACCTGTTTTGACTGAGTAAATTTATTTAGTGAACTTGTTTTTTTGTTTGTTTGGTTGGTTGGTTTTGTTTTTGTTTTTTTGAGACAGGGTTTCTCTGTGTAGCTCTGACTGTTCTGGAACTCATTCTGTAGACCAGGCTGGACTTGAACTCAGAGATCCACCTGCTTCTGCTTCCCTGAGTGTTGGGGTTAATGGCATGCACTACCACCGCCCGGCTTAGTGAATTTAAATTTTATACTTCTCTGTGAACCTGGACTTACAGCATGGGACAGAAGCTCATGTAGACTGGAATCAGTGTGGTGGGAGCATCCCTTCTGACTTGTCCTGCCTGACCCACTGTCCACTTCTGCTGTTATGGAGGCATACACAATCCAATCTTAACAAAACACTCTAGTGATATTTTGGAATATGACAGTATTGAATGTTTAAGCTCTATATTTGTTGTCAAGCTTCCTAAATTTCTCAGAAGAACACCAACTACAAGCCACTAAGAAACACAAGAAAAAAGAAAAACAAACAAACAAACAGATTCATTCCTTCCTTTGAGAGCTTTCTCCTTCAAGTCCCAAATGTTCGACATTGGACCCTCCTTACCACAGTCTTCTGGCTGGCAGCCTTCACAAGCGTTGCATTCTGCTCAATACAATACTGCTTGCCCTCGTCCCACGTTAGGTTACGTCTAAAGAACCCATAGCAGCTGTCTCCATGGTATCTCCACTGTGTGGCACAGGGGCTGCACTTGTGTTCTGAAAGGGAGACCGAGTTTGGAACTGTCAGAATCTGGCAGAAGCTTTTCCCAGGTGCAGCGTTCCTGCTCTGGTTGGCCTCCCTCCGGTAACCATGACAGACGCACTGGGCTTGGAGAGATGACATTTCCAAGCCAGACTTACCGAACACGTTGTTTGTCTTGAGCTCTGATTGTTTAATCAACTCTTGGCAGACTTTCTTGGCCAATTGTTGCAGAGTGGCCGAGAGACTTTCCTTGTCAGCTAGCAGGTACTTTTGCTGTGTGACTGCTAGATGTAAAGAGGAGATAAATTAACCCTGGGTCTCAAGGTCAAAAGATGATGGCAGGATTAGTCGGTGAACTTTCATGTCTATAAGCCTGCCAGTAGTTGAAAAGTTCACCGGATACACAAAAATCAATGAATAGTGAAAAATGAAATATGAAGAACCAAGCGAGGGCTGCATGAAAGAGCATGTGAATTAACTGGGGATGAGAAAGTCCTGAGGCGAAAACACGTGACTTAGCAGCTGTTCTGATAGTTCCTAAGTGGGCTTCCCAGAAATGAGAGAAGCCTTACGTTTGCATTCTGTTCTGCATATAATAATGAATTAATCCATCTAGGGATATGTGGGCGGATGGCTGTCCTAACTGTGTAGAAGTTTATTGAAATGCATGGACTTTCAGTCTGCTTAATTCAGCTGTGTGGTTTCTTATTTTAAGTTTTTATAAAAATGGTTTAAAATTTTAATTAACTTAATAGAACATGAAAAAAGATTACATGTTGTTATTATGGTGTTTAAAATGCTTTTTATATCCATTTAAATAAAATTAAATAAAGTTTTCTAAAATCTATTAAAAACAAGACAATAAATGAGTTAGCAGCATACATTATTGCTTGACCTCATAAAGTCTTATGATTAGCTATTCATGAATAGAAAACCAGTGTTTCAGTAAGTAAAATGGGATGGGACAGATTTTATGTACAGAGACTAGAACAAACAAGATTCCACACAGGAAAAAACGGCTTTATTGATGAAATTAGTAAAGTTCTGGATTGCCTTTGCCTGAGATTAAACAAGGCAGAGAGGGAGAAAGAAAGACAGCTTTAATCCATACTGAGTGTCCCAAAAGCATTCCGAAAGATTTTAACTAAGGAAAAAATTAAAAGGAGCACTCCCTTGTGAGTTTTCCTTTACTGGGCGTCTATCCACAGTCACATGCAGGACAATTGGAGTAGGTGACAAACAGATGTGACAATTAGGAAGCTTAGTAGAATATGCCAGGAAGCCCTGGGTACTGCTTTCCGCAGATCAAAGCCCTGGCAAGGAGCCAATACTTACACATGATGCCCAGAGCCACGAGCCCAACAACCAGCCCCATGGATGAGATCAGCAGAATTAAAGTCATCACACGCCACCAAGAAGAAGCAGAGTCAGCTGTGGGAGCACAATAAAGATGTGAAAGAGAAGACAGTCCGGCCCCCCTGTCCTTCTCGGGATTTTTGAACTATCATAACCAGCATTGCAAGCTATGACTGAGAGAGCAAACTTACAGCCCACACTTGGGTCACGGAGGCAGAAGGATCAGGAGTTCAAAGCCAGCTTTTGCTACATAGCAAATTCAATGCAAGTCTGGGCTACATGAGACCATGTCTCAAAACCCAACTGAACTTGGACTAGTGAGATAGTTTAACAGGTAAAGTACTCATCGCCACATACTCCTGACAGACTGGGCTTGATTCCTAAAATGCAGGGTAGAAGGAAAGAACCTACTTCTGAAAATTGCCCACTGATCTCCACAGGGCACATGTATACCTGCTAACACACGCACTCACACATGCACACAGCATGAACTCTCAAGTGCACACATGTACACACATTCACACACAGACACACATTCACACACATATAATTAAAGCAACAACAAAAACAATATTGTTGGATATTTTGCCTGCATTCCCTTGGTGTCCATCCTCAAAACAATAGCCTACTTTACACCATTCATCCGTCTCTGTTCCCCATAGACTATTCTCTGTATATTCTAAAATATAATTTCCAGGGCCACATGTATTTCTCTTTTTCTCCCCTCTCCGAATCCTCATTCACATAAACAATGACTTCCATTGGAGACTAGTGGAGAATTGGATCTTCTGGTGAATTTAAAATGTGAGATTTTTTTTAAAAAGTTTAAAACATTTTAGTTTATATTTTGCATAAATATTTATTTACAAAAGTTTGCATATTAAATAAAATTATGACCCAATCACTTTATATCATTTTAAAGAGAAGAAAAATTAAAAAAGGTCACATTAAAAAGTCCTTCCCTCCATAATATTTTTTGAAAAAAAATCTCATTTTTTTCTAAGCGTGTACAGTGACTACTCACTCGTGCCCAGTCATATGAATGACAATGGAATTTAAAATGTGAAGGTATTTGTCAGACATTTGAGTATTCAAACTGTCATTCCTTTGTCCCACCCAGCTGCTAAGCCCCAGCATTACATACTAATAGTCCTAGGACTACATCCCTTTTTCTATTTTTGCTGCCTGTATTCTAACCATGTCTGCAAAAGCCTCTGTAGGCCCCACTTATTTGCTTCAGAGACAGAATATCATTCAGGAAAACACAAATAAAATTAAGCCCCCTGTCACTAGGAGAGAGAAGGGGAAGGTAGTAGTGACCTACTAATGTCCACATTGCTGAATGAGCCTTCTTACCTGAGCTGAGAGTTGGCTTTCGGGGCTTAATGTTTAAAGTGATATATCCATCTTCATCCTGCATGGCTCCCCTTGAACTGCAAATGAGCTCAGAGTTCAGAGACTTTGCAGAACTTGCCCAGTGTCCACTCTTATCATTTCAGTGCCTGCCAGAGTGGGTTCCCCTCTCTTGGTGGTGTAGATTCATGTTCAGGGGGACGATTGGGTTTTGTTTTGTTTTGCCTTGTTTTCCAGGAAGCCCTTTCATGGACGTTCCGAGATACGTGGACTTGAACCTAAAAACAAAAATAATAATAACTTGTGGTGAAAGGGTAGATCTGGGGCTCATTTCCTGCTTTCTTATCTTCAGTTCTGAGTGAAGGGATGTTCCACCATGAGTATCCTGTTAAAGAACAAAAAAGTTCACACTTCATCTTAACCCTAGGAGAGTTCAAACGATGTCACTTCGGTGAACCGACTCCTTATAAAAACCCATGGGCTAAAAATAACTGTGGATATACAGCACATCATACTGTGACATCAAATCTAATATCGAATTATTAGGTCTGATGTTAAAAATTAATGCTTATAATCCTACATTAAAAGGAACCACTCCTCATTATGACCCAGAATTCACTCAGAGTCTAGCATATAATATAATCAGTTTTTTTTTTATAAAAAGATTAAATATTCCACATGGGATAAACCCAAGATTGCTTAGTCCTAGGCACTAAAGGAAAAAAAATCCAATAATTACATAACTTGTGACAATATATTTTCCTTAGATAATATTTCACTTCAAAATGAATTTCTTAGATTTAAAAAAAATCTAAATTTCAATGATATTCTTTGATTTTGAGTGTGATTTTGCTCAGCAAAAGGGGGTTGCTTTCCTAAAGCTCTTTCAATCACAATGTGATGAACATTCCATCACTCAGCTCTAAGGAAACGGGTTTTAAAGAATTACATTTGCTTATACTGACACCGGCCACAGAAGCACGTTACAGAGCTAGCCAAGGTGGTTACTGTAGGACTGTTGGTGTGAGTGTTACCGGTTTTAACATTAGGATAGCGCTTTTGTGATCTTATAGCAGGTAACAGTAAAGCATCCTGCTTTCATGCCCCTGACACTTGACATTTGTCTTAGAATGTGATCACATCACTACCCTTCTGCTTTATTAAGAGAATCCAGTCTTCGCATTTCTGCATAGAAACCATACAGGACCTTCTGGCAGGTGTTTATTTGCCCATGTTCCCTTTGATGTCTTTTATATGGTTTTATTTCCTCTCCTCCTTGCTACACACGTCGCTTTGAATTTGTTGTCTATTTACTGAAAAGATATTGTATTTTTAAATACCTTTTCCCACACTCCTCAAATGATTTCACAAAGCCAGCAAATTGCTCACCTATGGCTGTTGCTTGCTGGTTGTACAGTTTCAACCTCAAACAAAGATTCTTCCTCTCCCCAGCAGAGGGTGATAGATAATTCAGTCTTCCAGAAAAGTAGTAGATCAATTTGAACTCTTCCTTCCTTTTCTCATATCTATTACAAACTGAGTTCAAGGGTGTTTTCTTCCCCTACTGCCTTATTTCAGTGTTTTTACTTAATTATATACAGAAACAACACAATTGAATGAATAATTTCAATTTAATAAAGAAAAAAGCATGTACAGAGCTTATGATTCTAAAGACACTCTTTTCAGTAAAGTTTCACTCCATTTTTTTGTGGGAGTCCCCTCTGTGTGTTGCTTGTATTGGTTAATGAATAAAGAAACTACCTTGGCCTGATGGGGCAGAACTTAGGTAGGTGGAGAAGACAGAACTGAATTCTGGGAGGAAAAAAAGCAGAGCCAGGGAGGCACGATGGAGCCTCCGCCAGAGTCAGACAAGCTGAATCTTTGCTGGTAAGCCACTGCTACGTGGCAATATACAGATTAATAGAAGTGGGTTGAATCAAGGTATGAAAGTTAGCCAATAAGAGGCTAGAGCTAATGGGCCAAGCAGTGTTTAAATGAATAATTTCTGTGTGGTTATTTCAGGACTAAGGTAGCCAGTAGGCTGGGAAGAGCAAGTGGGCCCCCTTTGCAACACATTTTCTTAGAAATGAAATTAATCCTTTTGAAAAATTTAATCAGGTAAGTAAAATTAAATGTGCAACTGTGAACTCCAAGGACATAGACAATTATGCTACAAAGTTTTTTTTATTAACTAACATAAACCTTAAGTAATTAAACATAATAATTAGCTTGCTTAAAGAAGTTTCTAGATTCTCTTGAGTCATGGAGAACTGGAGTCCTATTTATTCCTATAAAACAACAGGGGACCAGGCTAACTTCACATTACAGGTCCATTAGTTCATGAAACTGTATATTTAGCATCAGAAGAAGACATATCTGGAGTGGTTAATCCTGAGCCTCAGACCGTAGGATGATACCCTTTCCTGTAACCAGGGTTAAGGCATTTCTATTGATTTTTTTTCTGCTTTCACCTTGTAATTTGTCATGGATGTTTGGTTCCTCATTCACTCCAGCCACAACCTTCTTCTCTTTAGATCTATAGTCCACTAAATAATTATCTGGCTTTATATGTGTATTCTATCCTCCTTCCTCCAGACATAGCACTTTGTGTTATCAGCATACAACACAGATATAGAGAACTACAGGATCAAAAAAGTCTCCAAAGACATTTAGAAAAAGAGATAAGCTAATTTTTTCTTCTTTTCTTTTACAAAATTCAGAGTTTGAATAGCTATTTCTTAATCACACTACAGTATCAACCACTCTGTTGATATTTCTTATCTCCACTTACCTCCTCTTTTCTTCATTCACAAAACAGTAACACAATCGTGCCACAAGGACATGTGTCCAACTATGTTCATAGCAGCATATGTTTGTCATAACCAGAACCTGGAAACAACCTAAATGTCCCTCAACCAAAGAATGGATAAGAAAAATGTGGTACGTTTACACAATGAATTACTACACAGCAGAAAAAAAAAATAATGACATATTGAATTTTGCAGAAAAAATGGATGGAGCTAGAAAACATCATTTTGAGTGAGGTAACCCAGACACAGAAAGACAATTATCACATGTACTCACTCATAAGTGGTTTTTAAACATAAAGCAAAGAAAACCAGCCCACAAATCACAATCCCAGAGAACTTAGACAACAATGAGGACACTAAGAGAGACATACATAGATCTAATCTACAAGGGAAGTAGAAAAAAAAACAAGATCTCCTGAGTAAATTGGGAGCATGGGGACCTTGGGGGAGGGTTGAAGGGGAGGAGAGAGGTAGGAAGGGGATCAGAGAAAAATGTAGAGCTCAATAAAAATCAACAAAAAAAGCAGTTGCCCACTGAAAACCTGAAAAAAAAGAAACAGTAACAAAAATAAAACAACAGAAGACAAAACTCTTCCTTCCTTCAACATTCAATGATGAAATTCTACTTTGAAATAAAAATTCATCCATTTTCAGAATCTAAGAAGCACTGTATTGTGAACTGTGTTTATTTATTTTACGCATATATCTAAACCATACTGATTATCTACAAGAAATGAGTGCTTAGCAATTCATGGTAGACAATGTGATGCTGGCCTTCGGGCATAGTCTTGCAATTTGACAACCTTTTGTTGACATTGATAATGACTTCTTCAAACCCACTACACAGCAGTTCACACTCTTGTCCATTATTCACACATAGTTATATTTTTTCATTTAATTTCTTCTTCTTCTTCTTCTTCTTCTTCTTCTTCTTTTTCTCTCTCTTTCTCAGTGAAGGAAAGGTATCCAATCAGAGAGCCTTGTAAGTAGCAGACTGGCACTCTAGCCACTGAGAACACTTCCAGGTCATATATTTATGTTTATACACATGAACTTTTAAAAAAAAAGAATTGGGAATTTTCTATGATTTTACTTAAAAAGTGACAGCATCTCCTTAGGTTTCATATTGGTTTTAGCTCATTAAGATGTCTTTCAAGTTTCAGTGTTGTCAAGATGTATCACCCATGTTTATAGAAGGAGAAAAGGTAACAGATCACAGAATCTGCATGACAAGGCGTGAATCAGAAAGGAAGACAGTGGGAGCAACCTTGAGGCAAAGACTGACCAAGATACAGTAGCAGTATGGTGCTGTGAAAAAGAGAAAGACAACAAATAATGAGGCATTGACCACTGTGGACATTACTACCTTGCCTTCAGATGAAAACAGTATTTTATAGCTGATTATCAGGTAATTTCACTGCAAAGGTAAAGGCCTTTCACCAGTGCATTCCCATCAGCCACCACCCCATCTCCAATTCCTACCCTTCCCCCTCAGTCTCCCACATTAAAACTGTTGGCTAGTCTTTGGTTCCTTAACTTTGTGCACACATATGAAATGTTGATAATCTTTGGAAAATGACAGGATATCCTGTTGTGGGAAACAAAGTATAAATAACATTTATTCCTTAATTTTCAGAAACCTTAAACATGTGGATTTAAATGAGTTTTATTAGAAAGTTGTCAGGCAACTGAGGCAGAGTGCCTGGTTACATAACAGAGAGAATGAAGACAACACAGTAGGCTACACCCATCCCATAAGGTTACCAGGAATAAGCCTAAAAATCCTGTCTAAGTGCAATGCTAATTGTCAGTCAAATGGTGTAGATAAAAATTCCAAAGAAAGACAAAAATCACAAAGAACGGAAAGGAATAGGGAATGATCATCAGGCAAGGAAGACATCTGGATAAGGATATGAACAGTTGAGTAAGTATGGTGTAATTGAGAAAAAGTCCATGGTCAAGCATGTTTTAAGTGGGGCTTTGTGCCAGACTGCATTGAGATATAAAGTGTTAGGTCACAACGAAACCTACATGGCAGAGATAATCCACTCACTATCCAAACCTATATTGATTCATCACTGTGAATGTCCCTGCCACTGTTCTGTTTTCTGGGATCAGATAGTCAATGGAACACACAAGTTGTGTGTGGAGAGTGGTGAGCACACAAATAAGCAAGCAGAGAAATCAGAGAGCAAGATAATGTCTCACCATCATGCTGTGAAGGAGGCTGGGTGGGAGGTGGCTCAGTGGGTAAAGTACCTGCTACCCAAGCATAAGGACCTAAGTTTGATTACCAAAATCTACTGAAAAAAACAAGAGCTATGGTGGGCATTGGGTAACTGGCAAAGAGGCCAGATTTGAGATAGGCATATCCCTAGAGCTTATGGGCCAGTTAGCCTGACCAATCAGTGGCCTGCATAACTCATAGAGATCTTATCTCAAAAAATAAGGTAGCGAGCTGTTGAGGTAGACACTAGATTTCAACCTCTGGCTTTCACTTGTATGCACATGTATGTGAACATATACGCACACATACTTACATAAACACATCAATGTACCAAATGCAGAACTGCACACACAGTGCTCTGAAGGAGGAGAAATCACTGTAATAGAATGCATCTGGTTGAACTTTTTGGATTAGTTTATTCATTTTTCACAGCATTTCAGAATCTGTATGGGCTTCTTCCATTTTAAGAATTATCTACATTACATTAAATTTACCTCAGCTGTGGGGAAGGGGGAAGTGATGGCTGCTTCTCTAGATTCTTATCAATTATCCTTGCTGTAGGTACTATATGTATGCAAATTTTACTAGTAAGAAAATTAGATAGACTTGGTAGTGAATCATTGATAATCCTTTATTTAAAATAAGATAGTTTGCAATCAGGTTTCTAACTAAATGCCATCCTCTATGTATCCTCTGTCTCCTCCTAGTGGCCATTTTTACTTTTTTCTGAATTTATGTTCTTGTCCCTATTTACTTTGGGTCTTTGGTACCTCTGGCTTTGATCTTTAATTTTCCTTATATAATTCTGAATTATTGTGGAAACTGTCTGGGTATTAGCTACTCTAGTCTGTTCCCCAGCAGTGTTCTCTGCTGTATTCTCAATATGTGAGTGGAGTGATTGCTGAAGAACTCAGAGAGGGTACTACTTCCTAGAACACAAACTAAGTATTTATTTTAATACAAATAGACTTCTATATTTAGCTGAGTTTTATTAGTTATGTATGTTATGCATTGAATTTATATAAAAGAAACAAGGCATGTTGAAAGTGATTGTAAGTTGCTTGGGGATTTTTGGCAGAGTTTTAATGTGTGTTTGTGTATGTCCCTGCATGTGTACATATGTGTGCAGGTACCTGTGGAGTCTATAAGAGGATGTCAGATCTCCTGGAACTAGAGGAACAGGTAGTGGTGAGCCACACGTGACTTTTGAGAACAACCCCAAGTTCTCTGAACAACCAGCAAGTGCTCTTAATCACTGGGTCATATTTCTAGCCCTGAGGTAGATTTTTTCTGATTAAATTTGTTATTTAAAAATTTAATACATGTATATAATACATTCAAATTACCCAAAGTCCTATAATAAATTATTTCCTTCTCATCCCGTCAACATTCAAATCCTCCTTAATTTCATGTTTCTTTGCTTCATTTTGGAACACACTTAGTTTAACCAGACAAATGACCCTGGATATTTTGGCTGAGGACCTGTGAGCATAGAGTTCTTGGTTACTGAGATGAAGAAACTCATTTGTTTCTTGATACATTAAGTTTGAAGTCTTATAATATATCAAAACAACTTGGAGATAGGTAGCAGAACAGGTTCAATGGTTAGATGTCTCATCCCTTGTCACCGGCCTGGAGGGTTTCATCTAAGGATGAGTTTAACAGACAAAGAGGGCCAAGAGCTGAATGCTGGCACATAACACTTCAAAGCCAATCAAGGATGTGTCTTAGTTTTACTGCCTATTGCTGTGATATTTAAAGGTTTTTTTTTATTTCATTAGGTACATTCAGGTAATCTAACACAATTTTCTCCAGTTTCCTCATAAATTTCCATATTCAGGTTTTATTGCTGTGAAAAGACACCATGAATCAAGCAGCTTTTGTAAAGCAAAACAATTACCTGGGACTGGCTTATGGTTTCAGGGATTTAGTCCATTATGGTCATGGTGGGAAGCATGGCAACACACTAGCAGACACAGTGTGGAAAAGACAGCTGAGAACGCTACATTCTGATACTCAGGCAGCATGAAGTGAACTATCTTGAGTTTCTAAGACCTCAAAATCTACTCCCTAGTGGCAGACTTCCTCCAACAAAGCCACGCCTACTATGACAAGGCCACACCTCCTAAGAGTGCCACTCCCTATGAACCTATGGTTGTCACTTTTTCAAACCACCACAGTCCTCTGCTATTGCTGACTATTTTCCATGACCCATTGTTAACATATTTAGTGTTGCAATATGAGTCATTTTTTAGTGGCCTTACTCCAAATTTGTTGGTAAGAAAATTGAGATAGGGAAAGTAGAGACAAGTTATATTATCAAACTTTTTGACCATCTAGACATCCTTGAAACTAGTGACCACATAGATACCTGATTATATCTGTACTGTTTATATCCACAGCTATAAACCCCCTCTGGTTTTTTTATGCTGAAAAGACATGTTTTCTGTAAGAATTTAAACTCTCCTGGGGGAAATGACTGTGAGCTGTCTTCAAGGCTCAAAAGACCTAAAGAATTAGAAATGTAAGTGTTCCTTTGACTCCTTCTGCCTGCTTTTTATCACTTTGGTGTGGGATTCCCCTCTGTATGCTATAAATGCACTTTATGACCATTGGTTAATAAAGAAACTGCTTTGGCTTATGGCAGGGCAGAATATAGGCAGACAAGAAATCTAAACTGAATGCATGGAGAAAGAAGGTGGAGTCAGGCAGATGCTATATAGTTGCTAAAATAGAGAGATGCCAGAACATTACTGGTAGGTCACAGCCTACACCGGCCATACACAGAATAATAGAAATGGGTTAATTTAAGATGTAAGAGCTAGCTTGAAATACGCCTAAGCCATTGGCCAAACAGTACTGTAATTAATATAGTTTCTGTATGATTATTTGGGTCTGGGCTGCTGGAAAGCAAAAATAAATAAATAAATGCTGGGAAGCAAAAATAAATAAATAAATAAATACCAGACTCTATTTACATTACAATACAGCAAGGCCTTGTGTGAAAGGTTTGTGCTGGGTTTTTACTCAACCACATAGACAGGAAAGGGACTCTTTCCTATACCCAATTTAAGCACCCTATAACTTATTCCTCATGGCTCAACAACTTCCCATTGTTAATTTTCAGTCTTTCTCCATCTCTGTTTTGCATCATTGCATACACACATACACACACACATTTACAGGTGCATACACAGATACACACACACACACACACACTTTTCTTTCTTTCTTTCTTTCTTTCTTTCTGGAAGTGATATTACCAAAGGGGAAAGATCTTTAGTAAGAAAATAAATTACAACATAAACAGGCATTTCGGGAAAGCATCCATCATATACAAGATTTGCTAGTCATCCAAACTTTTTGTGGCTATGTTAACAGCTGGAGGGTATGAGCAGGACTTTGTTGTAATGAATAAATAGAAATTTGAAAGTGGAAGACAGGTGAGTTGCTCTTTATTACTATGGAAATATTCCTGTCCATTTCCCAAGGGTTTTGAAGTCTCTAGAAGCTTTGTTAAAAATGCAACACCACAAAGGAGTGGTAAGATGGCTTTCGCACACTGCCAATCCCAATGCAAATTTGTGCCTTCTGAGGAACTACCTGGGAAGATTGCTGTTTCTCTCTAGCTTTAGAGGGGTATAATTGGCAAGCATCCCAAAGTTTTATGGTGTACAATATGACTTAATTGAAAGAGAGAGGGGAGGAAGAAGGAGAGAATGAATATTACCTATCACAATCAAGCTAATTAAGACATCCTTCAGTTACCTTACATAGTTAATACTTCCACCCATGGATGTTGAGGATGCTGAAGGTCTACTCTGAGCCAATTTCAGTCACGCAATAAATATTATCAATCATAGACAGCATGCTGTACATTATACCTTTAAGGACATGTACATCTAATACATAGAAGCTTGAACCTTTTGCTACACAATATCTCATTCCTGCCCCGTCCCATCCTTCCCGGTCCCTGGAGCTACCATTCTGTTTGCTGTTTCTGTGTTAGAATTGTTTAACATGGCGGACAATGAGGGCTGCTGAGAAGCCAAGGACAATGGCACTGGGTTTTGATCCTACTGCATGTACTGGCTTTGTGGGAGCCTAGCCTGTTTGGATGCTCACTTTCCTAGACCTGGATGGAAGGGGGAGGACCTTGGACTTCCCACGGGGCAGGGAACCCTGACTGCTCTTTGGACTGGAGAGGGAGGGGGAAGGGAGTGGGGGGAAGGGGGACGGAAATAGGAGGCAGGGAGGAGGCGAAATTTTCTAATAAAAAAATAAATTAAAAAATAAAATAATTAAAAAACAAACCAAAAAACCCCAAATCACCATGAAGCTGGGTATGGAGTGCAAGCTTTAATCCCAGCACTCGGGAGGCACAGACAGGAGCATTACTGTGAGTTTTAGGCCAGCCTTATCTGCAAAGTGAGACCTTGTTTCAAAAGAAAGAAAGGAAAGAAAGACTTTTTCATGAACAGAAAAACTGACCCTGATGCTCATATGGACTCTCAAGGGACACTAAATAGTGAGAAAAGAAAGAAGCTAGTAGCAAAAACAGAATCAAGTCGAAACAAGAGGCCTCATAATCTCTGATTTCAAATTATATTGCAAAGTAAATCATAGTATGGAAGCAGAATGGGCACTAGCATAGAAATGAACCCATGGCCCAATGTGTCTCTCTGTTAAACCAAACTGACAGCTCCTATATTTATGGTCAACTACATTTGACAAGGGCAGTAAGAATACACATGGAAATGGAGCACAATGGTACAAGCCTATAGTCCTTGCACTACAGAGGCTAAGGCAGATGATTACAAGTTCAAGGACAGCCTACTCTCCACTGTAAGTGCAAGGACAGCCTGAGCTAACATGTGTGTGTGTGATGTGTGTGTGTGTGTGTGTGTGTGTGTGTGTGTGTGTGTGGTGATTTTATCCCTTTACAGCATTACAACATGCAGGATTCTTATTTATGTCATCTGTGGCTGGGTGGGTATGTGTATGCGTGCATGCATGTGTGTGTGTGAATGTGTGCATTCATGTGTGATTTTGCTATAAGAAATAGAAGAAAACTGCCATTTTGATATGTATGAACCCAGAAGATATCATGCTAAGTGAAGTAAATCAGACACAAAATGATAAAAAAAACTCTGTATGAATAAAATAAATAAAATAAACATTTCTAACACTTTTCTTATTGCACTGCCTAGGCATATATGACACTGCTCTTCTTATCATCACTCTCCTTGGAATCTGATACGACTGAGGACAAACTAGATCCATTATAGAATTAACTCACCTTACATACATGCATAGAATAAAACTGGATTGTTTATTGATTATTCAAACATCCCGAGTTCCCTAAGGACCATGGGAATTCCAACATGAAGCCTTAACTCCTGCTTGCCTACAAAGACATCCTCTTGGCTTCACAACAAGGAACAATGCACTACAGTCGAAAACTGGCAACATTCTAATTATTAAGGACAGTTTCTGAATTCTCGCACACTACAGAGAAATTCACTTTCATTCTGTCCTTACAAAGGAGCGATAGGGACTGTCTCGAGTCAGTTACTTGTCTGTGTAAAAGCCATTTGGCCTTGAAAAGGCACTGCCTGTACTGGGCCTGAAGATATTGCAACATCAATTTGTAGACTCACTCTCTCCTATGATGTCTGATGAAGTGACCTATGCAACGCTTATGCTTCAGGACTCTGCAAGAGTGGGCAGTCATCAGGATGGAAATAACCTAAGAAGAGAAGGTAAGAGCTCCAGAGAAAGCACATTATAACCTTGGAAATGGCAGCTGTTAAGTGTTTCGAGATGTGGGTTTTGACACTAAAATGGAGGGGAGAGTATGCAATATAATCCCCCAAATAGAGGCAAACAGTCCTTGGATAGGTCAGCAGAACAAGTGTCCTTCAGAGAATATGAAGGGCTTTCAAGACCAGTGTGAGCCATATGGAATTACTGTCATGAAGATCTTCACTGTAGAAAAAAAATAGCGGTTATGTCAGAGATTGAGTCTCGCAGTGAGAGATTTCTATTTATAACCATCCTTGACTCTAATGCCTTGTTAGCAATGACAGAGAGATGTTCTTATATAAACCAAAAAGGATTCTAAAGTAAGTAGAGAAAGCTTTGCTAGTGTGTGCAATAATTTAAGGAAGGAGTCAAGTATAGATAAATCAGAAGTGAACAAGATCTACCTTTTTCTTTTATGCTGCTTTTAATTTAATGTCATCGGAACCTTAAGTACAACTCAGAGCATTTATCAATAATAAATTCTATCTCTACATATCTTTGTTTAAGTGTAGTTGTAAAATAAAGTAAATAAACCATGATTTCTCTAGTTATGTAACTACAAATGGAAACACTGAATCTCAAAGAAGCTAGGTAGTTTGTCTGAGTTTATACGATTGTGTGGTGGAGAGAGTCTTTCCATGTCAGCTCATTCCCTTATGCCCAGCTGGCAGAAATGCCAAATCTCTGGAGTCAGAGACATCATTAAATTTATAAAACTATCCATCACTTCCAAAAGTTGTGTTACAGTCCTAGTTGTTATCCTGAGTCATTTGAATTGCTTTCTTCTGCTCCTTGGATTTCTTTTTACAGTGTGTGTGTGTGTGTGTGTGTGTGTGTGTGTGTGTGTGTGTGTGTGTGTGTAAGGAAGAAGATATACAGTACCTAGCATAGAGTTTGTGGTGTTTTCCAAAGGAGAGATGATTATGCATATTAATCTTGTTCTGCCTTTTAATTCTCATTCTAACCTTTGGGGAAAGAGGTCAGGTGACTATCCTATATGTGCTAGCATACTCACCTAGCAAAAATATTGTGTGAATCAAGAAGAGGAAGGTGACAGATATTTTCATGACAAACATGGTCCAAGAGTTGCCTTCTGGTTTTAATATCGAGAAACTTCCTGGGTGGGAAAAGCAACCCCAAATGTAACAGCGTGCTATGGTTCTACTTACTCATCCCCCACTGGCTTCTAGGACACCCAGCTCAGTTCTCCATTTGGCGAGGAGCTGCCTTGAGCCTGATGACCCTCTGCCTGTTGCTGGTGATGGGACTGGTGATCTTGGGGATTGAGTGTAAGTAAATTTGTATTAAACAAAAGAAAAACAATTAGAAAAACCTGGCATTGTATGCAAATTCATGAAGGACATGGCTACTAGTATGCTAGATTGATTAAAAAAGATTAATCATCACAGACACTAATGTCTCCCTAGCTCTTTTTACTTATTTTCTATGTGAACGATTTCACTGATAGTTATGACTTGGACATATAAACACAGACTCTTCCAGACACTTCTGCTACCCCAGATCCATTTCATTCTCCACCATGCCTCAGAAACACTGGCAAGGGTCCTATTTCTTTGCTCTGGGAATTCTACCCCCCAGTTATTTTTGTCTTTTGATGAACTATATCATACTGTGTTCAGACTCATTTTTTTCTTAGTTATTGGTTAAAACTGAGAAGCTCTTTTCTTAACAGACATACCCATTTGATATTCTCCATTAAAAATAGAAAAGCAACCTGGAGATGTACTTGCAAAAGGACATACACTTTGTTTATCTTGAAATTTAGCAGATGGCTAGCTAAGTCTGCCCACCCATCACCTTTATGGGATAAGAAAGAATTAAAGTGGCAGCAACAATCTGACTTGCCTGAATGAGGAAAAACACACAGAAAAGGAAGATAAGGGATGGGAATTGCATCATACCTAGCAGGCAGAATTGAATTGTGCACGTATCTTACAGTGGAAACCAGTTCCTAGCAGACCCTAAGAGAAGAGTCTCTTGACTCACGTGCAGTTGCCGGTGGACTGAGTTGGGCACTGTGCCTTATGGTAAATGGAAAGCCATCCTGAGAAGATGCAGGTTATAAAATGCTGAGTGTGTGGAATAAAGAGCACTGATGTGGTCAGCACCCACTCTAAGGTGACTTGTAGTCAAAACTGTATTGCAAGTTGCTGTATGAGTTACTGTCTCTTGTTGATGTGACAGTAAAAGCAGCTTAAAGAAGGAAGGGTTTATTTTGTTTGTGGTTTAATTACGATGGAATACAGTCCCTCAGGGTGGAAAGTCATACAGTAATGGGTCACATTACATCAAAAGTCAGAGAGCGGAGGGAACTGAATGCCATGTTCAGCTTGCTTCCTCCTATATATGCAGTCTAGGTCCTCAGTCCAGGGGATGGTGCTGCCCACACTCGGGGGAGTGCGGGGAGTTCATGTTTTAGTGAAACCTCTTTGAAAATGCCTGTACAGACACCTCCCAAAATTTCTCTCCTAGGTAATTCTATATCCTGTCACATTGAAAATAAAGATTAATAATCACAGACACTAATGTCTCACATGCTGTATCCATTTATTTCCTTATTTGAAAGATTTCAGTGATGGTTATGATTTGGACATGTAAACACAGCCTAATTATTTATCTTGTTCTTCAGAAAAGAAATCGGATGCTCCTGTTGAGGTAACAGATGTTCAGTAAATGCTGTTAGGAGAATACGCCGTTTATCTTTAAAAGATGCACACCCAAATAATGTTGACTCATCATGAAATGAAGTCTAATTTATTTTTGCAAACTGCAATGTTTTTGCTGAAGTGGTTGTTACAGTGTGCTGCTGAGTCTCTGAAAGAGCTTAATAAAAATAAATGTGTTTTTAAATAAATACATGGATCCAGAACTAGAAATGGTTAGAATGGTCCAAAACCAATCTGGAATTATTGGCAAAACCCTGCCAAGGATGAAAGAAAGGGAAGATGGGGGATGAGGGAGGGTGGTAGAGGTTGAGCAAGAGGATCTAGTGCCCTCTACAAGGAAGGGAGAGGAGAGAGGGAGATAAAGTACAAGAGGAAAAGAGGGGAAAAGGTAAGAGGGAGGAAAAGAGAGGGAGAGAGAGAGAGAGAGAGAGAGAGAGAGAGAGAGAGAGAGAGAGGAAGGAAGGAAAGGAGGGAGGCAGGCAGGGAGGGAGGGAGGGAGGTAGAGAGAAGAGGAAGGGGGAGGAAGGAGAGAAAGAATCCCCAGTGGCCTGGGGATCACTCTCTTACATTAGCCTGGTGGCCTTCGTGAGCGCGTCAGGAAACATGCACTTGTCTCATTATGTCTTGCAGTTTTGCAGATGTCTAATGATATTAACTCAGGTTCAGAGAAGTTAAGTCAACTTCAGAAAATCATCCACCCACAGCAGAACAATCTATCTGAGCCACTGAACATCTCTACGAAGGATCCCACAGAGGAATCTCTCCAGTCCCAGATCTCTGCCCTCCTAGAGAGGCAGGGACAGATGGCTACCAAGCTCTGCAAGGAATTCCTCATCCACACTTCTGGTAATTTGACTTACATCTGTAAAATGGCCAGATCAAGTCTGTCACTTTGATCAAAGTACCCATGTGCAGCACAGTCTCATAGAATTTGAGTCTTTAAAAATCCCTTGAGCATGCCATTCTAAATTTATGAAAGACAAGGAAATACAGATTTCTTTAATATTTTGGAAAACACAGGAGAATTTTATAGTCATTCCCTGCCGGGCGGTGGTGGCACACACCTTTAATCCCAGCACTCTGGGAGGCAGAGGCAGGCGGATCTCTGTGAGTTCGAGGGCAGCCTGGTCTACAAGAGCTATTTCCAGGACAGGAACCAAAAGCTATGGAGAAACCCTGTCTCGAACCACCCCCCCCCCCCAAAAAAAAAAGAAAAGAAAAAGAAAAAAGAATTTTATAGTCATTCACAAACGTTATCAGCTTGGATACTTAAACCTCTCTCCCTCACTTTATCGATCACTTTTAGATGCTTTGGTTATCATAAGAATATTAAAAGCCTGGACCTGCAAAGAGAATCTTTATTGTCCAACTCCCAGGCAGGGTTACTCTGCTGCCACTCAGTTCTGTTGTCTGTGTGCATGACTTAGTTTCCAAAGGCTTCTGCAGTCACCCCAAAGAGTGTGTACTTTTGAATATAATTTACTTTTCAGACCATAAGTGCAATCCTTGTCCTAAGACATGGCAATGGCATGGAAACAGTTGCTACTATTTCACAATTCACGAGGAGAAATCCTGGAGTGACAGCAGAAAGGACTGTACAGACAAGAATGCCACTCTGGTGAAGATTGACAGCATCAAAGAAAGGGTATGACTGACTCTCCTCCCCAGGGTATAGAAATGACCCACACAATGAAATCTGTTTCATGATGAGAAACTGATGGATTTTGAATGAGAACTAATAAATGAATTGAAGACCTGGACATGAAACCCAGGACACAGCACATGCTAAGAAAGTGATCTAACCACTGAACTATCCCAAGACAATAAAGGAATTTAACAATTTTTTTCATACCTCCTCAAATTAGCAGATTGCCTCTTAGTTGTTCTGCTTTCTCCCTCCCCCAGAATTTTCTTCAGACACAGCCATCACTCACTCTCTCGTTCTTCTGGCTGGGATTGTCCTGGAACTCAACTGGCAGGCACTGGCTATGGGAAGATGGTTCATCTCCGTCTCCAACCCTGTAAGTACCTAACTGTTGGGGCTGGAAGATAGTACTTCCAGCCAGGTGGTGGAAGCCAGTGTGTTTGTGCTGTTGTTTGGAGAAAAGAACTAGTGTTCATTTCATCTACAAGACGGTACTATGGGATAAAGTCTTATTTTCTTAAGAACAAATTTTGTTCTGTTTTAACTTTAATATTTAAAAATTATTTTTGTATTCATCTATTTGGAGAGGTCAGGGTTGTATGGTTCCAGGGTAGACATGTGGAGGTCAGAGGACAACCTGCAGGGATAAGTTCTCTACTTCCAGTCAATGGGTTCAGGGAACTGAACCCACTGTTTGAAAGAGAGAGAGTTGCAGTAGGGAACACATTGAGGGCTGGTAAGCAATTCCATCTATTTGTCAAACTCAGACCAATGCACTAAACTTAACGTGCTGTCTAGTTGCTTTGCTTATTAAGCATGTACCTATAATAATATGTTCTAAGTGCTTTGCAAATATAAACCTTTGAAGGATGCACTTTCACATCCCCATTATATAATAAAAATATTATCATAGCGAGATTCTGTGACATGCTCAAGATTGCCGAGTACAAAGGTGATCAAATCAAGACTGAACATTTTAGATACTCATTCACTCAGCTATTTTATATTCCAGCTTTTACAACCTTCAAGGGTGGTGTTTGCCATAAGGATACACATTTAAACACTGACAATGTACTCATATTAAGTAATTGTTTTCTCACAGAAAGTAAGTCAAAACTACATGATTAGTTTCCAGATTAGCTTCAGGGTGCAGACCACCAATTAGGTTACATGCAAGCATTCTAGGCAAAATCTACTGCTGCATAGTCTCAGTGACAATGTTGAAAGTACACATCAAATCCCTACAGTTTGGGAAATTGAAGCTTTGTAACTATTCAAAATTATAACAAAATAGAAGTCAGAAAAAAAATTTCAAAGTCATGCCCCATCTGATCTTCTGTACTTTTCAAAAGACTCCTAAGAAAGAGGTTCAAATTCACTGGGAGCTAGAAACTCAGGTGCTGCTTGAAGTCATACTGGGCTTACAGAGGAAGCCCGTGTGTATGGGAGGAGTGGGTATTGTTGTGGGTTGGGAGAAGAAAACTAGTGTTTGTTTCATCTACAAAATCGTCCTATGGAGTAAAGCCTTATTTTCTTAAGAACAATTTTGCTTTGTTTTTACTTTAATATTTAAAAATATTTTATATTAATTTATTTGGAGCGGTCAGCATTGTGTGGTTCCAGAGTAGACATGTGGAGGTCAGAGGACAACCTGCAGGGTTAAGTTCTCTACTTCCTGTCTGTGGGTTCAGGGAATTGAACTCAAATCACAGGCTTGGTAGCAAGTGGTCTTACCCACTGAGCCATCTCGCAAACCATTTTTTGTTTTTGTTTTTTAAAGCAAGGACTGGAAAGACCACTCACTGATTAGAAGCATGTACTACTTTTACAGAGTACCTGAGTTCAGATCCCATCACCCACAACGTGACTTACAACCACCTCTAACTCCAGCTTCTGTAGATTTAGCGGATCTTACATCCTCTGAGGGCACCTACACTCATGCATGCATTGATACACAGATGTACACATAAATAAAACAAATTAATCTTTCAAATAAATAAATAAAAGTTTAAAGGAAGTAATGGCTTCGAAATTTTTGAAAGACTTTAAAACAAAGACAAAAATGGCAAACATCCTATATTAAAACTTTAGTTAAATAAAATAACTGTGTTTATATTTTCACAATCTGTAATTTTTACATTAAATGAGATCTGATATCACTTGTATCTCTCCCACCTCCAAGTACTCAAGCCACCCAACTTGCTCTGTTTTTCTCTTCCATGTATATTTTGTAAATTGAATGATAATCATTTCAGTTTTGCTCAGAACTGCTTGGTTTCAGCTGTGGCTCACCAAATGCCTTGAATAACAAATAATTATAAGTCTATTTATTTTCTCCCTAAAGATCTACTCCACAAAGATTTTTCTAGGACTTTTCCTGTTCAAATATTTATCTCTCAGGCTCTTATCACCATTGCTTACCATGTTTGGTTAGTTCATTGTCACACTAGTAACAATGACAAAGGCTCACTCAAATCAACACAGACGAAAAGGACAGTTACTCTTTTACAAAGTAGAGTAACTGGGTGGGCAGTGCTCATAGCTGACAGAGGAGAGGAGGACTGTTAGACAGAGATCATCCAGGACTGTGACCCAGCACCGTGTAAATGCAATGCAGTTCCCAGGTTACAATATACATTTCTCCTCTCCTATGTGATGGCAGTCATTCATCTATGGGCTCCTGTGAACATATAGAGGAAATGATCTATGTCTGGCACACAGAGACCACAGATGATGACCATCATAAGTCATTTAGCTGTCAAATAACCCAGCTCTGTATACTCAGCCTAGGAAGACTTCAGGCTTGTGCAGCCTCTTCCTTGGATCCTGAATAAGGACTCTCTGACTTAGATATAATTAAATAGTAATATTTAATAGGCTTAACCCTGAGGAATAAAATAACACGATATCCCAGGGTGCATCACTTGGAAAAAGCAGTGATTGTAACACACATTTAGGTTTGAGCCAAGAAGCTGGACTCAATTTCCTGATCACCAAATCCCATTAGTAAGTCATTAATTTTTTTTCTCTCAAATTCTGTCTTGTTTTCTCAAGTGTGTAGAAAGCATGCATAGTTACTTTTTTGTATAGAAAACATAACAACTTTTTATATGGTATTACTTTATCTTTTTAGTTTTCATACTAAATTTTAAAATGTCAAAATAAACTATTGTTTCTAATGTAATCTGCACGGGGTGAATTCCATTAGTGGAATTCCATATTACTGGCAGGAATAATAATTTCTGAGCCATATCTTAAATATTTTTCTATTTTATTGAATTTTAATATAATATATTCTGATCATGGTCTCTCTAGCCTTATCTCCTCCCAGATCCTCCTCACTTCCCCCCACTCATCCAACTCCACACCTTCTTTCTCTCTCTCTCTTTAGAAAGCCAACAGGGCAATAAAAAAATGTGAGCAGTGTCAGGCATGGGATCCCTCTCATGAAGCAGGCCTCAAGTTCATTCAGATGATGGTTGGTTACTCCCACAACTTTGTGCCACTTGAAGAGTTAAATATATTCTTATTGAAGAAATATTTTTCCTGGGATCACAATTAACTGGAAATAAAGAACTCAGACATGCTGGCATTGCAGAACCTGATCTTTTGTGGGCTTTGGGGTCTCACACTAGTATGGATTTTTCCTCTAAGGATGACACTTAATTCTAATTAAATTTCATATGTAATTTTTTAAACTAATTTTGAATCAATTACTTTCCAGATTTAGTGATCAGGAGCACTCCAGGTTCAATGGATCCAGAGGTTGTGCTTACTTTGAAAGAGGGAATGTTTACATTTCTCGCTGTAGTGCTGAAATTTATTGGATTTGTGAGAAGACAGCTTCCCTGGTGAAGACTGAAGATTTGGATTGATTGACTTTTCTAAGAGTATCATGAAGTGAGGGCCTGTTGCAAACTCAAGCAAGAAAGGAGGAAGCTTTGGTATTTGAGACAAAAACTGAGTAAAAAGTGATTTACTTCAACTAGCACACAGGCAAACTTACTTCACAGAACATTCTCCACTTCACTGTCTGACCCTCTGACCTGGTGTTTTCATTATTTCTGTCTTACAGTGATCCTAAGTACCCAAGAAGTAACATGTCACTTCAGGCTGCCCCTCCATAAACACTGTTCCTTGCTTTACTCTTACATGTGTTCACACACAGACTTGGTATTATTGGTATTATTTAAATGTTAACTACCAGACCAACATGGGCCCCTGTAATGGAGCAGCTTCTAGAAGACCCCTGTTATAAAGTCTTCCCAATTATGTAGAGTTTTGAGGAAGCCCAAAGTAAAGAACCTGGGACAGCAGGGCTGTATTGTTGACTTAGAAATACTTTACTCTTTTAGAGATTGTCTAAACAGCTAATTGGTTTCCATGTAGAGATTAACTCTGTTTTGTCTTCCTATGAAACTACACTACCAATTCTTATAACTTGTAGACTAGATGAAATAGGATGAACATTGTGTCTTAATATTTTCAGCATTTATCTAAACTAATAATATTCAGGCCATCAATTTTGTGATCTTGGTTCTATCAGAATAATAAAGATGTTTATTCTCTTATTATTAGTATGATATTTCATTTTATTTTCTGTGTATATGTGTGTATATCATGCATGTATGTGTGGATATGGGCACATGTGTAGATAACTGTACCTGTACATGTGTGTGGAGACCATCAGAGAGCATTAGGTGTTTTCCTCTATTCTCTTTCCACATTATCTTCAATGTAAGTTCTCACTCTGAACCTGCAGTTTGTTTGTCAATTTTCTTTCCAGATAGGCTGGAAGCCAGCAATCTCCAGTGTTCTTTCCACCTCTGCTCACTAGATGCTGGGCTTACAGTTGTGTGCTTGACCACACCTGGTTTGTTACTGGGGTGCTAGGGTCTGAACTCCCATTCTCATATTTGCTAAGCAAGTGTTCATCACCATTAGGACACCTTTATGTTACTGTTTTATTTTCAGCAGAAAAATACTGAAATATTATTCAAAGACATGCTGCCAGAAAAATTATTCTTTAAAACTTTACTGAAACAGTTTGCTTACATTCCTGTAGGAGATAAATGAATACTGTAAATCCAAGCATCACAAATCTTTAAGGAGCAAAATTACTGATTTCAGGATATCACAAAAAATATGGTTTTGAATTTTCTCTTCAATTACTTATTTACTAATTATACATATTTATCATTGAAAAAGAATAATAATTAACTTGTGCTATCAATTTTGAGCACTGGTCTAAAATTTACTGGAAACAGTTGTATTCTGAATAATGTAATAGCTCATTGAAACAACAACTTCACAATACTATGCAGTATCTTATTATCTTTAAAATGTTAAAATCATGACCTCATTATCATATTATAGGTATCCAAGGAAACTCTAGAACAAGGGAATAGGTTCAGTGTAGTTGTTGTAACTATCTAATAAGACCACAAACTGAATGTAAGCACACATTTTAAAACACAGGTTATTACTTTCATCATCAAGTAAGTGCAGAGCAAATCCCAATTCTCACTCAGAGCTGAATCACAAGTGAAATATATATATATATGTGTGTGTGTGTGTGTGTGTGTGTGTAAGTGTGTGTGCTTTATTCTTCCATTTCTCATAAGTAGGTTTCTGTCACTCACCCAAAGTAAAATTACTCATGAAACATCAAAACTCTGCCTGACTCCCACACATTTGGGTTTCTCTTTATTCCCATGGGAAAGTTGATTTCTCCTTCTTTCCCTCCATCTCGACCCGAAGAATCTGCTATTTATAAGCTAATCATCCTTACTTGTTAGTTTGTTCCCATAGAGGTTATCATTTTCTCCTGGCATCTCCACCTCTTCATACTTATCTCACAGTCACTCGTACTCTCATATTCATTTGAAAAGAAACTTTGTCTAACCTCACAGAGGCTCTGGACTGTGGTAATCTCAGACCACTCAACCCATCTTCCCTGCATCTTGCTGTCACCATGAAATCCCCAGTATCCTTTGCAGCAATAAGGTTATACAAAGGAGGGGTGTAGTGACTACTAATTAGTCTAGCTCCGATTTCTAGCACTACTCCCTGTGTGCCCTGGAGTGACAGATTGTTCCAGTCCTTCTAACCTATATTCCATCCCCCAAAGTGTTCTGCATAGTTCTCAGTACTGATGTTCTTCTTCCATGGAGATGCTCAACGTTGTGCTGGTTAGGTTTGCTTGCTTGCTTTGTTAGTTTGACACTACCCTGGGTCACCTGGTAAGGGAACATCGGTTGAGAAAATGCCTTCATAAGATTGGCCAGTTAGGAAGTCTGTGAGACATTTTCTTGTGTAATGTTTGATGTGGAAGGACCCATCTCACTGGGAAGTGCCACTCCTGGGCAGGGGTCCTGGGTTCTATTAAAAGGCAAGCTAAGCAAGCCATAGAGAACAATCCAGTATTCTTCAGTCTCCATAACTCTGTTTCAGTTAATATTTCCAAGTTTCTGCTTTTGGTTTTGTAATCTGTAAGGACAATAAACCATGACCTTTAGGTCATGGTGAGTTTACTCTAGAAATAAAAAAAAAATCTTTAATTCTCTAATGTTTGTTCCAGGATATCCATCTGTGTGGAGAGACATTTTTTCATGCAGTCAAGAATCAGCTCATGGGGATAAAAGAGCAGGGGCTAAGGGCCAGCAGTAGGTGATGGTCACACCAGGAGATCAGCCCAGGCAATTTCTAGAGCTGGGACTGCTGCACATGGGTTGTTTTTGTTTCCTGTGTCCAGTGTAAGATGGTGGCCAGAAATGAGGTAGACAAAGACAGAGTCCTTGCCCATTCACGTTCTGTAATCTTTATTAGTTGAAATTGAAAACTACGCAGAAACAAAAACAAACCCCAGAGGAACTGATTAAAAGGTCATTATTTCCAGTTAAGTAACTGTGTTTCCGAAAAAATTACCACCATGAGTAAACTCATGTGGGGAATCCTACACCTCTTAGGTTTGATTCAACATTGGCTTAGTTTTTTTTTCTTCTAAAAATGGGTGAGCATGCTTTAATTCACAGTGTATATATTAGTTTGTTGTATATTAACTGTATACATGCATGAGAGAGAGAGGAAGAGAGGAGAGAATTTCTTCAGAAAAATTACTTCTGCATTCTTATGTCTTGTCTTTGCCATCAGCTCTTAGACAGAATTTAATTCTTCAATAATAATTAGTCTTCAAGATTTTTATTTTTTTTGTTTCAAATGAACAAAAGGACCATGAGTTCAAACCAGGTAGGAACACACAAGTTTGAGGGTATCCTGGACTATATAGCAAAATACTGTCTCAACAAACAAACAAACAAACAAATGGTTTTACCAGTATGTATCATAGCATAATAGAAGGAAAAAGTCAGAAACAGAGTGAAGGTTTTTAAGAACACAGCTGACCCCATTGTGGTGTGAAAAGGGTTCTTATGACAAAAACATCAGTGTACAGCAGAAATAAAATTAGATAACTGTGGAAAGGAATGGCTGGCATCTCATTTCTGCCAAAAGGAGTTTTGGTAGACAGCAATTAGTCCTAGTCTCATTGCATGTGGTGCTCTCTAGAGATGGAGTACAACCTTTCTAGTGCTTGTGTAGAAGGTCCACCGTGGGATATATATCATCTACAATGAGTAGAAGGCAGTCATTAGACAACAAGTCTCCATAATAAGTAGCAGCTGCTTTCTTTTTATAAATGTAGAATTCCCTTCATTGTCCCCCAAAGCAGTGAGTCTTTTAGCTCCTCTAGCATCACTCGATTTCTTTCTTTACATTCCATCCAACCTTTTCTTTCTTTGATGCATTCAAGTATATTTTTTATTGTTACTTGAGTCTGTGAAGTTCCATTGTTCTCTCCATGAAAAAAGTATATTGGTGTGGGAGGTCCTTCTGCCTCTGTGTTGCTTCTATTGGTTAGTTAATAAAGAACTGCTTTGAGCCTATGGCAGGGAAGAACAGAACTAGCCAGGGAAAGCAAGGCTGTATGCTGGGAGGAAGAAGGGCAGAGTCAGAGAGACGCTTATGGGGCTGCCACCAGAGTCAGACATGCCAGAACTTTGCTAGTAGGCCATGACCTTGTAATGATATACAGATTAATAGAAATAGGTTAAATTAAGATGTAAGAGTTAACCAATAAGAAGTTAGAGCTAATGGGCCAAGCAGTGTTTTAATTACTATGGTTTCTGTGTGGTTATTCAGGGGCTAATCTAGCCAGGTGGCCGGGATGAACAAGGGGCCCCCGCCTCCTACAGTAAATAGTTTTCATTTCAGAAGATCCTAGGATGACAGACACTCTAACATATTTCCAACTGTTTTTACAGTCATAACACATCCAGTTAAAGGGCATTATGAATGTAGTTTTTCATGATCATATATGTTCTTAAACAAGTTTGGGATCCAATTTTTATTATACTTTGGATTTTGCTCTAAGATCAAGTGATTGTCGAACATAAGCTAGAAGAGTTTTTTAATTTAGTAAAGTAAAAATTCCTATCAGCTTATTAAATCTTTGTACTGAAGATCTGTCTTCAAACCTCATTGACAGATCAAAAACAGGGTTGTAAAAATCACTAAAGATTAAGAAAGCTTGCAGTAGAATCATGAGAACCACATGTGTCCCTCGGTCAGCCAGTTATCAAGCCAGGCCGACCACACAGGTGGGAGGAAGAACATGCAACTCTGATGTCTTCTTCTGGCCTCCTTCTGCGCTTACGTGCATGCATACACACACACACACACACACACACACACACACACACAAATAAATTTAGAGAAAAAAATGATAGTCGATATTTACTTTGTAATTCATTTTTAATATTTTTCATATTGAATGTTCTGAGAGCCCTTGGAGTTTACTGTTATTTAACCTGAATATGCCTCAGAAATGCCCTTAGCCTTTACAGATATGCTTTCATTGGATTACATTAATTTGAAACTTCTAGTTTTACAATTTATGATGTTCAAAAGACACAAAGTGTATTAAGACTTTTGCTTTAATGGAACATCATTTGAATAGTGGGAGTTCTACATTTTTGTTTTTTGTTTGCTCTTTTAGGAGGGGGGGGCAGACCTGATCTCATGTATAGCAGACTGTTCTTGCAGTCGCTATATAGCTGAGGATCAGCTTGAACTTCTGATCCTCCTTCCTCCACTTTCAGAATTCTGGGACCTCACAGACTTTCTTAGTTTGCCTTTTGTTGCTGTGATAAACATGGCGACCAAACTTTATGTCCTGGTCATAGTGATGCTGTGGTGCATAAAACAGATTTTCTCCTTCTACAAAGGTAGTTTTATTTAAAAATGCAAGTCGAATCCATATAGCTAATTAAATACGGCTTCCCAAAAGTGTGTGGCTTTTTGGAAAAATCTTCAGAGTTCCTAAATGGAAATGGAGAGACTGTAGATGTCTATGAAACCAACTGGGATCTAAAGCAAATCCAAATTTTCTGAAGAAAAAGAGCCACCTTTAAAGTGAAGGAACACATGCTGAGAGGACCAGTAAAGGTTCCTCCTTGCTTCATTTGAGGGGCAGGGGCCTCTCTGTGTAGCTGAGGCTGGCCCAGAATTCAGCTGTCCACCTGCATCAGTCTCTTGAGTGCTAAGACTGCAGATATGTACCATCCTGCCTTGTTGAGTATTGTTCAATGTCATCCGAAGTGGGTAGGATTGGATGGGAGTGGCTCGGAGACTACTGTACACGGACACCAGGTCTTCTATTTCCAGCAGAGTCAGACTTGTGTGGTGGTATTTCTTCAGGGTCCTTAATCCCTCAGCTTCCTATGATAAAACACCAGGGTACAATTCTTCCATATCACCACAAGGTGGCAGTATGCCTCCAGGGATAAAACTGGTCCCTGCTAGCCTCAAGAAGGTTTTCTTTGTTGACATTCTGGGTGTCCAGATTCTATGATAAATCTTCTAACAAGTTATTCATTCTTGCTACAGTTGTTCAGCTGCTAACACTAGAAATTGTTTTATGAAGCAAATTTTAGAATAGAATCCTGTAGAGGCCCAAAATATGTGAGCCTATTTTCACCTTGACCGAAGGTCAGAGAGTTGGAACTTAGCTCTCTCTATTTCTTCAAAGTTATAGTGTTTCTACCTCAAGTAAAAGTCGCGTGTAGATTCAGATCAGAGGGTTCTGCTCTCCCAAGGTTATTGTCGACAGGTGTGGCTAATGTCCAGACTGTTTATTTCAGGAATAGAGAAAAGTCTAAGGATCCAACTAAGGTGCCAGTTGCCTTAAAGAGATAACAAGGGATTCCACTCAGGGAGTGGCTTGCCTACAGAATGTTTTGGTCTAGGGTGTAAGTATGACTTTTTTTTTTGTTCTAGTAACAGAATGTTTAACTATGAATGTAGCCTACAACCTTTGATTGGTATATTCGTTTTCTTGTATGTACTAGAGGTTCTGGGCCTTCAGCTTTGTCAAGATCTTACAGAAGTTCCATCAAGTCTTACTCTTGGCTAGTGGTCCTTTGGATAAGTAAATGAAGGTTATAAGACTGTCTTCAATTGTAAATCAAAGCCTGGGGCTTGCAAAGTTAGAGTTTATTTTCTTGAGTCCAGCTCTTTTGGCTACAGAACACAGGAGAGACTTTAACAGCACACATAGACTTTTACATTTCTTACATTAGCACTGGAAGAAAAATCAAAGCTCTACCCTAGTCATTCATTTCTGCAAATTCTGCAAACTTTAGAAGAAACTAGAAAACATCAAATTATTTAGTTTCTCTATATGTACCATAATGCTCTATTATACTAACATATTTTTGTCTTCTGAGACCCACAAGACTATTGACACTTCGTTCCAGGTAGCAAAAATTTATAAGCATTTTCTATAATGTGTTCTTTCAGTGCACCTGGAAACAGTGAAACTGAATCCTAGCACTTTTAAATCCAGACTTCTGAATCCAGAACAATAAACGTAAGTTACTTCCCTTTGTGACCTATTAATAATACCCAGTTCCTACTCAAATATGTTTCAGAACACATCCAGAAAACAAAAAATATGTGTCAATCCAGCCTGAATTGGTTTTGGTTGCATGCACTGTTAGGGGAAGTGTGCCCTCTATGTGAACTTGTAGAAACAATCTCTTATTTACCGTCTATGGCTATATTAAGAAAGATCAGCTGTGAACATGGACAATAGGAAAGTTGCCCTGAAGACAACACCTCATCCATCAAATATGAAAATGAAAGTTTATTGTAAAACAGAGGACCTGAATAAAAATGCAACCAGAAGTGCTTCCCACTTGAAGACAATTATATAGAGAAGTGTTTCCTCAGGGTGGAGGCACATAGAGGCCAATGGAACTGTGGACTAAGGGGACTGGAAGGCATCTCAAGATATCAGCAGAATTTGGCAGCATTGTCCACCATGTAGTAATGGCCTTTTGGGTATGAAAGTTTCTTGGATTCTTGCTCCACTGTTCTGAAGACCAGAGACCAGGCAATGTGAAGCAAGGGAATGTTCCTGCAAGAAGACCCGGAGAAGTTGTTGCATCAGTCCGTGAAGAAGCATGTAATTTCACTGGAAACCCCGAGGATGTCAGAGATGCTGGAATCATGGGACCATCTATTGAGGAAAGTTATAGACATAGAGTAGAGGCATCCCAATAGAGAGACTATGTTAAACTACAGGCAAAGCAGCTAGAGCAGTGTGGCTACCCAAAGTGTGTAGATCCCAAAACATTCACTCCTGCTGCCAAAAGGAGCAGTCTCCAGCAGACCAGGGCTCAAAGAGGATTCACAGAGTCGGTGTACTAAGACTTTTTTATTTAACTGAGGGAATACAAGAATAGACACACACACTTTCTTCAGGGTGTTTTCTAACTTTTAAATTTTTCTTTTCTTCTTAATTTTTTCTGTATCTTTCCTTCTCTCATTCTTGGTGTTTTTCATCTAATTCATTTTATTTTTTTCCCTTAATGCTTATATACCCCAGTTGAATCTTTTAAGCATTATAAAAATTACAATGTGGTTATATTCTATTTTTCAAGTGAAAGATTATAATGAATGCAGGTTTACAAAAAGTGTTTCCCTTTTCCATTACTTTATTAAGCAAAGTCATCCCAAAATACCACATACTTTTATATATACTTTTTTATACTTTTATTATACTTTTTATACTTTTATTATAGATTAGCAGAGTATGAGCAAGCAGTTCTTTTACTGTCCAGCTGCATATTGCAGTTACAAAGAAAGGACCAAACATTTTATTATTTATCTCAAAATGTGATCTTACAAGAAATCTTAAAAGAATCACAAATCTAAACTTTTCTATATGAAAAGGAACAGGTACTGTGGGAGCTCCTTCTGCTCCTTCAGCCAATAACCTTTAGGATACCAGCCCACTTGGGCGTGGTCTCTTTTGCTTTAAGAAGCAGCTGTAGCTGTGTGCTTGCTCTCTTGTTTCCAGCTCAGCTTCCGGCTACTAGATTCCTTTCCTGGTTGTACAGAGGGCTGTTGTCTAGGATGGCGATCTGTAAATTTTCCTTTTTAAATAAATAACCCTTTTATTAACCATAATTTCAAACTGGTGTGGGATTGTTTTGTGACTTATACCTTTACCAGTCTTCTATATTTTAAATCTTTAGAGTGCACATCCACTCATTGGCAGGTATATCTGGAAGTTGGGGGCAGAAATGGGTTCAAGAAACTAATCATCGCCGGGCGGTGGTGGCATACGCCTTTAATCTCAGCACTCGGGAGGCAGAGGCAGGCGGATCTCTGTGAGTTCGAGGCCAGCCTGGTCTAGAAGAGTTAGTTCCAGGACAGGAACCAAAAAAAAGAAAAAAAGCTATGGAGAAACACTGTCTCGAAAATTAAAAAAAAAAAAAGAAAAAAGAAACTAATTATCATTTTTTTTAACAGACTTAATTCACTTTTATTTTCCTTGTATAAAAACCCTTATGTGGTGGCCACAGCTGGAGCCTGGGTCCTCTGAACAGAGACTCTGGTGTGGGTTTTCACAAGATGGTCAGTGAATTCCTGATAAGGAGACTTGGTGAACACAGTCTCTTTCCAGAGGTCGGGGGTCAGGTAGCTGTAGGTCTTAGAGATGGCATCAAAGGTGGCCTTGGCAAAGTTGCCCAGGGTGGCAGTGCAGTCCCTGGCTGATGTGTAGCAGTCATCAATGCCAGCCAGCAGCAGCAGCTTCTTGTGCACAGGAGCAGAGACTATGCCAGTGCCTCTGGGGACAGAGATGAGACGCACCAGCACAGAACCACAGCAGCCTGTCACTTTGCAAGGAACAGTGTGGGGCTTGCCAATCTTGTTCCCCCAGTAGCCTCTCCGCACAGGGACAATAGAAAGCTTGGCCAAGATGATGGCCCCTTGGATGGCAGTGGCTACCTCCTTGGAGCACTTGACACCGAGACCTACATGGCCATTGTAGTCCCCAATAGCGACAAAAGCCTTGAACCTGGTCCGCTGGCCCGCCCTAGTCTGCTTCTGCAAGAGCATGATCTTTAGAACCTCATCCTTTAGGGAAGCTCCCAGGAAAAGTCAATAATCCCAGACTCCTTAATGGGCGGGAGAACAGGTAGATCTCCTCTAGGGATTTGATTTCCATGTCCTTAGCCAGGCGGCCCAGCTTGGTGACAGGAATCCACTCCTTGTCTTCAGCTTTACCTCCGCTAGCCCCGCGGCCCAAGCCAAGCCTCACCCCAGCCATGGCCTCTCAGACCGCTGCCATCGCCTCCAAATCCTGGGCCCCCGCGTCCTCCGGGCCCTCCCGCTGCACCAGCGTCATCCGCCATTTGGTGTTTTCCAGAAGAAGAAGAAGCCTAATCATCATTTTTAATCACCAAGCAATGCTAGCAAAGAAGTACATCAGCTATTAATAATCAGGAAGTTTTGTGTTTGATCCCTAACCTAATGAATCCATCACTCAGTTATGTGTCCTAGTGAGCCTTAGATTGCTTTCACCTCGAAGGTTTCACCTTAAAGCTATTGCCAAAACATCTTAATCTAATATGAAGTCATTTTAAGGCTTGTTTCAGCTATGACATCTCCCAACATTAGATTAAAAGAATTTAAATTACCCGAGCAACTGAGACTCAGTTGTTTTCTTAATTATTAACCTAAGGTACAATCTATATGATTTCTTAATAGAAATTCATGTGTTCTAGCTGTGTGACACTTTCTTATTTTACTTTTTATCCTCTGCAGGTTCTGCTTTATCAGGGGCAGGGGAAACATTTGTCCTACCTTTACTTACGATAATTTTTCCACTAAACTAACTTCTATCTTAACTCCTTACTGTATTTATTTAAAAAAAAAAACCCAATCATCAAAATTCTATTTAAACTAACACTATTATTGTATAAAATCATTGCTTCAGTTGAACAGTACATGTTAGAAGGAAATCATTTTCGTAATAATCCACAGGGAAAATTGCCCAGTAGAATGAGATATTTACAAGATAGGAGATGACCATACTGCATTAAGGACAGTAGGGATCTACCAATGCCCATTCACACCATGTCAGTTACCAGAGAAAAATGGCAGCAGCAAACATGCCAAGACACAGCAGTGGTAAGAAACATGCTAGGGCCAAGGATCTTGGGGACCTTGCTTACCCAGGATTCAACCATCAGGGTTTGGTTTCCAGGTGGGCCAGTCCCCTGAAGTCAATTGTCATCTACTGCTCCTCTGACATTGCTACCAGCAACTCACCATGCTCTCCAGATGTTGGGCAAGGAAATACAGGATTTGGTATTTTCCTGCTGGGTTTAGGTCTTGCTTTGGTTTGATAATTCCCTGCTAAAGTACTATTCTTTCCTTTAGGAAGGGAAATGTTTGTCCTAGGCCATTTGTATATTGAAAGTATGTAACCTTTTATTTTATATTAATTCACATAGAGTTAAGAGATTCCCTTGAATTGAAGGGAAGATTTGTACTTTGGATTATTCAATAGTGTGGGAACTGTTCAAGACTGTGGGGACTTTGAAACTGAACTGAGCGTGTTTTGCATTCTGAGATAACCATGAACCTCCAGGGATGAAAGGATTCAGTCTATGGTTTAAGATTGTAATGTTTTGATGTCAAATTGGTGAGATATAGAATTGTGATGGTTAATATTTCTTACTAAACGGAATCTATAATCACCAGAGAGGCAAGGCACTGGGCACACCTGTGAGGGATTATTTAGATTAGATCAGCCTCCAGCCATACCTGCACAGGATATTCTAGAGGAGGTTAATTGAGATACTGTGGCGGTATCGCTCTATGGGCTGGGGTCTCTGATGGGATACATTGGAAGAAACAATCTGAGCATGAACATCTACTGTTCTCTATCTCTGATCAGTGGATGAAGTGTAACCAGCTACTTCAAGTTTCTGTTACCCCCAACTTCCCCATCACTCTATTCTCAGAATGTAAACCAAAATAAATCTCTTTCTTCTAAAATTGGTTTTGTCAGACATTTTGTTGCCCCGAGGCACACAGAATTCTATTGGTGTGCTTGCACCATTTCTCAGGTGTCTTACTAAGGTAGGCAAATCTAAGAGAGTGCACCTAAACTAACAAACTCTTCCTTCGCCATCTGCGTTTCTCCACCTTGATCTTCCACGTAGATTTTCTCTATTCTTTGTGGCACAGTAGGCATGCCTATAATCTTTTCCTTCTGTTAAGAGACTGAGAATTCCATAGCCAGATGATTTGGTTATGTAACTTGTGGTCATGAAGTTGGATTGGTGAAGATTTGGAGATGGGACATGCATGTTGACTGATAGTGTTAAGTCTGGACCCTGTCCTCAAACAAAGAGCGTGTTATCTACAAGTGTAAAGGAATAATTCTTTTCTAGAATCTTTGGGGACTCAAAGAAAGTCAAGATATTGGAAGTCAATAAGAAAAGGTGGAAGATGTGGGAGTCTGTATAAGAAAGCTGTGCATGTTCTGTGAACTACAGATGTGGCAGGAATGTTTTCCACATGCAGTCGCCTTCTAGGAAGAACTGCATAAACTATAAGTGGGTGCACTTGAAAGCAAGGACATGAGGGGGATGCCCTTTCATGTCCACATTGTCTCTGTGGAGAAAGCAAAGGCCGAGGAGGAATAAATATTCTCAGCTTGTTTCACATCACCAAAAATGATGAGACGTAGCACCAGGTATATTCTCTCCTATACTTTTATTTACTTAAACTAGATGCAAACATCACCTTACATTTTGATTGCTTTGATAATAAAAATTAGAAGTGCTTTGTTTGTTTGCTCTACTCTTGAACTCAAAAGTTTGGAGTCCAGACTTTTGGCATCTTCTTCAATTCACAGAAACTTAGCCTCACTGACCAGGGTGGGTCAACAAAAGATGTTCCCATTTAGTGTCTTCCCAGCACTGGGATTCTGTACTTCATCCAGGTTTAATTTTTAACATTCATTGGTGTGCTGCCTTTCATATTATTAAACCCCACGATGATCCTTATTTTTCTTCAATCTTTCATTAAATGAGATATGAACTTTTTCATTCACCATGCTGGACCCCCATTTTGGGGGAATTTTATCTCATTTCTTATCATTTATTTGTGGTCCTCCCATTTATTTTTCAAGGGATCAAGCAACAAGGTTGCTAATGGTTCTCCCAGTTCCCTGTCCTATGTGAATTTTACCCATGGCTTTCAAACACCCAATACATCTCTCTGATACATTCTTGACTCCACTGGTTCACCAATCCAGAGAAAATTTGTTTGCCTTTTTACAACAATTATATTACCTAGCTTGACAATATTTTTCCTTTAACACAGTGATGGATTTCTCAATACCCCATTGGGCACCAAGCTTTTAATGCCCCAAATCTCATTTGAGCAGATACTTTCTTGGACCATTTTTTCTTGGTTATGTTTTCAAGTTTGGTCACCTGAAAAATGTCCTTTGATCTTTAATGGACATTGGCTTTCATGGTGTTATTTAAAGCATGCTTTTAGATTCAATTTCTCATGGAGGAGAAAGAAAAGGAGAAATTGGCCAGGGATATATTCTCAATAAAGTATTTGGCTGTCTCTATGGGAGAGTCTGGAACCAGACATCTGCTTATAGATCCCTAGGAAAGAAAATGGATTAGATTGGACATACCTTTTGTATATATATATTTTCTACATTTTTCAATAGTTTTATTAATATTTTGTGTTATGGAAGCTGTTAAAACAAGACTGCATTTAAATTTTATTTTAGTTGTTCATACATATGTTTGGGTATCTCTTTAACAAAGGAGGTATGCATCCCAAAAGTCATCACAGCCTGTTTGATTTATTTGAGATCATTCATACAGACAGGCTCCCATGTATCTTCCTTGATGACCCTAGGGTTTCTGGAACCAACCACTTTCTCTGTTGTTATTATTGGAAAGGCAGGTAGAGCTGTAGGTAGAGCTTTGTGGGAATTGTCCCGGAGAGATTTACCCACAGATGGAGTTAAAATTTGCCTTTCTACCCTTTGCTCTTCTTCATCAGAATTTAGAACTTCCTCAATCTTTTCAATTCTATTTACCATTGCCTTCTGCAATGTCTGAATCTCCTGTCCAGAATTATGTTCCAAAGCCTTCATTGAGGATTCTAAAGTATGAAGTTTGTCCATTAGAGATAACATCTCATCTTTGGACATAATTTTTATGGCCAGGAAACAGGGCAGAGCCAAGGCAGGACTTAGCCACCCCCTGGGAGGGGGATGCAGAGCAGCCATGTGCATGGAGTGGTGTTGTGTACTGATCACGCTGTTTACTGATAGGTGCTGGGGTGGGGTGGGGGTGGGGGGCTGAATACAGAGGTACTTGCACCACTTGCTAGATCCGAGCAATTATGGTGGGCAGGTCGGGGCCCTCACATACTCGTGCTGGCCGCAGCTCTGTTTAGTATGGCGGGCGGGGCCGAGTGGGGTTGCCGATCTGCCCAGCTGTGACTGTACTGTGGCCTGGGCAGAGACAGGAGTGGGGGAAGGGAAAGCGAGCCAGGAGCACGCTGTGAAAGCTATGAAAGCTAGTGGGCTACGTGCTCTTCCTGAGCTCCGGTAGCTAACTTGCTCGCAAAGGCTGGGAAAGATCGACTTTGCCCCCCCCCCCCCGTGCTGGGGCGGGGGGGGGCAAAAAGCCCGATGTTGGACACCAAAATGTAAGCGGCTTAATAGCCAGTCTAGCTTAATATGAAACAGCAAATTTTAATGAAGGAATACCTTACAACACCAGGGATCCAGCGATGAGCAGGAGATACAAGGCGGGGCTCACACCGCCAGATTTATATGTAAACATTAGCTCAAGGTGAACACGCCCCCCCATTGGGCAGAGTTGCCCCTACAATGAAAGCTGTTAAAACAAGACTGCATTTAAATTTTATTTTAGTTGTTCATACATATGTTTGGGTTCTGTTGAAATTTCATCCATTGCCTTGGATATGATATACTGTTTAGTGTAGCAATTAAAACCTATATTGATTCAGAAGTATATAATTATATTATCTACAAAAGAAATCTTTTATTTTAGTCTTTCCCTATTTTCAAATTTTATATGCCTTTTTTCTGCCTTATTCCACTGCTGGGTTCCATCTCTTATTGTTGAATGAAGTGACTGATGAAGTTCATCTATATTTTGTTTTGAAAGTAGAAATATGTTTTCCCTTACTAGAGCAATGGTGATAATTTCAACATTAGAGAATTTGCTTAATTGTGTGCTGTTTATTTTATATCAAATCTTGATTATCTTTGAGAATTCTACTCCTAGCTTCCTAAGTTTTACTATAGCAAGGCTTTAAGTATTCATCAAATGTCTTTCTCTGTCTATTGAATAACTTATTTTTCCCTTCAAACTTTACTTTGAAAATGCTAATATTTTTTTTTTTTTGTGGGGGCCAACCATGATAAGCTAAGTATGAGCAGGTCACCCAAAGGAAGTTCTTTACCTTCCAACCATTATCACCTGGGACTCTGGCCCTCAGTGAATTTAAATGGAGGCCTGATTCTCAGTAGTTTACCCTGAAGCAATGCCTGGTTGAAGGAGGAACCACAAATTGAGATTACCTGAGGAAGAGACCACTCAAAGGAAATGCCTGACATTCCAAGCACTGTAGATAGGAACACCTGCCAGAACACACCAGCCAGGACATCCTAGACAAATTTCAGCCAATCAGGGGTCTTAAAACTTCAGAAACCCCTCACCCCCAACTTTAGTACTATAAAATCCTATTCTAATTGAGCTCAGGGATCTCCAGTTATTCCTATATATTAGACATGTGGAGAGACCGAGTTTGCAAACTTGATTAAAATAAAATCTCTTTGCTTTTACATTCAGGACTCGGTCTCTTTATTGACTTTTTTGTGGGGAATTTGCGAATTAGGGCATAACATTTTTAATACAACTTGTTCATATATTAATTTTCCTATATGTTCCCAGACATAATTTTCTCTGAGGCTGAAATCTGTCTGGTTCATCTTTGGAAAAAAAAAAAAGGTAAAATAGGTTTCATGGTTTGGTGTTCAGCATATGTGTGCTAAAAAAAGTACATGGTGATAAAGCTATGAATTAGTTTCCTGACAGTCAGCAAAGGAGGCAAAGAAATCTGGACATAAACACTAGTAGAAGCAAGATGCTATGGGACAATGTTCTGTTTCCTGTCAATTATATTTTAAATAAATGCTGATTGGCCAATAGCCAGACAGGAAGTATAGGTGGGACAATCAGAAAGGAAGTAGGGGCAGGTCAATGAGAACAGGAGAATTCTAGGATGAGGGAAGCTCTTTCTGCAGTCCTGGCTCAGCCACAGAAGAAGCTAGTGACTGCCTTGATGAATAAGGTACCTAGCATAGACAAGAATAATGGGCTAATATAAGTTTTAAGAGTTAATAAAAAGCCTGAGTTAATGGACCAATCAGTTTATAACTAATGTAGACCTCTGTGTGATTTCTTTGGGACTTATGGGACTTAACGATTGTGGGAACAGAGCAGGACAGAAACCTCAGACAACAGCAGCAGATGTACACTGCCTAACCTTCCTCTGTGTCTTAGCTACTCCTCAATTGCTGTGACAAAACACCATGACCAAGCAACTTATAAAAGAAAGGGTATAATTTGGGGCTCATAGTTCTGGAGGGTTATAGTCTTAACCATTATGATGATGAACATAACAGTAGGCAGGTAGACATGCTTTGAGCAGTAGTTGAAAGATCACATCTCAATTCACACAAAACAGAGAAAAAATTAACTGGAAGTGGGGTGGACTTTGAAATAATCAAAATGTGCCATCAGTGAAGTACCTCCTCCACCAAGGCCACACCTTCTCTTCCTTCTCAAATAGTTGCACCAACTGGGACCCAAGTATTCAAAATATGAACCCATGGGGGCCATCCTCATTCAAACCATCAGAGCAGGAAAGAAGCTGGAGTCAGCAACTGCAGTAGCTATTTTCTTGCCTCTGGAAGGTCATCCAGTACACTTTCCACCTGTACAGTCCTGGCTGTCTCCACACACATGACATACTTCTTAGAAGTGCAGGGTAAATAATAAGCATAACCTCCATCTATATATCCACAGTACATATTACTTAAGTCATAATTGCTTCTTTCAAATCTGTAAGAAAAAAAATAAATTCACTTGGCAAGTTATATTTTGATTAGACCCACATAAGAGAATCTTCAACAGAAAATGATAATTTCTTTTGTCTATTGTCTAAGTCAAATTTGGGCTGAAGATTGGAGTGCATATATAAGTGATGTGAAACCCTGTTTTCTCAGCTTCTCACATCTGGAATATTTTCTGTCATTCAGTTCCTGACTTAGCCTCTCTTCTCATGCGATGGAGGTGGGTCTTGTATCTTATCTGTTGCTTTCATTGGTTAACTAATGAAGAAAACTGCTTGGCCCTAATAGGACAGAAAATTAGGTAGGCAGAGTAGACAAAACAGAATGCTGGGAGAAAGAAGCCGAGTCAGGGAGTCGCCATGATTCTCCCATTCCAGACAGACGCAGGTTAAGATCTTCCCTGGTAAGCCAGCTCGTGGTGCAACATAGAATATTAGAAATGGGTTAGATCAATATGTAATAGCTAGCCAATAAGAGGCTGGAACTAATGGGCCAGGCAGTGTTCAAAGGAATACAGTTTCTGTGTAATTATTTTGGTTAAAGCTAGCTGGGTGGAGGGACGCAGCCCGCCGCTCCTAGTACTACATTCATGGCTGATATGATTTACAATAATACCATCCAACAGTATATAATAAGCACACTGACTTCTGAGGTGCTTCAGCTTTTCCATCAGAGAGCCCAGATTGCCTGTGTGATCATATGTACCTGCCTTTTCTTCATTCCCTTACCTCCCTAGTCAGGTCCATCCCCAAGGCAGTACAAAGATGTATCAAGTTAAAATTTCAAGAATGAGATAATAAATAGGCCCCATAAACAAAATATAAAGGAAAGAAAAAAAAAACCTCTTCCCAGAAAAAGAAAAATAGGTGTGTGTTGGGGGGGGGGGGGGGGTGGCTTTTTCCAATAAGAGAAATTCCTGACAACCAGAACTCTGAGCTCTCTGGCTGCTGCTTGCATCAGCTCTTTCAGCCCAGGGCCCGCCAGCACAGGGCAGTGGTATCTGAATTTCAAAGACTGATGTGCAGGGCTTAACTGCTTCATTGTGAGCCAGCACAGCAGGCCAAGAACTTAGATTTTCTTGTTTGTTTGATTGCTTAAATTTGGTTTAAATGTTTCTGTTTGTTTGTTTATTTGATTCTCTCCCTAATAGCAGGAACAACTTATTATTAATCAATGGTCCATTTATGGGAGAAATAAAAAAACTAAAAAAAGCTCAACTGGTAAAAACAATTGCAGTTAGACATAAAGTACTAAGCCAATGCTGTTTAAATTTCCAGAGGTATTAGTCATTCATTGTACGGAGGGTGTTATCTTCTCTTGATCAACTGATTAATGCTTAAATGAATGTTTAATTTTCATAGTAAATAAACAAGAAAAGCAAAATTCATGATTTTTAACAATGTTATTGGGCATGCTCTTGTCTGTTTATCATTATTTTATTTATTTATTTATTTATTTATTTATTTATTTATTTATTTATTTATTTATGATGTATACAATGTTCTGTCTGTGTGTATGTCTGCAGGCCAGAAGAGGGCACCAGATCTCATTACGGATGGTTGTGAGCCACCATGTGGTTGCTGGGAATTGAACTCAGGACCTTTGGAAGAGCAGGCAATGCTCTTAACCACTGAGCCATCTCTCCAGCCCCTGTTTATCATTATTGAGAATTTCGTTCTACTCTTTAAGTTGCTTTCTGGAAACTTTCAGTTAAATTCTATAAAAAAATGTAAGACCTGGAATAGAGTGGTAGTAATAATATGGGTGCTAAGACAAAAGTTCATAGAAACAATCTCTTAATCTCTTGCTAATAAATAGCTTACAAAAATTATTTTTCTACTAAAGAAAATACAAGCAAATTTTTCCATTTTATTATTAATTGACAATTCACATCAATGTGTCACTTGGGGTCTGTAAAAAGGCATCCTCTTTTAAAGATTTTATAAAAATACTGTTGCCTAAAATGATCTCTCTAATTCCTATACTGATTGTTTTCATGCTTTTATAGATGGCCTATGTAAAAAGGACTATGCACATGGAGGCAGAAGATAGAATTGCTCAATTGTTATTACTCCCATATCTGAAAGGTTAAACAGCTCAAAATGTAGGACAGCAGATGTTCTAAGAACTGGGAAGAAAGTATATTTGTAAACTGTTTTTAATGATGAGAGGCCAAAACTGCGATTATAAGTAGATGACCTTGAGATTGAAGGTTTAGTGGACACTGCAGTTTACGTATTTATAATTTCTCAAGTCTTGGAATCCTAACTGGTCTTTACAGGAAGTTTCTACCCAGTTGTTAGGCATTAGAACATTATCTCAGATGAAACAAAGTGTAGAATGGGTTAAATGTATAAGGTCTAAAAGACAAATGGAAATATTAAAGCCTTATGTGAATGACGTAGCTATGAATTTGCAGGGGACAGGTTTGTTGCAACAATGGAGAGCTCAAATTTTATTCCTACAATTTTAGAAACAGCCCAAACTATGATGTTAAAAATGAGGTACATTTTTAGAAAAGGTATTAGGAAAAAATTATCAAGGAAAATCACAGGCTATAAAGATTATTCAACAAAGGGGGAAAAAGGGAATTAGCTATCCAAATTTGAAACCCAACTACTCTGCCTTCAAAGTGGCTAAGTAATAGCCTGTATTGGTGGACCACTGCCTCTTAACTAAGAAAAAGTTACGGTGCTTGAACAGATAGTAAAAGAACAGTTAGATGCTAACTAAGTACATTGAGGAAACTACTACTTATTGAAATTCTGTATTTGTAATGAAAAAGAAATCTGGAAAATGGAGAATGTTAACTGATTTGAGCATTGCTATAAAACAAGTAATTCAACCTATGCAATCCTTACAGTCCAGAATTCCTCTGCCTTCTTTACTACCTAAAGATTGGCCTATTACAGTTATTGGCTTTTAAGATTGTTTCTTTATAAGAAGAAGGTAGGGAAAGTTTTGCTTTTATAGTGCCTATTAATAATAATGCCGGATTGTAAAAAGATAGCAATGGAAAGTCTTTCCTCAAGAAATATTAAACAGTTCAACTTTATGTCAATATTTTGTGCTTCAACCACTAGAAATGACACCTAAACAATTTCCTCAATTAATTATTTACCATTATATACATGATAATTTATTTGTTGCTTCTGATACAGATACCTTAAAAAAAGTTTAATGTAGTACAAAAAATTTTACCCCAATCAGGATTACAAAGTGCTCCTGAAAAAAATTCAAAGAGGAGATTTTCTTAGTTAAAATTTAAATTAAGTAAACAGAGAATTCTCTACAAAGGGTAAAGATTAGGAGAGGTCAATTCACACTCAATGATTTTCAAAAATTATTGGGAAATATTAAGTGATTGCACCCTACCATAGTCCTGACTATTCAAGGTTAAGTAATTTGCTTCAAATTTTGCAAGGTGACTCAGATTTAAACAGTACTAGACAATTAACAACTGAAACAGAAAAAGAATGGGCAGAAGTAGAACAAAAATTGCAAAATGTCTATGTGGATGGATTAGATCTCACAACTGAATGTATTGTGTGTGTGTGTGTGTGTGTGTGTGTGTGTGTGAGAGAGAGAGAGAGAGAGAGAGAGAGAGAGAGAGAGAGAGAGAGATAGAGGGAGATAGAGAGAGAGAGAGAGAGAGAGAGAGAGAGAGAGAGAGAGAGAGAGAGAGAGGAGATAGAGGGAGAAATAGTAGTTACCTCTTCAGAAGACAGACAGAAAGAGAGAGTGTGCATAGGCTGGAGAAGGCAGAGATCTGCTTGCCTGGAGGCAAATTGGGATGGTTGGGAGTGGGTGGGGCTTGTCTCTTAAAGGGACAGAGTACCTAGGTGACAGACCAGGCCAGCAGATCATAACACTAATAACCCTCAAGAAATCTGTAATTTGATTCCTATAGGTTATTGGAGATTTGCCAAACTAATGGCAAAACAACATGTGTGGCAATTTTCTACATAGTCAAATACATCACAGACACCTGCAGAGACAGTTGCCTTTAAAGGCATGGTGTCAACTGAAGTTGCTGTGAAAGGCCCTCTGCTAGGCTCCTAAATAAATGTGTCCATTCAAGTCTAACCATAAAAATCCAAGAAGAACAGAGACTTACCCTGCAGAGAGGAACATGTTCTCATTCAGTTTCTCATAAGATGGTTTCTTTGTTTTGGGCGACAACCCCAGCCAATAATCTTTTAAGTTCTTAGACTTTATAAATGCCTAGAGAAACAGGGAAGACCCATTTAATAAGCTGTTTCTTATATCTGTACACTGCCTCACAGGATCACATACTGCAGGCTACTGTTTTAACATTATAGTTTTGGTGTAGCATGTCAGCACTTTTTCACAGCACAGTTTCCTGTCTAGCAGGAAGAAAGCTGGGCCTGCTATGTAGCCACAGAGAAGTATGAGAAGAAAACTCCAGTATTTGGAGGCTGATGTAACCACCAACCTGTGTTGTGACAGAACATCCTGATACTGCTCAAACAGTAAAAACCAACACCACCACAAGCTAGTTAGGAACATGGGTGACCCTGGTAACTACAAACGGTCCTTTGCTTTATCATTATGGTCTGATCAACCTTGCAGAAAATGCAGCTTCCATTATGCATCTGATACTACAACATATCCATCCCTACCTGCCCTGCATAAGAACAGAAAGGGTCATCCTGAGTTCATTCCAGAATCGCCTCCCCTCCTAAACCCATGAGTATCTCTTTTCTCTGTAATGGCATTTGAACTGTATTTTAATAAATAAAGACAGCCTGAAGATTTGAGAGTTAAACAGTCCCACTGGTTAACCTTACAGACCAGATTATGGTAACACACACCTTTAATCTTAGAAGCCATAATGACACAAACCGTGAAAACAAAATAAGAACCATAATGACACAAACCTTTAATCCCAGCAGCCACAGGAGAAACTGGGCAGTGTGTGCCTTTAAGTACAGTGGTGCAAGCCTTTAATCCCAGTCCTAGAGAGGATTATAAAATGGGAGGAAACAGCTCTCAAAATACAGTCTCCTTCTGAGATTCCTGGAGGCAGGATCGCCATTTCAGACTAAGATGAGGTTAAGAGCCAGTGGTTGGCTGTTTTGCTTTTCAGATCTTCAGGTTGAACTCCAAAAATTTCTGACCCTGAGCTTTTAATAATCGTGCTTCATTTCTCCAAGTAAAACTTCTCATAAAACAAGCCATCCAAAAGCCCAGGGATGAGACTCTTGAGAAGCTCAGCTCCCTTCTGCTGGTTTATTTTTGCTTTCTAATAAAATGGTTCAACTTTTCACTATCTGTGTCAGAACTTGGCAACAGTGAGTTGAAGTCTCTGAGACCTCTTCTGCCTTCACCACAGGTGACAAAAGGACTGCTGATTCATTGAATCACCTTCATGTAGGGTCAATGAAAGCTAGCAATTTTCCAGATATAAGTATTTGGGTAGTAAATATTCAATCTGGGGCAAAGGAGGTGGTTAATAACGGCAAGCTGGACTTAACAGAAAAGAGAAGTATAATGCAATAGACCCACAGAAGAGCAATAACCACAGAATCAAAATTAGCACAGAACACTTTACCCAAAGTTACATCTGCTTTTCTGCTAAAGACAGACATTTCTTGAAAGTAAATAATTATAAATGATTACTTGAGAAAGGTCGATGAGACAGAATAGTTCATCGAATTCCCTTCTCCTGTAAAAGATGGCAAAGATTCTTTTGTTAAAGAAGCTGTGCCATTTAGGGGATATATTTTTACTCCAAGATGAATGACTACAATATAGGACCAGCAGCTTACACAGGTAATTCCAGAACTTGGGAGGCTGAGACAGTAGGATTGCTGTGAGTTTGAGATAAGCCAGGGCTACTGAGTGAGATTGGTCTCAAAGAAAGAAAGAAAGAAAATAGTAAAGGATTACTATGTGAGAGACCCGAACTCTTTACTAATACAGTGAAACAGAAAGACATTAGTTAGATCAGTAGTTCCCACTATGTGAGTCACTATTCCTTTGGAATCGAATGACTCTTTCATAGGGGTCACCTAAGACCACAAGAAATTTCAAATATTTGCATTACAATTCATAGCAGTAGCAAAATTACAGTTATGAAGTAGTAACGAAGATAATTTTATGGTTGAGAATCGCCACAACATAAAGAATTATATTAAAGAGGTGCAGCATTAGGAAGGTTGAGAACCACTGATTTAGACAGAAACAAATTAATGAGCAAACTAGAGGATTCACTTATCATTAGTTCTAATAACTCTGTGCAAATGTGTCTGCTTAGCATTTGCCTCCTCTCTGTCAACCCAGTATCCTTATTTAAACAAATATCACCCAATGCGACTTTATCTGGCATCTTTGCCTAGTAAATAAAAATTATAATATATTGACAATAAAGAATATTGTCCTGTGTGCATTTATGGGGGTGTGGAGCCTTAGCCAAGATGGTCATACTTTTTGTCTGTGGATAGCTACTCTGAGGACATACACAGAAACCTGTTACTACACTTCCAACTTGAAAATAACATAGACTTGAGGATTCTGGGAGTCCCTGATCTACCCACCTATCCTGCAAATTCTAAGATTTTGATTAAGCTAAAGCTCGTGTGTTTTAGCTTGACTGTGATTTCCCTGAGACAAAAGTGCAAGTCCCACTCCCCTCCCCATGCAAAGAAAACAATCCCGAGTCATGAGTGGATCACTGCGTGTCTTCCCAACTCTTCATCCCACATTCCATGATGTGAAGTGATTCCTTCCGGAGGGAACAGAGACATGGAACCTTACCAGCACATTCCTGTTCTTAATCTTCAGCAGGCTGCCATTTCGAGAAGAACAGAGCATTTCACTCACTTGCCATGTTTCAGACACTCCAAGTTTGGAATAACAACTGTCCTCAAACCATTGTGAACCCTTTGGACAAGGCTTGCATTTGTGTTCTAGAAGGAGGACAGAGTTTTATAGGTTTGCATGAACACCTTTGACTACAATTCCTTTACTGTCTGTGGACATTGATCAGATTTACTGTGTTTCTTCTCTTTATGTCAAGGAGAAAGAATCCAAGTCATTTGCATCTCTATAGATCAACCTAGGAACATGGCACAATACTTGGGCAAACACAGAGGTTCAAGTACATGGACAAATTCAAACATGTTGTCCATCATTAGGAACCTGAATAGTTTTTTTTTTCCTTACTCCTTCCTTCCTTCCTTCCTTCCTTCCTTCCTTCCTTCCTTCCTTCCTTCCTTCCTTCCCTCCTTCCCTCCTTCCCTCCCTCCCTCCCTCTCTCTCTCTCTCTTTCTTTCTTTCTTTCTTTTTTTGACTCACATATGACTCTAAAAATTAATCACAGCAAATGCTGTCTTGTAAAATCAGGTTTACAGAGCCAAGTCGGTCTGGGTTTCTCCAGCAAGTGTTTCTCCAGCTTTCAACTTCTGGAATGTTGAAGAGGCACCTTAGAAGCACAGGAACATAGTTTAGCCATAATAACTAGAAAAGCGCTGGAAGGCAACACTTCCTTCCTTGCTCGGTGCATCACCTGAGACTTCATTTCTTTGCCAGGATCTTTTACCCCTTCAGCACAAATTGAAATTTAGGAATGAGATCATGTACAAAGAGGCACCCTTCCCTACTTTCTACCTCCTGAGCTTTGGGCCTAGGATAAGGGTAATAAACCGCAGATTAGAGAAACTGAGTATACTGTGTGGTGCTTCATTATGTTACTGTCGAACCTTGTAAATTGGCAGTCTATTTATTTCTACTTTCATGTTTTTCCCCTAACTAGTTTACCAAACACATTTAATTTTTTCGAGACAGGGTTTCCCTATAGCTTTGGTGCTTGTCCTGGAATGGTCTTTTGTAGACCAGGCTGGCCTCGAAATCACAGAGATCCACCTGCCTCTGCCTCCTGAGTGCTGCTGGTGTTAAAGGCATGTGCCACCACTGCTCAGCTAAGAAAGTGATTCTTAAAGGACCCTAAGGTTTAGTTTGTTGCCCGAGGAATAGTTTTGAGAGCAGTACAGGGTTACCTGGTTTGTTTTTACACAGTTCACGACACAGCTGGGTGGCTGTCTTTTGCAGCATGGCGGACAGTTCCCTGATTCTCTTAGAGCTGTTCATATTGTGCATCAGCTGTAGAGAAACATTTCTTTGAAGTTCTTCTCTGATGTTTTGTAGTTGATTTGATTTTATCATTTCTGTCCACAAAGTTGTATGAACTCCAGGATTTTTTAAAGACAGGAGAAGAGAAAATAGTAGACGATTTTTAAAAACTAATAAATTCTCAGTTATTCTTTTACCGTTAGAAACTTGATGAGTTTTTTTCCCTCAAAAATAGCACTGAAGTATTAAAGTGGTAGAAAAAGAATAAACATTGGTTCAGCAACTCATGGCATTCTAAAATAGCCCAAAATATCTATATAGATGCATGCATTTACAAATACATATAAATATATATGCAACACTGCACAAACTCATCAGGTTGCATTTTTGTATTTATTTATATATCTGCGTAACAAGAATAATTGAAGACTAAGAGGTTCTGAATTTGAGAAGGAGCAGGCAAGAGCATGAGAGTGCTTATAGGAAAAAGGGAGGAATGATGCAACTATACTTTAATTAAACTTAAATTTTCTTTTAAAGAATGATGTGATACATACACAAACCTCCTAAGACCCCCAGTCCAATGAGCAGCAGAAGGCATAGAACAGTTAGAATCAAGACTGCTTTATGCTGTGAATAGGAAGGGGCAGAAGGTACTGTGAAAAGAAAAAGAGCACAGCGTTCAAGAAGCAGTTCACACCTCAGTTTCATTCATTCATCCAGTCTCTCATTCATTTATTCATCCTCTCCTCATTTCTTTTCTCCTATGTATTTTTTAATAAACAAGTAATTTGCTCGAAACCCAAAGACATTAATTTTTTTCAAGAATAATCATATAGGAAACCATAAGTAAGGCATCAGGTTTATTTTAAGATCTTTAACTATGCTGTCTTACTGCCCAGATTTTTTGTTCATTAAATGTCTCAAATTTCTTACTAATAAGATCAAGACAATGAATTTTTAAAGTAAGAAAAGTAGTAAATTCTTTTGATTGAGAAAATGTCTCATAGACAAAGACATTAATCCTTAGGCTGATAAAAGATACAAAAAAAGGAAAGAGAAAATTTATAAAATAGAGAGGAGGAAGGAAATTGGAGACGACTGCAGTCAGAGTGATCCTTGGATACATTGTGGCAGTTGTCTGGAGGCTGAGGGAAGCCAAGTCAGTCTGAGGAGCTTCTTGGGATGTAGAGGTGAGGCTTGACAGGCAATCCCAGCTGTTAACACTTTCCCCTCTAACGCCAAGGGTGGAGCTGCTGAACAGCAGAGCAGGCTCTCACTGGTTAGGTCTCGGCATCCCTCATCAGCACCCTGCCTCATTTGCACTTCTCATTAGTTTTTCAATATTTTCTATGATTTTCTAGCAAAACATTGTGATGGAATGATTTTTATTATTTTCTGAAGAAAGAATCACAGAGTAGATCATTTTCCTAAAAGCAACTGTGAATTACTGGTAAGGCATTCCATGATTTAAATTATCACCATATATGAATAGCACGAATAATTAAAAACTCAGAGATAGAAATTGGAGTTCAACTTTTTTGAAGATCAAAAAAGCAAAATAGTCAGTCACTGGCTCTTTCCTCTCTCTCAGTCTGAAATACAATCCTGCCTCCAGGAATCTCAGAATGAGACTGAGACTGAGAGCTGTCTCCTCCCGTTTTATATTCCTCTTTAGTTCTGGGATTAAGGGTGTACACCACTACTGCCTGGTTTCTATGGCAAGCTAGTGTAGCTACTGGGATTAAAGGTGTGTGTCTTTGCTGTAAGACTGGCCAGTGTGACTGCTTTACTTTTCTGATCCTCATGCAAGCTTTACTTATTAAAGCACAAATGAGATGCCACTACAACTGTTTTAAGAATGTAGTTCAAGAATTACCTAATATTCTTACTCTGTTCTGGAAATTGTCTTACATCAACAGCTAGTAGCATAACAGTGTTGTAAAATCTCACAAAAGTGACATATAAAAAACTTGATTTCTTAATATTTTGTAAAAATTGTCATTATTCAAAGTACTATAAATATTGTTTCAGTCTATAACTGAGGCTTAAAAATCAAGCTCATGTGTTATCTTTTGTCAAAATTATTTTCTTACTTATGATGTACTCAATTATTTAAAAGTTATCATATGTGTGCCATTTAGGTACTAGACACTGTTGTGGCTGTCATAAAACAAAGTAATAGGGTGTGCAAGCTTATGCTGTCATGCAGATGAATTTTAAAGTGACAAAAGAGAAACAACTAAATGCTTGATACAGAGATAGAGAGATAGAGAGATAGAGAGATAAAGAGATAGAGAGATAGAGAGATGATAGATAGATAGATAGATAGATAGATAGATAGATAGATAGATAGATGATAGATAGCTTTTGAAACACTTTTATTTTAGAAAGTATGTGGTCCAGATGTCATGGATCCGAGGGAGAGATGTGCAGAGTTGGGGTGAATAACATGAGAGTAAGAGTATCCGGCTCTTTGACTCTGATTTAGGGGGTTATTTTTATGTGTGGAACAGAAGGCACTGAGAGTAGCTAAACATTGCTCTGTATGAGAAGGAATGCTCAGGAAGAATTCAAAGCCAAGCCAGTCTGTGGAGGAGAGGACAAGTGCTGAGGGCTGGGTAAAGGTCATGAGCAGATACTTGGAAGTTGTGGTACTGGAAGCTGAAAGGCATGAGATGACTTAGAATTGCTTATTGTAGCACAGGAGAAGGAGACCTGGAAAGGCCCGGGCGTGAGTCATCAAAGAGCACAGGCAAGAAGTCAGGACAAGCAGAACAGCAAAACCAGCTCAACCACAGGAAAAGTGAAGATCAGAAGGTTGTGTCCTGGAGAACGCCCTGTGCGAAGGAATTTCACTTAGGTTTTGGTGTGGTATGAGGGTTGTGTTGAGTATGTCATGTTGTGTTATGTTGTATTGAAAGTAGAACCCCACACATGCTAAGTAAGTGCTCTAGCACAAAGCTCTATCCTCATTCTCTTTTTACTTCTTACTTTAAGACAGGATCTCACTAAACTAACTGCCTGAGTTGACGTTGGACTCACTCTGCAGCTCAGGCAGGTCTTGAATTTATAACCCACCTGCCTCAACCTCTTTAGTAGCTGAGATTAGAATATTGCTCCTTCAGTGCTAGAGAGGAAAATAATTTTAAAAGAGACTGGTTAGCATTATGAAAACAGTAGGGGGGTACAGCAGTGAAAAAAGAGGCTATGAGACAGCCCAGGGGGTAACGGCACTGGCTGTGCAAGCCTGACAACTTAAGCTAAATCCCAGGTGGTAATCTAAATTTAAAACAAGAAATAAAGATCCAAAAGCTAGGATAAAACAAGGAAGCCCCCAAAAGACCTTGAATAGAGCAAGCTCCATGAACAATGAGGAAAGAAGTCAGATAAAAAGTATTATCTCTGGATACACACATATACAAGTGCACATACACGTGCATGCACATAACACACACACACACAAGTGTTCTCTTTCTCTTTATACTATTCTGCAAGCATTTTACTTTTCAAAACTATAAAAAGAGTAACATGTAAGTCCATGACTTTCCGAATTTCCTGCACAATGTATACTCATAGTTCCATGGCTTCATGAATGAACACACACACATAAAACAAAACAAAACAAAAAATCTTTATACTAGAACACCAGCATTTCTACACAGACAACCCCTGTCTCAAAAAAGCAAACAAACAAAAAACACCAGCATTTGAAAATAAGACCCTGTCCCTTGTATTGAATTTAGTATTAAAAAAATTGCAATGTAAAATATAGTGTTTTGTTGCAGGAATTTATGCCGTAAGTAAAAAATATCTTTATAATCACTTTGATACTTTGGTTTAAATAAAAAGCTTAATTAAAAATCCACACTGAATTATTGCTAGATTTGAAGTGTGGGACTGTAGCTATTGCCACAGCCGTGGCTCAAAATCTTACCTTTTCCACCGCATTTGTCAGATGTCTGAAGATTTTCTTTCTTATCAGAGTCCTGGAATTTGAGATTTGCATAAACAATTTCTTCAGACATTGATGAATATTCTAAGAAAGCTCCAAAAATTGTCCTTTGGAAAAGGTGATAGAGAGAGAGAGAGAGAGCTAAAGGCTGAATGAGTCCATCTGAAATTTTAATTTTCTCTGTGTAAACTGGAGCTAACCTCAAAAGCCAGAATTTCTTTTTAAAAGCCCACTGTGCCAATCTCTCAAATATGTGCCCAAGAGTCACAAACCGTCTGTTGTATCAGACAAGAACAGGCAAGAGTCAAAAGAGGAAATATCTTTCTTCCTCATATTTCTTCCTTTTTCTTATTTCTACACAAAGTAAAATTAGAAATTGTGTTTGGATTTATTTTTGTGCAAATTAAAACTCACTCTAACCCCATGGTACAGATACAGCATAGGATTAACCTGCCTAGCATGGAAATAATTGGAATGATTCGGTTCTCAATTACTTACTGATACAACCACAGAGGACACGTACGGTGCTCTGTATGTAGAACTGTAAAGTTTCCCGAGAAAGACTGGCTTAGTCAGACCTGAACATGCACAGAGGTGACATGCAGAGAGTGAGTAATGAAGGACTATGATCTCTCTCTCTGTTGCAAATGTTCTGGTTATATTAACAGGAGCTTTGCTCCCAGTGCTGGAGAGGCAGAAGTAGGTGGATCTCTGTGAGCTCCAAGTCAGCCTGTTCTACATAGTGAGTGCCAGGACAGCCAATACTATATAGAGAGACACTGTCTCAAACCACCACCACCCCTGAAATAACTAATTAGCCAGAGAAATAAATAAATAATGTGAGACACCACTACCACTGTGTAACTGGTAAATGAATGAGCTCAAACCTGGTAATACTGAGTCAAAGCCGTAAGCCATGACCTGTGTTACGCTGGTACCAGTTTCCTTCCCCTTTTCAGTGGCTTATTGAAGCACCTCATGTGGATTGAGACTATGTGCAGAAGGTTAAGTCTGGTTTTAGGTTTCCTGGCCTGCAGGGTTGTTGATGGAAGCCGCAAACAAAGATTGTTACTCTAAGCATGTGAACTTCCAGTTGGGGTTCAGTGCCCCTGGTTCATTTTTGCAAGCAATATTTTTAGTAAACACTATTAAGACCAGAGCAACTTTTAAAAGGTTCCTTACTAGAGACTGAGATTCGGGTATCAGTTTTATTTCAGGGTGTTAAATTTTGACCCTAGTATTTTAATAATCTTTATTTTTATCAGTTTAGTTATGCCTATGACATCTTTCTTTACGTTTTAATGCCCACAACCTCTTATAATATATTTAAAATTTTAATTTTGTCCTCATCTCTTTATATTTTGAAACAGTCCTTTAGCATTGAACAAAAATTTTAAAATTTAGTATATGAAATCTTTTTTCATATAAATGCATTTCCTTTTCCTCCAACTTTTTTTTTTAACCAAAATTACATTTATATTTTTAACCTGTTGGGCTAAGATTATCTCAGGGCCTGTACCTTGAGACCTGTAGAACAGAAAAAAAGCCTGGCTTGAGTTTGAAGGATAGTCTCAAAGCTATTGAGTGGGGGTGAGGCAGCAAAATCTAGGTAGATACTCCTCCAGCCAGAGGGAGGGCTTGGCTGTGTGTCATTGACGGGAGGTACCCCCAATACCACATAATGTCACTTAACCTATATAAGCTGACACCCACAGTAATAAACTGAGTTCCTGCTTTGACTCAACTCCCTATCGCATCTGATTGCCCTGTGTTGTGGGGCTGCAGAATGGGCAGATAGGGCACTCACCTTTCCCTGGGGAATAAGGCTAACAAGGCCTGGCACTAACCTTTATATCTCATTTTCTTACTCAATGGATCCTTTTGTATTGTGATATTTGAATCAATTCTGTAACAATTTTAGGCATGCGTGCAATGTATTTTGATCATATTTGCTCTGCTGGTGCCCCCAACTCTTCCAAGATCTATTCTTACCTCTCCAATGCCTCTCACTTTCCTCTATTTATTCTCCCAATGTAGCCATACAGACTGAAAAACTCCTTCCTGTCCCTCATTATTACTCTAGCCCTCTATTCAGCATTCTTGGACAGGTCGCCAAGTCTAACTGCTAGGGGCTGTTGGAGCATTTGCTTTGTTTCACTGTTCCTTTAAAATTCTAGTTTTCCTACAATCATAAATGAATATGGGTTAGCATAACAACTCAATTTATGCAAGCACCCACCTACAAGCCAATATAATATGAAATAATCACAGATCTTACATAGAGACAAATCTTAAAGACAAGGTTTTAGAGCTTCTGTTTAACTCCATCAATTATGAGCTAGACTGTTGCTTTGATTTTCTACTTTGTGGTATCAATAAACTCAGGTCTGTACTTTCAAAGGTTTGAATTTTGCCAGAATAAGGTGGATTTACATCTTAAAGAAGGAGACTTGGAGGTTAACCTGGTCTTTAATAAGGCTCAGGGACATCCTTAGAAATGGTATAATCCCAACACGTAGAGCGACCATGCGTCGAGTTTCCAAGCTAGAGAGCAGAAGGGAAGATACCTTTACTGTAAGAAATGGGCCTGAACTATATTTTTTATGGGAGCAGAAGGAGGGAGAACATGAGCAAAGAAGTCAGGACCACAAGGGGTGCACCCATCCACGGAGACAGTGGGGCTGATCTATTGGGAGCTCACCAAGGCCAGCTGGACTGTGACTGAAAAAGCATGGGATAAAACCGGACTCTCTGAATATGGCGGACAATGAGGGCTGCTGAGAAGCCAAGGACAATGGCACTGGGTTTTGATCCTATTTCATGTTCTGGCTTTGTGGGAGCCTAGCCAGTTTGGATGTTCACCTTCCTAGACCAGGATGGAGGGGGGAGGACTTTGGATTTTCCACAGGGCAGGGAACCCTGACTGCTCTTCAGACTGGAGAGGGAGGGGGAGAGGAGTGGAGGGAGGGGAAGAGGAGTGGGAGGAGGGGGAGGGAAATGAGAGGCTGGGAGGAGGCGGAATTTTTTTTTCAATAAAAAAAATGAACTATATTTTTTAACTTGCTCTCAAATTCCATTTTTCAACGGGGCAACAATCCTTTATGTTTTATAAGTAACAGAACAAAGAAACCTATCAGTCAACAAACTTCCCAAATACAGTAGGTGAACGTATTAGGTGGGTAGGTTCCAGCAACTTGGGAAATTTAAGGGCCTAAAATGCTGTCTGATGACGTTCTTATTTTGGGGTCAAGACAAGTTAGTATTCTTTTAGTGTACTGCAAAAGGCTGTAAATGATGATCACAGGACATTAGGTCATATACAGAAGTGACACATGTGGCTATTTAAGGAGTTAAAATACACCAAGATAATTTGTCTCTGGATTTGCAACATTCCAAACTCTCCCCAATCACTTCCAATGCTGCCCTGTCTTAAAGGCCAAGGGTCCAAATACCCTAGGTCAAGGAACTATATCACTAGCAATAATAGGTCTCAGCACTTGCAGCCCGAGCTACAAAACTAGCCTCTGCTATACTCTGCTGCCAGCAGTCATCATCTACTACTTCTTTGAGTTAAGGTTTCACTAGCTGTTTAAGCCCCAAGCTACTGACAACAGGAGCGCCAAACACTAAGACTCTAACTGAAGCACTGATGACTGCATGTCTCTGGGTCCTAAGGCCTGGAGCATGTTCCCAAAGCTTGGAGTTATACAAGCCTCTGAGTCCGTCAGTCCAGTCTGCTAGTTTTCAGGACCTAAGAGCCCACAATGACCACCAGGGAGTTGTTTCTTGACTACCCATGACGCTGAGTACACAATGCAAAAAAGCCAGCTGATCCAGAGCACAAGGAGAAAATATTCCTTTTTGATCATGGTTTTGGAGTTTCAGATGATGGCTGGATGGCAGCATAGTTTGGGTGTGAGGGTGAGACAGAGCTTCACAGTAGGATTACAGTAAAGCAAAACCATCCACCTCAGAAGCAAAAAGCAGAAAAGGAAAGGATAGGAACCCTGTCATCCCCTTTCAAGAGAACATTCCCAGGACCCTACCAGCTCTGTACTCTGCCTTGCATACATTCCTCTGCCTCTCCCGAATGCCATCCTGAGGGCTTAAGTCTACAACACATAGGCCTTTCACAGGCATTGAAGATCTACTCCATACTGTAAGGAAGAACACCACTAGCAAGGTTTCTGCAAAGTAAGTTTCCATCAAAAGCAACATCATAGCACCAGCTTTTAAATCCAGGCTGCCACAGCAACATAAAAGCAACACACGTGTGTGTGCACTATACAACAGAACACTTGGTACAGCTGTAATCATCTCTATGTTTTCCAGAAAGAACTAGAGATATGATGGGGACAAAGGCACCACCAACTCTGTGCCACTGCTTTTTGTATGTTTCCAGGCAACCAACTTTACTCCAGACCGAGTTCTAACCATTGTCACAAGCTATTGCAGACCCCGTTAGAACATTATATCACGTACTTTTAGTAACTGCTCTGCCAGGGAACTGGATTCTAAATCTCACACAGTGTAGCTATAAACAACAAGCTGTATTTCCTTTGTGTCTAAAACTATTCTTTCTAAAGTAATTTGTTTCAAAATATGAACGTAGAAAAGCATTAGCCAAATGAAGGCGTAGGCATAATTCCATCTTATGCTGGAATCTATTATGCTAGGCCTCTGTGCAGAGGATAGTGCCTATGTAGGAAACAAGCCTTAATTTACCATGAAAGCGCATAAAATCAATGGTTTTGCTTTGCCAAATTTCACTATACAATCCACATGACAACTGAAAATACAAACAGATACTGAAACACAAAACTAAAAATGCACGAGAGAATAAGTGCAATTTACAGTTAGTTGAAACAATCCAGAAGTTACACAGGTATATCAGATTTGAGATTTGGGGGAGATTATACAAAGTCCAGGGAAGGGCGGACCATGATCTGCTGACTGGACGGCAGAAGGTTGAGTTGATGGCAGTCAAGCTTCTCCCCGCCCCCAGCGGTGGTCGCTAGCCAATCCGGGGCTGCTAGCAGACACCGTTGGGGTGTGTCCGGCTGCCGTTAACTCTCACAGAGGAGCGAGGACAGGGCCAGTAAGAGATCTTGTGGCCCGTCGTATCCCAGCGCAGCTTCAATGCCAAACCATCAGGCTGGAGCGGTGCTGTATCATCTGTCCATCAGTCTTGCTCCGTCCCTGACCCCAGAGAAACTTGGCCCTCAGAGTCCAAAGGTTTGACAACGGATATGATTATCAGTTTTCCTTTTGTCCTAAGAAATTTCTCTGCCTCGGTAGTAACTGGAGCGCCTTCAAGATGATAGTGGAAAATTTATACAGAGCATCCCAGACAAGTCATGTATCTGGGCATCATAGGACAACGTTTGGTAAGGAGATGACAGGGTTTGTTTGCAGGCTAAGACTGGTAGCCTTTGCTTAGCCTGTGAGGCAGAGGGTACGCACGTGGACCTTAAATGAAAACGATCGCTGTCGTCGTCTACAAAACAAAGGCTCAAAACTAAAAGGAAAAAGGAACACTACCTTCCCACCAGATCCGCCCTTCCCTAGCTGCAAAAAAAGATGTACCATTAAAATAAACAAACAAAACCACAAAACGAAACCAAACCTTCTGGGGAAGGCGGGGACCGGGTTTTTGTTCTGCAAGCCTTGTTGGAGGATATACCGCCCAGTTCTTGGAAATGACACTTAGATGCAAAGTTACTCCTGAGCACCTTTCCCTTATTTCCAAATAGAGCAAAGACTGAGTTGTGAATAGGACACAGAGAATATGGATTTTTGTTTGTTTGTTTAATGGGAGTTTTGTTTGCTTGCTGTTTTTCTCTGGTAAATAGTGACCTGTCTGTTTGCCTTATGTGCAGATGCGAAGAAATTGCTGACCCTGTGGATCCTGCTATGTGGTGGTGTTGTTGTGCTTCTTTGGGGGTTTTTCAGTTTCCCTAGAAAATGTAAGTGATTGGTTTCTGCTGTCCGTTTGCCTCCTAGAAAAACAGTCTTTGGATAAATATGTATTGCACCTAATTACTGCTGATTCATCCCAAAATGGGACTTCATGCCTAGAAAGGCTTTTATCCCCCTCTCTAACTGAACAGCGACAATCACAAGCAATCAGCTGTGGCAGAGTAATTACTTGGCGGAAGTTTGTTCAGTTTGAAGCAAGAGGAAAGTGAGTCCTGGTGGTCAGATAAAGCCTTATCAGGAGTTGGGTGTGTACGTACGGTATTCATGTCAGAAAATCGAGCCAGCTGTAATGGCGGTGGAGGTAAAGAGGAAAGTGAGGTTATGCTGTGCTGCATTTCCAGAGTGTGTTAACCTTTACTGCCACCCTGAGTGTGTGGAACCTTACTCTAACAGAAGCAATGGCGGGAGATACTCCCCCCTCCAACCACCAAAGAGGTTTTCCAGACAGCGAGATGTCCAGATTCTATGCTAGACCCTGTATTGTCTTACTTGGTGACTAGCACTGCCCTTTTGTCTCCCATATACCATTGTTGTTCATACAACATCATTATCAGTGACATAATGAAGGTCACAGCTTATTCCCAAGTGGAGTAAAAACAAAAACTTCTCCTTAGCCCCTATTCTTGCTGTAAGTGCTGCTTATGTTTTCTGCTTAGTACAGAAACCTTCTTGAAATCTTTTCTGTGATTTTGTTTTCCTCTCCCTCCTCTGCTCCCTGCCTGCCTCTCTCCTTTCCATTCATCCGTAGGTCCTTCCTTTCTCCAGGGCCGCGTGTATTCCAAGCACATGATCTACCAACAGACTACATCTGCAGCTCAGGTGGCTAAGTTTTTGCTTAAACATTATGGTGTTTAGAGTTCAACCAGAGCCTTGCTCGTGCTAAGCATGGGCTCTTGCCATGGAATTAAACCCCAGTGCCTTTGCTTTTCAAACTTTCTACTAAATCCACTTTGATCAGGTTTCTGCTTCTTCTTTTCTGTGAAACCTGTCTTTGTTTACCAAAAAGTCAGGGCCACTACTTAGTAGCAATCATCTTTTCAATCTTACTTGACAATACACATTCATTTTATTTTTTAAAGGATTTATTTGTTTATTATGTATACAACATTCTGACTCCATGTATATCTTTATTGCAGAGGATGGCACCAAATCTCATTATAGAGGCTGTGAGATACCATGTGGTTGCTGGGAATAGAACTCAGGACCTCTGGAAGAGCAGTCAGTGCTCTTAACCTCTGAGCCATCTCTCCAGCCTTCCATGTTCATTTTAAAAATTATTTTTCTCTTAGAAAATTTCATACTATTATACAATGTATTTTGGTCATATCCATCTCCTTTGTACCATCCACAGAAGCTCCCTTTCAATTTCATGCTCTTTGTTTTGTTGCTGTGATAATTGATTGAGGGGATTCTCAATCCAATTAGCACTGCCTATATCTAGACATGGATAGCCTTCTTGCAGCCATGCCACCAAAGGCGAGTCACTCCCTTCTCTGCAAGGGTCCACTCTCAATGCAAAAAGGATAGGCCTCAGAGGGAAGGTCTCCCCAACTCGAGTTGGAATTTCACTAACTTGATATTGAGAAAAATCTTTTCAAAGCAAGCAGTGGTTGATGCAGACATAGGTAACTGGTTGAGCTGCCAAGTGTAATAAATATGAGGACTCAGCTCTGGATACATCATGTACACCGCCCTCCCCCCACCCAGGGCTCATAGACTATCACAGAAGAGTGAAGCTCTAACACTGACGAATGGGGAAGAGAGCTGTGCATTGTTAACCTTTGGCTGGCATCAACTAAGATAACCTCTGGTTCTTCACATCATTTAAAATCCCTTCCTAGAAATAATTCCATTTGGCTTTCAAGTCAGTTTAGTCCTACTGCTTGTGCCCTGCCTATACCACAACTGACTTTATTTCCCTTACTCTTTCCTCCTTTCCCCCTGCACGGTGTTCCAATATGTCTCTTCATGCACCCAGTCTTTGAAGCATTGTTGTCCTGTTGGCCTTCTGAACAGATCTCAAAATTTTATGCATCTTTAATCTGGGACACATTTTGAATTAAATCATTTAAAAAATAAAATCTAACTACTTGCTTATCTCAAACTCAATAGTGTTCATGCTGAAATATCTCTCCCCCACCTGTATGTGTGTGTGTGTGTGTGTGTGTGTGTGTGTGTGTGCACGTGCAGGAGTGTAGGTTCCCATAGAAGCCAGAAGTCACCCTTGGATGTCTTTCTTCAGGACTCATTCACCTTGTTCTAGAGAAAGGGACCCCTCACTAGGACTTGGGGTTCAGGTTAGGTTTAGCTGGCTAGCCAGTACCTCCCAGGGATCTGCCTCTCCACTGCTGGGATTACAAGAGAGTGTCACCACACCTAACTTTTTCTGTGGCTTCTGGAGATTGAGTTCAGGTAGTCATCCTTTAATGGCAAAGAGTGCATTAACTGAGCTGTGGCCTCACCCTGAACTCTTCATAGCTCTGTGTTCTCTTGTGTCCTTCACCTATGGTCCTCCTCATTGCAGCAAACAGTAAATATATCCTACCTTCAAAGTCAAAAACCTTATGTATTTTTTATTCCTTTCTTTCCTGATTTCCAAATATTATCAGTAAACTGCCACTGCCCTTTCATTGAGCCAAATGTGAACTCTCTCTAGTCACTTGCCAGTTAACCAGCCAGTACCTCATTTTCTTCTCTGATGTTTGTCTCTCTTCTCCCTGTGATCTCTTAATGCAACTGCATAATAATACACTTTCTAGTATGAGATTTTTACATTATTTTTTCCTACTATGATTTTATAATAAAAGTGAATCAGATTTGAACTGGCCACATTTCATGGTTCCATAATCACATATGACTAATTGTATCCTTATGGACAGAGTTTATTTTTAACAATTAAGAAAAATTATCAGATCTGTTGGCAATTTTACATGTTTTTTTTTTATTCATTTAGAGCAAAGGCTTATGAATGGCTATGCTGCCCTTAAGGCACCTAGTCATCCTGAACTACTGATGTCCTGTACTACTGAATCCTTCACTTAGTCTGTAGGAAAGTGGGCGTATTCATTATTTGGTGAACAAGCTACGCATGCTCACCTTTCCCCATTGATTAGAAAAATGTGTTCTTACCCTGGAGGCAGGCTTGCTTACCTCCACAGTCCACCTTTCTTCAAGTACTAGGCATCACCTGTGTCTAACCCTACCCTGACTGTTGTACAGTCATACTTATCCCTTGACCTGGATGCTCTTCATGAGAAACTATATGGTTTCAGGTAGGCAACTTACATGAAAGCAACTTTTTTTCATGGTGTATTTATTTTTGTATTCCAAGAACTACAAAAAGATAAATGTCTGCCACAGGGTAAGTGCTCATTTTGGGTGTAGTTGGATGTACAAATGAAAGAAAATATAAGCTAGCAGATGAATTATAAAACTGCATTTCTGATAGTTTGGGTTTTAAGCCAACTGTTTGATAGTAGTTGTATATTTGAACCCAATATTTTATGGTAAGTTGGTTTTTTTTCCAAGTAATTTCAGTGAAATGAGTGTTTTTGCTGTTCTATCACATCAGGTTTTATGTGTACAGAACCTTACTGTTAGTTAATGCTTCCAAATGAGTAGTCTCCCATTCATAAGCTTGAGTAGGAGGCGGTCACTTGTTTGTTTTTCCAGTCTTCAGGTAAAAAAGTACCTTAAACACTTTCTCTCAGGGTTAGTCACAAACAAATAAATTAATATATCCAGTGCTGTGAGTTAAGGAGAAAATGAGAAATGGCGTAAAAGTTAAATTTCAGTGTTTTCCCCTTCCTGATTTTTTTTTCCTAAAACAAAGGACAAAGTTATAGCTTCAACTTCTGAGAAAATGCTGTTTCTGAGAAACAACTGAATACCAGATAGGCCAACAGGAAAGGACCAACTCTTTGATATTATGACTAAAGAGGAATCCATTAGTATGTGGTAAAATATCTAAGGTACCATATCCAATTATAAGAGATGTGAATTAGTAAATAAATTCCAGTTGTATGAAAATACCAGAGAAAGATTTTTCAGAGGACTTTACATTTCTGAAAGTTGCTCATTACTATTTTAAGTTACATGGAGATCTTAATTCCCTAGTGTTTGTTTTTTTTTTTCTCTCTCTCCTTCTGTACTCTTGGTTGACCTGTCATCACAGAGCAAATGACTAAATTTATTTAAAAGTCATTTCAGCCATTTGACTGAAATGGGATGTGGAAGTGGAATTCCTTTCATCAGTGTGAAATATAGGAGACTCTTACAATGATAGTCAGACTCGCTTTTTTCACAGTGTCTTTCGTGTTGTGTGTTCATTTCAGTTGGAACCACAAGAACAACGAGAAATAAGACGTGTGATGATGAAGCAAAGATATGCATGAATGCCTGGCATAAAATTAACCAGAACTGCTTCTTCCTTGTCCAACATGAAAACTCATGGCCCATCGCAAAGCTGAACTGTGGAAACTTAGAAGCACACCTGGCTAAGTTCAACAACAAGAATGAACTGGTTAGATTTCCAAATGAGCATGCCCAGTACTTAAGACACAGGTCTTTTGCCTTTGGGGAAGTTGGAGCACAGCAGGGAAGATAGACAGCTAGAAATACAGAAAATATAAAAATTACACAGCATGTTAAATCAAAGTGTTTATCACTTCTCCAAGAGGGTAGATTGGAGAAAAGTTCACATTTCCTTGAAATGATGACATTTGAGCAAAGAAATAACATCAAGGGGATGAAATCTCTGGGGAAATAAATCACCTGCAGTATAGGGTTAAGATAGGTAAATGTCTGTAATAGTCAAGGAACTGAAAACAGACAGGCAATCAGCCTGTCTTCAGTGGAGGAATGAGTATGGGTGTGACAACAAGGGTCTTGTAGGCCTTTACAAAGACTTTAATTTTTTCCATCAGGCAAAACAGGAGGTGTTTCAGAATTAGGGTCAAAAGTGCCACAGTCTAACTTCAGTCTTAACAGATTCACTCTCTTTCCTATAACAAATATAAAGATGGGGCTTTAGGTACTTGGCTCCCTGCAGGGCCTGTGGTAAGAGCATGTGGGACTCAGACTAGGGCAGTACCATTTCACACACTGAGAATAAGACTTCTAGATGATGTTCCTGATAGTGTTCTTCTTTATCACAGGAAGCTTTGATGAGCCTTGTGAATGAAGGATCTTCATATTGGATTGGACTGAACAAACAAAATTTGGACAAACTCTGGCTTTGGACAGATGGAACAAAATACAATGATTTGTAAGGCTTTGTGAAATTGACTTAGTGTTAATTATAAGTCGTGGTCAAAATTCTAACTCTATAGACAGCTACATCTACTGTTTCTTTTACTACATTTCCTAACCAGGGCCTTCAGCAGACACTGAGGAGAACCTTCAGGCTGATGTGGGAGTGTCATATATCAATCTGTTGATTTCACTGGTTAAAATAAAGAAACTGCTTGGCTGGTCCTGATAGGTTAGAACATAGGTGGGTGGAGTAAACAGAACAAAATGCTGACAGGAAGAGGAAGTGAGCACAGAAATCATGCAGCTCCGCTTAGAGACGCCAGGCTCCTCTCTCTCAGGCAGATGGGATAGCTCAGGTCTCTGAGGCACACTCGCGATGAAGCTCCGACCCAAGATGGACGTAGGCTAGAATCTTCCTGGTAAGTGCACCTTGGGGTGCTTATATAGATGATTAGAAATGGGTTAAGAGGTTGAAACTAATGGGCCAAGCAGTGTTTAAATGAATACAGTTTGTGTGTTGTTATTTCGGGCATAAGCTAGCCAGGCGGCCGGGGTGTTGGGGACACAACCCCGCCACCCCTATTTCAACATCAGACAAACCGGAAGTCTTTTGGGATCATCTGCCCTCTAACGCCACTGTGTATTTCTGTGTGTTTAATTGGATTGTACCTATCTTCCTTTCATTCTAGACTTGATAAAAGTCTAGGCAGTTTAAGTCTTTCCTGAGTACAGTTTACGCTTGTGTGCCTGTGTATGCTTGAGTGTGTGTGTGTGTCTTTCACTTCTCATTGGTAAAGAGTAAGTATCTGAAGATGTAATGACGGCTACATTGTTTTTACCCACCAGGGGCCTAACAATATGGATGAGAAGAGATTGGGAAGAGAGATGTTGAATTTCCTTTTATTGAAAATTCCAAAATTTTTCTGCTGTCCCAAGTCTAAAGAATTAATTGTATCCTTAGATTCTATTTTTTTCTGGAAACATTTAAATTTTCCTTAACTTCAGAGTGGAATAATTCTGTTTTTCACAGAGGCTCTGCAAACTTTCACGCACTGCATGTCTTTTTCATTGTGCTCACTCTGCAGTATTAATATTTTGTTCCTCACCAAAAAAATTTCCCCAACTAGGAGAAGTTTCCATGATCATTTTATTTATAATAGGTTGAAAACACACAGTGACTTGAAAGCAACAATATAACCAATAATTGTGGTTTTTTACTTGAAAACCAGTGTAAGAAATCTACGATGCAAGTTAACTTTGAGCACAAAACACAATTCCTGTGGTGTTTTCTTGAAAAAAAAAATATGACAGTTTAAGATGTTATGCATTCCTATTTAAAAGAAATTTGAGGGAGAGGTATGAGCTGGTTAAAGTTGGTGTGTTACTTTGCTGGGGTCACCACAATAAATGACACAGACTGAGAAGCTAAAGCAACTGATCTGGATTCTAGAAGTCCACAGTCAAAGTGTTGTCAGGGTCTGTTTCTTTTGACCTCTTGCCTTGGTGTGTAGGTGCCTGACATTTCATTCTGACTTCCAGTGCCTCAGCCTGTGCACACACTCAAGGAAGGGCTTGAATCATTTCTACTTCAAAGAGCATCAGTGGCACAAGGGGTAGGGGAGTGTCGTTCAGTGGTAGACAACTTACCTAGCAATTCAAAGGGCCCCTGGGTTTGCTCTCAACATGGCAGAAGAAAAAGAAAAACACTCAGATTATAGGATTAGTGTTTACCCAAAAGACATTATTTTGAGCCAAGGATGGTGATGTGCCTAGAATCTAATTTCAAAAACATTAATTTTAAAAAGATCTTATCTTATTTAATCAGTCTTTTTAAAGCTTTATATTTAAATGCAGTTACCTTCTGTACCCACGAGGAGTAGGCATTCCACTTATGGGATTCCCATAACAGTAAATGAAAAATATTCCCCGAAATGCGAGTTACACTCTTCCGGACACCATCTCTAAATGCCTAATTTGTTCCTTTAGTCATTTCCGTCACCAACATAAACGGAACAATCTGACCACTCTCTGAAAAATTATGATAGTTTTTTCCTTGTTGGCAGCATGGAGTGTCTGGCTGTGCTGCTGAGGGGTGGACTCACATAGTACCTCCCCAGCAGAGTCCAGAGGTTAAGTACGATGGACGATAAGAGCTGACTTAGCATCCTCTTCACAGAGTACATTTGAACTGTGATCACTGAAGTTTAGATTCATTATATGAGGCTGTGCTGAGTCTGATAAATAAAGATGCCAACCCTTTGTTTCATTCCAGGAAGGAAATTCATGATTACGGAGAGTGTGCCTTCCTGCACAAACGGGGCATAGACAGTACCACCTGTGATGACATGAGAGACTATATCTGTATGAAAGTAGGCCAGTGTCCTTGATGGTTTCTTCCCTCCAAAAAAAAAAAATGAGTAACAATGTCTATATTGTGCGTGTTAAACCCATGGTCATGTGTTTTCCTTCACATCAACATTGCTTTGAAATCTAATTTGACTGAAGAACATGCATATAAATTTTATCTTCAACGAAATAGTTATTAAGAAGCCTAGAGAGAAGGCTAAGTTTGAGATGGTACTTGCTGAGTCATCGAAATTGGCAGGTTTGAGGCTATGGGAACGAAGGGCCTTGCTTGGAATTTATTCATCATGGTGGATCACTCAGGAGGGCAGAGGAAAAGAGAAAGAAAGATCCTTTGTTTGTCTGAAATTGGTTAAAATCTGAATAAAGGAGAAAGGAGCTGCGAGACGAGATGAGCTGGGAAGTGTTCCGTTTGTCCTCAATGCAAGGTTCATGTGGAACTGTGAACGAAGGCATAATGGGAAACTATTCTGGTCCGGAGCCTCTCAACAGGTCTCTAGACACTCAGTCAAACTGCTAAGCTGAAGGACTAACGATAACCTGGATTTGTTGTTGCCATCGTTACGGAAAGAGCAAAAGGAGGCAAGTTTTGTCATGAGTCACTGTGAGCTGAACATGAGCAGTCACAAGTAGAGAGAAACACGAAGGAAGAACCTTGGTGACGTTGAAGGATCCAGAGAGATTAGCATGGATTCCCCAAAGCTGTTTCACTCAGATTCTGGATAATATTGAAATGGTCTTGAAGGAAAGAGGGAGAAGAGGTTAACATTGGGCATCATTAAAAAATCTCTTCAAGTACCATAGGTCTTTTCTCATATATGATCCTAGGGTTTGTGTTATATGGACATGCATGTGTGGAGATGTACAGGGCATGAACCCAAAAAGGGACTATGGGTGGGTTGAAGAGCTCTGAAGAAGGGGAGAAGGTATTTGATGCATGTGACATGAAACCAGGAAGACCACAAAAAGGAGTGTTGGGACCCTCAGGAGGATAGGTGGGTGACTTTCATCCACTCCCAAACTTACTCCAGTGATGGTATTCAGAGCAGAACTCACATACATATTGGATCACACAACACTGAATTATTTTCCATATTACCATTTTCCTTGAAGTGCTAACCAGAGACCTTAGAATGGCAAAATCATAATTGGCCTGTTGTCTGCAGCCATCTTTCACTACATTCTCCCTCTCCTTCAGATAAAATTTGTTTCCTACCCTTTATACAGGGTAACTTTATATATGCTTAGCATATATAACATATAAGGTTTAGCATCTTGACACTCTCGTGCCAGAATGATATTCTCTCATGCTCTCTCATGCTCAGCATGTCTCTCCCTGTCACTCTCATGTTCACTACAGTTCCATCTCAGTGATGGTCATTCCAACAACCTTGTAGCCCTTGGTACATTATCTTATCAACGACCAACATTTTTCTTTCTTTTTCTAATTAGAGTTTGCTGCACAGCAAAATGTCATATGGTTTATTGTTTTTAACTCGGTTTTTAGTTTTAACTCATCTTCCCAGAATGAGTCCAGAGATTTCCTGCTGTTTTATCTCTATACATATATCCTGAGCACCCGGAACATATCCAACACATGTCTCTATGCTTGTTAACTAAAACGATGGAGACATGAGTATATGCAGATAGGCAATTCCAAAAGGTAGCAAGTACTGCTTGTTTACATTGTCATACTAATTATTGGCAAATGCGAAGGACTAGTTATCTGATTTTAATCAGTGTTTTCCAATAGGATTCTCAAGAACTACATAAGGTAACCTATTTGAATATTGGGCTTAATTTAAGAAATGGGCCTGATTCATCTTTACCTGTATAAGACCCACAGCCTGACTGCAATTGCTTGGTAGCTAGCCTACTTCATTGTGAGAGGTAGAATTAGAAGGTCATTTTTGATGTGCATCTATGACTTCAGTAATAACCTTTTCATTAAAAAAAAACTCAATATACTGAACCAGAGAAAGGGAAAACTGTAGTTTTTCCATCTGTGAAACAGCTTTGTAATAGACCCATTATGTAAATTCTCATGACTCTTATTTCTGTTTCAGAAGTTTGAGGGAGTATCCTAGGGTGTAACAGGGAGGCCACTTGTTGGTTCTGATCCACTTAGCCCCAAAATAACCACACAGAAACTGTATTATTTAAATCACTGCTTGGCCCATTAGCTCTAGCTCTCTTATTGGCTAACTCTTACATCTTAATTTATACCATTTCTAGTAATCTGTGTATCACCACATGGCTATGGCTTACCAGCTAAAGCTCCTAGCTCTGTCTCCAGCTGCTCCATGGCTTCTCTCTGACTCCTTTCTTCTTTCTTCCAGCATACAGCCTAGCTTTCTTCACCTACTTCTGTTCTTCCCTTCCATAGGCTCAAAGCAGTTCTTTATTCATTAACCAATGAAAGCAACACATAGAAGGGCCTCCCACAGCACTAGGGTCATAGAATTGGTTTTAATTTTGTTTCTTTTGAAACTATGTACAATGCTTTGGGAGAGTTCAATGTAGAATTTCATATCTTCTATAATTTAGTGTTTAATATATGAGCTTTAATTTTTACAGTTTTTACAAATATAACCACCCCTAGAGATGTGGAGAAGAGTTCTACTAATACAGGACTCTGTCCTCATGTATTCAAAAGCATGTGTTTTTATGTGTGCCCTAAATAATGTGTATATGTAAATGTGTGTATACCCATATGCTATACATTAATACCTATGTATTTATATATATAGTGTATTCATAAATGCTTACATATAATACTTGTCCGTGAAATTCATGCATGAAAACTGATATAAAATAAAACTTGAATGTCTACAGTAATAGATAGCAAGGCAGATTTCAGTTGATATACTGAATATTAGTGTGCATAAAGAGATAAAATGACAAACAGAGAAATTAGTTAACACAACATTATTAGGATTTTATAGTCTAATAAGAGATTTTAAATACATGAAACAGACTACGACAAGGCTCAGTGGATGAAGTTCTTGCTACATGAGTGGCAACCTGAGTTCAGATCCCCAGAACCTCCACAAAAGCCTGGAAGGCATGGTACCTGACCTACAATCCCAGTGATCAGGAGGTGGAGATAGAGGAGTCACCAGAGAAAGCTGAGCAGTTATGTAGCTCAATTAGAAAACTCTGGGTTCAACAAGGGAGTTTGAATGGAATATGTCCAATCTAGAAAGAAAACTGACATCAATTCTGGCTTCCACATGTCCTCACCCACATGCTCTGCACTACACACACATGAAAACATGCATATGAATGCACAAAAATTAGAAATAAGAATATATGAAACAACTGGAGAGAGAGCTCAGCCATTAGGAGTGGCTTTTCCTCCAGCATCCATATAGTTGCTCAGCCAGTAACTTCAGTTCCAGCGGATCTAATGCCCTCTTCTGGTTTTCTCTGGTACCAAGCATGCACATGCCCCACAGACATACATGCAGGCAAAACACCCCCACACATAAAAATTGTTAAAAGTTTAAATAAATACATGAAACAAAAACTGAACTGAAAGGAAAGATAGACACACAGTCATAACTGGGAACTTTAAATCTCTTCTCTCAGTAACTAATATATTTATAGAAAAAGAAGATTGAATAACTTTATCAACCAACTTTGATAAAGAATGCTCTACCCAAGAATAGCAGAGCTTAACTTTTTCAGGGTCATACAAAAATTCAAGTCAACCATATTTGGGTTACAAAAGAAAAATTTCAAACAATTTCAAACCCTTAAAACACTACTCTTGTCCAGAGTGAAACAGAGATAGGAAGGGACCAGTATTGTATATTATACCTAGAAGAGCCACACCTAAGCAGAATGTGAAACTACTCTCAAACACAATGCTTAAGAGTGGAAGAATCACAAAGTATTTGTAGTTGAATCAATGCAAAACATCACCCTGAAGGATAAGGTTAGCACAGAGCAAAGGAAGCATTGGTTCACTGATGTCAGAGAGGAATAAAGACCTTAGATCTAGGTGTCCAAAATATGTGGGGAAAAACTAAATCCAATGCAAAAGACAACAGGGCTGGAGGTGAAGTAAAAACAAATGAAATTAAAAACAGAAAACAGTTTATGTGGTACTCTGAAAATTTCAGTAATGTTTAATAGTATCAGGACAGGTTAAAAAAAAGACTCAGAATACAGGGAAAATTTCCAAACTGCCAAACATCATCAACAAAACTCTACACCAACATAGCTAATGGTAGAAAATGAGTGCTTTTCTCCAAAAATTTTGGTCTTGTAGCCAGCATTTATTGTGAGAGCTGTCTCTGTAATCAGATGAGAGAAAGAAACAAAACAACTTTAGTTGTGAATAAAGTGGCCTCAGGTCAGGTGTCATGAACGCCCATGTAGAAAAGCCTAAGAAACCTAAGAAGTCAGTCAACACAGACAAGTGAACAGTTTTCCCAACTCCTGTGATCTCAACAGAGTCGACTACATTTCTACTTTCTTTTTCTTAATTAATTTATTTATTAAAGATTTCTGACTCTTCCCCGCCACCGCCTCCCATTTCCCTTCCCCTCCCCCAATCAAGTCCCCCTCCCTCGAAAGCCCAAAGAGCAATCAGGGTTCCCTGCCCTGTGGGAAGTCCAAGGACCACCCACCTCCATCCAGGTCTAGTAAGGTGAGCATCCAAACTGCCTAGGCTCCTTCTACTTTCTAACAACAGACAACTGGAGAGCAAAATATATAACATACTTTACACTGGAACAAAAACTAAACATTTAGGGGCACGATTAGCAATGCATGCACAAAATCTGCATGGTAAACACCAAGTGTTGCACATACAATTAAGGTGAAGCCAAAATCAATGAAGAAGGACTCACATTGTGGACCACTTGTCACGAACATGCCAACTTTCCCCAAAGTGGAAGGAATTATGCTGTGGCTCAAGATGAATAGTCTGAGGACAAAACATGTCTTCCTTCAGCATCTATTCCTGTTGCAGGCTTTAACTCATCAGATGGGACTACTCAGAGGAACCCTGTCTTGAAAAATAAAAGAAAAAAATCTTTCTTTTTAAAGCTAAGTTCTTTTGTTGTCAGTGCAACCATGGTTTGTGAACAAAAGGACACTGTTTTATTTATGTATTAGTAACCAATATAATAAAAAAGCAATGGATAGTTTTCATATAACACAAAATCAAAAATTTTTTAATATATGACCGTGTATGTTAAAGATGTTTTGTTTCGTCTATTGCTGTAGCCCTTGCAGTCATAAAACTCATGAAAAAACCTCTTGCTTCAGCGTCGCAGGTGATGGGATCTGGGCATATGCCACCATATCCGACAAAACCCATGGTTAAATGCCACCACATCATGCGTAAGAGCAAATTTCAGAAACAAATCACCAAGTCCTTTCTTCCAGTTTGTCAATGTAAGCCTTCTGCACGGTCATAAGTGCCTGAGTGTGTAGAGAAGGTTAATTTCACTCTGCTTGCATGCATTGATCTTCTCAATATTAACTTAATACCTAGAATTTTTTAGATATTGAAAAGTATATGAAACCATAATTAGAAGAAAGTGGTGACACAGGGCTTAATTTTAGTGAACCTATTTTATGCATGTATCATAATAGTTAAAGAAACATGAACTAGAAGCAATTGTAACTCTTGTTTTTATATTCTCAACATTTCTCAGCCTCCATGCACTTGTTGAGAATTCCATGTAGGTATCCAGATCGGGAGGGAGAAAGGTTGCCGGGAGGGCTATAGAAGTTTGCTGGCTGTTCCTCACAGTTCATCTGGGAAAAATAGCTCCTTGTTGATGCTTCACACGACCAGGAGGGGGCACCAGAAGATCAGAAAGCCTTCAATAACCTCACTGGGGTTGTCAATCTATGTTCAAAACACAAAGTCATTAAGTGGAGGTTCTTAATTCAACGGCTTTGGGGGTTCTGCAAACTAGGCTAATTGTGTCCTTGAGGCATAAAGAAACTATAAATTCATTTTATTTCATATTGATTCAGCATTTTCATTGATCTGGTCTTTGCATCAGGACTACCACATACTATGCACTAAATGTCTCTGGAAAAGTTTCATTTTTTTTTAACCTTTGGGAGATTATCTTCTCTTCCAAAAGTTACAAAAATATTTTATATTTGATGAGGCCAGTGAGGTAGCTGTACTAATGAAGGTAAGGTCTCAGCCTGACCACTTCACTTGAGTTTGATTCTTGGGACCCACATGATGGAAGCAAAGATCCATATGCTGCATGTTGTCCTCTAGCCTCCACACACATCATAGTGTGTGTGTGTGTGTGTGTGTGTGTACATGACACACATACACATGAATTTTAAATGTCCAATATTTTCAATTTGCCTTATTTATTAAATGTTGTGTTACATAAACACACATGCATATCAAACTTATAACTGAAAATAAGTACTAACCCTGTGGTATCAAAGTCAATTGTCCTTAGGTGCATCTAGTTTATTTGTTTCCTTCTGTTTTGAGACAGGGTCTCACTGTGTAACACTGGCTGTCCTGGAACTCTCTGTATGAACCAGGCTAGTATTGAACTCTCAAAGACTCGTGCTTCTTCTGCCTCCCAAGTATTGGGACTAAGACCATGCTCTACCCTGCCCAGCTTCTGAATAATGTCTATTAAGTACTGTGCCAAAATAAGTGCTTCTAAACTCTGCCTGGAGCCTCTACATAATGCTTCTTGTCTTGCCTAAGGATTCCTAGTCCTAAACAAAGCCTCTTTCCCATTCAACATGTAACAAGAATAATAACAACTCAGAGACAGATATTGGGGTTCAACCTGAAGATCAGAAAAGCAAAGCACCCAGCCACTGGCTCCTACCTCTACTTCAGACTGAAATGGTGATTCTTCCTCCGTGAATCCTCAGAATGAGACTGAGCTGAGTGAGACCTGTCTCCTCCTGTCTTATATTATTCTCTAGTGCTGGGATTAAAGGCATGCACCATTACTACCCAGCTTCTATGGCTAACTAGTGTGACTACTGGAATTAAAGGTGTATGCCACCCTTACCTGGCTTGTAAAGCTGACCAGCCCGTGTGGCTGTTTTACTCTCTGGTCTTCGGGAAATATCTATTTATTAATATACAAATAAAATATCACTACACAACACCTACTAAAAGAACAACGTTGAGCATGCCCTTTAGCTCAAATCAAGAGTAGAATTATGGTTATTATTACTATGGTGGCTATTTTTGCTCATTCACAACTGTCTTGTGAAACAGTTGCCAAATTGTAACTCAGACTGTGACTGCATTTGTAATTCTTAGGTTTTCTGTGTCTTCAGTCTCCCAGTGTTCAGAAAGAAACACCCCGCAAGCCGGGTTGTTTTATTTCCATTTGGGGGCAGTACTGAGTACCCAGGATTTGGAAAATGCTATGTAAGTGCTCTACCATTGAGCTACATACCAGACTAGATAAAATTATGGCTGTATACTCCTTCCAAAAGTTTGTTGAAATATATTTTTAAAAAATGACTGAAAACCTCTTCATGTTTTATCATCTATATATCCATCTATCTGTCTGTCTGTCTGTCTATCTATCTCCTATTTTATTTTACTTGTTCCTTCTTTCTACAAATGTGTGTTATGTAACTTAGGGTTCCATTGAAGTGGAGTGATTTCTATGATTATACCTGATGGTAACAATCAAATTTTTGAGCTGATTGCATAAGTATGAAATAGTTTGATAAAGAAAACTAGAGAATACCCACAATGCAGCAAAGGGGAGCTTGATACTTGATTATTTGGGGCTTCACAGGACGAGAATGATGAAAGAATTGGAGATAACAGTGATTATGATGAGGTTTCAGATGGAAATGAAGATTCTATTAAAAACGAAACCATTGACCACATTTTTACACCATGACAACAAATAACTTGGCTACACTCAGCATTCTAGTATGGAGAGGAAAGGTACACACACAGAAGATCTAATTTCCTAGACTGATTTTTATTATTTTAAATTAGGTACATGTACATAGATCATCTATGAGAATGTGCATGAGAGTGCAGGTGCCCACGGAGGCCAATTGTATCAATTCTCCCTGGAGCTGAAGCTTCAAGCAATTGGGAGCTACCCAGCAAGGGTGCTTAGAAGTCAAGTTTTCTTGATAACCGAGTCATTTCTCCAGCCTAACGACCCCACACCATTTGTTTGTTGCTTGCTTTTTTTTTTTCTGAGACAGGGTTTCATTATGTAGTCTAAGATAGTCTGGGACTACCTAGCCCAAGTTGCTCACAAACACATCACAATCTGCCTGCCTGAGGCTTGAGTACTACCTGAGAATTAGTCAGGAGCCTTTACATCTGTGTGATACTCCTAGTGAATTCTCTCATTCTTCTTTTTTTAAATTACTTCACTTATTTGCTGGATTTGTATTTACTTTGTATCAGAGTATTCCTTGATTTGAATTGCAAACGGTCTCATTTAGGCATGTCTGAATATTTGATGAAATTGTGAGTGCATAAGACCTCCTAAAATACCCTTCAAATTTGTGACTTCTTGTTTCTAAGAAAAGAACTTAAATGATCTTCTGATAAATGACATAGGTTTTGTGGTAAAATGAAAAGAAACTGAAGAGGAAGCAGCCACGTGAGGTAAGGTTTACATCCTCATTTGGTCATAAATGAACTCTGAAACTTCAATGAAAAGCAAAAGGCGAATTTTCTAAAACCAGTATAGAAAAAAGTTATTCCAATTTTCAATATATATATATATGCATATATATGTATATATATAAATATTAGTTGAAATCTGGTTCATTATATAATTGGTTAGCAAATTTTATCATTTACTAACTTAATGCTTGCACCAACCTTGTGTGGTTACATCCTTTTGAATGACTTTGCAGATAAAATGAGTTACATGTGAGGCCTGCCCTTAAAATCACACATAGCAGGGACATGGTTTGAGTGTCTCATCTCTCATAGTTGGATATTTTAAATAATTGTTGTGAAACATAGAACAATAATGATTTCTATATTTAATCCTGAAAAACAAAAAAACATATTTCCTGTTTGTCATCAACTTAATATGAGTTTGCTCTATTGTATTTCTGGGTATGAAATGCTCATTTATTTTACTATTTAATCACATTCAACTCAGTTCATCCCTCAGTCAAGCTGGTCATTTGTTTAATGTAAACAACACACACACGTTAACTACTATAGTCGGACTTACAAAATTTGCCCTTTTAGATATTTCTTGCTATTTCTCTATAAGAGAAAAATATTAATGTACAAACTATGATCAGTAGAAGCTGTCAATGAGATCACATCCTTCCTCTGTTCAAAGTTGCTACCTTGAAACAGGCAGATAGAGTTGCTGATGAGATAAATTAAAATCTACCTCGTTAAATAGATTTGTTTGCTTTTTTTTTTTTGGCCTGAGACATTGGTGGTGGTCCCTATAAATCTGGCAGGTTTCACACAAACCAATCATTTTCATGTGAATATTGGAGAATGAAAATACCTAGGGCATTTATTTCCCAAAAGCTAGATTCATGGAACTGAAGAAGTAGATGCTATTGAGTTATGTTGAGGAAAGTTCTGCGTCCCTCTGTGGCAGTCATTGGTATTGCTCTTGGGGAATAAAGATTACATCATTTTGCAAAGAATCAACCTGTCACAGATGACACCTCACTATTTGTTAATCTGTGTCTCAATATTTCTTCTTGACTGCAGGTCAAGTTATTCAGAAAATAAAGAAGGTTTGCATTTGATATGGAGGTTTGCATTTGATATAAAATACAAATTAGCAAGGGGGCGCGAAACTAACACCTGTGGGTGAGAAAGACAGAATTGGGTAAATAAAGATGTTCCACAAAGGCCTTAGCTAACTAACACCACTGGAAGCTCCAGAGGTATAAATGTCATTCAAGTTTAGATAGAACGTAAGTGTCTGGTCTTTTATCATCCCTTATGTACCAAGCCATTTGAGACAGGATAGAATGGCAAGGAAAATGAAGGTGAAGGTAAGGGAAAGGGCTCCCTCAAAGAATCAGAGTGAAGCTTCTCAGCTGACTGTCAAGAATGTCAGTCCAGTAAACGTTGTCTGTGAGGGTTATTTTCATGCAGACAGTGTCATTCTACGCAGGGCTTTCAAAGAGGAATGCCAAAATGACAATGAGACAAAGTCTATGACCATCAAATATAGTCTGGTTTTCGACCCAGTTCTAAAACTTTTGTTGTCTATTCAATCCTTAAGAATCTTTATGACCCCTACCTTCACCTTGTTGTGATCCTATCCAATGCACCTCTGGAGCCAACGTGCACTCTCATTTACAAAAAGAAAAAAAAGTCACTTAAGAAAGTTTTGGTATTCAGCTTTAAAGCCATGTGTGTCTGTTGCTACGATACCTACAGATTATCTTTTGGGATGCCCACATTCATACTTGGGAGCGTTTTACCCTTTGCCTGGCACCTCTCTATTAACTTCTGTGCTTTAATTTGATCTTAAAATGTCTTTCTAATAAACATCAGCTAGGTTTCATAGTTGATCCTCTGAAATCCTTTTCTGCGCAAAGTCAGGAATCTGTTTGCTCTGAATTACTGTGCCAAGCAACCTGGATGATGTTCCAAAAATGAGACTCTGATCACAGTTAATCACTAATTTTATGACACTAAGACTTCTTTCTTTCTTTCTTTCTTTCTTTCTTTCTTTCTTTCTTTCTTTCTTTCTTTCTTTCTTTCCTTAGAATGATTGTAAACCAAATAGATTTATTTAGGTTTGTTATCTGTTTCTGTCTCCTGCCTCATTCCTCAGATGCAATTCCATCTTATGAAACTTCTTTCAATTTCACTAATGAATGATCTTCCCTTTCATTTATGAGACTTGTGTTGTCAAGTTTTGTTTTTGTTTTTCTTTTTTTAATTTCTAGGCCCCTAGATGGCTCAGTGGATTAAGGAGCTTGCTACCAAGCCTTATGACCTGAGTTTAAGACCTTATTCCCAGGAATCACATGGTAGAAGTGGACAGACTCTTAGAAAGTTGTTTTCTGATCTCCAAAATTAAAACCTCAATACACAAAATAAAGAATGGAGGTTAGAGAAATAACTCAGAGGTTAAGAGTACTTGATTGTTCTTGCAGGGTCTTGAGTTCAAATTCCAGCAATCACATGGTGGCTCACAACCATCTGTAATGGGATCTGATGCCTTCTGGCATGTGTGAAGATAGAACACTCATACACATAAAATACACAAATAAATTATCATAGCTTAAAATTTTAATATTTTTAATGGCTTATTCATGTGACAGAGTTCCGTCAATTGTCTACTTCTTATCCTATATATTACTTTTTACACATGCTGTGCTTAGATGAAGGCAAATTCCTCTCTTTGTGTTCCACAGAATCATCTTCTCCCATCAAAACCCAAACCACACTTCATCACTGTCTATTTCCTTCCCCCAGTCCCATCTTTCTCAGTCACAGGTGCTGATTTGAGACTCCTTCCTGTGCACAAACTTCTAATTCAGAGTAATTTTCCCAAGGAACTTGGCCCACAGCAGGCTTTTATGAGAAAAATGAGCTCCCTGAAACCGTGACTTGCTCCCATCCCCCTTACCTCAGCTTCACTTTAGCTTTAAAAACAAAAGAGTTTACAACTATAGTACTTGTGGGAACCAGCAGCCTACTGGGCTTGTGAGGGGGCAGAAAGGGTGCGGGACTTCAAAAGCCTCTTCAGAGACTGTTCTCATTTGGACTCTTAGGAATTCCCCCTAGAAATTCCCACCTGTAGGGTATTACTCTACTTCATCTGAGCTGTGGTATGAACAATCTTTTCCCCCTAGGGACATCTGTCAAAAACAGCACCAGCTGCCGAGCCGTGTAGCTTCCTGAAGCGGTGCGGTAGCTGGATACGGTTTGAGTAAAACCCCTGCCTCCTCCCCCCCCCCCCCCCCCAAAAAAAAGCTTTATGTGCTAGAACTTCAGTTTCCAGTGTTCTGAAATGTTTTAGAAGTGGAATTCTGGCAATAGATGCTGACCTTGGACGAGTAGTTCTCATGGGCACCTATGACACTTGGGTAAATTAATGGATCCTGGCCTCTGATGCTGTCTCTCTTCCTGTCTTTCCATGTGACCATTCTTGTACTTGCTTTCCCCATCATGATGGCATCTGCTCCGAGGTTCTCAAGCCAAGCCAACGGAGTTACTTGATTCAGATGGTCAGCCCCTGAAACTGTAATGTAAATAAACCTCTTTTCTTTATATATTACTCAGTCCTGAGCATTCTGTCAGAGAATAAGAAAGCTAACTAACACATATGGGCAATAATCATTGGACCAAAAAAAATCAAATGGGAGTAAGATGTGCTTAGAGGGGTCTTTAAAATTCCAACATTATTGCTAAGAATAATATGTGCTTGAATAAATCAGTATACATGCACAAAGTATGCTTGGAAAGACCCTAAATTCCCCCACTAAGAATGTTTCTCAACAGCGATAAAGACAAAGTTTTCAGATGAACTGTTTTAAATACAAAGAACTAAAGAAAACCATTTCTTAAGTAATAGAAGGATGTATGAGAAAGATTTCCGCGATCCAAAAAGGAATAATTTCCCAATGGGTAGCAAACCATGGTGCAGATATAAACCATCTTGGACAAGGTAGTACTCACCTGCATCCCAGCGCTATGACTGAAGAGGTGAGAGCAACCCTGGAAGTTTGATGACAGCCTGATCTACAGAGGAAGAACCAGGATGGTGTGAACTATATAGTGAGATTATGCTTGGTTGTTCATAGATTCTTTTAAATAACCACATAGAGAGCTAGAGTTGTAAAGCAAAATAAAGAGAAACTCAATGGCAGATTTGAACAGGTCGAGAATTAATATAGATATTTTTTGAAAGTAAGAATAGATTAACTGAAATTATCAAACCTTGGAAATAGAAAAGAGAACATGATTAAGAAATTAATAGCTCTGAGAGATGTGTGATAGTAGCTTACATGTCAGCATATGCATTATGAGCAATCTGCATCATGTTTCTAAGGATCAGTATTATCTTGGTGTGCATGATATTGTTAAGCACTTTTAAAAACTTAGGCTTTAAGAACTGGCTTACAAAGTACTTGGTTTCTATGTGACATTTTAATATACTCTCACTTCATGTCCCCTACCCCTTTTAATACCAGCCATACTTAAACCATTCCAACCCCAATGTTCTCGCTCCCTACTTACATATCATATATATTCTAATATCCCCCTCTGCTAAGACATACCCCAGCTAATGGCCCCATTCTATTTTCACAGATTCTACAAGGAGCTTCAAATTGAAATAACATGTCTTGTGAAAAAGAACGTGGCATTTGTCCTTCTGATCTGGTTTACCCTAACATAAACTTTTCCTGTTCCATCCATTTACCAGAAAATTTTATTTTTCCTTATAGTTGAATTTAATGTCTTGTGCACATGTACCACATTTTCATTAGCAATTCATCAACTGACGGAAAGCTGTGCTGTTTCTATTTCCTGGTGATGGTGAAGAGAGCAGCAATTGAACATAGTTGAGGCTCTGTCTTCATAGTACGATACAAGGTACTTTGGGTTCATACATATGAGTGGAAGAGCTGGATCATATAACAGTTCTGTTTCTAAGTTTTGTTTTGTTTGAGTAATGTCAGAGGGGTTTGCAAAAATGTACCAATTTAGAGTCCCACTAACAGTGCATTTGGGTGCCCATTTCCCCATGTTTATACTCACTAACAAATTTACTTTTATCCTTAATCAGAGAATCTTATCTTTGTGTTGAAATTGGGGGGCCGGGGTTTTGTCCCCAACACCCCAGCCGCCTGGCTAGCTTATGCCCGAACTAACAACACACAAAATGTATTCATTTAAACACTGCTTGGCCCATTATTTCTAGTCTCTTCTTGGCTAACTCTTGCACCTGGTCTAACCCATTTCTAATATTCTGTGTTAGCACCCCAAGGTGTGCTTACCGGGGAGATTCTAGCCTACGTCCATCTTGGTCGGAGCTTCATCGCGTGCGTGCCTCAGAGAGCTGGGCCATCCTGTCTGCCCGCTGTGCCCCTGTACCCGGCCGCCCGCATGGCCCAGCTTAAGCCCTGAAATAATTACATGAAAACTGTTTTCTTTTAATCACTGCCTGGCCCATTATTGGCTAGCTCTTACATATCGACCTAACCCATTTCTGATAAATCTGTGTTAGCACCCCAAGGTGCGCTTACCGGGGAGATTCTAGCCTACATCCATCTTGGGTCGGTCGGAGCTTCATCACGATCATGCCTCAGAGAGCCGAGCGATCCCCTCCGGCCCGCGAGAGAGGAGGCTGACTTCTCTGAGCGGAGCTGCGTGCATTCTCTGAGCTCACTTCCTCTTCCTGTCCGCATACTATTCTGTTTACTCCTCCCACCTATGTTCTAACCAATTGGGCCAAGCAGTTTATTTATTACTTATCCAATGAAATCAATAGATTGATATACAGATTGGTATATGACACTCCCACATCATCTTTGTAATGAAATCAGTAGATGAAGAGACTTGTGGCTGCCCAAAGTACTGAGGGTAAATGTTGGTTGAGTTTTCAAGGAACATCATGGAAAAAAGGGGTAGAAAGAATGTAAGCCCTATAATGTGAGAGTGAGGGCCACAAAATGTCATCTTTTGTGTGTGACACGTGCATTGTAATCATGGTCTCACAGTAACTGTGATTACGTATATAGGCCCTGCACAAGACTTAACCTGTCACAGTTTGTCATGGATCAGGGAGGAGCTCACAGAGCCTGTCACTCCCTAACAAACCATTGGCTACTAATGGGTTCTGGGGGTGGGAGAGCCATTGTCTTCAGCTACGTACCTACTAAGGATTCCACCACACTTGGATGGATATCGGGGACCTCTGAGTGTTATTCCCCAGAAGGCTCCTGAGTGTCGCTCGTCTGGGGAACTTCCTTTCCCAGGAGCACCTAGCTTTCCACGCAAAGGCTGTGCATTTGCAGAACGTGCGTGGGAGACCCTTTAAAAGCTGGAACGCTGACCATTTGTCCTATTTTCCCTTCTCTTCCTTTACTATTATGCACGCTGCAATAAACCTCGCACCACATAAGTTTTGTTGTGTCTTGCGTCCTCCTCTCATCTCCAAGAAGAACACTCATCCAGGAAGAAGAAGAAGAACATTTGGTGCCGAACGACTCGGGAGACCTGCCTGCCCCAGATCTCCACTCGGGGCCAGAGCATCGGCTTCTGGCACCACCTGGAGCTCCATTCTCGCTCTGGGGCATGGCCAGGACCGAGGACCGCTCCACAATGAGACCCATGTGTTCCATCTGCCTGAACGTGGCCCCATGACCACCACTGGCCCAATCGTGAGTTTTCCCTTTTGGCTAGTTGAACTGCCCCTTTTAGCACGGAGATTGTCCGTTTGATCTCCCAGCAATCTCCGCTGATTTATGAGGTAAGGGGGAACTTCCTGGTCGGTTGTTCCCTTTGCTAGCATTCACTCCCGGCTTCCATCCTTGGCTAAACCCGTCTCAAAGGGCTTGGCCTAGCAAGCCCCTCACCCACCCGCCCCTGGGGGTTTGGTGTCCCCAGGTCTCTTTCTTCTCTCCCTTTTTAAAATTCTTTTTCCTCTCTTCTATCTGTACAGCTTGCTACGGTGGGAGGAGCCACTACGGGGCGGCTTGGCCTTGGCTAAACCACTCCTGCCCGGGAATACATTTCCCGTTAGAGGCTAGAGCTGGTTCAGCTGGCTGTTAACACTCCCCCTGTAAGCTCGGATGCCTGCTAAAAGGGCCTGAGTATTCGTTCATCTGTATCTCACCTTACAGCTTGAGGTGCCACATTTTATTTTTGTGGGTGTCTCCACGGTTTTAGCCATGGGTACCAAGTCATCGAAGGCTATTCCCCCATCCTCCCCCTAGGCTGACTATTGGATGCTCTTCGGCCTCACACCTTAATTCCCTATGTTAAGTTATCTACACTCGTCCATCTCTGCTCAAAGAAGTGGCTGAAATATTCCTTAGAGAGTAATTTCAAGTAGCCTCCTAACTGCTCCTTTGACCCTGGCATTTTACGGGAGTTAGCTAACTACTGTCACCGTTCAGCCAAATGGAAGGAACTCATCTATGTCATGGCTTTCTTTTATATGGCTCTTAAGACAAGACTGACCCCTCTGTTCTTGCCCACTGTTCACCTGCTCACATGTTTTTAGCTATGCCATCTGCTACTCTGGAACTCTTCACTCCTGCTATGGACCCAGCCAACGAATCTCCACCTTTCCCAGTCTCAGAGAGCCACCTCCTCTCACTCTGCCCAGTCAAATGACACCTCACCTAAGCCTTCTTCTTCCAAAGTTTCTTCCAAGCATACAAAGCCCTCACCTGAGCTTTCTCAATATGACACCTCACGTAAACCTTCCAGTTCTAGATCTCCAGAAGTCCCACATAAATCTTCCAGGTCCAGGCATAAGAGAACCTCACCTAACCTTTCTCCTTCTAGGTCCCCGGAGACCCCACCCAAATCCTATTCCAGATCTAAAAGAGTCTCACTTAAACACCCTTCTTCTGCCAGCAGGTCTCCATCCAGCTCCTCATGCTCTGCTTCCTCCCACCCCCCTTCTCCTCGTCGTAGGTCATACAGGTCATCAGAAGCCTCTTCAGATTCATCCTCCCCATCTCCCTCCCACCCTACTCCACCTCCTCGGTCTTTAAAGCCCCTCCGAGTTTCCCTTCCTCTCGCGCTGGCCGTCTAGTGCTAGCACCTTCCTACACTCCTCTGTTCACGCGTTCACGTGCCGCCACAGAGCCTAATCCTAACCAAGCCAAGCCTTCTGCCATCCTGCCACTGTGGGAGGTGGCTGGTGAAGATGGATTGGTTAGGGTTCATGTTCCGTTTTCCCAGTCGGAACTTTCCCATATAGCCAAATTACTTGGGTCCTATACATCTAATCCTACCACTTTTATAAAAGAATTTCAATATATTACCCAATCCTACAACCTTACTTTTCACAACATTTTTATGATCCTATCTAATAACTTACTTCCCGAGGAGCGCAGGCGGGTCTGGGAGCAGGCCAGACAACACGTGGACGAAGTTCACTATACTCTAGCCTCCCACCCTCTGGGGGCAGAGGCGGTCCCAGACCAAGAACCACACTGGGACAATAACAGTCCGGGTGGGATGTTGGCCAGGGACCGATTTTTAACTTGTCTCCTGACAGGCCTCCGTAAGGCTGCCCGTAAGCCAGTAAATTATTCTAAATTTTCAGCGATTATCCAGGATATGAAGGAAAATCCTTCTGCATTTTTGGAATGCCTTACGAAAGCCTTGTTGCAGTTCACAAACTTGGACCCAGAGTCCCCGGAGGGCAGACAGTTACTAATGACTCACTTTTTTAATCAATGTTATTCAGACATCAAGGCCAAGCTCAGGCGTTTGGAGAAGGGCCCTTTAACCCCACAGGCAGAAGTCCTGGAGACGGCTTCCAAAGTGTACCATGCACGATACGACAAAGCTCGCAATCACTGCCACATGATAGCCGTGGCTGCTCAACCGACCGAGGTGACAGGCTATCCGTCTCGTCCCATTCGTGCTGCTCCCCCATCTCCCAGGGTTCATGAACCACCAGGTCCCTGCTTCAAGTGTGGTAAGACAGGTCACTGGGCCTGAGGATGCCCTAATCCCCATCAAAGTCTTAGAGGACCTTGTCCAAGGTGTCACAGGGAAGGTCACTGGTCTGTAGATTGTCCTCGTGTGTTTGGTGGCATGGAGGCATTAGACCCTAAAAATTCCCAAGTTGACATATTGGGCTTGGCCCTGGATGACTGAAGGTGCCCGGGCTCCTCCCTTAATGACCCGACTGCCACTGTCATCTGCAATCAGGAGCCATGGGTACTTCTCACTGTGTCAGGATGGCTTATCTCGTTCCTCTTGGATACCGGAGCAATGTATTCAGTTCTGAGGGAATTCTGGGGGCCAACCTCTCCTTCAAGTTCCCCTATTGTCGGGGTAGGGGGACAGCCTTATTTACCTCAATAGACTCCACCACTCAATTGTATGTTTAGAGATATTTTTCTCACTCATTCATTCTTAGTTATGCCAACTTGTCTAGTACCCCTTATGGGGAGGGACCTTTTAACTAAGGTTGGAGCCTCCATTTCTTTCACTCCCCTAATTCGTTTTATTCCAGATTCATCAGTGATGCAGCTTCTTCTTCTCCTGGCCCTCCAACCTTCTGACACTAACACGTCTTTTTCTCTTACAGCCTCCCAAGTGGATCCTCTAGTGTGGGACACCCAAAATCCCGCCGTAGCTAAACACCATTCCCCCATTGTTATTCAGTTATAAAACCCCACCAAGTATATTATTTAAGCTCAGTACCCCTCACTTCCCAGAGCCTCAGAGGACTTAAACCTATTATCTCTGACCTTTTGAAGAAAAGGATGCTCCACATCACCTCCCCCCCTTTAATACCCCTATACTGGCTGTTAAAAAATCTAACAGAACTTATTGTTTGGTTCAGGACCTCTGGGTCATTAACTCTGCTGTTGTTCCTCTTCACCCAATCGTCCCTAATCCCCATACCCTTCTGTCTAACATTCCTCCAGGAACCTCTCACTTCTCAGTTCTAGACCTCAAGGATGCTTTTTTCTCCATTCCCCTCAGCCCTCAATCTCAAAACATCTTTGCCTTCACCTGGACTAATCCTGACACTAATTTTTTCCACGCAGCTCACCTGGACCATCCTTCCCCAGGGATTCCGGGACAGCCCACACCTCTTTGGCCAGGCTTTGGCCTCTGATCTGCTTTCACTGTCTCTCCATAAATCAAAACTAATTCAATATGTAGATGACATTCTCCTATGCAGCCCGTCTTTGGAGATCAGCAAGACAGACACTGCAGCCCTATTAAATTTCCTATCCAAAAGGGGCTATAGAGTCTCACCTTCTAAGGCTCAATTGTCCACCACTCAGGTAACATATTTGGGATTAGATATAACCCCAACCCAAAAGGCTGTCACTCTGGACAGAAAAAAATTAATTCAATCTCTTGCAGTTCCTTCCACCAAAGAAGAGGTCTTATCATTCCTGGGAGTGGCAAGTTTCCTGCGTTCCTGGAACCCCTCCTTTTCTCTCCTCACCCATCCCCTATACGAAGCAGCTCTCGGCTCCCTGCATGAGCCCTGTCTCCACCCTGCTACCAAACCCTTCCAGAGACTCCAATGGGCCCTTATCCAGGCTCCAGCTCTTCATCTTCTGGATTTAACTTGTCCTTTTTCTCTTTATGTAACAGAAAAGGAGGGACATGCACTTGGGGACTTAGGACATCAATTGGGACCTTCTCTTGTGCCTGTAGCATACCTGCCAAAGAAGATAGACCTCACCACTCAGGGCTGGGCACCCTGCATACGTGCTTTGGTGGCTGTTGAGCTTCTTATTCATGAGCCAAAGAAACTAACCTTTGGGGCACCCACCACAGTCTTCTCTCACCATAATCTGTCCAACCTCTTAACTTACAAAGGCCTACAAACTCTACCCCCTTCCTGAGTCCTTTCCCTTCAGGTGGCACTGGTACAAAATGCCAGTCTCACCTTTCAATCCTGCCCACCCCTTAATATCTCAAATCTCCTACCTCAACCTAATGTTAATGATTCCCCATCTTATTCCTGCATAGAGACCTTAGATGATCTACTGCCCCACCCCTCACATATACAGGAGGGCAAACTGTCCCAGGCCACTTATACCTGGTACACAGATGGCAGCTCCTTTTTATATGATAGGACCCACAGAGCAGGTTATGCCATAGTATCAGATACAGAGATAGTCAAGGCAGGGGCACTCCCAGCCCATACTACTAACCATCAGGTTGAGCTGATAGCTCTCACTCACGCCTTTCAGTTAGCTGAAGGACAATCTTTAAATGTTTACACAGACTCAAAGTATGTGTTTCATATCCTCCTGTCCTATGCAGCTATCTGGAAGGAGCGCAGGCTTCTTACGACAAAAGGAGGATCCATAACTAACTCAAGTTATATTATGAACCTGTTAAAAGCCTCCCATCTCCCTAAAGCTATAGGAAGTATTCACTGTCGGTCTCACCAGTCCAACAGTTCCATTGTTTCCAAGGGAAATAATCGGGCTGACAGAGTAGCTAAGACAGCAGCACTCCAGAGCCCAGATCTATCTCAGTCACCTCAGGGAGTTCTTACAGTACAGCCCACACTCTCACAGACACCTCTTGACACCCAAAAGATGCTGTCCTATCTACATCAGCTCTTCCATCCTAATAACAAAGCTCTACTTCATTTTGTTAGGGCTTAACTCCAACCCACCCCTGAGGATATCAGGTTCCTAAAGGCTATCACTGCCTCCTGACAGATCTGCCAGAAGTCAAACCCCAAGAACAAATACCGTAGCTTCCCCTTTTCCTACTCACCAGGCCAGGGGCTCCCCTCCAGGAACTGACTGGCAGCTGGATTTTACTCATATGCCCACAGTCAAAAGAATTAAATATCTCCTGGTTTTGGTGGATACAATGTCTGGGTGGATTGAAGCCTTCCCCACCACCAACAAGAGAGCCCAGACAGTCTCCAATGCTCTTCTCCAAGAAATCATTCCCCGGTTTGGAATTTCAACCTCTCTTCAGTCAGATAATGGCCCTGAGTTCACTTCCCAGATCTCTCAAAACCTGTCCAAGGCTCTTAACATTTCCTGGCATTTCCATATCCCATACCTCCCTCAGTCTTCAGGTAAGGTATACCGGACTAACCGTTCTTTAAAAGATGCCCTTGTAAAAATGTCCCAGGAACTTCACCTTGACTGGGTAAGACACTTACCTCTGGCCCTCTTCAGGCTTAGAGCCCTCCCCAAAAGTCCCCTTTTTATCTCACCTTTCGAACTCATGTATGGGTGGCCCATTCTAACCCCTGGCCTCCCACCTAAAACCTCCCCCCTTCCTGATCACCTGCTCACACCACTACTAACCCATCTACGCTCGCTACTCTGGGATTTTACCAACCACTCATTACCTCAACCATGTGCTAATCCATGTCCACCGCCAATTAAAATAGGAGATCAGGTATTATTTTCCCTCCCAGGTCAATGTCCCTCACCCTTTTCCCCTAAATGGTAGGGTCCCCTCAGAGTAATTCTTTTGACTCCCACAGCTGCTAAGCTTGAGGGAATTCCTCATTGGATTCCCCTGTCACATCTTAAACCATTTACTCCTCCAACTCAAGACAATCCCTCATACACGGTAACTCAGACAGGACCTTGCTCTCTTAAGTTCCAGAGGACTCCAGTCCAAGGAAAATAGAGGTCCTGTCCTTCACTCAACTCTCTTGTGCCAACATATTTTCCTTTCTCCTCTTTTTCTAAATTTCTGAATAACCACTCAGCTGTCATTACAATAACCACTCAGCTGTCATTACAGGAATCATCATCAGACATGGCGCCAAAGGTTCAGGTGGTAAGCAAATTCTTAACAAAGTTCCTTGACACAACAGGTTCACCACTGACTGCAGCAGTGTCTCCTGGATGTTAAGGTAATGCCGAAAACATCATACATGGTTAAGAATTTATTTCTTTTAAGACATTTTCTTTAAGCTCCAGGGAGCCAGCTTGACCCACCTGAATGGACCGGACTCGAAAGCAATAAGTACTCAAATTGACCCACTTAAACACACCGGACTCGAAAGGAATAAGTACTCAAATGGAATAAGTATCATTTAATTTTTTATCATTCTTGGCCTCGAAAACCCAAAAGCCCCCCCCACCTCAAACCCTAAAGCCCATCCTCAAACCCCCCCTTTAATTTTTCCCCTCTCCTAACATGACTTTTGTTTTCCAGCATCTTGCGATGACCCAGTCCCTCAAGACCCAGGCGGATTTGATGACCCAGTTCCTCAAGACACAGACAGATGCGGTTTCGATCAGCCATCCCAGGATGCCAGCGAACAGGACATCATCAGCAGGACACACTGGACACCCCGGATCCCACAACACCCACAAAGTCAGCAGGAAGCAGTTATAAGAGACCAGGCTATGCCCCTCTTCCCTACCCATTAAGACCCTCAACCCCCCAGATTTTTAATAAATCAAAAAGGGTGGAAATGTTATTCCCCAGAAGGCCCCAGAGCATCGCTCGTCTGGGGAACTACCTTTCCCAGGAGCACCTAGCTTTCCACTCAAAGGCTGCGCACGTGCAGAACATGGCACTTGACGCACGTGCATGGGGGACCCTTTAAAAGCTGGAACACCATCCGTTTGTCCTCTTTTCCCTTCCCTTCCTTTACCTGTACGCATGCTGCAATAAACCTTGCACCACGTGTGTTTTGTTGTGTCTTGTGTCCTCCTTTCGTCTCCGGGAAGAAGAAGAACACTGAGTGTCAACCACAGTGTCCCCTCGGGGTCAGAAGACTTACTGTAAGCATAGGACTTAGATCTGAGGATGAAATGAGCTTTCTACTATGTAATTTCATGCATTAGTTTCCTTATTCTTCTTCTGCTGCTCTCCTCTTATTCTGTAAACTTTTCAGTTTATACATACAAGCAAAACAAAGACAATTCTCTGAGCTTGAATGTCCCTTTATATTTGAAGATCCCAAATGTGATCTAAATGAAAGACTTTTTTCCTGACTGCGTGTCTTGTCAAATGGAAGATAGTTTCAGGAAGCTGGCTTCTAATGTATCTCAGGGAACTAAGCAGAGATTAGACTGTGGGAACCAAGGTTATTGCCTGTGTGACTAAATTTCCCACTGGAGGTCCCACAGAGTACAGGGAGGATGACCCAATATACCAGTACATGGGAAAGAGTTATGCCCAATAATCCATATTCTGCTGAATCTTGCACCAAGGGAGAGTGCTTATAGCTTTACAAGAGATTGACTGTGAGAATCAGTCTATATGCAAAAGGAGGTAGGCTCAGCACCTTATGAACTGGGCTTGCTTCTATCAGATCACGTTTGTTCTTGTGTGTCAATCTTCTGTCTTATCAGCTAAAATCTTACTGCGTGATTCCTGTGGACTGCAGCAGGTGTGTAGTTTCAAATTCACTATCACACACCAACATCACTAGTTAAACTCATAAACTCAGTGGAACACAAAGAAAACAAAATGGCACGAGTATGAGGAAAGGATACCTATAGAGGAATAAGAGTTGACAAGGACAAGAGGGATATAAGGGAAAATCAGGGGTGAGAGTAGTCAGATTGCATTATATACATGTACAAAATCATCAATCAATAAATTTAATTAAATTTATCAAAATATTTTGATTGTCCATGATGATCTGCCTATGATCACAGCACTTAAGAGGCAGGCACGGGTATCTCTAATAATCTGGCTAGTTAATATGGACCAGTGAGTTCTGGTTCAGAGAAAGAGTTTGCCTCAGCAAGGTAAAAATCGATCAAGGAAGACCCCACTATCAACCTTTGGCATCCATATGTATTTTCATACTGTGCATGTATACTCATTCTCATACACCTATCTATCTATGCATATGTGAACACATATCCCATACACATTCACATTACAAAAATGTGATTTTGGTGGAAACTGCACAGAGGAAAGAATGAACAGAAAAATTGAAATTATATTTGTATTAATCTGAAGTAGACTGTGCTAAATTAAGATTAATCATAATCTTCAAGGAATATAAGGATGGATGAAAATTACTTCCAAGTATAGTAAAGTGAAGCATAAGTAATAATTGTATGCTAAAAAATGAAAATCTATTTCATTTGAGAGGTAGAATTTATAGAACATAGAGGAACAACAGTATATAAAACATGGAAAACAAGTTTCAAAATGGCAGCTCTAAGCACCTTTGAAAAACCCTGAAATCCTATTAAATGTAAATGTATTAAGCTGTTCAATCAAAAAGCACAGACTGGATACATTGATAAGAATCACAATCCAAGAAAATGCTGTATATCAGAGACACATTTCTAGTAAAAAGTATAATGGTTGATATGAAGAGAAGTGATATTATTAAAATAGTGAAAAGAATGGTGGGGTGGTATGTTAACATCAGATGAACAGTCTTCAAAAAATGTATTGATAGGTTCAAAATGACACTTCAAATAATGACAAAATCAGTCTAACAGAAAAGCATAATAATTTAAACATAAGAATGTCTAAAATTTAGCCAAATTATGTTAAGCAAAATCAGACATAACTGAAGGGAGATAACAGTTGAGCAACAAAGGCTGTATAGTTTCAGACCTCTTTCAGGAGTGGACAGAGTAAGACAGAATGTTGTAGGGAGGCTGCTTGTTTGTCCCAGTCACCCAGAACTAAAATAATACACAGAAACTGTATTAATTAAAACACTGCTTGGCCCATTAGCTCTAACTTCTTATTGGCTAACTCTTACATTTTAATTTAACCCATTTCTAGTAACTTGTGCACCACCTCAAGGTTGTGGCTTAACAGCAAAGTTTCAGCATGTCTATCTCCAGTGGTGGCTTTGTAGCATTTCTAACTCTGCCCTTCTTTGTCCCAGCATTCAGCCTACCTTTGCCTGCCTACCTAAGTTCTGCCTTGCTATAGGTTCAAAGCAGTTTCTTTATTAATGGTAATCATAGCACACAGAGGGGACTCCCACATCAACAGAATATGAAAAAGAGGATCGACTACTCAAGGAGCATACGAACCAACTGGATCTAACAGATATCTCCAGGAAATTTTACTTAATAAAAGAATCTAGACTCTTCCCAAGGTAATATGAAAAATTCTCCAAATTGAGAATATATTATGTCAAAATAAGTTAAACCTTAATCAGTTTAAAATGACTAAGTGTGTTCTTTGCCTAAAATGAGTTAATATTTGAAGCCAATACTAGCACGGTATGTAAAAGCATAAACATGAGGAAGTTAAATGATATAGTTATAGATAACCAATGAATCAGATAAGAAATCATGAGATAAACTATAAAATACTTTGAAATGTATGAAAACAAGTACACAACATACACAAATTTATGGACTATGGAATCTCATCAGTAATGAATTATTTAAAATATATAGATATTTATGATCTGGACTTTTGAAAAGAAAATTAGAGTCAATAATTAACTTTTTATTTTGGAGAACTAGAAAAAGGGACAAAATAAACTCAAAGCAGTGTAAAAGGCAGACAAACAATAGAGAAACAATTCTAAGAAAAACTTTGTTGTCTCGGAAATCAACAAGATTGATAAAGTTTTTTTTTAGAGGGGCCATGAAGAAACGAGAGCATAGACTGAATTATTAACTGAATGATCTGTTAGTCTGCGTACCCTGAACTTAGAAAATCATTGTTATTTTGTTTAGTGTAAACCTGAAGTGCCTATTTTCATGTTTGGCACAATGTAGGTGCTCATTAAGTTTGTGCTGTGTGAATGAATAAATGCACTAGAGTGTGGTTCAGGGAAGCTCAGTGGGCCCAAAAGGATGGGTCAATGACAGAAGGTGCTTGTCACACAATGGTCACCTGAGTGATCCCCAGACTTCTCATAAAGATGAAAGGAAAGAACCAAGTCCACCAGTTGCTCTCTGACTTGCATCACACACACACACACACACACACACCCAGACACACACACACACACACACACACACACACACACACACACTAATGCACACATGCATGCACACATGCATGTAAATGCACGCACAGACACAGGCACATACACACAAACACACACTAATTAGAGTGACATCTCTAGACCCAAGCATTATCAACAGAGGATTCAAATTGCATCCTTTTGCACTTTCCTATCCAGCACTCTACCCCTGCATGCTGAGACACCCATTGAATCTTCGATTACAAGGTTTTAGCCCTGGTATATATGATGTTCTCTTTTGTTTCCTCTTTATCTGATCCTGCTATTCCCCACCCACTTCTTTAAACTATATTCATAGGAGACATCTATACAGGACTTGGACAGCAATTCAAGTTATCTGATGTGGTTGTAGAATTTCCTGTTAGGAGATTTAGACAAAAGTAAGTTAGGAACATTGAGTTCCTAGACTTGAGTATGAAGATCAATAACAAATACATCTTTGGGGTAAACATTTCAATTATTTTTGCAAGATTTTCTCCTACCCAGTAGGCAACTCCCTCCTTTATCTTCATCCTTTTCCATGGTCCCACCAGGATTAAAAAATAAAGATTCCAACCTGAAACTCAGAAAATGGAGCCTAACTGGGTCAGAAGATCATGGTGGCATCAATTCTATGACACTGACTGAGTTATAAAAGGCCACTAAAACAGAATAGATAGTGTCTGTTAACAACAAATTTTCAGGGGTCTAGAGGTGACTCATTAGGTCAGATAATTGTTGTACAGCATAAGGGCCTGAATTTAGATCCTCAACACCACACAAAGCTGGGCATGGTGACATCTATGTTATCTTGTAACCATACATCTAAAAAAGCTGTAATTTCCATATCTATCAAAGACCAAGAAGCAGCTTCCTTGACCCCAGATGTCCACAGAGTCTGAGTGGGGAACCTGGCAAAAAAAAAAAGGCAACAGTCACCTTTCTACCCATGAGAGGTGCCAAAGGAAATCATCCAGGACACAGTTTAAGGACTGCCTTAGGTTTTCTATTGTTGTGACACTATGACCTAAAAGCAAGTTGGAGAGAAGGGGTTTTGGCTTACACTTCAGCATTGCTGTTCATCACTGAAGGAAGTTAGGACAGGAACTCAAACAGTGCAGGATCCTGGAGGCAGGAGCTGATGCAGAGGCCATGGAAGGATGAGGCTTACTGGCTTGCTTCACATTACATGTTCAGTCCACCTTCTTATAGAATCCAGAACCAGAAGCCCAGGGCTGCTACCACATACCGTGGGCTGGGCCCTCTCCCATTGATCACTAAACGAGAAAATGCCTTACAACTGATCTCATGGAGTCATTTCCTCAACTGAGATTCCTTTCTCTGATGACTCTAGCTTGTATCAATTTGACACACAAAACAGCCAGTACACGGACTATGGGAGGATACTGCAGCAGATGAGCAGGGGCATATTTCCAGCTGATATATCTCTATCTCTATCTCTATCTCTTTCTATATCTATATCTAATCTATCTATATCCATATCTATCTAACTCTCTATCTCCATATCTCTATCTCTTTCTCTATCTATATCTATATCTAATCTATCTATATCTATATCTATCTAACTCTCTATCTCCATATCTCTATCTCTTTCTCTATCTATATCTATATCTAATCTATCTATATCTATATCCATATCTATCTAACTCTCTATCTCCATATCTCTATCTCTTTATCTATATCTATATCTAATCTATCTATATCTATATCCATATCTATCTAACTCTCTATCTCCATATCTCTATCTCTATCCCAGTTGCATCAGAAAGCTATAGAACCTTTAGGAGATGGGGCAAACTAGAGGAATTGGTCATTCTAGGAAATCATGTTGGTCAAATTAGATGGTTGCATGTAGAAGGATGCAAATAGATTCATCTTAGTAGTCTACACAAAACTCAACTTCAAAGGACTTCAACATAAGGCTAGTTACACGGAATCTGATAGAAATGAAAGTGGAGAATAGTCTTGAACTCATTGGCATGAGAAAAGATTTTCCAAACAGAATGCCATAGTGCAAAGAACAAGAACTACAACTAATAAGGGGGAACTCATGAAACTGAAAGGCTTCTACATGGCAAAGGATACCATCATTCAGCTATAGTGGCATTTCATTTGTATTTTAATAAATAAAGTTTGCCTGAAGATTAGAGAGTAAAACAGACCCACTGGTCAGCCTTACAAACCAAGCAGTGATAATACACACCTTTAATCCCGGTAGCCATATTAGTTTGCCATAAAAATTGGGCAGTGCATACCTTTAATCCCAGTGATGGATGCCTTTAATCCCAGCTCTAGAGAGGAGTGTAAAATGGGAGGAGACAGCTGTTAGACATAGTCTCATTCTGAGATTCCTGGGGGCAGGATCACCATTTCAGTGTTAGGTCAAGGTAAAAGTCAGGGACTGGCTGCTTTGCTTTTCAGATCTTCAGGTTGAACCTCAGTTTCTCTCTCTCTATGTTTTTATTAATTGAGCTTCATATAGCCAAAGTAGCAAGCTTCAATATGGGAAAATATTTTACCAACTAACTACATATCTTATAGAGGGATAATATCCAAAATATATAACAAACTAAAAAAATAAACCCTGGACATCAAGAAAACCACACTACAAATCTAAAAAGAATTCTCAAAGAGGAAACTCAAATGTACTTTGTTTTCTTGATTTTAGTCATTCTGACTGGGCTGAGTGGAATCTCAAAGTGTTACAATTTGCATTTTACTATTGGCTAAGGATGTTAAACATTCTGTAAAAATTTATATTTACTTTGAAAGTAAATAAATTTGTTGATATTAATAGACTATGATCTGATTGTGTTATTTGTTCACACATAGCTTAGGTCAGTTTAGTTCGTTATGCAGTCTGGATAGCAATCCTCTGTCAGATTTTCTTCTGTTGTGTAGGCTGTCACTTCACTCTATTTCTAGTTTCCCTGGTGGAACAAAAGGTTTTTAATTTCACGAAATGCTATGTATCAATTATTGCCCCAGAATGTATTTAGAAAGCATTTACCTGTCTCTGCATCTTGTAGAATACTTTCTATCTTTCTATGGTAGTCCCATTCTAGAAGCACAGAGGTCACTCAAAATATATAAACCAATGAATGTAATTCATCACATAAGTAGTCTCATAGAATTACATGATCACCTCTATAAATGCAGAAAAGACGTTTGACAAAAATCTAACATTTCTTCATTAAAAACCTTACACAGTCGGGCAGTGGTGGTGCACATCTTTAATCCAAGCACTTGGGAGGCAGAGGCAGGAAGTTCTCTGTGAGTTCAAGGCCAGGCTGGTCTACAGAATGAGTTCTAGAACCGGTTCTAAAGTTACAGAGAAACACTGCCCCAAGAAACCAGTAGATAGATAGATAGATAGATAGATAGATAGATAGATAGATAGATAGATAGATAGATAGATAGATGGAAAAATACCTAACATTATAAAGGCTATATATGACAAAACCCACAGCCAACATAATTCTCAATGAAGAAAAATCTTGAAACATCACCACTAAAATCAACAAATTTAAAATGTTCACTTTCTCCATTCCTACTCAATGTAGTCATGAAAATCTTAGCTTGAGCATGAGATGAGAGAAGCAAATACAAGGGCTACAATTGAGAAAGAAGTGAGAGTATCTTGTGAGCAGATATGTGATTCTATGCTTAAGTGACTCTAAAGATACCACCAGAAAACTGATGAATGAATTCAGTAATATGGCAGAATATACAGAAAACATTCAAACATCAGTATTCTTCCTCTATACCAATGACAACAATATTAAAAAAAGCAATTAGGGTACTATCCCAATTACAATAGCCTCAAAAATACAAAATATTTTGAAATAATCTTAACTAAGAGTGAGAGGCCTTTGCTGTTGTGGGAAGGTCATATGTCTATCTGTTGCTTTCATTGGTTAATTAATAAAGAAACTGCTTGGCCTGATAGGTCAGAACATAGGTGGGTGAAGTAGACAGAACTGAATGCTGGGAAGAAGGGAAGTGAGAGCAGATGCAATGGAGCCAGCTGCCAGGTCAGACATGCTGAATCTTCCCCGGTAAGCCACCACCCCATGGTGCTACATAGATTATTAGAAATGGGTTAAGCAAGATATGAGAGTTAGCCAAGAAGAGGTTAGATATAATGGGCCAGTCAGTGTTTAAATGAATACAATTTGTGTGTTGTTATTTCTGGGCATAAGCTAGCCAGGCGGCTGGGAGCTGGGTGGCAGGAACTCAGCCTGCAGCTCCTACACTTTGCAAACCATTAAATTCTGTAAAACCTTTAAAGCACCGGATAAAAAAAAATTGAAGAATATACTAAAGATGGGAATACCTCCCATGCTCATAAATGGATGAATTAGAAAACCAGTCAAAAGCAATATATGGATTCAATGCAATCTCAGTCAAATTTCTGTTGCCACTCACCACTTAAATAGCATATAGATAGATAGATGATAGATAGATGATAGATAGATAGATAGATAGATAGATAGATAGATAGATAGATAAAAATAAACCCAAAACCTCAAAATTCAGAAGTTAAAAAAGAAAACAAATTAGAGAGCCAAAACAATTCTGAGGAAAAACAACACTCTTAGAAGTGCCATCATCCATGACTTTTTTTTGTATGATTTCCAGTGTCCAGGCTATTAGCAGATAGGGCATGGGGTTGGGTATAAATCGTTAATGGTCAGTCACACTCTTTTAAAAAAAAATAAGGGAGATATGATATAGAGATGAGTATTAGATGAGTATTTTGCATTGTTATGGATCTTGGTCTATTGATACATATTAAAGGTTGATTTTTATACTGTTTATATGTATTTCTACTCTTGTTTAAAGTATTGTATTTGTGCAGCCCATTTAAAATGCAATGCATAGTTAAGAAATGCAGATTAATAGATAGTCATCTATAATAGTCGAGTTGTAGAAATGTTAGGTTTTCTAAATATATAGAGATATATTTCAGTTAGATAATCTTAAACACTCCAAAGACTCATATAATATGGCATTTAAAATGTTTTAAGAACTTAGACTCTTCTTGACAGTAAGACGTGTGCTTCTGGCAGCACCAATTTCTTCAGGGAGGTTGATGGGCATTGAAGAAACTCACTATGGAATTTACCTTCAATGTAACAAGGCTAGCCATTTGGGCAAGAAACTGTTCATGCTTGTACTGCTTGATGGTATGCTGTGTAAACTGCATATGCAGAACCCACAGAAATGTGATTGCTGGACTTGCCTAAAGAAGGTGAGACAGCCCTTCAGGGTTCCCATTTCATGAAAGAGTCTGCCAGACATTCTGAGGATATAGAAGAAAGTGACTGACAAACTGCCAATATAGGCAGAACAGACCTTCAAATTCCCTGCTTCATGGAAATGTCTGCTGAATACTATGGGCCCGTAGGCTGAAGATGGATGCCCCAATGTAACAGAAGAACTTTGGTTGGCTGTTGAGGCAGCAAGATGTCTCTGTCAATTATAGAGTTTTGAAAGTTTCTTATGAATGCTTATAAACTTTCTGTTTACCTAGGTAATATGTCCTTCTGGAGTCTTTAATAGAGTTAAAGACAAATAGTTATAGTTTTCCTTAGTTATGATTAAAAGATAAAGTAGATATAAATATTGTAATTGTAGTTCTTGCTTGATGACTGTTAGTTATGTGTAACAAACAGTTTTTACTATGTCAAAGCGAAAACCTTCCTTTTTATTTAGAAAGAATCCAAACAGAGATATGTAGAGAAAGTAGGTGTGGTCAAGGAGACACCGTGTAACTGCCAAAAGAGAAAGACGCCAGCTGCAAGCCAGAACTGTACCAGTAGGCCACAGCCTCATGGTGATTCACAGATGAATAGAAATAGGTTAATTTAAGATATAAGAGTTAGCTAGAAACATGCATACGCTATTAGCCAAACAGGGTTATAATTAATATAGTTTCTGTGTGATTATTCACGTCCGGGTGACTGAGAAACAAATGAGCAGTCTCTGCCTATATCCCAGCATTAGAAAAATTTGAGTTCATGAGTTCAAGACCAGCCTAGGATTAAAAATGATAAGCTGTCTAAAAATGTGTATATGTGTGTGTATGAGAGAGAAAGAGAGGGGGGGATAAAGACGTATGAAATAGTGTACTTCTCATCTCATTTCTGATTTCACAAGAAAATATTCTCAGCTCTATACTAGTGATGTTGTAGTTTATAGATGATTATTCCTCTATAGAGCCTACACTTCAAGGCAATTTTATTATTATTAATTAATTTATGGACTTTCATCATAAGTGGTCAGTTACCAAATACCTTAACTTCCATCTTCTGAAATTGTTTTCCTTTTCATTTCCTAATAAAGCAAGTCTTGGCAGCTTTTAAATAAAAACAAACATTTCATTCTTCAACAGACCTAGTTTTGAGATATATTTCTTATAAATGTTGATGAATTTAAGTTTGTTTTAGTAATAAAATAAGCTGATCAATTTCTGATTCAGAGTTTTCATCTTCTCAAGTTTAGTTTATTATTCTTGGTGAATTTTTAATTTTCAATTTCACTATTAAAATTCCATTATTGATAGCTAGATATAGAAAAGCATATATCCCTGAAGGTTTTATTTATTTTGTTTTTCTTTTAAAAGAAAAAAAGGAAGGAGGGAAGGAAAGAAAGAAGGAAGGAAGGAAATTAATTCTTGGGACTGGAAGGCTCAGTGTTTAAGAGCACTGGCTGCTTTCCCAGAAGTCCTGAGTTCAATTTCCAGCACCCACATGACTGCTCACAACTAAGTGTATCTGTAGTCTCGTGGGATCTAATGGCCTCTATTGGTGTGCAAGCAAAACACCCATACTTATAAATAATTAAGATAATTTTTTAAGAAGAAATTATTTTCCAAGTATAGTATGTTAAATTTGAGTTATATGTCCTTAATAGTTATAGAAAATAAATTGTCCTTATTCCTTCCTGTGTCAATGGATGACACTGAACACAGTAAACTTGGGAGTGTGACATTTAGTTACATTGTTGAAAACAGTAGCTTAACATTATTCATAACACATCATTATGATTCTTTGTATCTTCTTTAACCTTGAATACTCGTCCCATACCTGAGAAATATTCCAGTGCATGTGAGCTCCAGGGTGGGTCCAAGTGCTGGAATCTTCCTCTCAGGTTTTCTCTGTATATATAAATTAAGCACTCTGTTCAAGTAACTGCACATCTGTCAAGCAAGAGAGACAAACACAGAGGGACTCATCTCAGTCACTTAGTTTCTTAGGCTCTGACCTTTCTGGGATTCCTGTGCTGTGTTTGCCATCTCCACACCATTTTCTCTGAGAGTCATCCTCAAACATTCTCTGAATGTGTGAAGTGCCCAGAACAAATTTTTGGAATGATCTCAGGCATAGCTAACCACCATGTCTTTTTGATGATATAGTTCTACTATACAATTCACTTTCAAAAGCAGTCAGAGTTCTGAGTCCAAGTTTATGTGCACATGAACTTTAAGTCTTATCACTACAAAACAAGAAAAAAAAATATATCAACTCACACTTTCCAATTTGCTTTTGTGTCTGGGGAAATGTTCCGCAGAAGAAGAAAGTAAGAAAGCTTGATGAACTCAGAGAAGACTGGAAATTGCTGAGAACTGGAAATCCCCCACTTACTCATGGCCACTTTACTGGCCCTACCTGGTACCCATCTCAAACCACACACGCACACACACACCTGTGAGGTGAAAAGAAGTGATACTGATATACAGAATTTGAATTAGTTTAATACAAACAAACTGAAAATCTGGTCCATGAGAAGATTACAGATTTTCCGGTACCAACTTCACCCACTAAAAGAAAAAATAATTATTTTAAAATATGATGAGCAGGTTGTCACCGGAAACTGTCTCAGGTCGGAAGTTTGTGGTTTCTTTGAACATGTACCACTAAGGCAGCTGCCGTGATAAGGACTGTACACGCTGCCTTCCTGCTCTGCTTTGCATCTGCCTCACATGACATCATTTCCCTGCAGAAACCCCCTCCGGATTCTTCATATAAGGTCACACATGAAGGATATCTGCACCGGGTTTTAGAGTCCGAATGACCTCTCCCAAATCTTGCCCAAGCCTCAGTAGCTCTGAGTCTCTTTTTTCTCAATTATGAAGTGCTAATAACAACAGAGATGATCATATACATATGGATATCGCGTCATTTCAATATATTACTCATGTAATGAAACCCATACAATATTTCTAAAGAAATGGAAAGATCAGGGATGGTGGCACATATAATCCTAGCACTATGTGTTGTGACCAGCCTACGCTAAATAAGAAGCTCTAGGTCAGCCAGAGCTACATAATGTGAGAAAGACTGTCTGCAAATTTCCACAAATCAAACAAAAATGGGAAGATGAATAAGACTTCATTGTCACATATGCTATGTTTTATAAAGATATTGAGAAAGAATTAAACCCTTTGGGACTGATTGCTCAGAAAGTTTGTTCTGAATACAAAGGAAGCAACTGAAACCCCAACTCCCCACACTACCCTGACTCTGCCTATTTCATTCCTTTTGTTTAACAAGTCAGTTTTAGTTGTGTTACCAGAAAAACTGTGGCAGTTAACAAGAACCTCTTGGTAGTGCAATGGTAGCTTTTAATAATTACAGCAGGACAGCAGACATGAGTCAGACAAGAGCTGGCCAACCTCTACTCATGGGTCCCCCCCTTGTAAGAACTAAAGACACTTTCCATTTCAAAAATAAGGAAAGGAGAGGAGAGAGTGAGGATGGGGGTAGTAACAGGGGTTGAAAGTGGTTATGACAAAATTTTGCCACAAAGTAGAGGCTTTTGAAGATTGTGAAGAATAAGAGGGCCAGAGGTATCCAGGAGGCCCACCAACAAATCTATTCTTAGTAATTTTTTTATTGTTATTTTTCTTGGTAGTGACTTCATTCTCCCACTCACATGAGTATTGACTTCAATAAAATGCTTTGGATGTCCTTTAAAAGCCAAGTAGGGGCAAATGATTTCATAAAAAGGGCAAGTGTTTGATTAGGGAGAGAGACTTGTTTGCAGAGATGACGTGTGGTATTAAATATAAACAAGAAGATTAGCCACAAAGACCCATCTTGGAATATAAAGAATCAAAGAAAGAACATGCCCTCCATAGGGAATGCAAATTTACCCTCCTTAAGCACAAGGAGAAAGTCAGTACAGTTGACCTGTGGAGAATATGAGGGGAAAATGAGAGATGAGAAGTACCTTCTTAGAAAACAAAATCATTTTAAAATAAAGCTTGCCTGCCAGACTGTCCTGGAATATTCAGATTTTGAGGACATATCCATGTTATAATGTTTAAAGATATTTATCAAATTATATACAATAAGAAGTCTAATTATCATTTGTGACTAATGGCATATGTGAAATGTATATAAACCACGTTGTCCATAACAAATATACATAAATGTATATATAACTGTGTATGTAGAAGATCAGTGCAGTTGATTGTGGTTAAGGAAGCAAGAAACCTAGAGCACTGGAGTGAGAATCTTAGCACGAAGAACTTGCTTAGAGGTGACTGACGAGGTTGCACCAACTTCCTCTGTCTGCCCAAGTTCCTGACACAGAGCAGACATGTTGCATTGCATCAGCAATGATGCTGAGAATTTTCGGTTATCATTTCCTAGTGCCTCTCCTCAAATGAAAAGCCTTCACACACCAGACTCCCCCTGCATTATACAACAACAAAAAAAACCCTAGCATCTATAGAACATTAATTCTCCACTTTACGTTTGTTCTTCATGTAACTCTCAGAAACTGCTGGAAATCAATTTGATTTGCAGGTAACAAAGCCAAAAAATTAGTAGAGTTGTGTGCACTTCCCACATACACACTGTTAACAAAGACTTAAATTTAAGACGTGCATGCATCACTCAGCACCATTTAGTGGGTTCCTTCAGTGTTGTAGGCTCTATTAACGTATGAAAGATACCCGATAAACAGGGAAGATAAGTCCCTGGCCATAAATGCCTTACTCTCTTGAAGTTAGAGACAGGAGCTGATAATGATTTTAAAGGCTTTCATAAGTAGAAGAACTAGAAAGAACTAGAAACAGAAGGTTTTTTACATGGTGGTTAGGGAAAGTCTTGCTGTGGAGGTGATATGTGATATTAAACATAAACAAGAAGACTTAGCCATGAAAAAAAAATTGAGACTATAAAGAACAAAAACAAGAACACTCCCTCCTCAGTGAAAACAAGTTTATCTTCCTTAAGGAACAAAATGAAAGTCAACTCATTTGATCGTGGCAGAGTCTGTGGGAAAGTGAGACTTGAACGAAGATTCTCTTTTTGAAACATTTATTTATTTACTTTGCTTACCTGCCAAGCTATCCAGGAATATTCATATCTCAAGGGTAGTTAGTACCTAGTTAGGGGAATTAGATTTCACCTTTCATGGTGTAATAGCTGATCTTCATTGACAGATTGACTGGATTTGGTTATCTAGGAAACAGACTTCTGGGTGTTTCTGTGAAGGCATTTTTAAAGAGCTTCAAATCAATCAGAAGACTCACCCTATGGGCTAGAGAGATGACTCAGCCATTAAAGTCTAGGTTTACAATAAAAAATATAAGAGAAGACCCACCCTAAATATTGGTGGCTACCTGCCATAGGTTTGGGTCATAGAGTGAAAAAGAAGAAGAAAGCCAAGTAGACTGAGCACCAATCTCTCTCTCTCTCTCTCTCTCTCTCTCTCTCTCTCTCTCTCTCTCTCTCTCTCTTCTCTCTTGATATATATATATATGTGTGTGTGTGTGTGTGTGTGTGTGTGTGTGTGTATGCATCCACAGTGTCACAGTGTTTTGGATCCCCTCATATCAATCATCACTCAAGAAAATAACCCACAGACTTGCTCATGGGTCAACCTGGTTGTAGTATTTGCTCAACTGGGGATTCCTCTTCCCATTTACCTTGTGTTGATATAAAATTTGCCAGGACAGGGTGCATACTAGCAAATGTGAACACTGAAACAGAAAATTTGTGTTAATCAGTTCTTTGAAAGTCCTCTTTTGCATGAGGAAAATAAAGAAGTCTAATGTAATTGAAATATGTGTGTTTGTGTGTATGTATACACACACATGTCATACACAATGATATATGCCAGAGTGTGTATATATTACATACATTAAATACACTGATATCAAAGTGTATATATAATCAGAGTATATTTAATGCATGTATATGCGTGTATGTGTGTATGTGTATGTTGTGATCAGACACCTTATCCTTCTCTTGTTATTCCCTTCCTAACAAGATTGCCTATATATTTTTTCAAACTATGAGCCAAAATTAACCCTTCATTATACTGCTTCAGTCATGTATTTTGACACAGTGAAGTAACTAACACGTGTGAGACTCACCAGAGGGGAAAAGGCAAGTCTTATTGAGGGTTGTTATGACAAGCTCAGCGATCAAAGGCAGCCTGGGGAGGAAAACCTATATTCCATCTTAAAACTTCCAGGTTACAGACCATCGTTGAGGGAAGTCAGAGCAGTGCTTTAAGGCTGGAACTGAAGCAGAGATAGTGGAATAATGTTGTGTATTGGCTTGTTCCCCAGGGCTTGTTCAGCCGGCCTTTTTTACCGGCTGGTAATCCAGGACCACTGCCCTAGGGGTGGCACTGTCCACAGTGTGCTAGATCCTCCTACAATGATCATCAATCAAGAAAATAACTCACAGACTTGTTCATGTCTCAGTCTGGTGTTGATATTCTCTCAATTGAGGTTTCCTCTTCCCAAATGACTCTACCTTGTGTTGATATATAACTAGCCAGGACAGGGTACATACTGGTAAATATAAACACTGAAATATGAAGTCTTTGTTAATCAGTTCTTTGAAAGTCATATTTGCATGAGGAAAAGACAGAGGCTAATGTAATCAGAATGTGAATATGTATGTATATATATATCAGAGCATGTGTACATTGTATACATTATATATACTGCTATATATCAGAGTGTATGTATTATATATATATATATGTGTATGTATACATATATAGATTATATTTTTTATTGCTATGGTAGAACTCACTGACCAAAACCCACTTGGGAAGGGACAACTTTCTTTAGCTTACACTTCCCAATCACAGTTCATCATAAAGAGAAGTCAGAGCACGAACTCAAATCAGAAACCAGAAAGCAGAAACTGAAGCTGAGACCTTGGATGAGTGCTGCTTACTGGCTTACTCCTCATGGCTTGCCTTCTCATATAATCCAGGATCATCTACTCAGGAGTTTTGCCTTCCCATATCAATTATTAATCAAGTAAATGCCCACGGGCTTGCCTATAAGCCAATCTGATGGAGGCATTTTCTTTGAGGTCCCCTCTTTTCAGACTGACAAAAACAAACACAAATAAACAAAAAAGCCTAATGAGAACAAAGAATGAACCACTCCTATCCAGAATATCTAGCAGGTTCATTGGCCTACTGTGGCGCAACTGAGATTAACAATAGTACACAGCACATCAATTCAAAACAGATGAGAGAAAATTGGGACAAACCCACATACTATGAATTTTCCATGGGTCACATAAGTAACATTATTCATTCCAGGGAAAGCATCAACAACATATCAAGGAAATTACTCTACCCATGTTCAACTTGGTGAACCTTTGAGGTATGTGGGTGAGGGTTACTTTGAGGTACATGGGTGAGGGTTTACTTACTTGGCATAGATGGGCTCAAAGGTAGTTTTACCACACTATACAACTCAGGCTTGTGACAATCCTCTTCCCTCTGTCTCTTATGTGTTAGATCCCTAGTTACCACATCTGACAAAGACTCCAATATTTTAAATCAAGAAATAGTCTTTTCTTTTATTATCTGGCTATAATGGTTCTTGAAGATCCACACAGGAGCCTTGTGCTTTAACTTTGCTCTATGTCCTTGATTCAAAAACCTATTGCCATCATAATATCGTGAGGAGGAGCTCACAGCTGTAAATTTCTCTTTCTAGACCTGTAGATACCCGAAGCAGGGGACAGAGAGAAACAGAAGTCTTAAGACTGGGGGGTGCACTGCTTGTTCAGATGGTTTGGAGGATTGAAAATCTAGAGATCTTTAAATCATGAATTGATCATGTAAAATTCTACCAATATCGACCAGATAGATGCTGGTCAAGGAGCTTGTTGCCAAGCCCAAGGACCCAAATTCTATACCTGTGACCCACATATGGTAGGAAAGAACTGGCTCCCAGAAGTTAACCTCTGATTTCAAGACACATGTTTTGACACATTCCTTACTTATTATTACATTCCTGCAATGAATCAATACATGTAATAAAAATATTCAATAAAAAGGTAAAATAAGTACATTGTTGTGGTGTGAAAATGGAACCTGCATCATGCATCTGTCTCTGCATCTGCCTCTGGGTGACAACTGGAGACAGACTCTTTCCTCTCCCAGAATTCTCCTGTTCTCATTGCCCTGCCTCTACTTCCTACCTGGTCACTCTGTCTCTATTTCCCTCCTGGCTACTGGCCAATCAGCATTTTATTAAACAGAAACAGAAAGTAAGACACAGAGCATGCAAGATGTGACTACCTCACCAAAAAAGATACCAAGCCACATGGCTAACACAGACAAGTATTATGGGCTAATATAAGTTTTAAGAGTTAATAAGAAGCCTGAGCTAATAGGCCAATCAGTTTATAATTAATGTAGGTCTCTGTGTAGTTCTTTGGGACTAAACGGCAACATAACCAGGCAGGACAGAAACCCCAGTCAACAAAGGGCTGCTGAAATGACTCAGTGGATAATGAGTCATGTCTGATCCCCTGAAACTACATGATAGGACTCTTGCAAGTTGTCCTCTGACTTCTGCATGTGCACTATTTCTCTGTCTCTGTCTCTCTCTCTCACACACACACAGTCAGATTTGGGGATGGAGAAGTGCCTCATCAATGATGGTTCAGCAGTTCAGAGTGATTGCTGCTCAGTTCTCATTTCCCAGCACTCTATCAGGAAGCTCACACTACCTGTGACATCAGCTCCAGGGAACCTTCTGGCCTCTGTGGGAACCAACTTAAACATACATGACCCACACATACTTATGCATAAATGCAGAATAAAATAGTTTTTTAAAGTTTAACTAAAGGTAAAGAAATGCTTTTTAAAAAAAATACATTTTGTATATTTGTGCTGCATTTTGTACCGTTAACCATGCCAGAGGAGTAGCTAGTTGCAATTGAAGTTCTGGGTGTCTGCCCACTAGAAGGGAATCCTAGATGTGTTTATAAGGTCTCAAAGTTCATCACAGCTGAAACAAAGCTTTAAAAATAACAAAGTTAGATTAATATGTTTTAGTTAAAAAACTTTTAGGTAAAATTTCAATAAAATAAAGTTTTAGAAAGACACATAGTTGAATACATAATTCTTTAAGGTCAGGGAACAAGAACAAAACAGCCCAATTATTACTGGATGACGAACTCTTCTTGCTAGGTTTGGTTGATGACCAAAGGTGATGATTAATTCCTTATACCCATTTCTGCCCTCGATCTCCTGGTATAAAAAATATATTTATATAAGATTGAATGGATATGTACCCTAAGGATTTAAACTAGAGCTGACTGATTCCTTTCCATATATAAAAATTTAGGTTTGTGATTCCCTTAAGATTCCTTATAAAATTGCCTTACATTTCAAGACAAGTAATAAAGTAATTGGCCCTTTTCTTTGTAACTGTAAAATTCAACCTACTAGTAAAACACCTGACAAGAACACCTTGCCTGCCTGCATGGTTAAGCTATAAAAAGTTGCTTAGGAATGAATGTATGTGGGTTTTGGGGATAGTTTATCACCTGTAATACATAAAATGTTTAATCATGTGAGGGAGATGAAAAACATGTTTTTACCTATAGTCATTCACTTGAAAAATAGAAAGCAACTATCATGAACTCTTGTACTGCCTGTGTAGGTACACTCTTTCTGTCGGTGTATACAAGCTGTGAAGAACATGAGAGGAGGAGAGAGACTAAAGAAAGAGAGAGAATAATGTAGAAAATTATCAGGAGAGTTTGTGAGTGCCTTTTTCCCTACTCCCCAGATAGAAAAGTCAAGCCTCGCTGACTCCATGGATTCCTATCAAAGCCCTGTGCTCTTGGAAGCTGGCCCCCAGACAGCGTTAATTTCGCCGTTAAAGAACTTGGTTAAGGACCAGCTTATAATAGAGGTTGGCTGTGATTCTCGCTGCCTTAGGGTTTTTCAATACTGGGGTCTATGAAAACCTCTTCATCCCATTCAACAGGCACGAATTAGAAGAGCACCATTCTCGGAGTTAATCGGTGTGCTCTCTCATTGCATTTAGACCTTTCTGCGTGTCACTTGGTACTGAGTTAATTAATTACCAGAAAGCAAGGTTCTTTCTCTTGCTCACAGAGAAAGAATCACTAAGAAAAATCCTAAAGACTTAAAGGCCCTGCAGAGGTGGGCTTCTGGGAAGACTTACAGAGAGAAGGCTTCTGTTGGAAAAGGAGAGGGATAGAGGAGGTGGACTGCGGCCAATGTAAAGTTTCTTCTCGGCTGTAAGGAGGTCCTTGGATTTTAGGGCACTTTCAGTGAGCTGAACGTCCTACCAAGACGATACGATGGACTTATAAACGCCACCCCATCTTCGGCGCAGGAAAGCTCCTGGGAATAGAGGGGCACAAGGGTCACCATGTACCTCTCTCTGTGTCTCAAGCAGCAAATGCACCCGCTGGCTCATCTCAGCTGTCTGCATGGCAATTTCCAGCCTACCTGAGCATAGCATCTCCAGAAGGCTTTATTCTACAAACCAGGCAGCTTTACTCCAGGAGTGACTGTGATCTTTGGGCACCAAGGTTACTAACCAGAATGGTGTTTTTATCCTTTTGATTCTCACATGAGAGTCACCAAATGGACACTTTCTTTGTTTTGTGCTGTGCTTAATAACTTACCTGGATGAGATCGGTACGATGGGAAGATACAGGAATCAGAACCACATTTCAAATATCTGAGGCCACAGACACCTGAACTAAATAACCTACAGGATGGGGGTGAATACAAAAAGATGTGCTGCAGCGAAGCAAAGGAAGTCTGACAGTGGAGGATGACAAGAAAATGAGCAAGGGACGATGAAATAGATAACTGAAGATAAACAGTTTTAGAACACAGCGAGGAAGTTCCAGACCACAAGCTTTCTGTTTCCTGCACTAAAACAACTCCTGACTAAATGACACTTGAAATAACTAGTCCTTGAGGGGGAAAGAAGTGAATATCGCACTTTTGAAATTCATAATTTCCTCAATAAAACCTGTCCAAGTTAGAGAAAGAGCCACGAGGATACAAATTTTCAAGTCCCAACTCAACGGTCCACCTTCTGGCCACTAGCAATACTTGGTACATAATGGATATTCAATTAATGCCAATAGCCTCATGTACAAGGAAATGCATGAATAGGATGACAAAAAACGTTTGCCCTCTCTTCCAATGTTTTTTCCACATCAGATACAGATACTCTGTGTTTAGATGATGCTACTTACTAAGTTATTTGAGTTTTCTTTAAAAAAAATGGAAAAGATATCTTTAATTCTGAGAAAATCCCATTTATCTTTTTCTCCTGAGGCTACAGTTGTGAGAAAGCGCATTTCAGACAGCAGGGAAAACCCACAGCTCACCACAACAGCACAGGGTGAAGTGTCTGGGCCACTGGAGCATAAATTAAAGAGAACTGGCAGAACTGAACAAGTAGGAGGGAGGAGGAAGGGGTGGAGCCAGATTAATGAGGTATAAAGGCTGAAAAGCCTCAGAGACCAAGACACTGGCAAGACAGCTTCAGCAAGGACTCACTGTAGACCTCTTGAGATACGCCAGGGAAGTCAGGAAATCTTGAGAAGAAAAAAAAGATGAATTCTGAAGACTGCTCCATATCGGAGACCAGCTCTTCACATCTGGAGAGAGGGCAGAAGGGTAAGTCGTGTGATTTCTTACATTCTGATATAATCTTTATATTTGATGTAAGGGATAGAGTGCAGAACGGAGAGATAGAAATCTTTGGAAACTTGGTTAGGGCCTATTTCAGTGTGTAAAAGAGAAACCAGGCGTAGGAAAACACCTCTCTGGCTGTAAGAAGACAGAATACTTGTGTGAGAGGGAGACGTACAAGTTTCAGAAGATCTTTAATTGACTATTCCTTTGAATCGATGTATATCATTTCAACTATTAAATTTAATGGAAAATTATCTGCCTTAGCCTAGTTACTCTGCATCATTTTCCCATAACCATCTGTCCGTAATTCAGGAGCTCTTACCGCTCTTTATGAAGAGCTGCTTTCCACATGAACAGTTACGTTCTTGGTCTTTTCTTGTATGTTTGCCTGCTTTCTGTGTGTCTTGTCTCTTCACATCTCTCACCATGAATCCTTCAGTAGCTGGAAGCACACAGATATCCAGTCTCAGAGAAAACAGACTGACACACCCAAGACATCGACAGTGTCATGTGGTGATGTGTTAGGATGTAGTGTTTCTCTTCTTTCAAATGTCATCTTCAGCCATGACATTGTCATTGGAACTCCATTCTTCCATTTTATCTTATTTCTCTCGTTCAATGGTTTACTTCAATTTCCATAACAACTATCCGTTTTCATCATTTTTATCGAAACATGATCACCCTGCACATTTCTTTCTCTTCTTTCTGTCTATTCTACACGCGTTATGCTTCCTATTGTCAGAATTTCCCCATTCTGTTTGTATCTGAGTGATGAGGAGCCTCAAGCACTTAGCACTTGGGAACTAGAGTAATTTCTAAACAAGAACTATCCAGTTAATCAAAAGACACGCTTTCCCAACACAGCCAAGACAATTGGTGAGGAGGAAATTATTTTCTGAGTGCTTCTTTGTCATGTTGATTTATTCTTTTAAAAAAAGCCTCCATTATCTTTAAAAACTCATCTCTTATTTGAAATCATGAAGTCAAGTATAGATAAATAGTATGCAATATTTTAGAGACCTAAATCACCAATACCTGTGTGTCTCACTTAAAAGGAAAAAAAATAAAACAGACAATAATGAGACTAAAAACAATAGTGGAAGGAACAAAGACCTAATACAGAAAATCCCATCCTGGCCTGGGTCAGCCCCATCCACCCTTGTAAGTTTAACTTATGCTATCATTGCTATAACCTTAGCAACAAAGGAATCAGCAGTCTCCGTTTGGGTGATTGGAAGGTGGAAAATGGGTGGATCTGTTTTCAACCTCTCTGTTAATGCACAGGCCTCAGAAGTGTGCTGTTAGTGGGGATGTTTTGTTGCCTAGGTGACGGGTAGAACTGTGGTTAGTATTGACTCTCAGTGATGGAAATCAAGTGTCACATGGGAGCTTGTCTTCACACTGTATCCACCAGGTGGGTCGATGGGTTGAGCTTGCTGAGATCTAGGTGTTGTTTTGGATATAGATGTGTTTGCTGTGGAGCCAGAGTTATTGATGAATTGAGTCCAAACAGCGTGACTGGCTAGTATATGTTGAGAAGTGAAACTAAACCCATCTCCGAATTTACCACTCAACTGCCAAAGACTACCTCTGAAGATAATTGTGTATGGGTGTGAAAAGGAAGGCAGGAGAAAACAGACCCTGACAGTATCAATAATGGCTTCTCTTAGAAGACCCGAAAATGGATTTTCACTGAAGGGGGTGGGGAGACTCCTAGCAAATGCACAAGTTGATGATACTAGTCATACTGGGCCTCCTCCTTAAGCTTATCTGTAAGGAGATGTTTTAAGAAAAAGAAAAAAAAGAATTCACAAATTTTAAGATACAGTCTACAGAAATACTCTTTCAATTGTAAAACATTTTCTTCATTGAAAAACTATGTTTTTGTAATGAGAAAAAAAAATGAGACAGGTTCTTACCTTGCAGACAAATCAGCTGCAAACTCCTCTACCAGCCTCCTGCATGTTGGGATTACAACAGTGGAAACTGATTATCAATGATCATAATGTCATTCAAGGAGACATTTCACACTGCAGTTTCCGTGAATTTTTTTTTAAAATCATGCTGGCAAATTTGGGAACTTACAAGGGCATTCTTGTGGGGTCACACTGTTTTGAATCTTGAGGGCTCATTCTGCAAATAAACAAAATCTAAAATCTGAAGCCAAAAATTGGCTTCTCCCTTTTTCCAGTCACCTAACGTGCTAGAGCAGACATATTTCTTCCTGTCCAGCTCCTGACATTTCTGTTGTTTGATTGTTTGTTTGCAGTTTTTGTTGTTGTACTAAGAATTTGTTGAAGTTGACTTAATATTTTATATTGATGGAGCAACACATTACTGTTTTTAATATTATATTCCTCAAGAAATAGCAAATGCTCAATCTTAAAACCTAAATTCGTAACCATTTCTCTTCCTTTTCAGATCATGGCACCAGTATACATTTTGAGAAGCATCATGAAGGATCCATTCAAGTTCCTATCCCTTGTGCTGTATTGACTGTCGTCATCATCACTTCCTTAATTATAGCTCTCGTTGCCTTGAGTGGTGAGTCTATACTTCACGAATTCTCTTAAGGCCTGTAGCAGTAAGAATTCACATACAGCAGAAATGAATGGGTCTCAGCCTGATCTAGTTAATCAGGCCTTCTGATTGACTGAGAAACATCTCACATACCAGAAAATGGTTAGTTTTATGATCATCATGAAATACAATCTATGCTCCGTGAATGACGGCTGCAGCAATTTTATAAACACAAAAAGTATCTGATTTATACATCATGTGAAAGAGAGCATGTTTATATCTGAATAGACATTTAAGTATAAAAAAAGTGGACTTTTCATTCATGTTGACAAGAAAAAGAGTATCTAACCTATATGAATCAAAAAGTGGCCAATAATTTTATCTTTTAGTTCACACTAGCAGACTAGAAACTGAATTATTATAACAGCTAGAACTCCCAGAGCCCACTGGGTAATGCTGTACAACCATGCATGCTAAGACACATCTATGTCTTTTAAAAATAAGAAATGTTACAATTTGAAGAAATACCCCAAACCATCCATCTTATTGTATTTTGACTTGAAAATAGCTCATATAGTATCTCATGATCACACTTTTCTTTCCTCCACCTCCTCCCAGACATCCTTGTGTACTTTACCCTATGCTTAAAATGAGTCCTTCATTCTTCTAATTCCTGTGTGGGGTTATTGAGATTCTAAATAAGTTTTGAATCTAGAACTTACAATATATGTCCCCCCTTCCCTTAGCCTAAATGTTATTTTTGAGATTCCCCCACTTTCCTGACACTTTCTAGTATAATGACCAAGAGAACACAGCTCACGTCCCTTCCTGTGATGAGGGACCTTGGGCACCACACAGATGACAGCCGAGGTCTGATTTCTTCTCCCTAACTAAGAGCAGAGCATCTGCTAGACTAAGCTTATCTGTGAAGAGGGTTTGGTGTCTTCTCTTACTAAAACAAATGGTCTTACTGTCCACAGTGGGCCAGTACAATTGCCCAGGCTTGTATCAGAATTTGGCATCATTGGACCACCATGTTGCTTCCTGCCAGGACGAGTGGGTTGCATACCAGAGGAAATGCTACTTTTTCTCCACCGCAACCAGCAGTTGGGCCTTGGCCCAAAACTCTTGTTCTCGAGACGATGCTACACTCGCTGTTATTGATTCCGAAAAGGACATGGTAAGATTCACAACTGATTTCATCAAATGCTGCTGATTTTTGTTTTTATCCTGATGCTAAGTCAGGTTTGTAATGTAACTTCATTGTGCTTTAAGATATTTCTGAAGCGACACACTCGAAGACAGGAACACTGGATTGGGCTGAAAAATGAAGTTAATCAGACATGGAAATGGGCAAATGGCAAAGAATTTAACAGATGGTAAGTCACAAGAGATCTCATCCCTTCTAGGCTGACAGTTTTTTTTTAAATAAAAACCTTTTCTTCTCTCATATTTATTTCATTTTATTTTTACTCTCCTCTTTCTTCTTTTTAAGTTCTTTTCGTGGTGGAGGATCAGTTCTTGATCACACAACTTTGATCACTTCTCTTGTGTGTATTATGCTCCTTGGAATTATTTAGAAGCCCCCTTTATTATTAAAATCCCTCAAAAACTTCTATTAATTTTTCTCGGCAAACACTAGTGTGAGCAACAGTCTTAATGAGTTTGGACATGGTCCAGGAACACTTCTGAAGATGGTCAAAACAGTTGTTGGGAAAGAATTACCTATTTCACTTCCTTTCCAAGTTCAGGGACAAAGGACCATAATTTAGTGCCCAATTATAAGTGTCTATGAATCTACGGAAAGCTCCCCATAATCAACAAAGACACTCTTGTTACCCATCATTAAGTTATATGTAAAGTTTTGAGGGCATTCTACAAATTTTGTGTTGTTCTTTAACATCTGTAATCTCAGAATGAATAAATTCCTCATTCTCTTAACATTTGTATAATAACTGATACAATACAAGTATTAAAATATATATTTCTAAATTAGGCATTGTGGTGTGCACCTTTAGTCTCAGCACTCAGAAGGAAGAGGCAGGTGAATCTCTGTGAGCCCGAAGTCGGCCTTCTCCAATAGTGAGACCCTCTCTTGAAAACAAACAAAAAAAATTGTATCTTTGGTAAAGGGACTTTTAATATGTGTTCCATGGTTATATACCTACAGCTACAAAGAAATACAAGAAAACCACTTATGATCTAAATAAAACAGCAGTACTTGATGGAATTAGCTGTGATTGTTACCATACCCCAAGCCCCCTAAAACTGTGCTTCTTGAAGAATCTATGAAGTAAAAACTGATATTGAACTGCTCACCCACTATAGTCAGAAAAGTAATGCCTTTAGCTCTATCTGCTTTCTCCTTCAAGATCCTCCTCCCCTGTTGTCTGTTGTCTCTAAATATTAAGCCCATGACTACTTGGTTGCAAGACTTGTGTTCTGTGCTTCCTACTCAAGGAACAAAGAGAAAAAGCAGAGGTCACCTCAAAGTTTATTCTCATGTAACTGGCTGGAAATGAGGACTGGAAATAAATATGAGTGTCTTTATGGTTTGACAGGTTCAACCTGACGGGGTCTGAGAGGTGTGTGTCTCTAAACAGCACAGACATTGCTACTGAGGACTGTGAGAAGAACTTACACTGGGTCTGTAGCAAGCCCTCCAGATGACAAGGAAGCCTTTATCTATAGATGACTGTGCCATGGATCCACAGGACGGTTGCGTGACTGGATGCTACTCTATGGTCAAATTTTTCACAAAGACCTCACAGACCAACTTTACATCATCCTGAGACTCTTCCATATAAGACTGTGGGACATTATGGAGAGACTCCAAGATATGTATTGGAGTCTTCCTTGACCATGAGCTAAAAAAGTCACTCACTGATGAATAATTATATCAAAAAAAAATGAGAGGATGACTATGAAGCCTCATAGATGCACTTTATATTTTAAATCTAGAATGAATAAAATGACTAGCTTTAGAGTTACTATTTATTGCTGAGTGGCTGCGACAGCCAGTGCCTTCATGCATTTGCACTATTTGAAAGGATTTGGGTGGTAGTAAAAGCTGAATGTAGATATGGGAAAATTTGGCTGATTAATGATTTTCTTAAACTCTGAAAGTATTCACAAGTAGACCAATGCTTAGGACACCAAGCTTTGCAGTAGTTTCCTCTATTCACTGAACTTTGTCACATTATCTTGTCAATTGTCTTTTCCCAAAGTGTAAGGATGACCTTTTCTTTAGCTTCCTCAATGTAGGCAGCTCACTTTCAATGTTACGTATTTCTTTGTCTTTAAAAGTCTTTTCTGTAGTGAAGAGACAAAAGCACACCATATGAGGAATATTTGTAAAGCATATTTCAAAGTGCTGAAAACAAAGTGCAATATGTGTCATGACAGATCTCTGTTAGGACCTACATCATGCGGATTGACCCTTGAATAATTCCAATCTTGTCGAATAACCTATTTGTGTCTTTCCCAGTCCGTAAGATCACATACAGTACTTTGTTCAACATATTTCCTATGTGCAATAAAGTGTTTATGTATTTGTTTGTATTTTAAATCTCTGTATAATTTTAAGCCATTTCTATGTATGTGAAAATAAAAGAATGGACACAGAGGTTTCCAGAAGTGCTCATTCAAACTACATTCAAAATTATGTTGTGTTATAGCATTGAACTCCTTCCAAAGTGAGATCTGTAAACCCATAGGTTACTGCAGCTCACAGACCTCACCAGAGCTTCTTTATGGAATGGGCAATGGTTAATACAAAGTCTCCAAACTGGTCAGAATGTAGAGAACAGACAGCTGTGAAGTGCTCAGTCACAACTAAATGCTCTCCCCAGAAAGGTTCAGGCAACCTCATGGAATGGGGGCAGAAATATTGTAAGAGCCAGAGGGCAAGGAGGAGTGAGACAAAATAGTGTTTGGGGCTTATGAGAGGACCACTGTACACATAAACTCAGAGCAGCTGTGCTTCCCTGCACAACACCAAACCTACCAACATCCGAACAGGATGGAAGAAGGGAGTCATTTTTCCTAGCTGAGGAGCTATTGACAGTTGATGGCTGCTAGGAGAGGGGCAGTCAGTTTTTACTCACAAGTATGTCCCTAGCAATTGACTATGCTCAGTGAATGATCCTATAGCCATGCATATATGGACAGCACTAATTAGACCCAATGGGATGCAAGAAATAAAGGGAGTTTATGATGTTTGAGGAAGTTGGAAGAGGAGGGGGTGGGTGAGTATGATTGGAATACTCAAAAAGTAACTATAAATTACATCATATTAGAAAGGAGAAATCAATAGAATGCTTTTTAAAAGTTGTCCACATAGCAAAATTCTAGCTTTATAATACCTTTTTTATATATTTTCACACATTCATGCTAAAATGATACATTCATTTTTGTATATACCGGATACTCTGAGTCTTTGGTCCATGTATCCAGTGGTCTAAAACCATCTTTTCCAGTGTTCTGAAATGATCTTTTTAGTATATACATTAAACTATTTATATATGCTAATTTACCATGTGAGTAGTAGATGGCTTTAGAGGGTTATTTCAGCTTGGGAAACCTCTGATCAGTCCCAGAGCTATTTAGTGAATGAATGCTGCAATCTCACCCTTTTTGACATTTGAAAAAGAATGACCTTTTCAGTATGTGGTCACCCCCATGACATACAGAAAGCAAGAAGTGTTTAGAATTCCTAATGAAAAATAAGTTGAAGTCTATTAACCACCGAGAGCCTCAGTTCCACAGCTATGGAATAAAGCAGGTGGTCTCCCCACTTGAATGTTCTATCGTGAATAACTGCAGTCTGATCCTGAGTCATGCTGAAAAACAGTCTTGTGATTTGCATGGTGTGGATGTGTAAGTGGAAAGGTCACTCTTGAGAACCACAGAATGAGAGCCAGCTGACCTAAGTCTCTTTTCTGCCATCCCCTGGCTAGCTAGCTATTTTATAATTAGAGAACGAGCTGAAACCAATCAGAAACTTAGTTGACACAAACAACCTTAAAACAGGACCAAGGTCACAGCAGTCAGTTGATATATTGAATACTAAAAATCTTGCATGTGATACCAGGTGGTGGTGGCACATGCCTTTAATCCCAGCACTCAGGAGGCAGAGGCAGATAAATCTCTGTGAGTTTGAGGCCAGCTTGTTCTACAAGAGATTGTTCCAGGACAGCTAAGACTGTTACACAGAGAAACCCTGTCTCAAAAGAAAAAGTCTTACACATGAAACACTATATCAACAAATTTCAGTATTGTATAAAGTATCATTTATTTTAAGCTTCTGTACTTCTACATAGCATGCTTGCTTGTTTTCTAACAAATTTTTAAAGATTCATTTATCAAACATGTAGTACTAAGGTTAAAATATCCAACAACTGATGTCCACTTACATGTATGTGTTTGTGACTAGTCTTGTTACATCTTGTTATCCTGTGTTCAGTTAATATCACGGGTTTCTGCTCTTTTCTAAAGGGAGACTGAGGAGCAGTTGATGTAGGAGATAGGGAACAGTGTGTGTGTGTGTGTGTGTGTGTGTGTGTCAGGGGAGCTGGGAGGAATGGAGGGAGGAGAGGTTGTGGTCAAGATGTAATGTATGAAAGAAGAATAGATTTAAAAAAATCCAACAAATGCAACATTAAAGTGTGTAGAGTTTTTATCTACTTTGTGAAACAGGCAATAAAATGAACAATTATTGTGTGATTATGGCTGTGACAGCAATGACATAAGATGCCATTGGAACCTCTTTGAAGTACAGAACTATTTTCTATGACAGTCAAATTTTACAAGAAATTTACAAGCTACACTCACTTTAGGTGATTATGGTAACATATGCTGAAGACCTCTATCAGTGTTCTGTGTCTTATTTTGATTTTTCTGGAATAATTTTAGCTTTTTCCTCCTCAAAGGGAAACACACCTCCTGCTTACTCCACATAACTGTAGAATAAATGGTAGACATTAACTGTTCTTTAAGAAAAAAAAGTATCATTGAAATGTTCATATTTAGTAATTCAAACCTTTTAAAATATCGCATCTATGAGGTGCCACCATGGCTGAAATCTCTTGCTGAGCTAGTCTGACCACCTGAGTTCATTTGCAAGAACCCAAGAGGAAGGATAGAACTGACTCCTGAGAATGCCCTCTGATCTCCACAGGTTAAAAAGAGTCTTCTGCAATATCATAATGATGTTTTATAAACTGATCCTCAAATTTCATTATCCTAAGAAGATTTGAAATGCAAATTTGTAACTCAAATTAAAATGAATATGAATCTCTAGGGGGATTTTGTTGAAAATGTAGCCAGAAGAACAGATAGAGGTGGCATGATTTAGCTTAGTTTAATTTTTGGAAGCCATTTATCAAAAAGCCATTGAATGATTGATATCCTTTCTGTGATATGACTACTTTGGAGAGAAAAAGAGAAAATTAAGAAAATAATCTTTGATGCGCAAGGTCAATTTCTAATAAAAATCAGAAACCACACACTTGATCAAAACTAGTGATTCAGTTAAATGAACATGTTCTGAAACATGAAGAAAGGCCACCCAACATTAAAATATGAATATGAGGACTGACAAGATGCTCCATGCATCATGACAAGTGTGTGCTCACACACATATAACATACACAGCATAATAAATGAACAAAACATTTTATAAGATGATAATGAGGAACATCTGTATATATGAAGAATTAGGCCTCCTGGTCAACATTACATGTGCTAAATATCTTTATATTTTTATATGCCAAGGAAGAGACAAAATGCTACAACTTCCCCCTAAATAATAGTTTCCTGTTTCTTTATAACTTCAAATGTCAAATCCTAAAAAAATCTTTAATTTAAGCCAACACAAATAAAGATTCCAAAACTGAATAATTCTGTTATTTAAAGCACAGATGTACTTTCCAGAGGCAAATCACAAATATTAAAAATGAGCTTGCTTTCAGAACACATCTGAGGCTCAGGTGATGTAACACCCATGGTTCATGAGACTGCAGTGCTCTCTAGTGGCCACAGGGAACCACTGCATGTTTATTTTAAGTAGCTTACTAAGTGAAACATGATTTGTTGGCTATGGATGTGGCTCAGCTAGTGAGGGTGACTGTTGCCAAGCCTAATGATCTGAGTTCAATGCCCAGACCCACTTAGTGTAGGAAACACTTTTGTGGAAGCACAATCTGCTCCTTCAGCTAATAGCCTTTAAGATATCAGCCCACTTGGGTGTGGTCTTTTATGGTTTAAAAAGCAGTGGGAGCCGGGCGGTGGTGGCGCACGACTTTAATCCCAGCACTTGGGAGGCAAAGGCAGGCAGATCTCTGTGAGTTCGAGGCCAGCCTGGTCTACAAGAGCTAGTGCCAGGACAGGCTCCAAAGCTACAGAGAAACCCTGTTTCGAAAAACTAAAAAAAAAATAAAAAATAAATAAATAAATAAAAATATAAAAAACAGTGGGAACTGTGTGCCTTCTCTCTTGCTTCTGGCTCCTGTTCCGGCTGCTAGACTCTGTTTCCTGCTTGTTCTCAGAGGACTGTTGTATAGAACAGTAATCTGTAAGTTTTCCCCTTAAATAAATAACCCTTTTATTATCAATAATTCTGAACTGGTGTGGGATTGTTTTATGGCATCATCTGGCACCCAACATTTGGTTTTAGACCCCCCCTGGCTCTGCTGCTCCCTGCCAGCTTGGAGTGTGCATGGTTTGGCATGAACCCTCCCTCAGAAGGCCACAGCCTGTGCGTGGAGCACAGTGCAATATAGAATTGTGCACAGCTGCCCTTTCTTGCTATGAATCAGCCACAGTTTTTTATATTGTCTCTTTACACACCCCAGATTGGCATCAAGTCCCCACACACCCTACTGTTTGCCTCCCACCAGGGTGCACCACAGACGTTTGGGTGAGATGTGGGTTTCCCTAGTATGAACCTGTTGGGACTAATTGAGCCCTGGCCTTCAGCTGCTCTTCCCTGCTAGAACCTTCTAATTGAAGTTACTAGAAGCTGTGCCTAGCTTAGAGGATCAGAGGATGGGATTTTCACCTGTTGGCCATTGACTGCAGTGTATTTAAGCCTACATGGTGTTAATTAAAGGGGGCTTTCTAAACCAGTGTTGGGAGGTCCATGTGTCGGTCTGTCTCTGTGTGTGTCGGTCTGTCTCTGTGCCTGTATTCTCAACCTCCAGCCCCCTTTCCTGAAGCTCGCGAACTGGGTTCTAGCACTTAGAGCACACACAGGGGCCATGGTGCACTGCAATTGGAGGTCCCTCCAAGATATTGGGAACTAGGGAACGCTGAGAGGTCGCCCTCAGAATGTGAGGGTGGATTGGTGTATGTGTTAATCCTGATGTCCTTCACTCGGTTTCAGTTCCAAACCATGCAGGCAGCAAGTGGAAGTCCAACCGAGAAAGAGGGGTAAGTGGATAGGGTTGTCCCCAGCCAGAGGGGACGTATTGAGGAATTAAGATGGCACACCCTCTGAAACAGGAGGTGGGAGGTTGAATTGATGGCCTTCAAAAGATAGAATGTATACAGCTCAAAAAGATAAATGTGTACAGATGTATGACATGTTGATTGTCTTGTCTTTTGTGTTCTGGACTGGAGAAAGACATTTGATTCTAGAAACTGCTAAGAAAGGTATTTTGACTTTAAAATATGGGCCTAAGGATTTGATGTTTTGGCAAAGAGGTTCTGCTTTTGTCTCCACAGAAGATGAGAACCTGAGGATTTATTCGAGATTCTTTTGGTTTGAGTCACCTAGATCTCCAGAAATGTTGCAGTAAATACCCCCAAGAATGTAGCGTCCTCGCTCAGCAGGAGGTAGCCAGACAGATTGACAATGCCCAAATTCCCTAAAAGATTGTTTAAGTGGGTCCCCTTCAGTGGTTCCAGAGCAGCAAGCCTGCTTTCCTGAGTTCCGCTCCACTCCATGCACCAGTTTGGACCCAGAACGAATGAATGCAGCTGGGTCTAGAAGGCAGCTGGAGCAGAGCTTTGCTAGGTGGCTGTGGTGGAAGGCACATTGCCTCAGCCCAGTCGATACCCAGCCTGGCGGATGCCACAGCAGTGCAAGGAGTGTCAGCAAATGCAAGAACAGGTGCTTGAGCTGAGACAAGCTGAAGCACAGACCCCACTGGGCTGCCTGAGAACACAGCAGCGGGGCAAGGAGAAGGCAGTGGTAGTTCCAGGCTCTGCATACCGAAGAGTCTGCGGCAGAGCAAAACTGTGGCCTGAGCAACTGCTGGGGATGACCACTCCAGTGCTGCCTTGTTGGTTCGGGTACCAGCCATCATACCACTGCCAATTAATGCAGCATATGGTAACTAAGCAAGTCCTTCTGAGTGGGTTGGCCAGTAACTTGAACGTACTCCAGCTTTGGTTGCAAATACTACACAAACTATGAAGACTCCTCCATAGACGGGAAACTTCTACAGAAAAGGGCTAGCCTAAGACAAGGTGTAGTAAGAGGAGCGGCGGGGCTGCGTCCCCGGCACCTGGCTGCCCACGTGGCTAGCTTATGCCCCGAAATAATTACACAGAAACTATATTCTTTTAAACACTGCCTGACCCATTAGTTCCAGCCTCTTATTGGCTAGCTCTTACATATCGATCTAACCCATTTCTAATATCCCTGTAACACCACGAGGTGTCTTACCAGAAAAGATCTTAACCTGCGTCTGTGTCCGGTAGGAGACTCATGGCGACTCACTGACTCAGCTTCTTTCTCCCAGCATTCTATTCTGTTTACTCCACCCACCTAAGGATTGGCCTATCAAGGGGCCTAGGCAGTTTCTTTATTAATAAGAAATCACTCCCACATCATTTCCCCTTTTTCTGTTTAAACAAAAAAGAAAGGCTTTAATGTTAACATAGTAAAATTACATATAACAAAACAGTTATCAAGTAAGAATTACAGTTACATTATTTATATCTACTTTATCTTTTATCATAACTAAGGAAAACTATAACTATCTATCCATTTTTTTAACTCCATCAAAGACTTCAGAAGTATATAATACTACCTAAGCAAACAAGAAATCAATACTCTAGAAATGACAGAGACATCTCGCTGCCTGTACAGTCACCCAAAGTTCCTCTGTACCGTTGGGGCATCCATCTTCAGCCTTCAGGCCCATAGTATCCAGCAGACATTTCCATGAAGCAGGAAATTTCAAAGACAGTTCAGTCACTATCTGCTGTGTCCTGCAGAATGTCTCACAGACTCCTTCATGAATCAGGTACCCTGAAAGACCATCTCACCTTTACTCAAGTTCAGCAGTCCTCTCTCTGTGGGTTCTTTGTGTCCAGTTTATACATCAGTCCAGGCAAGAGCAGTTTTTTGTCCAAATGGCTATCAAGCTCCATAAGGATCCTCTTTGTTGCCCATCTTCCTCTTGAAGTAGCTGGTGCTGCCAGGAGCAGGCATGTCTTCTTGTCATGAAAAGCCCTAAGTTATTAAAACATTAAATGCCATATTCTGCAGTCTTTGAAAGATATAAAGAATGCCTATTTAACTGAAATATATCTCTATATATCTAGAAAATCTAACTAACATGACTACAAGCTTGACTATTATTAATGATTATCCAATAGCAACCTATATTTCCTAATTATACATTACATTTTTAAATGAACTACACAATCACAATACCTTAATCAAGATCAGAAATACATATACATATAACAAAATTGACCTTAAAATCCATACCAATACAAATTATTCATAGCTATATCATATCCCCCTTTAAATGTAAGAGAACGGCTATAAACAATATTTGGGAATATAGGTGCAGTTATTTCTCTCCAAACTGCTTCCTGCTGAATAGGGGCATCGTTAATTAGGTCGTTCATGGTTTAACCTGTGTGCTAGTTTCATCTCAGTTGGCAATTGAGCAAAGCAATTTTTTGAGGGTGTTCACAACAACCTTTCAGGAGGGTGTGGTCTATCATACCAAATCGGAATAGATGCAATCCACAGGGTAACATCCTCTGTGAAAACAAAAGAAGACCCTTTCCAAAGCATCATGTCCTTAGACCCAAATTCTGAAGTCATAATACCCTCATGAAATCCATTTTGGTTTAGCTTGGCAGCCCATGTAATGAAATGTCTCTCTGTACTTAGCTCCTTCACAGTCAAAAGTTTTAAAGAAAACTCAATGTACATAATCCAGACTCTCTGTGAATTTTCCATTTTTACGTGGCTTATTTTTACTTTATTTCTCTTAATCTATAACTATCTGTACTCTGTCTCTTTAAAGACTTTACCCTTTTTTATGACATTAACTTTATTTTTTATATTTTTTTCTTCTCTCTCCCAAGCCTATGTACATTCATCCAACAGTGTCTGAATCTGTTTTATTGTGAATCTGTAATTTTTTTACTATCCAGGAGCATTTTTTAAAATGTTAAGCAGTTATTAAAAACTTAAGTTGCACCATGTACAGGTAATACAGTACTGCCTGTATCCTGCCCAGTCTAAAGTTTAGCTGCACTGTTATCACAGTAATTACGGTAGTCCCTGCTTGAGACCAGCTTAGTTCAGCATGGAGGAGCTGAGCCACTCCTGCCTCAGAGCCATTTGGTGCCCCTGAGCCACACACAGTTCTGGGCACACAGAAGTCCACATTGCCATCAAGCAAGCTGTAGCACTTTACTCCAAATGCTCCATACAAAAGCTCTGTCTCCCACAGGAGCCAGACAGAGATCGCAATGGCAGCACAGCCCAGAAAGCCCTCATTTTAAAACAGCCAGTTTTTTCCTGTTGCTGAGTCAGGACAATTTTTTTTTTTTGCAATACACAACCCACAAACAGCAAAAAGCTGTCTTAAATTCTTTCTCTGTCCTTTTTAAGCCCTCTCAGGTTTTACGTGGAGTTCATTAGCATGTTGGGTGCCACTCTGTAGTAAGAGGAGCAGCGGGGCCGCGTCCCCGGCACCCGGCTGCCTGCATGGCTAGCTTATGCCCTGAAATAATTAAATGAAAACTATATTCTTTTAAACAATGCCTGACCCATTAGTTCCAGCCTCTTATTGGCTAGCTCTTACATATCGATCTAACCATTTCTAATATCCCTGTAACACCATGAGGTGTCTTACCAGGGAAGATCTTAACCTGTGTCTGTGTCCAGTAGGAGAATCATGGCGACTCACTGAATCAGCTTCTTTCTCCCAATTCTGTTCTGTTTACTCCACCCACCTAAGGGTTGGCCTATCAAGGGGCCTAGGCAGTTTCTTTATTAATAAGAAATCACTCCCACATCACAAGGAAGGGGCCTCCCAAAGATAGGTAAGTGTTTACTCTTCTGTGATGACCTAAGACAGGAGGATCTTCTGTTTTATAAAAAATTTAGGGCGGAGATGTTGGGACTAATGAGTCCTGGCCTTCAGCGGCTCTTCCCTATCTAGAGCCTTCTAATTGAAGTTACTAAAAGCTGTGCCTAGCCTAGAGGATCAGAGGATGGAATTTTCACCTGTTGGCCATTGACTGTAGGGTATTTAAGCCTCCATGGTACTATTAAAGAGGGGGCTTTTTTGTACCAGTGTTTGAAGGTCTTGTGTTGGTCTGTCTCTGCGTGTGTATTCTCAACCTTCAGCCCCTTGCCCAAAGCTCGTGAACTGGGTTCTAGCGCTTAGAGCACAGACAGGGGCCATGGTGCATGGCATGAGCCAGCTGTTCTGCTTCTTTTTAACGATTTGTTTGCATTTGCATTTGCATTGCTCTAGAGACATCTGCTGAGCACACAGTCTGTGATTTATCTTTCAGCATTTTCCTCTAAAATCAGATTTCAGTTCAACCACAGGTGAATTCATGTGCACCTCTATGCCCCTCTGGCTTAGTTTTGCAGGTAGCAAGCGACACCTGTGGGCAGGTTATGCTTATTGCACCCAATTCAGCTAATTGAACCACAGGTGGGTAAGATTTAATATCCTAAATATAGATCATAATTTGCTAATTTAAAGGGGCAATAAGTCAATCTAACCATCCAAGGTTTCAATAGCCTCTTTACTTACACCATGTGTAAGTTCTTACAAAGACTTATTTGATGCCCTCTTTACATCACTATTTTTGTTTTTGTGGAATAGTCTTTTACTCAATATTTTTTCATAAAAGTATGGTTTGACTATAGGATTAGGAATAAGGCACTTTTATAAGTGGCACAGACTTTTCAGACTGAAACTACACTTCTCAGGAAAGATGTTGGAAATCTGAAGAAGGATACGCCTAACACAACTCAGTCAACTGAGAAACTTTTGGAAATGATACAGACTAATAGTAATTTATTTAAAAGAAGATTCAGTACTCTAGAGAAGTAAACAGCCGATTGGGCACATAAAACTCAATGACAGTGTGTGCTAAAACATTATTTGAGAGAATTTGCACTGTTGAGTGTATTAATCAGACTCTGTCAAAGGGGTATAACAGATTGATTGATAGAGTATCTCTCCAGAAAGGTACTATGCATGCTATAGGGATTATGTCCAAGGATGAGACATTATCTCTACTGGACAGACTTCATACCTTGGAATCCTCAATAAGAGAATTAGAGCAGAACACTGGACAGGAGATCCAGGTATTACAAAAGGCAACGGTAAACAGATTTGAAAAGATTGAGGAACTTATCGAATTTGATGACCAGGAACAAAAGATAAAAAGGCAAAATTTAACCTCGTTGGTACATAAAAATCTCCAGATAGCTTCCCCAGAGTTCTGTCTGCCTTTCCAGTAATAACATCAGAAAAAGTATCTGGCTCCAAGTACCCTAAGGTTGTCAAGGAATATACATGTGAGCCCATACATATGACTGATCTAAAAGAAATTAAACAAGAAATTGTAGCTTAAAGACTACATTCATTCTTTGTTAGGGAAATGGTCAAAACATGGGCTTTCAGTAGCAAAGCCATGCCTCAAGATTGGGCTCAGTCAATCTCAGCAGTCCTTGAAAGTGGATCACAATTGCTTTGGAGGTGCTTTTTTAAAGAGGAAGCAAGAATTTTAGAGCAACAAGAAAAAGCAAAAGGACTTGAGCTTTCCCTAGATCAAATTCTAGGTGAGGAATTTTACTCTGATTCTCAGGATCAAGTTCTTTATTATGACCACACCTTGTTCCTATGTACCACAGCAGCTTTAAAGGCTTAGGCCAGGGTTCAAGAGCTAGTAAAGAGAGAGGAATCATATCTTAGGGTTAAACAGGGTCAGAGAGAACCTTTTAGTGACTTTTTGCAAAGACTAACTAGGGCAATACAAATAGGGGTAACTCACTCAGATGCTAGACATATAATTATTGAATTTTTGGCTTATGAGAATTCCAACATTGAGTGCAAACAGATCCTTAGGCCTTTAAAGATCAGATCAGCACTACTGGATGAATGGGTCTTGAATTACAATGAATGTCGAGAAACTTGACTATGGTACTGAAGTGTGGATAGGAGAAGCAATTTCCAATGGTAAGAGAAGACATGAGAATACAAAAAGTTTTAATTGCGGTAGAATTGGACATCTGAAAAGGGATTGTAAATAATGGATTCCTAGGAATAATGCCTCCTCTGGGAATGGCAGAAATAGAAGGACTCAGCCTCCAGGTATATGTAGGAAATGTGGCAAAGGTCGACATTGCACCAATGAATGGAGGTCAATGACAGATAGCCAAGGCAACTTGATACCATCAGGAAATGCTGTGGGAAGCCTCTTGCAGGCCCTCATGATGAATGTGGTCCAGTCATTCCCAGTTACTGTGGAGAACGTGTCTTGCCAGGAAAATTAAAAAAAAATTCAGTGCTTGCTCTAACATGCAATACTAGTCTGAATGATAGGTTAATGGTGGAGGATGAGTCAAAAACTCCAGTAGGACAGAGGAAATGTATATTTTGGCAGACTTCTATAAATGACCAAAGACCAAAGCTAAGAGTTTGTATAAATGACATTTTTATTAAGGATTAATAGACATGGGTATGGATGTAAGTATCATTACTCCAGAATCTTGGCATCCGAATTGGCCTCTTCAAGAGATAGTTATTAAGTTCCTGGGAATTGGAACCCTATATTGGGTTAAAAAAAAAAAGCACGAGATGGGTTAAATGCAAAGGGCCAAAAGGTTAAATAGGAAGACTAAGGCCATATATAGCCAAGATTGCAGTGAATGTATGGGGTCATGACCTATTACAGCAATTGAATACCCAGATTAAAATTCCTGCAGCCCCAAAAACTTACGTTTCTGAGGAAAATATTAGAAGATATTACAGATGACAGGCACCAGCCATTTGGGCTGTACAAGAACACAAAGTGATTGATAAAACTTCAGAGGTACCAACAGCCCTACCTTTAAAATGGTTAACTGAGCAACCAATATGGGTTAAGCAGTGGCCCCTAGCAGAGGAAAAGTTGTAGGATTTAGAACAGCTGGTACAAGAGCAACTAGATGCTTGACATATAAAAGAATCTACCAGCCCTTGGAATTTTCCCGTATTTGTTGTTAAAAAGAAATCTGGAAAATGGAGAATGGTGACAGATCCAAGGGGTATCACCAAGGTTATTCATCCTATGGGCCCTCTACAATCTGGAATTCCTCTGCCTTCTCTATTACCAAAGAGATGGCCTCTCATAATTATTGATTTAAAGAATTGTTTCTTCACTATACCTTTACAAGAAAAGGATAGAGAAAAGTTTGCCTTGACAGTGCCTACTTATAATAATTCTCAGCCTACTAGAAGACATCAACGGACCATCCTCCCACAGGAAATGATTAATATCCCCACCCTGTGCCAATACCTTTTTAGCCAGACATTGGAAATAATACACAAGCAGTTTCCTAGGTCTATAATCTACCATTATGTGGATGACATTTTGTTATCTGATTCAAATACAGATCTTTAGAAAGGATGTTTGAAGAAGTAAAGAAAGTCTTGACTCAATGGGGATTACAAATTGCTCCTGAAAAGATTCAAAGAGGAGACTCTGTTAATTACCTAGGTTACAGAATAGGCTTACAGGAAATTAGAAGACAATAAGCACAAATTAGGAGAGATACTGAGGACTCTTAATGACTTTCAAAGATTTTGGGAGACATTTCTAGTCTATGAACAGCTGTTAGGATAGCACCTGATCTAATAATTCATTTAAACAAAACCTTAGATGGTGATAAAAACTTGAAAAGTCCCAGAGAATAAACAGCTGAAGTGGAAAAGGAATTGGCAATTGTTGAGTAGAAATTACAGGAGGCAAGTGTGGATAAGGTGAATCCAAATCTTAATTGTATTCTAGTCATATTGCCTTCCAGAATTTCTCCTACAGGACTTTTAATGGAGAGGGATGATATTATCTTAGAATGGATCTTTTTACCACATAAACCAAGTAAAAAATTAAAAACCTATGTGGAAAAAGCCTCTAAATAAATTATAAAAGATAAATTGAGACTTCATCAATTATCAGGTATAGACGCAGCAGAGATTACAGTGCCTTCTACTGCTGATGAAATAAAAAAAAGTTATGGGAAGACAATAAACCCTGGCAAAGGGCTTGTGCTAATTTTTTGGGGAGAAATTAATAGCAATTATCCCAAAAGTGAGGGACTTAAACTTATAAAGAGAACTTCTTGGATTCTTCCCCAAATTGTACGTGATATACCAATAATAGGAGCCTGTACATTTTATACTGATACAAATAAAACAGGGAAGGCAGGATACAAATCTGAAGAATTAAGTAAGGTGGAACAAAGACCTTATAATTCTGTCCAGAAGGCAGAATTATATGCTATTCTTATGGTACTAAGGGATTTTAAAGAACCTCTCAATATAGTTACTGATTCACAATATGCAGGAAGAGTTGTTTAAATATTGAAACTGCTAAATTTATACCAGATGATATGGGCTTGACTTCATTGTTCATCCAAGTGCAAGACATAATCAGGAATAGGCTTTGTCCTATATACATAACACACATCTGATCCCATACAGGTCTGCCAGGTCCTCTAGCACAAGGTAATACAGAAATTGATCAATTATTGATTGGAAGTGTGTTGCAGGCCTCTGAATTTCATTAAAACATCATGTCAATAGCAAAGGTTTAAAGAAAGAGTTTTCTATTACATGGCAACAAGCTAAGGAGACTATAAAGAGATGCCCTACTTGCTCTTTCTATAATCAAATACCATTGCCTGCTGGGAATAACCCTAAGGGTACTCAAAAGAATGAAATCTAGCAGATGGATGTGTTCCACCTTATGGTATTTGGTAAATTAAAATATGTACACCACACCATAGACACATATTCAGGTTTTTAATGGGCAACTGCCTTGAGCTCAGAAAAGGCTGATTCAGTAACCACACATTTATTAAAAGTTATGGCCATCATGGGCATTCCTGCACAAATAAAGACAGACAGTGATCCAACATATGTATCTAAGAAAATTAAACAGTTCTTTTTGCTTATTATAATATAAAGCACATTACAGGTATACAAAATAATCCTACAGGTCAGGCAGTGATAGAAAGGTCAAATCATACTATAAAGGATATGCTGAACAAACAGAATAGAAAATACCCCTAGAAATAGATTGCATATTGCTTTATTAGCTTTGAATTCTCTTAAGGCTAATGAGAAAGGGACAGCAGCAACAGAGAGGCATTGGGTAATGGAAAGAACTTCTTACTTGAATCAACCATGTATATTTTAATGATGTGTTGACCTCACAATGGAAACCAAGGGATGTGCTGCACTGGGGAAGGGGTTTTGCTCTTGTTTCCATAAGAGACCAAAACTATGGATATTATCAAAACTAATAAAGATTTGTTTTCAAAAGGAGAAACCTATTCAAACAAAGAAACGACAGCTCATCCACAATGGGGACATCCGTGCAGGTGTAAGGAAAATCATATAAGGTTGGGGCAGGGTTTTGCTCTTATCTTTGCAGGAAAATTACATGTCATCAAAAATTCAAGAGAGCCTGGATTTTTTAATGCTGACAGAATTAAAAATAACTATCCACTAAGGATCATCTAGAAAACAGAATATGGATTATTTATAAAGGTACTGGTTACACTTACATTTATACACACTCACACACACACACACACACACACACACATACATTCAGCTGGTTTTGGAGTTGGGCAATGGTTCTGTATTTCTTCAAATCCAAGTGTTTTGTTAAAAGGAACATTCAGAGTTTCTGTCTCCTATTGGAAGCCACCTGGTATGGGACAGAAGGAAAACTTTAGGAAAAAATTTACCTTCTCCTTACCTATTTTGTCTATATCATATTCTTCATTGTATGTATGTTTATATGAAAGAAATTACCTTCTCCTTACCTAATTTTCTATATTATATTCTTTATTGTATGTATGTTTATATGAATGATATTTATGTTTTCCATAATGAACAACGGATTTTCCTACAGATCCTTTTCCTGCTGTAATCTTTGAGGTTTCCAGGAAGAAGATGGGGCACCACAGCAACACTCCAACTAGTTGTGATGACATCATGATGTAAACAGCTCTATTATAAGTACCAGCTGCTGAAATGGTGCACCTTCTCATATTCTGGACAGAACTCCAAATGAGAACTTTGAAAAAAAAAAAAACCTATTGACTGCTCCGAAATTGTTTGTAACTATACTAGACAGTAATTTTGTAACTTAATCACCACTTAATTTTTGCAGGATCCCATTAAGAGAACATTACCCCCATGACAGTGGGAAGCAATTCTAGAAGATGATGCTCCCATGCCAAAGAAGTTTGTCCATAGGGTTGGGAACACTGTTTAGGGGTTGTTAATTATTACTTGTACTAGAGAGAGGATTGGGGTGAAAACTATATTTGTTCAAAAAAAAGGAGGATAGTAATAGTGGGTAATAGAGTGAATACTTGTGGGATATTTATGGATAATTTGCATTGATATAGTTTTTTTATATTGATATAAGTTCAAATCATATTTGTTACTTTTGTTTACTATATATATAAATATATATACACAAAGTTATTTTGTCAGATTATACATATGCATGTTTCTACCTTGGTTTAGGACATTTTGTATATTGATACAACTTTTAGGGTATATTTTCATATTGCATTATATGTTACTCCTACTTCTGATCAAGATACAGGTATTAATTATTATAGGTCAATAGTTGTTTATGTTTGTTGTACATACAGTAAGATTAATTTGGTTCTTTAGATAAATATAGATTGTATTCTGTCTAGATAGGTCTTCTTCAGGATCTGTGGAACATGGCATTTAAATAATTTAGGGTTCTGTTGACATGAGACATGATTGCTTCTGACAGCACTAATCTATTCCTGAGAGAATGTTCAGCACCAAAGACACTCCACTTGGAGCTTGTTTTCTTCTTGGCAAAACTGACCTTTGGGCAAGGAACTGACAATGCCTCGACCACTGACAAGCTACATAGTATCCAGAAATGAATAAGCAGGACTGTCAAATCTTGCCAAGACAGGGTAAAACGGTTTTGAAAATTTTCCTGCCTCTGAAAATAGGCTGTCAGTTACACTAGGCCTTAGCCAGAGTTGGTTGCTTCACTGTTGCAAAATGAGACTTTGGGTGATTGCTCAGATAATTGTCTCTATCACATAGTGCTCTCTTTGGAAGCTACTTGATTGTACTTCCTGCCTGCTCAAGTAATATTATCTCTCTTCTCAGGCCTTTGATGGAGTTGAAGACTAGATAGTCATAGTTACTGTACCCTTATGATCTAGCCAAGCCATTTCTTATACAAGGCTTAAAACTCCATAGGATAATGTTTATTAAAACATTTAGTATATGTTCCTTGCTTAATATTGTTTATGCTGGTTGTAATTCTAATTATAGTTGATATCTGTTCCTAGTGTATATAGTTTTGTATTGGGTTTGAAACTCTCTTATTAAACAAAAAGGGAAGGTGCTGTGGGAGTACATTCTGCTCCTTCAGCCAATAGCCTTTAAGATACTAGCCTACTTGGGCGTGGTCTCTTATAGTTTAAAAAGCAGCAGGAATCATGTGCCCACTTTCTTGCTTCCGGCTCCTGTTTTGGCTGCTAGACTCTGTTTCCTTGTTTGCACTCAGACAACTATTGTATAGAACAGAGATCTGTAAGTTTTCCCCTTAAATAAATAACCCTTTTATTATCAATAATTCTGTATTGGTATGGGGTTGTTTTATGGCATCACATTTCCTGGAAATAAAAGCTATTCAGTGGAAGGAGAGAATCAATCCCTGAAAATTGTCTTCTAACAACCACACATGTCCTCCAAGTGCTTACATACTCATATACACAAAATAAAGTTGAAAATTTATTGGAAAGAATGAGTGACTCTGAGTAATAATAATATATGTATGTTTCATAATTGCTAAGGAGGTAAATTTTAATGCTTTCACATCAAGAGGAAAAAATTTGAAGTGATGGTTGTGTTCATTAGCTTTATTTAGTCATTGCACATTGTACAGCATAATACATTATATGTACATCAAACACATATGTGAAAATATCTATCTGCTGTTGATTGTGTTTTGTACTTTTGACTCTTTGCTCTTTTGGAAGGCCCACCAGCTTCCAAATAAATAATACATGGAGTCTTATTCTTACTTAAAATGCCTGGCCTTAGCTTGACTTGTTCTTGCTAGCTTTTCTTAACTTTATTTAATCTTTTAAACATCTATCTTTTATATCTGGGTTTTTACTTTTCTCTGTTTCTATATACTTTTACTTCTTATTCTGTGGCTTACTGTATAGTTCTGTTAAGATCAGATGAGCATCAAGTGTTTTTCCTCTTGGTTTCTTTTAACCTCTCTGTTCTTGCTAGTGCTTCTTTGCTCTGATTTGATAGCAATATTTTCAGATGTGTTTTCCAGTTCACAAATGACTTTGTTTGCTTGTCTACTTGCTAACTCATCTGCATGGGGGTTTGTTTTGTCTGCTGAGTTTAGTTGAGGCAAGTTCTTACTGTGTAGCCCAGCACTGTTTCTAATTATATGATTGCTATTATTATTATATAATTTTTCTAAGCTTGACCTCAAACTTACAATTGTCCTGCCTCAGTCTTTTGAATGTTTGATTAGTGTCCAGTTGTTATAGAATATTTTAAGATGTGTTACACTTGTTTCTGCTGTGGAACATTTGTTTAATGATGCAGAGATGTGTTGCATTCTTTTGTGTTACATTTGTTTTACTCTGTGAAACTGTGTTGCTTTGCCTGTCTAAAATATCTGATGGTCTAATAAAGAGTTGAATGGCCAATAGTGAGGTAGGAGAAAGGATAGGTAGGGCTGGCAGGCAGAGAGAATAAATAGCAAAAGTGAAAAAGAACAAGAACAAGGAGAGGAGAGCACTAGGAACTAGTCAAGCAGCCACACAGCCAGCCACAGAGTAGGAATGAGAGGAAGATATACAGAAGTAAGAGAAAGGTAAAAGTCCAGAGTCAAAGGGTAGACAGGATAATTAGACAGAAAAACTGATTAGAAATAAGTTAAGCTAAGGCCGGGCATTCATAAGAAATAATAAGACTCTGCATTTATTTGGGAGCTGGGTGGTGGGTCCCCAAAGACCAAAGAATAAAGAGTAAAAAAAAAAATCAGATAATTCCCAAAGTCTTATTATGTCCTTTCATCAAATGTACAAGTCACCCAAGCAAATTTCTGCATGTGTGTTTGTAAAAGGGAGAGAAATGACTGTAAATTTTTCCAGTTTAAAAATACCTTTCTTTAATAGACTCAGCTTAACCAGAAGGGTTCATGGTGTAAGATCTGTTGAAGCTTAAAATCTTAGAGGCCTCTGCCGTGTCACAAGATTTTTCCTGGGGTGATGGGGGAGAGTCTTCTGTTTCGTGTTAATTTCATTGGTTAAATAAAGAGACTGCCTTGGCCCTTTAATAGGACACAAAATTAGGTAGGTGGAGTAAACAGAACAGAATGCTGGGAGAAAGAAGCTGAGTCAGTGAATCGCCATGATCCTCCCACTCCAGACAGATGCAGGTTAAGATCTTCCCTGGTAAGCCACCTTGTGGGCTACACGGATTATTAGAAATGGGTTAGATCAATATGTTAGAGCTAGCCAATAAGAGGCTGGAACTAATGGGCCAGGCAGTGTTTAAAAGAATACAGTTTCCGTGTAATTATTTCGGGGCATAAGCTAGCCATGTGGGCGGCTTAGTGCCAGGAATGTAGTCCGCTGCTCCATATTACAACACTGGGGAGACACAACAACACATTTACTTTGCCCAGGCAGGAAATCCACAACAACCCAAAGCACGGATACCATCAAACTCCAACTTGGTGAACCACTGAGTTGTATTGGGATTACTTATGGGAGTATGGGTGAGGGGTTACTTACAGAAATAAGAATGACTCAAAGCCCACCCTGGCATGGGCAACAGCTCACAAAGCTGGGGACACTGCACAGCCTACAGTCAGCTCACTGACTGGAGAGTGCTGATCTGGTCTGAATCTTCTTTGTAGTTTTACTCCTCTGAGATTCGTCTTTGCAGCTCAGCTTGCCTGAGTCTTCTTGCCAGGCCAGCTTTTCTGGGTATCTGTCTTCTTTGTAGGTCAGCTTCCTTCTGTCTCAGGGGAGCTCTCGATTTTTATTGCTTACTGTGTCAGGGAGGGGCTTAGGGAATCTGGAGAGTTTCAGGAACTTCCTGAAGCTAATTCGAATAGTTTCAGTCCTGGAGGTAACTGCTTCACAACAACCTCCTGAGGACTTTACCAAAGCCCAATACAAATAGGAAATTGGAAACACAGAGGGAAAGAACCAGAGTCCTTCCAAATACATTGTTGCGCTAAAGGATCTCCGTTTCCCAAGAAGATGCCAGAACTTCCATAGCTACATAAAATCTGATTATGGCAGAAGATCAACATGGTCTAAAGTAGGGCCTGGTACTTCAAAGGTAACTGCTAGACTAGACACTGAGGGTACAGACACCAGACTGTCCACTAATGAAATTTCTTCTGAGAGGCAGAAATGAGGGGCAGGTACAAGGTGACAAAGAGAGGAAAAGTCCAGAGGGTCACAATTCCTCCTTCTCTGAACTTTTACAATACAACTTAAAATGGTTTTGTGCCTGTGCTGAGCTTCCTGCAGACTTTGAGGAAATTTCTAGGGATTGTGTCTAAATTGCCCTTACTCCTGTGTGTCCTATAATAAAAACAGGTAGTACATACTCTTCCCAGCAGATGGAAGTTTAGGCATTTCTCATATTATTCTTAACAGTTTTCTGAGTCACTGAGAGCAACTACTAGCATCGCTGGACAAGCATCAACTGCTACATTCTTTCTGATACAGCCGAGGAAGGGGGAGGGATGGTATCAAATGAGAAGACATCACACAAGCAGCTTAGGAAACAAAAGGAATTTTAAAGTGTTTTTTGATTTTGTATTTTATTGCCAGGTGTGATGTTGCACTCCATTAATCCCATAACTTGGGAATCAGAGGCAGACAGCTCTCTGTGAATTCAAAGGTAGCCTGCAAGTTCCACGGCACATAGAGATACATAGATAGAATGTGTCTCAAAACAATTCAAACTTTTTTGTTTTCTTTTGATTTGGTTTTTTTTTTTTTGAAAGGGTGGATTTTGTTTTTGCAGTGCTGATGGTGGAACCTGAGACCTCAGACATGCCAGGGAAGCACTTACCTTTGAGCTGTATCCCTGACTCAAATAATTTACTTTTTATTTATTTTTCAAATTCTGATTCCAGCAGAAGCAAACTTGTAGAAAAGTAGAGCATCCAAGCATGGGCCAACTTGTCTTCAGGGCTTAGAAATAATAAGGGAAACGTGAAACAAAAACTAGGAGCAGGATGTGTGTGGGGGTTAAGTGTTCAGGTCCCTGTACCTAGGCAAGCTGTGCTGAAAAAAAAAACTGAAAACTGGGACAAATCTTCCATATACTACTGGGAACAGTAAAGAGGATTTTATCAAAAGGAGTCAGTATGCTAGCTACAAGATTTTGCAGTGAGGCAGAGAGTACATAACAAGAATAGCTGGAGATTTATGATCAAGGAGTGGGTCAGGATCTGTTAACAGAAATTAGATAGAAAGAAACATCAAGGAGAAAAGATATATGGTAAGTTTGATCCTCTAGGGTTATTTTCAAAGGTGACCAGTATCTCAGGTTTTTAGATAGCAAGAGCAGAATTTTTCACTAAGTCGATTTACTGAGATTCTTTTTCAGATGAAATTCTACAAGGACAAAGAAGGAATTCCAAGGTCAGGTTCAGACAGGAAAGATTTAGAGCTCTGACCAAAGTGTTAGCCAAAAGACAGAGACCACCAGTTCTTGTCTTTGAAGAATAAAAAAGGGATCCCAATACTAAAAGCCATAGTAATATAACAAACTTATTGCCTAGTTCTCCCTACCTAGAAATTCATCATATTGCCCTCTTCTAAATATACTTAAAAGCTGTCAAACCGACACCTGGAGAATTAGATTGCTAAAATAAGAAGAGTGGTAGCAGGATCCAGATAATCTTAGCTATGCTCACTCAGGGATGGAGAAAACAGAAAAGTAAATAAATATGCACACACAGAGATAGAGGCACCTCAAAGCCCACATGGCTACACTGAAGACATTCATGAGAAAGGATTAGCCTGTTGCCCTACAGAGCTGAGTGAGAATCATTACTTCAAGTTCTGTGAACCATGACCTCTCCCAACTCTTCTGACACCAAACATGGGAAACGTTTTACACTGATGTCTTCAAATTCAGAACCATCACCTAATGATTTGGTACGATTCTGAGAAAAATATCCCAGACAGCTATGGCTTCTTCTGACCAACAAACTATATCACAGGTTTCCATAGCTCCTTCCTTACATTCTTGAGTTTGCTATGGCAGCTCATTTTTTACTAGGTTGTTTACTACAAAGGGTAGCAAAAGAATACAACTGAAGAGGTAAGGAGGTCTGTAAAGATTCCAAACGCGGGGAATTCCATCTCCATGGGAGATGAGAACCTCAGCTCCTGCCTTGTGTTGCATTCACCATTTAGAAGCTCTCTCAATCTAGTATAAAGGGTTTAACTTGTTCTGATGTTGGAGACTGAACTCAGAAAGAATCTCACATTTGCCAGGCAAGGACTCTAACCACTGAACTACATCCGCACTGCACTTAAAAGTTTTTCTTGAATTAAAGGTCTATTACATGTCCATAGATGATTAAATTGTTGGCCCTTGGTAATGGGTACAATCTCCAACTCTTCTTCCCTTCCTAGAGTTTAGGGGATGAGCCTGAAAGTTCAAGTGTTACAATTATACTGTTGGTTCCTTTGGACAGCAGCATCCATCCTAGAGTCTGTGGGGCCAATAAATTCACATTCAGGCTCAGGGCTGGCTTATATGAGATTGACAGAAACAGGAAAAGATGTTTTTCTCTCACTATTTAGGAAATTCCAATGACTTTCAATGTTCTCATGCCAGGAACAGAGACAAAATACTCTTTTTTTTTTAATTTTTAAAAGCCGCTTCTTTCAATACTTAGCTGATTAAATGATTAAAAAGTTCCAAGAGCTTTAGATGAGCCACTGAGGATATGAGGATGGAGATGAAACAAACCTACTTTTTAGCATTTCACAACATCCTGGATAGCTTTTACACATGAATCTCCCACAACACAATGGTCATAATACAGAAATGTAGGATGGGTATGAATTTAATGATCTATCTAATATCATGGTGGCCAGGAACCAGAGACAGGGAGAGAATGGGGATCACAACATTCCCTTTAAAGGGCACCTCTGATGTGGGATTCCTTTCTGTATGCTGTATTCATAAATGAATAAAGAAACTGTCTTGGGTCTGAGCAGGGAGGAAATAGAGGTAGGAGGGGAAAACTAAACTGAATGATGGGAGAAAAAAGAGGAGTTAGTGAAAAGCCTTGGAGCCACAGCAAGAGACAGACATGCTGAAACTTTGCCCGTAAGCCAATACACACGTTAATGCAGATGGGTTAAAAATAAGATATAAGAGTTAGCCAATAAGAAGCTAGAGCTAATGGGCCAAGCAGTGATTTAATTAATACAGTTTCTATGTGATTATTTCAGGGCTAAGCAGCTGGGAACTAACTAGCAGCCCTATTACAATGCACTTCTCCCCAGTGGTCTACTTCCCTTCTATTAGCCTCCATCTCCTAAAGCAGCGGTTCTCAATCTTCCTAATGCTGTGATCCTTTAATATGGTTCCTCACATTATTTTGATCTCAATCATGAGATTATTTTGTTGCTATGTCATAAGTGCAAGTTTGCTAGTGTTATGAATCACAATGTAAATACTACCTGATATTTGATCCCCTCAAAGGGGGGTCCAGACACGTGGGTTGAGAACCACTGTCCTAAAAAATTCCTTGCCGCCCCTGAATCACCAACGGATGATTGGACTTTGGTCTTACCTTCTTCTGGTTGTTACATGGAGAACTTGTTTAGCCTGAAGTGATATTAGCTATTTTGTGGAAAATGCCAAGTGTGGGTACCAAGCTGTTCAGACTTGTTATAAAGAAAGAATGTCACCTGGAGAGATGGTTAAGCAGTTAAGAGTGTTTGTTGTTTTCGCAGAGAACCTGGGTTTGGCTACCAACACGTACATGATAGTGCACAGCCATCTATAACTCCAGTTCCAAGGGATCTGACCTTCTTTTTGGCCTCCAAGGTCACCAGGTTTAGATGTGGTACACAATATACATATAAAAAAAATCTCATACAAACAAAATAAAATAAATCATTTTTTAAATTTTAAATAAAGATATTTTTCGTGTGCTTTGTCTATATCATTGAGATGGTTGATCTTTTATCATTTTATTTTTCATTCTGTTAATGTGTTGTATCATTGATTAGATCCAATTTGTCAAGCCTAATTTATATCTCAGGCATAAATTTTACCTCATTATGATGCCTAGTCATTTTAACAGGTTATTGAATTTGTCTTACTGGTGTTCAATAGAGGGTTTATATACCTATGTTTATCAATTTTAATAGTGGGGTTGTGAGGCAGAGGATCCATAGAGCTTGCTGGCAAAGCAATTGAGGCAAATGGGTAAGCCTCAGCTTCAGTGACAGAGCCTCAGAAAACAAGTTGTCTTTTGTTGTAAAAATGCAAGCCAGATTGGCCTGATTACTGTAATCTGAGTGCTAGGGAAGTGGAAACAAGAGGATTGCTGCAAGATGAAGGCCAACCTGAGCTCCATAGTGAGTTCCAGATCAATCTGGGCTAGAGTTAGATCCTGTTTCAAAGAGTAAGAAATAAAGAAGTTTACAATGATGCAGCTCTTTCATGGAGCATTGTGGGTTTCAGTAGCTGCAAGTCCCCTCACAACTACTACTTTCTTGGCCACCAGAGACCTTAGAACCACCTCCTGTTGTCACAGCATGAACTTTCCACTGTGGCCAGCTTTGGGGCTAGTGGTCAAGTTCAGCTGAAATCTCAGCTTCGACCTGACATCAAGAAATGACCCAGCACTTTCACAACATTCACCTTCACTATTGTAGATAACAATTGTCAAAGAATGTCATTTATCGTTTAATTATTTTGAAGCATGATTAGTAAAATCTCAGAGAGAGAAACTGGGGTTCAATCTGAAGATATGGAAAACGAAGCAGTCAGCCACTTGCTCTTACCTCTACCTCATTCTGAAACGGTGGTCCTGCCTCCAGGAATCTCAGAATGAGACTGTGTCTGAGAGCTGTCTCCTTCCATTTATAATCCTCTCCAGTTCTGAGATTAAAGGTGTGCACCACCGGATTTAAAGGCACGGACCTCCTGGTTTCTATGACAACTAGTGTGGTTACTGGGATTAAAAGTGCATGTCATTGTGGCTACTAGGATTAAAGGTTAATGTCATTGCTGGCTGGTCTGTAAGGTCAGCCAGTGTGGCTGTTTTACTTTCCCAATCCCCAGGCAAGCTTTATTTATTAAAATACACTACATTATTTTTCATTTTCTATGTGCCCAATGAGCCACATTCTCAGAAATCAGGTCAACCAACATTTCTACCTAGGAATCAGCATTTCCTCACACTCTATTCTCTTTCCAAGCTACATTTTCATGAACCAGAACCATTTTATAGGCCCCAAAATCACTGATGAAGCATTTCATTCAAAACACTTTTGAATGGATTTTTTTTTCTCACACGAGTAACAACCAATTCTTCCATTATAAACACCAACTGGATAGCTAATGATCCAATTACATTTTTACAATAATCAATGAATACTATTGTCAAACTTCACATTACAAAGATCTTAAAGTTCATGCCCCAAAATTTGTGCCCACTTCAGTTGCCAACTCCAAGTTACTTCTATCTCAGTTTAGAATGCCCCCATCAGACTGGCCTGTGGGAAAGCCTGCGATGCATTTTCCTGACTGATGCTTGATATGGGGAGGGGGGGTCCTACAGTACCACCACTGGACTGACAGTCCTGAGTGTTATTAGAAGGCAAGCTGAGCAAGCTATGAAAAGCAAACCAGTAAGCATCATTCTCCCATGACCTCAGGCCCCCAGGTTTCTGTCCTGTTTCTGCTCCTTCCCTAATTTCCCTCAGTGACTGTTGCCCAAAAGTGGAAGATAAAATAAACTCTTTCCTCCCCCAAGTAACTTTTCATCATGCTGTTTTATCACAGCAATAGAAACCTTAATTAAGATACATATTTCTGGCTAACTGATGGGGTTTCTATATTTCCCTTCACCACATCGTTGTGGTGGAACAACAAGCAGGCCTGGCCCTTCATGTTACAGACCATGAGAGGAGGAAGGATGGTAGAGAGCAAGAGAGGAAGAAAAGAGAGAGAAGGAGAGAGATGGGGGGGGGGGAGAGAGAGAGAGAGAGAGAGAGAGAGAGAGAGAGAGAGAGAGAGAGAGAGAGAGAGAGAGGAGAGGAGAGGAGAGGAGAGGAGAGGAGAGGAGAGGGCAAAGGGGCCAAAAGCAAGCCTGCCAGGAGCCAAGAGGGCACATGGTCAAAATGGCTCAATCATATAAGAATCAGAAGCTGGGGGAAGGTAAGGGAAGCCCAGCCCCTGGCTTGGAGAGGTTTAGCTTAGGGGGTGGGGTAAGAAGTGCTGGGAGGAGCCATGAGGAGTACTGTCCAGGGTTTCTTTGAGACCTGAAAATGGTGATGTTTCCATGTACAAAAAGTGATGTTTTAAGTCAGAAAAAGGATGAATTCATCTTGATTGGTAGCTAATAATTCTTGTGTTAAAGGGTAATGGATATTTTTCTCTGACACTTGCAATTAACGTTTATTAATTCTGTGGCCTTTTCTCTCTGTATTTTGTTCCAGGCTTAAGATCATTGGGAACAGTCAATATGCCTATCTACACAAAAATGGCATCAGCAGCTCCAGCAGTCATCTGTTTTAAAAGTGGGTTTGTAGCAAACGAAATGCCAATGCCCAAAGAAATTAAAATCTCGTAGATCTAAAACATTCTATATCAAATGTAGCTTTAATTCTCTCTGAAAAAGATTACATTATTATGAGCATGCATGAAATGTATGCTTAGACTTTTTTATTCTTGTCTCCTTTCAGATTTGATTTCTAAACCTGGTTTTTATAAATCTGTCCAGTTCTTGACACGTAAGATGGCTCTGTCGTACCCTATTTAAAAGCGGCTTGGCTTGGGGATAGCTCAGTGGTAGAGTATATACTTGCTTAGTATGTGTAAGGTCCTGAATCCTACTTCAGGGTTAGACATATACACATTCCACATCTCTTTGGAGAATGAATTTTCATATTTAATAATTAAATATTAATGGAAATTTTATATTTTAATTTATTCAATGTGTATATTAATTCTTTGAATTGATTTGAATTTAAATTGTATTGAAGCTAATCTCACATATAATTACTTCTCAGGAGCTCTAACTCTTCTGGATTTGGAGGGGTTTCTCCTTCCTTTTATGAGCAATACTGGCAGTTAGCTATCTTTTATTTTTTATACTTGCATTATTTTATTAATGCAACCCAAGTATGTAGTGTAATTGAAACAGAGAAACTTTACAGAAAACAATTTTTTTTTGCACTGAAGTTGCCTTCCAGCTTGTGAGTAAATAGTCTGAATTAGTACCTCCTTCTCTCTACCTGTTACTGCCCAGGGTCTGTCGCCCAATGGGCCCTGTGAGTGGTAAGGCTCTGGCAAAGACCTTTAAGGGTGTAGTTGGAACTTGGCTGTTCAAACTTCTCCAGTGTCTGAGGGTCAGTGTCAAATGTCAGCCTCTTCAGAAGATTGCAGTTTCATGTTCACTGAGGTTAACACTGTTCCTCTACAACACACAAGCCTTTCTTAATGTTATTGTGAAGCTGGTGGCACACATCCTCTGGGTGCTATGTGTATGCTCTTTAGCTTGAATTTAAATTGTGATGGGACACATTGCAGAATGAGGCAAGAGCTACCTTCACCTTCTATGGCAGACCTCGTCTCAGCCTCGGTCTACTCTCTTCACCCTCATTCTTACTTTCTGTTTCTCTCTGTGCTTCCAACATCCTAGCTGCTACAAATGTTCTTTCGATTATTTCAGTCTCAAAATGAATAGAGAAAAATGCTGTTCACTGTTAAGTATGTTTCAAGTAGGTAAGAGACTAAAAAATATAGTGTCTTTTCTAGCCATAACCCACTGACGTACATGCAATAAAACTCAGGATTCTGTGTCTTGGATCTTTATGCAATCCAATTATATTGCATTATTGCTCCACCATTCTCCTGTGTCAAGAATAAACTAATAGCTATAAATGGTTGTGACGGAATCTTACAACCAAATTTGTAATTACTTCAGAAAAGTAGAGACTAAGTAAGTGTGCAACTTTGTTATTTGATACCAAATACTACAAGATGCACAAAAACAAATGTATTAGGCATGAGAAGAGGTTAGTGGCAGAACAGAATGAAAGAGCCAATGAAATTATCACTGGAAAAATATTTTCAGATGGATAAAGAAAGAAAGGAACTTTTAGGCAGACATGGTAGCTCAGGTCTATAATTCAACACTAGGCAGGTGAAGGCAGGAGGATCTCAGGTTCACAGTCAGTTGGTGCTATATAAAAACAACAGGTGGAGAGGAAGAACAAGAAAAATAGGACAAATACATTTCTCCACAAAAATATCTTACCAGAAGTGTGACAGCAGAGTGAAAGAAGTGTGTGAGGTTTTGCACAATTTAAAAGTTATGCTAGTCTTGAAACCTTGGAACGATGGAGAAAAGTAAGCAGGAAGGGAGCAGATCTTAGATATGAATGCAATAAAAAAGGATGGGAGAGAAAAGTATGTATCTCAGTTTACCAAATGAATACCAGCATTGTTAGCTGACACAGAAAGGAGGGTTATTGAGACAAGCTGAGTTTCAGAGGGTTGTGGATATATCTGATAGAAATTCAACCAAAAGCAAAAGGTGCAGCCATGGAATTAAGGAATCATTTCAGAATGGACACATGAGACAGACAACATGAGAGTTTCAGGGGTGTGAAAGAGCAAACCTATGGGATGAAAGGACAGAGATCGGGCAGGGACAATGAGCAAGCAGCCATCACAATCATTTCCTCACTGGGGGAAAAAAAGAAAGAAAGAAAACCTTTCTTCTTACACATGAACTTACTCCCTTGTTTTCTTTTATTCTTTGTTCCTGTATATAGTTTTTAGCAGGGGTTGGGTGGGTTAGGAGTGCTTCTTTGGGTCTTGTCTTTTCCAAGCTAAATTTGTGCATATATTTGCATGAGTAAACAATACTATGACTTCAGATGGAAGAGTGCATCCCCACACATCTATGGAAGTAATAACTAACATTGCTGCACAGTTTAGGAGATTTTGCTAACACATTGTTGGATCTGTGATAACCCTCATGTTGAGTAATGTCTGAACACAGTAAGAAAATATGTAAATGGCTCTTTACCTACTTCGGGTTATAGCTTCTCATTTATAAGAGCATTTTTAAACCATAGGATGTACAGAGGGATTTGTGATATGATCTCTCCATCTTCAAAACTTATATACCAAATCTGTACATATCAGATAATGATTTTGAAGTAATATACCACAAATGTATCTGTAGAAAGGACACTGTCTTCAATGATGTTGGGACAAAAATGAATTAAATTTATTGCATGTCAAACTTAAGTAAAAACAGTGGATTAAAAAGTAAAACTGTGAAACCTCTGGAAGAGAACAGAAAAGCCTCTATCACTTTGGTCTACAATGGGCAGCTACTATTTTAACTTTTGCTCTTGTTTTGGTGTTGCTTTACTTCTTATTTTCTTTCTTGTTTGTTCAGTCATCACCTTAATCATCACACTCCAGTTTCTTCAGCCTTTGAGTGTGGAACTGCAACAATCACACTCCAAGGAACTTGCAGAGTTTCCTTCTCAGAATAGGTCTCCATTACTGGCCCCTCTTGCTCAGGAGAATCTAGATTTTGAACTGGCTCTCCCATCTCTCTTTCCTGTAGGTGGTTTGTGTTGGAAAATCTAACCCCTAATCATGTGAGCCAATCTCATGGATTCTCACTTAGAATTATATGTTTTCTTGTTCCTTCTTCTCATAATAGCCTTGAATAATACAAGTAGAGAAAAATAGGACAGTATACAATACAAATATCATTCATTGACTAGGAAGAGGAGGAGGATGAAAGGAAGAAGGGAGAGGAAAAGGAGGAGGAGGAAATCTCAAATTTACAATAATATGAACAAATCTGGAGCTCACTGCATTAAGTGAAATAAGACAGGCACTGGAAAAAATACATAACCATTCTTACAAGTGATGAATAAAATACTAATTTAACAAAACAGGAAGTAGAATGGTGGGTTCCAAGGTCTAGAAGGATACATTTGAAAATATCAAATGATGCAAAATTTCTTTTAAATAAGAGTAATATCTTCGAGAAAACTAGTGTTTAACATGGTGACTATAATAAATAAATCATATATTGCAGCTTTGAATCTCACTAAGAAAGTAGGATTTTAGATTGATTAATTAAATTCATTGTCCATAGGGTTGAAGAATATTTTTTGCTCTTGCATCAGATAGCACACAATCACCTGTTATTTCACCTCCAGTGACTCTAGCACCCTTTTCTGGTGCACTCCTCATATGTATGTTTACACACACACACACACACACACACACACACAAAATTAAGATTTTTTATTTTGAAAAAATTCAGTTTCTTAGAACCTCCTCATCAGAAGTTTACCAATATTTCACACACAACACAAAATTTTGAATTTTATACAGAATGTAGTTTAAGAATAACCCTTAACAAGACATTTAAAGAAATGTAGTCAAACTGTTTTATGTATTTATTTATTTTAACATTTATTTACTTCAGTGTTTTAATGTTTACATCAAAATCAGTGTTTGTGACTTAAATATTAATTTTCTGTTATTCTCTTCTCTTCTTGCAACTTTTTTCTATCATCTTTTCTCACATTTATCAAATATTCACCTTAATAAATAGTTTTTCACACTCGTGTGGCTTTATGGATTGTTTTGCATTTAATTGTGTGTGTGGACGCGGTGTATTTGTACCATATGTGTGCAGGAAAGCACAGAGTGGAAGTGCGAAAGCTCACCCCTAAGCCCCACGGATGCTTGGGGTGTGGTTCTTATGAGATAGCAAGTCATGTGTTTTCACCTCAAAAAACAAGGATGATTGTCACAACTGTATCAGACGTTGGGATCACATGTAGGTTGGAGATGCATAAACAGGAAGTATATCAGGATATATGTTTACTCCTGATTGGATGAAGGCTGGAAATACCATAGCGTTGTGGGTGTTTACTTTTATGAGCTCCTGACTGACCTAAATCCAGGACCATGTCTCTGAGAATTCCAGGTATGTACATGAACAGAGTCCATTTTCCTGGCAAGTACTAGAGCTCTCTTTAATTGGATAATTGTGGAACCGGTTTTTCTCCTCGCAATTCTCAGGTTTAACATTTGGAATTCCCTAGTGAAATCATATCATTCATCCACATTCTGAAGCTGGTCAAAGCTCCCAGACAGGCAATCCAGGAGGCCTTCGCCTTGGAATTCAAGGATCCAGGACTTACCTTTCAAAAAGAAACTACCAAGCATGTTTTTCTTATTCACGGCTGCCCCCTTCTGGTGAGTCATAAAAATCGTCTAGCTTTTTCGTTGTCATTTGGTTTCTGGTTCTGTGGGATCACAATGTGGGGACCTGGGCGTGATGAGAGGCAAATATTTCTCTGTCCAGAGAAAAGTGAGACATCGCGTGGCCCTTTGGTTATTTCTGGTTAACTGGGAGTTCGGCCAGGGTCACCAGTTCCTTTCCTGACCTACTTTGAGATCCTAGCAATGCCTTGAAGACTGGGCACTGAGAATAAACTTGGAGGGACCAGCACCTAGTATCCACTGGCTGGGTTTCAATACCTATTCTGTACAACAGAGTTGAGGAGCCATAAAGACATTTCACAACACTGGGGGGGCAAGTGAAGGTTTTGGAGAGACCCAGCATAGGATGTCAGGTCTTCCAGGAGACAAGGAGATCTCAGAATTGTCAGTGTCGGGATTGTGTGGGAATGCTACTGAGGAAAAATGGAGGTCTTTTATTTGTTAAGAAAATCTCTTTGGTCAAACTGGTGAATCTCTAAATGATTACAATTGTTGATGTCGTTGTCTTGTGTTTCCTGCTGTCATTTTTTGCTCTGAGCCTTGTCTTGTGTTTTACCTGTCTTCATGTGTTCTCAAAGAAGGGAACGTTTTGTCTATAAGGTGTGTGTTTGTGTGCGTGTCTTTACTTTCTGATATGTCTGTAAGTTTTGTATTGCAACCACGGAGCTGAGGAAGAAATGGGTCATGCTTGGTTGAATGTATGAATTATTTGTGTCTTTTGTTTCTGACTGGTCTCCTTTACGTATGAGTTTCCATGAATTCCATGGATTCTTTGATGACTGGGGCTCAGAATTTAACTCTGAGCTTTCTGGTCACTGGATTTAGTTCAGTGGGGATTCAAATGACTTTTGGATATGGATAATAGTAAAGTTGTTTTATGAGGTTCTTACTTTATTGAAAATCTGTAGGTAAAGTTTTTCTGTCTTACAAACCAGCCCCCAAATGACCACACAGAGAGACTTATTAATTATAAATCCTGGACTAATAGCTTAGGTTTATTACTAATTAGCTCTTACAACTTAAATTAACCCATATTCCTCTGCATCTGGCTGGTGGCTGCTTGTGACTCTACTTTTCTTCTTCCCAGTGTCTTCTCAGTCTGGATCTCCCTCCTAACTTCTTCCTTGCTAGCTATTGGCCACTTGACTCTTCATTTAACCAATGAGAGTAATACATGTTCATTGTGTACAAAAGGATTATTTCACAGCAAAAATCCGGCTCTGGAATTGGGTTATGGTTCTTCCCTTTTCAGACCAGGTGTGCTTTAAAGGTCTCTATGTCTAGGGTCAGAGGATCCACCTGATGCTGTGACAGGGAGAAGAGAGCAAAGCAGAATAACTTAAAAAGATTATTGGTTCTACCTAATTGTCTAAGATATTTACTAAGATATAAACCTTATCTATTGTAAGTTTACTGAGAATGCTTAAAAATCTTTAATATGTAAAACAAAAAACTTAATTCAGTTACATGGGGTTGATAGTTTTTTAAAAAAGTCTATGCTTAGGTAATCTTAAAGGAACCATGTGTCATGGTGTCATTTGGGGACATAAGCTACATGTGATTTCACCACCATCTTTAGGCAGCCACATGTCTGGCAAACTTCTTTGCTAGGGTTGGAGAAGATGAATGTCATGCGATTTCATCACCATCTTGATTAAAAATGATCACATGATGTGGGTCAACCAAGGTGGCAACATATTTTGGATTAGGATGGTTTTTTTGTATGATAATTCCTGTCTTGAAAACAAGGTTTGTGAAAGGTAGGATTTAAAAATAATGCTTGTTTAATAAGGCATCAAACTTTATAACGTAAGAGCCACCCAGGTGGTATTGGTTTAAGATATGAAGGAATCATGGAGAGCACCTGAGACTTGGCACTGTGTGGCAGGGCTAGAATTCCTAAAAAGAACCTAGTTTTAATGGGGACCCCAGATACATGTGCCATGTTATAGCCACCAGAAACCCCAGATCTGATGAAAAGAAGCCATTTGGGTTTTTGAAGACAGGCTATGTATGTTATTGATGGTCGGGCCACAGAGGTGACCTGAGCCCCTGAGAAAGCAGAGAGGATTATGAATAAAACCTAGATATTGAGCATTCTTGTTTGCACTGCTGGAACTTGATTTTGCAGATTATAGTTGTGCCCTGCATCTTCCCTCTTGAAGTAAAAAAAAATGTACTTTTCTTTATTAAATTGCAGGAGCACACAGTTGAGAGATTTTAAACTTCTTTAAGAGGAAAGTTTTGAAGTTTTACAATTTAATCTTTAAAAAACCAGATGTTTTCTAAGGAAATTTAAAAAAATATTTAAATTTGTAAGGCTATGGAATTCTAAGTTTATAAAATGTTTTATGTTATGTCTTTATTCATATGTAATCTTAAAAGATAAACAAATAAAAGGTTGAATAATTAAGGCAACAGCTGTGAACACCAAATATGAAACACAAGAAATTGGCATGTTCTTATCTTATCATGCAGCTTGACATGACCTAAACAGTCTGCAAAAGTGTCCCTCATGGCCTAAAGCATATTCAGGCTAGTAGAGACAGCTGCTTTGGACTTCCCTGCATATTTCTGCATAATTTCTCTTTCATATTTATAATAAACCTATTTTTTAAAGTGCCCATGGAGCAGTGTCATTCAATATTCAGTGGTTTACTGTGCCCCCACTTACAGCTTGTTTCTTTATTTGTAAGTCAGAATTGCTGAAACCAGACAAATGTGTGCATAGCCAATCAAAACTGACTAAGGAAAAAGTATAATATGCTGCAAACGGTTTCTTTATTTGCCATTTACATGTCAAATGCCTGGTCTCTCCTCACAATGATGAGCAGTACTGAAGATACTGGGATTGGTAGCTTCAGAAATACCATAATTAAACAAGTAAGATACAAAATGTTTAGTGTATGACAATAAAGTTGCTACAGGAAACTTAAAAATACGTATCAAATCCACACAATTTATTCTGGAGTGGAAACTGGTCAAAGCAGTATCTTCTGCCAAATGGTGTGTGATAGCCTGAACAATAAAGATAAATGTGGCCTGAGTGTGTGGCTCAGTAATAGAACGTTTGCCTAAAGTGCACACGTCACTGAGTTCATTTCTCAGAATTAAAAGAATAAAAACAGTTAAACAGACAAATAGGAAGAATGTTAAATTAAGACAAATGTGATCAGGTTAAGGGTCAGAGATTCTGTAAGGAGTTAAAAGTGAATAAAGCTTAGTGCGACTCCATCATAATAAATACATGCTTGGAAGTAGGGATCAAGGAGGTGATGCCATGAAATCAAGGGCCTGGAAAAACAGACCCTAAGCATTAAACAGCAGGTAGCATAGTCTGATGTGAGGTTTAGAGAAGCTGTACTGAGAGTGGATATCACAGTATGTCTCAGAATCATCCAGTACTGGGAGAGAATGTCATGGTATGTCTCAGCACCATCCCAATATTGAGGGTGGATTGTCACAGTATGTCTCAGAGCCACCCCAATACTGAGAGTGGATTTGGTAAACCAAATATAATTGAACAAAAAGGCTCTCCTCGAAACCCAGAACAATAAACTGGGCACAAATATAATAAAGGCAAATCAAAAGTAATCCAATTTGTAAGACTCAAGTGAAGCTTAGAAGACTGAAGGAGAGAGGAGGGCAAAGTCATAGCGCATTTCAGTGTCTCAGTGAACTAATACAGGGGAGCTTCTGAAATGTACTGGACTTTAGTAACAGGGAAGACCCAAAGCCCCTGAGATACCCATACAGAGATGTCTAATTGACAGTCATTTAATAAGGTCCAGTTTGGAAATGAGAGTATGGAGATAATAAATTGATGACATTATGAATGGAATGAGTTCAATCATCGGTTGTGTGCATTAGCAGACCTAGGCAAAACTCTGCAGAATCTCCATGTTTGAGAGAGCAGGGAAGAAAACCCACACAGGAAAGGATACAGTGGCAGATAGAAATGTGCCATAGACACCAGGCTAGGATTTCAAAATGGAAGGGGTGGTTAATATTAAGCAGAGTTCCTGAGAGCTCCAAAGATCTAGAGATCCTTCATTGTACTTACCTGGAAGTCAGCCGCTGGTGGCATGATGAAAATATTTTACTGAAACAGGTAAAGCAGAAATCAGATTTTAAGGAAACTTGAAATAAGAGGTAGAAAGTGGAAATCACATGCCTTGGTATTTTTACAGGAAGTTTTTCTTAAAAGAGGTGGGAGAGCCTGAACAGAAAGCAGAAGGGTTACAGGAATGGTTTCTTATAGCCCCTTTAGGTTTGGCCACAATAGAAAGGGAGTGAGAAAGGAGATAGAAGGAAAAAAAAAAGAAGTAGTCTCCTAGGAAAAATTTAAAAGGCTGAAATTCAAATTACAGACTAGGAGATTTGATTTAATCAGAAAAAAGAGAGACAACTTCATTCACAGTAAGCACAGGAAGAATAAGAAGCAGCCAGTTGGGCATACAAAGTGGTAAAATTTCATGTTGCAAATTAGCTTGATATGGGAAATAACCAGGCTAGCTTAAAGATAACAATTATATTTTTAATGGTTATAATTGTTCACGCCACAAGAATGGGGAGTCGAACTTCCTCTGTGTCAGGTGGGAATCACGCAGAGAGAGCTCACACCTGGTCCATCTCAGTTTTCTTCCTGGGTTCCAGGTAGCCACTCCTTAACTAGGCGTGATTGGTTAACAGAGCTTCCCCATCATCTCCCCCTTTTGTCTAAACAAGACGGATCCAAACCCAATACAACTATATACAATAGGAACAGATACCAAATATAACATTTCAAACAATATAAACAGTATTAAGCAAAGAATACATAACAAAAGTTTTACTAAGCATTTTATTTCAAGGAGTCTAAATATTGCGTTTGAAATTAAGCTTGGTTAAATCATGAGGAAAATAACTATAACTATCTAATCTTTAACCCCATTGAAGATCTGAGGAGGGAAATAATAATACTTGAGTAAGCAGGAAGTGCAATGGAGCAACTTCCAAAATGTGTAACAAATGACAGAGACAACTGGCTACCTGGGCAATCGCCCAAAGTCTCTTTTGCAATGTTGAAGCAACCAATTAAGGCCTAACATAACTGACATACCATTTTTAAAAGTAACTATCTTACCCTGTCTTGGCAAAATTTGACTGTCCTGTTTTATCCATTTACGGATACTATGTATCTTTGTTAGTGGTTGAGGTATGGGCATTTCTTTGCCCAAAGGCCAGTTCTGCCAAGAAGACAAGCACCTGGTCCATCCCAGTTTTTTTTTTTTTTCTGGGTTCCAGGTAGCCACGCATTAACTAGGTGTGATTGGTTAACCGATCTTCCCCATTAACTAGGCGTGATTGGTTAACAGAGGTTCCCCATTAATTTCAGAAATCATCTATTGGTCCCCTTTATTACTAAAGTAAAATGAGATCGTTTGCAGGATATGAGCGGGTTGGAGAAAGGATTTCTCTAAAGTAAGCACTGTCCAGAATGTTGATGAGATACTGTGTCAGGGGCAGAGGTGACCACAGGGATCAGCTGAGACTGATTGCATATTCACATTTGAAGACATATATTTACACGTTATTAGAATCACCATACACTCAAGAGATAGAGATAGTAGGGTATGGGTGTAGCGGTGTGCCATCCAGCCAGGTCTATGTTTTCTGTGTGTCTGGAACATTCAATCCAATCCAAAAGTAAACTCCATCATGTATTTTACTCTGGATGGAATCCTGAGAAAAGAGACGCAAAGGGAATCATCTGGATGCCAACTTCGAAGAGACGCTTCTTACTTCTTATGGCCAAACCTAAAAGGATTCTGATGCTCATATTTTCAGCCAGGAAAGTTGTAAAAAGTCTTGTCAATATTTAGGAAAAGAAACCACATGTGGGGTTTTCCAACTGTGTGACTCTCATGTACATTGTGTTTGATGAAATTAAGGATGTTACAAATAGCAGTCTTTCAATGAAAGGGCACAGAGGAGACCAAAGGAAGAATGAGACTGCCTAAAGGTAACAGAGATTCAGTCTTTGTATCAGTGAAGAGACAGGTGAATCAAAACTAAACATCTCTTCTAACTAAAACACTACCGAGATTCTAGACATACTGCCAGGAACTGGCAACATTTTACATTTAATTTACTTGAGTCTAACATTTTGAGACAAGGTTTTACTGTATAGTCTAGACTAGCCTCAAACTCACCTATCTCAATTTTTTTTACCCCAGTCTCCCGAATTCTGGGATTGTTGGTGAGCACTCCTACAGCTGGCTAGATTGGGAATGTTTTGATGGGTCCTTTGAACTCTTCTTTTCCTCCATGCAGGATCTCAGTATTGATAGTAAATTATCCTAATAAGCTGACTGGGCCACTTATCTGTAGAGTAACATAGTCAACTTATGCCCCTGGGGAAACTGTGTAATATCCCCTGTGTCTATAGGGAACATTCTGTCTCACAAATTTTATCTTAGAGCGAATTAAGATGATAGTGTAAAATGCATTGCATAGTGTGTAGCACATGATTGGCATTCAACAAATGACAGTAATTAACAGTGAAATAGTCATGCTATCATAAAATGCACCCACACATGGTCTACCGAGGACTAAGTTCCATGAGATTGACTCTTACCAATTCCGCCTTGTCTTGGATCACTAAGAGTTGTGATTTATTTACTGCATGGGATATTTTACTATCAGTCCATGACTATAAGTTCATGTAAAATTTGTAACATTGCCCTTGTTTCTGCAACCAGTCATCGGGGCATGACTTTCCTGGAAGGAAAAAAAAAAACAATATGGGAAGAAATAGGAATGAGAAAAAAAGTTTTAAGACCAGAAACAACTGTTGCATTGTTTTTAACTTTAAAAGGAAAAACCAATGGGTCTGCAGAAATGTCTCAGTTGTAAGAGCACTTGTTGCTTTTCCAGAGAACCCCAATGCAATATGCATTACTCATGTGGCAGCTGTAACTCCAGTTCCAGGGGATCTGATGCATTTTTCTGGCCTCTGTAGACATTGTACACACATGGTGCACATACAGGCATAAGACTCATACACATAAAATAATAATGAAGTTTTCTGGTTTTGGTTTTTTTTTAAATAACAAACTTGCCTCATTTTTAGTGAACAAAAATCTCTTCTTACTTTCCATTAGAGATCAGTCCTTAGAAGAGGCAAATGCTAACACATCACAGTTATATTTATTGAGTAACTACTACATATGAAGTCTTTTCCCAAATTCTGAAAGCATATGAATGTATGAAATATTTTCCTTACAAAATCTTAGACAGGTATAAAGTTATTAACTTCATATTCTTGATTGTGTAAATAAAGACAGTAAAGTTAAACTTAATAAAATAAGAGAAACTGAAGTTTAGATAGCTGACTTGGGTCATACAACTGGTGGGTGGAGTAAAAAATTAAAGCAACAGCAGCAATATCTGAGCAGACTGCGGAAGAGATCAGCAGGACAAGGGAACATTCTCCACAACTCATGCTCTCTGTCTTAAACTCAGGCGTTCTAAAACAGTGGCCAGAGGATACAGTGTGTCTTCTACTACTATCAAGATCTGACAAATTCACCTAAAGAAATCTTCACTTACTTTTTTTTTTTTTTGAGTGTGTGTGTGTGTGTACTTGAATGCATGCATACTCCACAGCCTAAATAGGAGGACTTGGTTCTTTCTTTCACCACGTGGAACCCAGGGACAGAACTCAGACAGTCAGGCTAGGTGACTGGTGCCTTGCCTGCTGAGCCATGTGACTAGCCAAGAACAACAAATTTTAAAAGTAGAATTAGTAAGAAAAAATATTGTTAATCTCTTTACAATAGGAAATCAGTCTTTGAGGTTTTGAAGCAATGATCGAAGGGTGTTAGAAGGAGATGCATGGACTCCGGATGAAAAGTGCGGTGTTGTATGATATTTTGTGTTCTGACAAATAAAGCTTGCTTGGAGTCACAGGCTGGAGCTAGCCACTAGTTAACCATAGAGGTTTGGAGGACTGTAGACAGAGAGAGAGGAAGTGATAAGGCAGGACAGAGAGAGGATCTCAGCCCTTTCGGAGGGAGGAATGGAAGAGATAGGAAGGAACTGGTGGCTTCTCTGATTATTCGGGCTTTGTTCTGATATTATTTTTTCATGTCAGTATACAACTTTATTTAGGACATCATAGCGGGAAAGTTTCCAGCTAAATGCACAGACAAGCGAGGTATTACTAGGTTAATGCAGAAGCCAATGAGTTACATGGGTCTGAGTGTGGGTTAGACCAGGACAGAATCCTAGGCTGATGCTGCTTCTCCATAGTGGGGCATGCTTTCAATATTTGAATTGTCTCAGTAATGTCAGGGGAGCAAATAAAAAAAAAAAAAAAAAACTGGAACCAGATTCTATTACATCTTGATGGGTGCCGCTTTGCACACAAACACAAATCCAGGGCATTCTAGCGGCACTGCCACAGGCAAAGATAGCCTGCTTCTTCCTCACTGCTTTCTTATTTTCAATGGTGCCTGAACTCCCATCCTTGAACCATGAATGATGAAAGTCACAGGTACACAGTGAAAGTGTCTCAGACGGCAATGGCCATGGCTTAGGAGCAACAAGAATCTCTGGTTCGCTATCCAAAGAATAGTTAGATGAACGCTTCAGTGCTGAAGAAGAAGTTATTTTCAAAATTTTCTTTCAATACAGAAACTATCTTCTTAATGGACTGCAAAAACATTGCAAAATAATTTAGCCTCAGTGGCCACTAAATTTATCTCCTTGGAAAGAAAACGAGTATTAAAACGGGGATGTCCCCAGCTAGGTCCTTGGGCAGTAGAGTAGAGGGTGCCTGAACTGGCTGGCCTTGCCCCACTATCACACCGATGATTATCTCGAATATCACCATAGAATCTTCATCCAGCGACGGATGGAGATAGAGACAGAGACCCTCATCAGAACAACGGACTGAGCCCCACAAGGTCCAGTTGAAGAGCAAAGAAGGAGGGAGAAGAAGAGCAAAGAAGTCTGTCTGGACGCGAGGGATTGATCCACCCACTGAGACAGTGTGCCTGTTCTAATGGGAGCTCACCAAATCCAGCTGGACTGGGACTGAATGAGCGTGCGATGAAACCGGACCTCTGAATGTGGCTGACAATGGGGGCTGACTGCGAAGCCATTGATAAAGACAGTGGGACTTGTTTCTACTGCTTGTAATGGCTTTTTGGGACCCTAGTCTATTTGGATGCAAAGCTTCTTTGGCCTGAATGTAGGGGGGGAGGGCCTTGGACTTCCCACAGGGCAGGGTTCCCTGCCCTCTCTTAAGGAAGGAGGGGAAGGGAGGAGGGTGAGGAGGGGAGCAGGAGGGGAATGGGAGGAGGGGAGGAAGTGTAAATTTTTGAAGGGAAAAATAAAATAAAAAACCAAAAAAAGATTATTAAACCTAAAAATAGAAATAAAAAATAAAACAATATTCAGAAATTGTATATATGTTTTAACTGAAATAAGTATTTATGTTTTAATCTAAGTCACTGATATATAAAATTGGACTTTACTTAAATTTTAGTTACTTTTATTTTCTAAGAGTGAATATTTTTAAATGTTCATAAATATTTTCAAAAACTTGATACATATAAAAGAGGATTAATGTAAAAACAGAATCTACCAAAAAATTTGAAAATAAACTCTATGCAAAAACTGGCTTTTGAGATCACAATTTTTTTCCTAAAAAAATGTAGAAATGTATATGTTTGTCTTGTTTTTGTTTTTAAGGCAAGATCTCCTTGAGTCCTTCAGGCTGGCATAGGACATTTGGTGATCCTCCTGCCTCAGTCTCTTGAGTGCTGAACAAATCTGTAACTGTCATAAAGGGCTTTTGGGGGCCAGCAACATGCCTCAGTGGGTAAAAGTGTCTGTCACCAAGCCTTCCAATCTGAAAGAAGAAAACAAAGCAAAACAAACAAACAATTCCCACAGGCTGTCTTTGGATCTTTACAAGTACATCTTCGCACGTGTATCCACACACACGCACACATACTTGCATAAACACATACATGAACACACACACACACACACACACACACACGAGGAACCTCTTCTTAGCTTCAGTGTGAATTCTAACAACTTTTTCTTTTGTAATTTTGTCTTTTGCCAGCTTAATTTGCTTGGCTTCCAAAACAGAAGCTGAAAGGATAGAGATAAATATTCCCCTTCTTAAAATGCAGTGACACTGATCCCTTACCTGTGGAGGTTTCTCAGGAGAACTATCCATACAGCCACAATGTCTGGTTTCATTATTACCAAGTATCCCCTCCTTATGCTTCTCACTTAAGGACTATACACTCAGATGACTTACTGAGAAGTAAAGAAAAAAAAAATACAATGCTAATTATATTTCTACACATATAAGCCTGCATCCCTTTATTTTAATAAAATTTCTATTGAATACACAAATTGCTTCTCAGTCCGATCAATAATATCTCTACGTTTTAATTTTGCAAACGACATGTGAATTTAGAGATGAGGTTTCTTCCTGCCAAGACTCATATAGAGACACAAAATATTATCTAACTCAAATTAATATAGATAAAAACTTTTCCCTACCCATATTTAAGATTAAGAAAGTGAAATTCTCCTTATATTTATTAAAATGTCCTAATGTGATGGATTGGAATTATATGTAAGCTTAAGTTAGTCATAGGATCATTACACCACTCAGTATCTTCATGGTAAGCACTTCACAAACTTTTAGGGTTCTCTTGAGACCTAAACATATTATAAATCGGATATTTATTACAATTCCTGACAAGTGGTATCTGCAAATGAAAGCAATAACAAATGCAATTGTATATTTTTATTTGTGTGCTGTTGACTTTAGCAATAGACCTTGAATTTGATTTGGACCTAACTTTTCAACTAGCTGGTAAGTTTTGTTGCAAGTTTCAAAACATCCAATTTTGGGCTGGAGAGATGGCTCAGCGGTTAAGAGCATTGCCTGCTCTTCCAAAGGTCCTGAGTTCAATTCCCAGCAACCACATGGTGGCTCACAACCATCTGTAATGAGGTCTGGCGCCTTCTTCTGGCCTACAAGCATACATACAGACAGAATATTGTAGACATAATAAATAAATATATAAAAAAAACATCCAATTTTGTAATATACTTAAAGGATAAAGCCGACTTCCATAAAACTTAAGTTCTTTCACTAAAATCTACAACTTCATCTCCTAGAAGACTTACAACCAAATTCACATACTTGCCATATAGTTAAAATTAAGGCAGGATAGATATAAGACATAAGAATAGGATATCATTAGTGGTCACAGTGGGATCATTTCATGTCAACAGAAGTAAAATCATGATTAAAAAAAACCAGTACAGAGTGAAATGCAAAGTGATGCTATTACTTTGGAGAGAGTCAGGGAAACAACTCAGAAAATACCCTGGTCTCCACATCTGGGTAGGTAGCTTTGAGGGCACTCACTGTGGGTGACTAGTCCTATCACTGTGGCCACCAAGAAAACCAGTGCCATGCTGGCCAGTCTCAGAGCTGTCCGATGTCATCTTGGACACTCGGAGTAATCTGTAATGATGCAATATTTTTCTATAGCATTAAAACATTTAAAATATACAAATATACTTGTAAATGTGTCCCAACAATAGGAAATCCTGAGAGTATATACTGTCTTAAGACAAGAAAGGAACCTATAATCTGTTAAATGGTGAGGCAGGTGTGTATGGCAACTCTTATCTGTAAATCCCACATCTAGGAGGTTCAGACAGGAACATTACCCATTGTCATGTGTTCATGACTAGCCTAGGATAACAGAGTGAGACTGTCTCAAGCAAACAAGCAACAACAAAGAAGTCCCCACCCAAGATAACCTGAGATGAATATAGACTTCATTATCTTGAAAAATTGGACTTATTGCACCTAAGAGATCAACATTCTTTGTTTACCTTTATTAAATAATCTTCTTGTGTTGGCAATTCCATTCTAAAATCACACATCACAAAGTAACATTGTTTATCTTTCATTAGCACAATGACAGACTTACTCAGATAATATCATAAGGAAAAATTGAGTCCCAGGAAGGAACACACAATAATGCAAAAATAATTCAGTGAACGTAAAACAAAACAAAAACAATTGTCTGAAGATGTTCATGAGCAAAACTAATTTTAATCATCGTCTCAAAACAAAATACCTTTATATTGATTTATTAAACAAAACTCACTCAGGTGTTAATCATTATAATTGTACATTTTACTTTAGTAAATATAAAACTCCCTTAATCTTCACCTCAGGAAAAATCTAACTTATTATACTCACCCTAAGTATATTTATGAATATATTTTATGTGCCAAGAATTAGGCTGCTACACAGTTACAGGAATAGATAAGTACACACTCTAGTAGGTAGGTAAATAGATGTAAATAGACCATTACAAAATAGCTAACAACATTCTTAAGACTAACCTAGTTTAACTTCTAATTGTTAACATTGAATGTAGAACTAAAGTTCCCCACTAACTTTCTAGACATCTAACCAGTTGTCAAGAATAAGATTCTAGATTCCTACCTTTGTATGTCCAATTGTGTTGGCAGTGATAGGAACGCTTTGTAGGCTTATTTACAGTTGCTCCTTCACCGTGCCACATTTCTCCAACCATCCTATAAATAGAATAATTCATTTTTGAAGGAAACAGAGACATCATCTAGCCAAAAACATGCACCTAAAGTTGTAGCGATGAAACACAGCCTATCACTGTAAAATCACAAAGGATATGGTTGGAGAAGTAAAGGGGAATTCATGCTTTAAACCACAAATTTTCTTTTATCATAAATTTTAGAGTTGCAGAACATTGTTAAAAGCTCTCGTGTAGCCAATACTCAGTTTTTCTATTATTATCTTATTTTCTTTCCTTGTGTAAAAAATAGAAAGGAAAAGCAGACATGCCATTTTTATGATATATTTGGCAGAAATAATGACTCAATTGGGGTAATTATCCTAATTAATCTCTTGTTTGGATTTCACCTGTTCCCTGCATTTGAAGACTGCCCCCCCCCCACACACACACACAGTGTGTTTATTCCTCGTTTCTCTTTGGGATGTTCTTGGATCCTTTCTCATTTGACTATTTTTGAAAGTTTTGGAAAATTCTGATAGCGTATTTCATAGAACGTTCCCAATTTTATTTATTTATTTATTTTTGGAAACTAAATACATTTTAACAGAAAACAAAATACAAAATAACTCTTTTCAGAAAACAGAAATATTTAATCCTGTCCACACCATCAGAACTTCCTCTGTCCTTAGAGCATGGTTTGACGCTTCTGAGTGTGCGCTCATGATTTGCTCCGGTTCACTGCACTGGTGCTGCAGTGAGGGCGGAAGCAGATCAGAGGGAGAAAGACACCAGAAAGCCACACCCCAGAATAAGCAGTCATCATATCCCGTGACTTACTCAAAATTACTCTTTATCATAATTTTGTTCATGGTGCTAGGGATGGAACCTTGGACAACCGACTCAAGGGCCGAGGCCCACCCTCTGCCCACCACAGCATCTCTCCAGGGGAGAGGAGGACTGACAGGAGTGCAGGCAATAAAGAATCTTTCTTTCCCACCATATTCAGCTAAGCACATTATACGGTGCCCCTTTTCCTGATTCACTGGGCTACCAAAGTATGAATTCCCTGAACCTCAAAATTCTAAGTATCACAGCCAGTGCCAGGAGTCAAACCTGCAGATACAATTAGAGACACCTCTGCCAATGCTAGGTTTCCTCTTCTCAATAATAATAATTATTATTAATTATAGTAATAATAAAAATTCCTAGTTCCATCAGTATGGAAAAGAAAGACTGCTAGATCATCCCTTCTTTTCCTAGTTCCTGTCCCTGTTTTCCTCGAGAAGCCACAGGAGACACTGTTTACAGCTGCTACAGGGGAGTTCTGCAACTGTTCCAGTGACCCCACTGGGGAGAGACAGATGCTAAAGCAAGGTGCCTGCACACAGCCAGGAGGCCTCAAGCCTGAGCATCCAGCTCTCAGCTGGAGTCTTGTGCACCAGGGCTGTGTTGGTTAAGTGTATGGTAGGTGAGGGTTCTTTTGAAATCACTGATTCAGTTTCAGCAAGTCCTGGACTGTGACCAGTCCCAGCCCCACCCAGTCTGCTGCCTGAATAAAAACTTAATTTTCTTGATTCTCTTGTGTGATTCTAGTCACCAGGAGGATGTTGCAGGCCATGAACTGTACACTCAGGACGTTGCTCATCTGTCCAGTGTACATGCCCACAAGCTCACCCGAAGAGCCATCAGCAGGTGTGTTGCAGGACGTGCTTCTGATGTCCCAGACACGCACAGAGTTGTCCATGGAGGCAGAGGCAACCAGACCACTGTCTGGGATAAAGGCCAGACTGGTGATACTGTCTGTGTGGTCTCTCAGTTCTTTAAAAAGTGTCCCAGAGGCCAAGTCCCACAACTTTAACCGCTGGCCCTCACCAGCGGACGCTAAGTACTTACCGTTGGGAGAGAAGGAAAGGGCGAGCACGGGACCTCAGTGCCCTGTGAAGAGCCGCACTGAGTTGCCCTGCTGGGCACTCCACAGCCGGACAGTTTTGTCAGTGGAACCTGTAGCCAAGTAGTTTGAGTTGGGGTGGAATTTGACACAGTCCACGTCAGCCAGGTGTCCTGTGTATATCCTCAGCGGGTATGTCCGATCAAAGGACCAGAGCCTGGCGGTACGGTCATGGGACTCACTGGCAAAATACAGGCTGTAGGGGCTGATGTCCATGTCCCACACAGGGTAGGCATGTCCCTGATAGAGCACAGTGTTGGTGAAGCTCCCCGGGTCCCAGTACCTGATGGACATATCTTCAGAACAAGAGAGCGGCCCCGGGTTGTCTGCGAGGAACCGTGTGCTGTTTACTGAGCCACAGTTTCCACCCAGGATCTTCATCTCTGTGCCTGTATTGTCTTCCTCATTCTCCTCCTCCTCCTCCAAAGTGTCACAGGCTAAACGGATACGAGATGTGTCCACAAGGTGGGGCTCTCTGATTTCAGCTTTTTGGACCGCAAGCTCCAGAGCTTTATGCAAGAATTGTCAAATCCAGCAGCCAGAAGTTTGCTATCAGAGGAGATCTCTGCAGTATTCAGCAGCTGCTCTGTGTTATAGAAGGCATAGAAGCAGATGGTGGTGAGGGAAAAAGGTCCATCCTTGACTCGCTTGATACTTTCCTGCAAGACTTCCAGGGCAGCCTCATTCTGCAGAACAGGGTTGGGCACATCTGGTGGTTCCAGGCTGCTGCTCTCACTGCGCGAGGAGCCGCCACTGGCATACAGCTGGTAGTCTGTACTCTTGGCAGGCTGCACGGCAAGCACCTTGCACGGGACAGTGTTGTTATCGCTTTGGAGGTAGCGGATAAGGTAGTTGTAGCTATCTTCCTGGAGACGGACCACGTACTTATTGTCCAGGAATGCACGAAGTTGGAAGTTTGACAGAATGTCCTGGATGGTCTGTGTGGTTTGGAGCTGCTTAATAATGTCCTTCTGGCTTGCATTTTGTAGGAACATTCCATGGAAGCGGCTATAGAAGCTTTCCACTGTGCTTTTGGGGCCACTCTGGACCAGGTTGAGGTGGAGGCAGACAAAAAGGGGGTAGAGGAGAGGCATAACTTCATGACTGTGCTAAGAGTCAGAATCTCTAGACACCGCGCCTGCGGGGTCGGCGGGGCGGCGACTCCCGGCTGCAGGCGCGAGCCGGCCCTCTGCGGGCCACTTCCGCCGAGCGCCCCCGTGAGCTCGCGGTCGGCTCGGCGCAAGGGCGCCCGGCGGGGCCGCGGGGTCTCTGGGAGCGTGCGGCCAGGGCCGCCACGTGCGGGGTCGCTCGGGCCCGCCCCCACGTTCCCAATTTTAAATAGTCAGAATTTTTCTCACGATTGCGCTTAGATTACATAGTTTTTGCTGAAAGACCAAAATGGTATATTGTCATTCTCAGCATATCCTCTAGAGGGAGCCAATCATCAGTATAACTATTGCTAGATCTATTAACTAGATGGCATTTGCCAGGTGTGTTAACCGAAAGTTCCTCTGCCTGCCCTGTTGGAGGAAATTATAAAAAGAACGTCTATAAACATCCACCTTACGGCTTTCAAAAGGCTCAGTTTTTAAAATGAGAAGGGTGATTCCAGAATCATACCCCAGATTGTCTATCTTTATACAAAACTGTTAACCATCTTTCCGAGCAGCTGTTCCTTTCTCTACTGCCAGTGTGAATGATGAGCATTATGTCAGCATTCTCCTAGGTATCTGCTGACATCTCAGGGATGGTTTTATTTACATTTCCCACCGACAGATGATGCTGGACATGTTTATGCGCTAATTGTCATCCTACACATCTTCGGTGGATCTATTTGGACTGTAGGCACAGATCTTACTTGGGCTCTGTCTTTCCCTATGATGCAGTATTCAGCGTTCTTCGAATATCTGAACAAACATCGTCTGTATTTTGCAAATTTGTACTTCCAGTTTGTAGAATGTGTTCAATATCTTTAAACTGTCTTATATAGCAGTTTTTTTTCTTATTTATGAATTGAACTTTAGGCATTGCATATACAATTTTATAAATTTTGTACCAAATCAAATTTATATAAATCATCAACTGTATTAGCATCTGAGAGTTTTACAATTCTTTGCTTTTATATTTAGTTCTTTGTTTAAAAATTAATTTTTGCTTAAAGTGAAGAAATTTAAAAGTTCGTTTAATTTTTATACATTGAGATCTAATTTTTTCTAGCACTACTTATCACAAAGATGTCTGTGTGTGTGTGTGTGTGTGTGTGTGTGTGTGTGTGTTTGTGTGTGCAGGCACTGGAGAATGGTTATCATGTCCTGTTAGCTATTGATAGGTCTTGTGTTTTACAAAAAAAAAACAAAAAAAAAACAAAAAAAAAAACAAAGAATCAGTTGTATTGATACAGCTTTATAGGTGGATGCATATTCTGTTCTTTTTATTTATGCATCTGTTTATCCTTTTTGGTTCTTGTTTTATTTTGTTACTTGAAACATGATCCCATATAAACCAAATTAGCTTCGAACTGTGTATATAAGCAATGTTTACCTTGAACAAGATCTGATTCTCTTGCCTATACCATTCAATGATAGGTATGCATGTCTGTTCTGTAGATTAATTCTTAATTGAATATTCTAGATTAGAACCTCAAAATTGTTCTTTATGAATTCTCCAAACTCATTCTTCATCAAAATTGTGGAGACTATTCTAGCTATTTCTTTATATTTAAAATCGTAGTTTTACAATCCAAATTCAAAATGATTTGAATGGGTTTATTTGAGATTGTATACCATAGATAAAACTGAAGAAATTTGACATTTTAACAAGATTGAATCTATCCGTCCTCAAATATAGAATACTTCTGCACTTATTTAACAATTTGATTTCTTTTGGACATTGTAGTTATCCACATATAGATCCTATATGTTCATATCTAAAATTTTTAATGTTTTGGTGCTATTGTAAATTGCACTTCTAAATGTTAAATTTTAATTACTCATTGTTAATATCCAGGAAACAATTAACTTCTTTTTTTTCAAAGATTCGTTTATTTATTATGTATACAACATTCTGCCTCCATGTATGCCCACACGCCAGAGGAGGGCGCTAGATCTCATTACAGATGGTTGTGAACCACCATGTGATTGCTGGGAATTGAACTCAGGACTTCTGGAAGAGCAGACAGTGCTCTTAACCACTGAGCCATCTCTCCAGCCCCCAACAATTAACTTCTTAATGTTAATCTTCAACCCTATATATTTAGAGTCTCTCTGGCTTCTGCTTTCTGCTTCTGCTTGGTGACGAAAGGGCGCAAGACACAACAAAACACACGTGGCGGGAGGTTTATTGCAGCATGCATACAGGTAAAGGGAGAGAAGGCCCGTGCATCAAATGCCACGTTCTGCGCCTGCGCAGCCTTTGCGTGGAATGCTAGGGGCTCCTGGGAAATGTAGTTCCCCAGGAGAGCTATGCTCAGGGGCCTTCTGGGGAATAACACCTTTTACTTTGGGGAATTTTTTAATGCTGGTTTTACAGGTGATCTACCTGGACAGTCATGACATCTGCTACAAAAAGCTACTTTCTAAATATTGACCGAATAAAAGAATAAATAAGTTAATATTCCCTTCCTTCTGACAACCTCAGGATTAAAAACAGAATTTTTTTTTTTTTGGTTCATTATTTTCCAGTCTGTATACGGCTAGTGTGAAAACAGGTGTGGAGAATGGGTAGCTTTGCTTCTGATTCTAAAGGAAGGTAGATTTTGCCTCTTGCCTTGAAACCCAATGTTATTTGAAGGCTTCATATGTAGATCTCTAGGAGTTCCATGTTAGCTTGTTTTACATAACAAGTTCCAAAACAGCCTAGGCTTCAAAATGAGACACTGGATAAAGAAAGAAATGAAGTCGTTTTGTGTGTGTGTGGGGGGGGGGGGGCGGTAACTCACTTGCACAATATAAGGCTATACCAGTTATTTTGTCAAAGCAAAAATATTATTTCTGGCCCAGCAGAGGAAAAAATTCATAGATGCAAAATTGTGAGCCAGAAGGAAGACCTTGTGATATACATCTGTAATCCCAGGGTGAGAGACTGGAAAAAGAATGTGCTTGGTTCACCAGAGTGATCTACATAGCAATACCTTGTCTCGAAAAAACAAACGAATTTTAAGTAGAAAGTGCACAGAACAATTGCTCTGTGCTCCAAATTCTAAACACATTTGACCTTGTTAGCCAAAAGCCTTGCTCAGATTTCTAAACTGTTTCCTACATCAAAGAAAAGCAAAGATTGGTGGGACAACCGCAGTCAGTTCCTTGTCAGCAGGATCAGTGACGATGGCATATCTTAGACACACTGTGAAGCCTGTGGTTTATCTAGACTTTTACCAACTATTTCCTGTGCCTTTATAATTCATTTGAAATTTTGCACAAGCTTTGATGGTTCAGAGTAGCATGCACAGAAATACACATACACACTGCCTGCCGGCGTGAGAGCTGAACAGCAGCAGAAAAGTCACATGGAAGAGAAGGTGGGAATCCAATGGGATTTTTCACCAGCATCTCCACTAGGAGAGACTACTTGTTAAGAGATTGAAGTAGATGCAGAAGCATAGAATAGCATAGAGCAACCTAGAGAATAAAAATAATGAGCTTAAAGGCAGTGATGAACAACGGGTGTGTGCACATGATGTCTAGTGCAAGTTGTTTATACAAATGTGGTGCACATACATACAGGTCAGCAAAGTGTATTGGACCCCCAGGAACTGGGGGTACAGCAAATATATATATATATATATATATATATACACACATATACACACACACACACACAATATAAACAACCTTGGTCATTTTTCGAATCACTGTTAATAATTCTGATTGACCTTACGAAAAATAAAGATGTAGTCTTTTGGGAAAATCCCAATTCTAAATCAAAGCATGTATTTCTAGAAGGTTACAGAAAGGAGGCCCTTCTCAGAAAACCAAATGTGGTCTGTGAAATGGAAGATAGTATCTCTTTCTTACATGTTACATGATCTTTAGAGATAGCACTCAGCCAAAGGGCTCTCCAGGGCTTGGACTATGCACCTGACCACACAGATAGATTGTGTCTTCCATTTTATTGTGTTGATGAAAATGTCACACAATGGAAAATAAGCTATGCCTTTCTAGAATAAAAAGAAAAATCCTGTCTTTTTATATATAGGCTATCATAACTTCAGAGGTAAGAATCTATTAATATGACATTTTGAATTGGTGACATTGGTATGCTGTAGAATGTGGCAATGCATTTTCAACCAAATTAAACACACAGCATTTTAAGGATTTCTGCCATCAATGAGATAAAGTACTATGAGTTCTACCATTTGAGTATGTGAGGAGATAATGAGATGAGCCAGATGTATCAGCAAACTGAAGGCAAATCTCCATGAACTAATAGCATCTGGTCACATCACATCCACAGTCAGAAGATAAGAGAGAGTAAACACATCCTACTGGGCAATACAGAATCTCAACCCAAGGGTACCACCCTCAGTTACCTCTTTACCTCAGTTAACATAATGAAGTAATCTCCATGAGTGTTTCTAGATTCTTTCAAGTTATCCATGAACCTAACGCTTACAGTATCTATTCCGTTGTTATTGTTGTTGCATCTGGACCCTAGACTAGTGAATAGGCTTCCTTCATTCAGAGAAACTCTTATTCCCTCAGCTTGCTGACCCATACACCAATTGTCTCCAGAAGCACCTTGATTTTGCTAAGTATTTTCTAACACAATCAAGTTTACAACCAAAATTAGACAACCTTCAGACATATATTAGCACCAAAGTGTTAAAAAAATACCAGCACACATAAGAAACATAAAACACATTAGCAGAAGTGAACAAAATCTTTTCAGAAATGGAGACACCCAAATGACTGGTACAGGTATAAAAAACTTGATTGTCATCATTTATGATCAAATAAAAAAATCCAAAATTTAGCCAACATATGATAGCATCAAATACATACAGATCAGCAAATTTTAATACAACTGAACACTTAAATATCAGTGAGACCGTGAAGCAATAGGAAGAATGGTCTATCATGAACTTGAAACAGAAAGGGATGCACAATTATTTGGAAAAGTAGTTTAATACTAGCTAAGAAAAGTCATACCAAAACCTTCTCATTCAACAAATTCTACTCTTGGGTCTTTTTTCTAGGAAACAAGTAAAATGTCAGAAGTTACATATGTAGAAATGTCCATTGTGCTTCACAAAAGCTCTAAGCAGTCATAACAATAATTGACAAGTCTATCAAAATAAGAGGGCTACAAAGTTACTTTAGAAATTATGTTAAAGCCGGGCGGTGGTGGTGCACGCCTTTAATCCCAGCACTCGGGAGGCAGAGGCAGGCGGATCTCTGTGAGTTCGAGACCAGCCTGGTCCACAGAGCTAGTTCCAGGACAGGCTCCAAAGCCACAGAGAAACCCTGTCTCGAAAAACCAAAAAAAGAAAAAAAAAATTCATGTTAATGGTCAACTTGACTCCCTGCAGCAAGACTGTCTCACAAGCATAATACTGTGAGAAAGAAGAATCACTTCATAAACAGAAAACTGATACAGATGAGTAGATGGATTCATGATAGCTAGACAATTGATAGATGATAGATACATGCATACATAGATATATAAATACACAGATACATATACACATACATGCATACATAATGTATGCATACATACATAGAGACATAGACCTAATACAGGTAGAATAAGCTCTAGGGTGACTGAACGGACCCCCATAGGCTTGTGTATTTGAATACTTAGCCTGAATTTTGTGGAACTGCTTAAGAAATATTAGGGAAGTAGCCTTGTTGAAGAAGGTGTGTCACTGAGGACAGGCTTTGAGGTTTCAAAAGCACACGTTATGTTGTTCCCAGTTAACACTCTCTCTCTCTCTCTCTCTCTCTCTCTCTCCCTCTTACTTGTAGATCATATGTAATCTCTCAGCTACTGCCCCAGTGCCTGCATATTTACTTCCATGGCTTCCATCATAGAGATAATGGACTCAACCTCTGCAACTGTAAGCAAGCCACCAATTAAATATTTTCCTTTATAAGTTGCATCTCTTCAAAGTAATATAAAAGATACTCTCTGCAACCATAAACCCTCAAATAATCATTTTCTTCTTTAAATTTTCTTAGTCCTGGTGTCTTATCACACTAATAGAAGAGGAACTAAGACAGCTGCAATCCCTGTAACCCCAAACATAAGCACAGGGGAGACAGGAAGCTAGTCTATACTAATGGGAGACAGAAAAAGAAAGAGGAGGAGAGGGAGAGGAAGAAGCAGGAGGAAGAAAAGGAAAAAAGAAGAGGAGGAAGAAAAGGAGGAGGAGGAGGGGCAGAAGAGGAAGAAGAAAAAGAAAAAAAGAAGAAGGGAAAAAGGAGAAGGAGGCAGAAGAGAAGGGGGAGAAGGGGGAGGAGGAAGGAGAAGATGAAGAAGATATGATGATAACGAAACCAGAAGAATGATAAGTTTGGGATAGATACAATGGGAACACAAATCTGTAGGACTAATAATACAAAACTATTTTTAGCAGCTCCAAAACCTGTCTTCCTTTTTTTAAAAAACTTGTAAATGACAATCTATACAAGTGTCTTTCACTTTTAATTATATATTTTTAATATTAATGTTACAAACAGTAGCAATAGTGGAAATATAGATGCAGATGAAAGACGAAGATGTATCGTATGTGTCAACATAATGGAAGACTAGCATTTCATAAAAAATGTGGGGTAGGGATCAACTGATCTTTATATGAAAAATAAAATACTTGAAAAAATACCTTCATCTCTGTAAGGGCCCTGGTCTCCCTTATTCCTGGGCTGCATTGGCAGGGACAGTTGATGATCAGTTAACTAAGCTTCCTGTGTGTCTCCCTGCTATCCCTGCCCACCTGGTGACTAGCTGCAGGTATCTTACCCATTGTTAATATGGTAATTTCCCACCTTCCTGGGCGGAGAGATCTTTGTGCTGCAGTTAGGTAGAAATAGGCTCCCCCAACTCTGAATAAACAGCATTCGGCTGTTCTCCTTTCGAATGACCTGTCTCTGTCTCTTTTGTTCAACCTCCAGGCCTTGCCCGGACTCGCATTCGGTACAGCTGCACGTGAACTGTACCAAGGGTGTAACACCAAAATCGGGTGTTGCACATCTCTAAAGTGACCCGCACTCTCAGCAAGAATGGAATCAATTGTTAAGATGGGTTGCAATTTTATGCTTAGTTCTGTGAGATTACAGAAACCCATCCTCCCGCCCCCTACTTCTTTAACGTTCCTGTCGATTTTCTAGTTTTAATCACTCACTTACCCTCTCCAATATTTTCTAGTTTGTGAGTGATTTCATGTGGGATGTAAACTAATTTGAAATGTTATTTGCACAACTCTCTAATGTCTTGACTCTTTTATCTTTCATCTGAACCTATACCATGCATCATATTTGAACTATATTTATCATCAAGCTTGAGCATCTGTAGTCATAGATTGCGAGTTCACAATGAGCTCGAAGCCACACAGACACAAATGCCAATGCAAGATGAACAGAGAGGGGTGCTAATGGACTTTGTAATGGTCCATCAGCGAATAGCTCTATTTCTACCGTTTTAACGTCGCTGATGTATTACAGAATCTCGTAGCTGCAGTGGTTCTAAAAATGGAATTTTAGAGAAGCATTATCCAGATGAGAACATGTTAAAGATGCTTCAACACTCTCTTGATGGTTTTCACAGCTCCAATGTGATATAGTCAAGACAGAGGGATTGTTGCTCCATAAGTGATTTGAAAAGTTAGTTTGGCTTTTGTCTGCAGGGGTCCTTGGACTACCAGGCATCCCTGTTTCTGTGCTGAGGATTTCCATCCAGACCGGTTAGTATGTGCCATCCTGGGGTGGATAGTCTGGGAAGGGAGCACAGGGCCCCCTCAACTCCTGCTGCAGGGGCTTCTTTGTTACACACGACCGTGCCTCCCCCAAGCATATTGTCTGCAAGGTCCTTGGCCCAGTAACAGTTCTAACTCTGCACTGAGACTATCCACCCAGAGGGGTGAGTGTCTGCCCGCTGGGCAGGCCGGAAGGTCCCTGCAAGGGAGTGCAGGGCACCTTCAGCTTCTGCTGCAGGGTCTTCTTTGTTCTACACAACCCTCTGCTCCCCCCAAGTTTGCCCTTTTGTCTGCGGGGGGGTCCTTGGACTACTAGGAGTTCCTGTTCCTGTGCTGAGGAGATCCATCCAGATTGTTCCTTGGCACAGGAACAGTTCCTGCTCCTGCACTGAGGAGACCTACCAAGAGAGTCAGTTACAGCAAGGGTTGAACAAAGATGCCAAAATTCTCTTGGCTGCATTTGAAGGAAGAGATGGGCAGGCACCAATGCAAGAATTCCTCCAACAATCTGAAAGGCATGACATCACCAGAACACAGGGATCACACAACGGGAAGAATTGAACACCCTACTCCAGAAGAAGTAGAAGAAATTGACTTTAAACGGAACATTATGAAAATAATAGAGGACCTTAAACAGGACGTGAAAAACTGTCATAAAGAAATGGAGATGAAAGGAGACAGAGACAGAGACCCACAGTGGAACACCGGACTGAAATCTAAAGGTCCAAATCAGGAGCAGAAGGAGAGAGAGCATGAGCAAGGAACTCAGGACCACGAGGGGTGTACCCACACACTGAGACAATGGGGATGTTCTATCAGGAACTCTCCAAGGCCAGCTGGCCTGGGTTTGAAAAAGTATGGGATAAAACCGGACTCACTGAACATAGCGGACAAGGAGGACTACTGAGAACTCTAGAAAAATGGCAATGGGTTTTTGATCCTACTGCACGTACTGGCTTTATGGGAGCCTAGGCAGTTTGGATGCTAACCTTACTAGACCTGGATGAAGGTGGGTGGTCCTTGGACTTCCCACAAGGCAGGGAACCATCATTGCTCTTAGGGCTGACGAGGGAGGGGACTTCATCGGGGGAGGGGGAGGGAAATGGGAGGTGGTGGCAGGGAGGAGACAGAAATCTTTAATAAATAAATAAATTTTAAAAAAAGAAATGGAGATGACAAACAAAAAGGTAGAAGAAATGAATAAATCTCTCAAAGATTGTGGGCCGCCGTGGGTAGGTCACTAGTCTAGAATTGTGACCCGCCCTGGCAGCCTGTTACTCCAGGGTCTCGGAGGGGCGCTACCTGGAAGAGAGGGCTAAGATAAAGAAATGAGGCCAAGCGAAGATTTGTCAAAGCCTCTGTTTATTAGGGACTGGGTTACAGCTTATATAGTCCCTGGATAAGGGATTCGGGGGGCAGGGGAGCGGGATCTTGCCGCCGTGGTCCTGATCACGTGGTTTGGGTTCCTCAGGTTCGTCACGTAGGCCAGGAAGTCAGATGTTGATTCCCCTGGTCAGGAAGTCGCGAGTTGACACACCTAGTTCTCTCTAGATTGTCTGGAATTTGGGATGGGTCTGCTAACAGATTAAGTTCGTTAGCAATTAGCGAATAGCTAATTGGGTGTGGGGCAGGTTTTGTCAATAGAACTATTCTTAACAGAATTATGGGTGTGGGGTTCCCTGCCGGCCCCCCAAGGTGATGGTTCCTGTAATAATCTTTAGGGGAGAAACGGCTCCTAACAAAAGATACCCAAGAAAACCAAGAAAAAGAAATCAAACAGGGAATGGAAACCTTTCAAGACTTGAAAAATAAAATGGTGGTAATAAAGAAAACACAAACTGAGGGAAGGCTGGATATGGAAAATCTGGGTAAATGAACAGGAACTACAGAGACAAGTATTACCAACAGAATACAAGAGATAGAAGAAAGAATCTGAGACACTGAAGATAACAAAAAAAATCCAACAAATTCTTAACACAAAACATCCAAGAAATCTGGGACACTGTGAAAAGACCAAACCTAAGAATAATAGGGGTAGAAGAAGAATTACAGCTCAAAGGCCCAGATAATATATTCAACAAAGTCATAGAAGAAAACTTTCCCAACCTAAGAAGGATAATCCTATGAAGGTTCAAGAAGCATACCGAACATCAAATAGACTGGATAAAAAAAAAAAGCATCCCCTTGCCATATAATAATCGAAACACAAAACATACAGAATAAAGAACAAATATTAAGAGCTGCAAGGGAAAAAGATCAAGTAACATATAAAGGGAAATTTATCAGAATTACACCTGACTTCTCAATGGAAACCATGAAAGCCAGAAGGTCTTGAAGAGATGTGCTGCAGATACTAAGAGACCATGGATGGATACAATCCCAGACTACTATACCCAGCAAAGCTTTCGTTCACCATCAATGGAGAAAACAAGATATTCCAGGACAAAAACAGATTTAAACAATATGTACCCACAAACCCATCCTTAAAGAAAATACTAGAAGGAAAATTACAAAGCAAGGAAGCCAAAAACACCCATAGTAACACAAGCATCTGACAACCAGCACAATTCAAAGAAGGGAAACACACAAACACTACCACCAGAAAAAATAATCTGAGTTAACAATCACTGGTCATTAATATCACTTAATATCAATGGACTCAATTCACCTATAAAAAGGCACAGGTTAAGAGAATAGATACAAAAACAGGATCCAACATTCTGCTGTTTACAAGAAACACACGTCAAACTCAAAGACAGATACTATCTCAGAGAAAAGGGTTTGGAAAAGGTTTTCCAATCAAATGGACCAAATAAACAAGTGGGTGTGGCTATACTAATATCTAACAAAATTGATTTTAAACTAAAATCAATCAGAAGATATGGAGATGGACACTTTATACTCATAACAGGAACCATTTATCAGGAGGGAGTCTCAATTCTGAATATCTATGCCCCTATTATAAAAGCACCCACATATGTAAAAAAAAAAATTACTAGAACTCAAAGCATACATCAAACCCCACACTCTAATAGTGGGAGATTTCAACATTCCTCTCTCACCAATGGACAGTTCAAACAGACAGAAACTTAACAGAGAAATAAGAGAACAAACAGATGTAATGAACCAAATGGACTTAACAAACATCTATAGAACATTCCACCCAAACAGAAAAGAATATACCTTCTTCTCAACATCACATGGAACCTTCTCAAAAATGGATCACATAATTGGTAACAAAGCAAGCATCCATAGATACAAAGAAATTGTAGTAACCACCTGTGTACTATCAGATCACCATGGAATAAAGTTAGAATTCAACAATGATTCTAACCCCAGAAAGCCTACAAACTCATGGAAACTGAACAGTCAACTACTGAACCACCCCTGGGTCAAGAAAGAAATAAAGAAAGAAATTAAAGTCTTCCTTGAATTTAAGGAAAATAAAGACACAACATACCCAAACCTATGGGACACTATGAAAGCAGTGCTAAGAGAAAAGTTCGTAGCACTAAGTGCCCACATAAAGAAAACAGAGAAAGCACACATTAGAGACTTAACAGCACACCTGAAAGCTCTAGAAAAAAAGAGCCATCTTAGGGTTGGCAAGAGACTTGAACCTAGAGGGGCTCACAGGTGTCCAGGGAGAATTCCCCAGTTAGTTCCTTGGGCAGCTGAGGGGAGGGAACCTGAAATAGCCCTATCCTATAGCCATACTGATGAATATCTTGAATATCATCATAGAACCTTCATCTGGCGATAGATGGAAATAGAGGTAGAGACCCAGATTGGAGCACTAGACTGCGATCCCAAGGTCCAAATGAGGAGCAGAAGGAGGGAGAACATGAGCAAGGAAGTCAGACTCGCGATGGGGGCACCCACCCACTGAGACAGTGGGGCTGATCTATTGGGAGATCACCAAGGCCAACTTGACTGGGACTGAAAAAGCATGGGATAAAACCAAACTCTCTGAACATGGCGGACAATGAGGGCTGATGAGAAGCCAAAGACAATGGCACTGGGTTTTGATCCTACTGCATGAACTGGCTTTGTGGGAACCTAGTCTGTTTGGATGCTCACCTTCTTAGACCTGGATGGAGAGGGGAGGACCCTGGACTTCCCACAGGGCAGGGAACCCTGACTGCTCTTTGGACTGGAGAGGGAGGGGGAAAGGAATGGGGGGAGGGGGAGAGGAGTGGGGGGAAGGGGAGGGGTGGGGAAGGGGGAGGGAAATGGGAGGTGGGGAAGAGGCAGAAATTTTTTTCAATAAAAAAAAGAAAATAAAAAAAGAGGCAGATTCACCCAGGAGAAGTAGAAGACTGGAAATAATCAAACTGAGGGCTGAAATCAACAAAACAAAACAAAGAAAACAATCCAAAGAATCAATGAAACAAAAAGCTGGTTCCTGGAGAAATCAACAAGATTGACAAACGCCTATCCAAACTAATCAAAAGGCAGAGAGAAAACACTCAAATTAACAAGATTAGAAATGAAAAGGGGGACATAACCACAGACACAGAGGAAATTCAGAGAATCATTAGCTCTTACTACAAAAGCCTGTATGCCACAAAATTGGAAAATGTGAAAGAAATGAACATTTTTTAGATAAGTACCATATGCCAAAATTAAATCAAGACCAGGTGAACAATTTAAATAGACCTGTAAGTCACAAGGAATTAGTAGCTGTCATCAGAAACCTCCCTATTAAAAGAAGCCCTGGACCACAAGGTTTCAATGTAGAATTCTACCAGAACTTCCAAGAAAAGCTAATACCTATAATCCTTAATGTGTTTCACAAAATAGAAACAAAAAAGTCATTGCCAAGCTCCTTTTATGAAGCTACAGTTACCCTGTTACCAAAACCACACAAAGACTTAACCAAGAAAGAGAATTACAGACTAATCTCCCTCATTAACATTGATGCAAAAATTCTCAATAAAATACTGGCAAAGTGAATCCAAGAACACATCCAAGAAATTATACATTATAATCAAGTAGGCTTCATCCCAGAGAGGCAGGACTGGTTCAACATACAAAAAATCTATCAATGTAATCCATTATATAAATAAGCTGAAGGAAAAAAACCATATGATCATTTCATTAGATGAGGAAAAAGCATTTGACAAAATTCAACACCCCTTTATGATAAAGGTCTTGGAAATGTTAGGGATACAAGGTTCATTCCTAAATATAATAAAAGCAATATATAGCAAGCTAACATTAAGTTAAATGGAGAGAAACTCAAAGCCATCCCACTAAAATCAGGAACAAGACAAGGATGTCCACTCTCTCCATACCTCTTCAATATAGTACTTGAAGTTCTAGCAATATCAATAAGACAGCATAAGGAGATCAAGGGGATTTGAATTGGAAAGGAAGAAGTCAAACTTTCGTTATTGGCAAATGATAAGATAGTTTACATAAGCGACCCCAAAAACTCTACCAAAGAACTTCTACAGCTGATAAACACCTTTAGTAATGTGGCAAGATACAAGATCAACTCCAAAAAATCAGTTGCCCTCCTATACACAAAGAATAAAGAAGCAGAGAGGGAAATCAGAGAAACATCACATTTCACAATAGCCACAAATAGCATAAAGTATCTTGGGGTAACTCTAACCAAAAAAGAGAAAAATTTATTTGACAAGAACTTTAAGTCTTTGAAAAAAACAAATTGAAGAGGATACCAGAAAATGGAAGGATCTCCCATGCTCTTGCGTTGGGAGGATCAACATAGTACAAATGGCAATTCTACCAAAAGCAATCTATAGATTCAATGCAATCCCCATCAAAATCCCAACAAAATTCTTCACAGACCTTGAGAGAACAATAATCAACTTTATACGGAAAAACAAAAAACCCAGGATAGTCAAAACAATCCTATACAATAAAAGTACTTCTGGAGGCATTATCATCCCTGACTTCAAACTTTATTACAGAGCTACAGTAATGAAAACAGCTTGGTATTGTCACAAATACAGAGATGTTGTCCAATAAAATCGAATAGAAGACAAGGATATTAATCCACAAACCTGTGAACACCTGATTTTCAACAAAGGAGCTAAAAATATACAATGGAAGAAAGGGCATCATTAACAAATGGTGCTGGCATAACTGAATATCAACCTGAAGAAGGATGAAAATAGATCCATATCTATCACCATGCACAAAACTCAAGTCCAAATGGATTAAAGACCTCAATATTAATCTGACCACACTGAACCTGATAGAAGAGAAAGTGGGAAGTAGTCTGCAACACATGGGCACAGGAGACCACTTCCTAGGTAGAACCCCAGTAGCAGAGATAATAAGAGCAACAATGAATAAATGGGACCTCCTGAAACTGAGAAGCTTCTGTAATGCAAAGGACACTGTCATTAAGACAAAAAGGCAACCTACTGAATGGGAGAAGATCTTTACCAACCTTGCATTAGACAAAGGTCTGATCTCCAAAATATATAAAGAACTCAAGAAACTAGACATTAAAACTCTAAATAACCCAATTAAAAAATGGGGTACTGGACTGAACAGAGAATTCTCAACAGAAGTTCAAAAGGCCAAAAGACACTTAAGGTTGTGCTCAATCTCCTTAGCGATCAGGAAAATGCAAATCAAAACAACTTTGAGATACCATATTATACCTGTCAGAATAGCTAAAATCAAAAACACCAATAATAGCCTGTTCTGGAGAGGATGTGGAGTAAGGGGATCACTCATCCATTGTTGGTGGGAATGCAAACTTGTATAACCACTTTGGAAATCAGTGTGGCAGTTTCTCAGGAAACTGAGAGTCAACGTACCTCAGAACCCAGCAATTCTGCTCTTGGGAATATATCCAAGATATGCCCAGTCATACTACAAAAGCATTTGTTCAACTATTTTCATAGAAGCACTATTTGTAATAGCCAGAACCTGGAAACAACCTAGGTGCCCCTCAATAGAAGAATGGAACATACACATTTTTAGAGTTTTACTCAGTGGTAAAAAACAATGACATCTTGAATTTTGCATGCAAATGTATGGAAAGAGAAAACACTTTACTGAGTGAGATAACCCAGACTCAAAAAGATGAATATGGTATGTACTAACTCATAAGTGGATTCTAGCCATAAATAAAGGAAATTGAAACTATATTTCGTGATCCTAGAGAAGCTAAGTAAGAAGGTGAATCCAAAGAAAAAAATATATATTTATCTGCCTGGATATTGGAAGTAGACAAGATTGCCAGGCAAAAGTTGGGAGCACGGGGGTGGGGGTGCAGTGGGGTAAGAGGAGATGGGGAGAGAGAAGGGAAAAGGGGAAGACTGGGGAGAGCTTGGGGGAATGGGATGGTTGAGATGGAGGAAGGGGAGATATGGGAGCAGGGAAGTTGATATCTTAATTAAGGGAGCCATTTTAGGGTTGGCAAGATTCTTGACCAAGTGACCAAGGAGATGCCCCTACCTTGTTCCTTGGTCAGCAGAGAAGAGGGTCCCTGAACAGGTTTTATCCCATAGCCATACTGATGAATATCTTGCATATCACTATAGAACCTTCATCTGGCAAAGGAGATAGAGACAGAGACCCACACTGGAGCACTGGACTGAGCTCCCAAGGTCCAAATGAAGAGCAGAAGGAGGGAGAACATGAGCAAGGAAGTCAGGACCACGAGGGGTGTTCACTCACGGAGACAGTGGGGCTGATTTAATGGGAGCTCACCAAGGCCAACTGGACTGGGACTGAAAAAGCATGTGATCAAACCAGACTCTGAATGTGGCTGACAATGAAGGCTGACTGAGAAGCCAAGGACAATGGCACTGGGTTTTGATCCTACTGCATGAACTGGCTTTTTGGGATCCTAGTCTGTTTGGATGCTCACCTTCCTAGACCTGGATGGAGCGGGGAGGACCTTGGACTTCCCACAGGGCAGGGAATCCTGACTGCTCTTAGAACTGGAGAGGGAAGGGGAGGGGAGTGGGAGAGAAACGGCAGGAGGGGAGGAGGTGGAAATTTTTAATAAATAAATTTTCAAAAATAGGTTTGCATTGTTTAACTGTAGAATTTCTACAGTGACGAGGCTTTTACCAAAAGTCTGCCTATGCTTTAGCTAATGCTTTATGCTGCTGCCTAGTGACAGCAACTTACAATGACACATTTACTTTGCATCATTAAAGAGCTTCCTGTTTTCACACTACGACCTGATGGTGCCCATAAAAGTACTTTGTTTTAATTTTTATAAATTCGGTAGGCTCTTTAACAGCTTCAGATATCAGAATTGGAAATTTTATTAAAAACTGTTCTTTATTTGTGATAATATCTAAATGTGGTATATTCCCCTAGCAGCCATTGTAAACTTACATAATGAATTTATCTCATCATTTTGCTGGAATTAAAGCCTGAAACACTAGAGCAATCTATCCATTTTTCTTTTCTTCCTCCACATATCAACTCTGAAGTAATTATCACAATATGGTAACATTTTCACACAAAGCTTGTTGGGGTTTCAGGATCATAGAATGTACACCTGTGAAAACTATCGTATAGCCAAGTGCTGCATTTGCATGAAATAAACTATTGATTTGTTGTTAAGATATTTTTGTCTAGGATGGTCCCCGACAATGAGCTAAATCTTATATATTCTATACATAAATTTTTATATTACATATTAAAATGTATAATAAATATAAGTAAATAAATATAAAGTATCCATAATAAATAAATATAATAAAATATGTAGCAAATTCAAATATAAATACAAAAAATAAAAAACATAAATATAATTAAATAAACATAAAATTGATATAATAATTAAACATAAAGATATATAATTCATACATCACAGATTATATAATTTATAGTATAAAATGATTACTATTTTAATTATAGTAATATCAATAGAATTATAATTAATTATATCACATATTATATTATACTTAATTAATATATAATAGTAATATGACCATGTGTCAATACCAATGCATTAATACATAATAATATAAAATGTTATATATTCTATATTTACTTATGATAAATAAATCTACGCAAATATAATTAAATATATAATATAGATACATAATATAATAAAATGCACAAAATAACTATAAAATATACAAATATAAGTTCAAATGTAAAATAAATAAGTAGATAAATAAAATGTAAGGAAATATGTTATATAAAAATTATAATATATAGTTTAGATATTATATCATATAATTATTAATATATTACTATATGATCTAACTGACAAAGAATACAATATTAATTATAATACCAATTATTTTGTAATGTTATATTTAATTAATATATGATATAAAATACATGCTGTATATTTATATAAATCTTATATATATTAATTCATTGAAATTAAGTGTTAAATTAAATTCAGCATTTTGCATTATTACTTTTCCTGATTGATTTTTTTTCAGAATAAAAAGCTGTTCAATGTTTACAAGGAGTGTCAGGGAGGTAGCAAATAAGAGACGTGTATGTTCACCTAGCTGTTAAGGCTCCATGAAAACACAAGCTTAGTCTGTCTTTGCTTTGAGCTCACAACTGTGGAAGACACAAGTGAATCAACGAAGCAGAAAGTACTGTCAACAGCAGATGGGAAGAATGTCACACCTTGTTTTAAAGTTCTGAAGTATGACATTCAAGGTTTGGGTGTTTGCTTGTTTCTGAGACAGATCTCACTGTGTAGCCCTGGCTGGCACAGAGCTCACTATGTAGAGTTAGCTGGCCTTAACTCTCAGAGATCCTCTAGCTATGACTCCTGAACGATGGGATTAAAGGTGCATGCCACCATGTTCAGCAAGGTATTCAAGTTTTATGAAAATAATTAAAAATTAAATGCTGATCATTCTTTGACCATTTAAACAACCCAGTACAAAATCTTTCATGTTTTAAATAAACATAGATAAATACATATGCATATATTTTTGTAATGCTACCAAGCTTACCAGAGAAGTAGGGGTGCAATGTTAGCAGGTGTTTTCTGGAATCTAGGACTGTGTCTTGTCTTAGTCATTCTGTTTGAATGAACTTTTCCTTCTGAAGCAGCAGTCGCTTCATCCACTTTGGCAGTGTCCATTCAGATGGATTGATATAGACAGCAAATGATCAAACTTAAGAAACAACTTGAGCATTAATGATGGTTGAGTATGTTAATTAGAATTTGTATTTGAGGTAAACGGAGCAATTTCCTGAACTGTAGGAAGTGTTAAATCTTTGGTAGGTTATTTCTTCTCTTCCTGTTTTAATTGGAGACATAAAAATACACTTCTCAGATTATGACTCATGAAAGGAACTGTGTGTTTTACTAAAAATGTGTAGCCTTTTCCCTACAGAAAGCTGAGAGCACACCGATCCCAAAAGACAAGTGAAGACCTAAAGTTTCTATCTCCAGACTCAGTACAGTAAGGACTGGTGAGAGGGGATGCAGTGTTATCCGAGGAGCAGGTTTCAACCTATGCTATCCTTAGTTATTTTGCATCTTGTTTTGGTTATTAGTAATGCTGTTGGATGAAGTTGGATGAGACTTGGTTAATTCATATGAAGGAAAATAATTTGCTCAGGAAAGGGTGAGTAGCAGAGTTTCTTCAACTTTCTGCATTGTTGATAATTTTGAATAGGACTCTGAGTAATGTTGATTTTGGCAGGTGAAGATGACCCTTGGGACTCTTTTAAGGTTCATTTTTAGTTCTATTTGTTGGGAAAAGGAGAGAGAGGGGGAGAGAGGATGAGGGAGGGGGTGAGACCAAGAGAAAGAGAGAGTGAGAGAGATAGAACAGGGCAGGAGACAGGAAAATAGGGGAGAGGAGGAGAAAGGAAGAGCCTCCGGTGTATTGCCTGTGGGTGCACCAATGCTCAGCAGAGGGCACTGAAACCTTGGGTAACTAGGCTAACAGAAGGTTTTAAGCTGACTGAAGAAGATGCTGGGGAACAAAACTGTCCTCTAGAAGAAAAGGAAGCAAGCTCTGAGTCATCTCTCCAGCTCCTCCCTCTTGAAATTCTTTGCTCTGGATGAGGATAAGAAGATGAGGGGCAAAGAAGAGGAGGAGAAGAAAGAAGGAGGAAGAGAGGCTTGAGACTCCCATCTGAGTTTTAAGCTGCGTGTTGATAATATCTACAAATGTAGTGTGGGGGAGTGGCTTTCAGGCTAGCCACTGCAAAGACTAGTAAGGCTACTCTCTTGCTCCCTGCATTGTGCATCTGATGCTCCATTCTCAGGGTGAGTAGTCCCTCCAGTTGTCAACATATGCATGCTTGTAATTTCATGTGTGTGTGTGTGTGTGTGTGTGTGTGTGTGTGTGTGTGTGTGTACATTGGTTCTCTCCTTCCATCACATGTGACCACTAGGAATCAAACTCAGGGCATTGGGCCCTGGGAGCAGAGCCCTTTGAATCATCTTATCTACCTGCATTTCATTGGTTTTGCTTGGATCTGTAATTATTTATAGTCCAGATCATTCTTGGTATAAGAAGCAGTTTTTCCTGTGCATCATGCCCCCTTTCTTATATTGGCAAAATTTTTAATCCAAAATTGAGGCAGGCACACTTATTTTCTTTGAAGAACATATAGTTTCATTTTCACAGATGCAATGATTTGATAGTCTTATGGATTTTCATAGCCAGACTGTTATGCTGGGGAAATATGTGTTAGTGTCTGTCCTTGCCTGATTTGTTTTGTCTCCTCCATTCATTAGCTAAAAACTGTTAAAGCTCTCCACCAATTATGTGCTTTCTACCTCAAGGCAACAGCATACAAACACTTGGTCCCTAGGTGGCCAGATGTTTCGGGGAGAGGTTAAGGAACCTTTAGGAGCTGTTACTATAGGGGACATTTCTTATTCAAACCACTGCACAGTCCATCATTGAAGGCAATCAAGGCAGCAGGCATTTGAAGCGGCTGTTCATATTACATCCACAGTGAAGAAAAAGAGTAATGAAGTGATGAATACACCCTAATGCACAGCTCAGTTTCTCTATGCTCTTACAGTCCAAAATTCTCTGCCCAGAGAATAATATCCCCTAGAGTGGGAGGGGATTTTTCACCTCCCTCCCTCAGTTGTACTCACATGCTAACCTAATCTAGCTCATCCCTCAAGAAAACTCCCTTGGCAAGTGATTCTAGACTGCGGTAAATTGCCACCAACTGAAACCAACCAGTTTCATTTCAGAGATGGGTGTGGTAACACCCATTTGCTAAGCGGTCTCTCTTACTGTGCTTAATTTATGGGTTTCCATATTTGTTTAATCAGCACTCATGGGAAGTCCCTACTGTCCTTGGGTGTGGGTAAGCACATGTAGTGTAGTCTGGGATTCTAGCATTGGAATTAATGGGTCATAGCAGGAGGCCTGGGCCTCATACTGTAACTGGATTCTGAGGTTCTAACAAAGAGTAATGATGGAAATATAAGGGGAATAATCAAAATGCCCACTTGGGGAACACAGAAATCAAGGCTGTATTTTCAAGACTGACATCAGCTTGGGTTTACATAGATGAAGAACTGGTACAGGGGCCAGAGGGCTTCCTAACCAGGTACTCTCAGTTCCACCGTCCTGTGTTTGATCACTAGCTCAGTTCTGCCTTCTCCAGGTGGGTTGAAGAAGTCCCATTGCTTGAGAGAACTATCCAGTTTTCTAAGTCTGCCTCTACTTAAGTCTAAAGTCCTGTTGGGACCCCAAAGATGAGCTTGGGCCAATGGGTCCCTTTGTTCTCCTTCTTGGCACATTGATTAAATTTCCTGTCTCTGACACCTTTTGAGTGACGATGAAGCTTGGCTGTTCCCCAGAAAGGATGGAGAAAGACTGTCAGTTCTTCAATGTCATCAGTTTGGAGAGTTGTCCTTAGAAAAGTTCTAAAAACATTCCCTTCCCAATCCTTGAAATGTACTGACCTTTGCCTGGATGCTAAACTCTAAAGAGAGGCCCTTCCTGGGTGGCTACCATGTTGACTACCAAATATTTCTCTACAGTTATAGGTCCCAGAAAATCTAATGAGCTTTGTAACCCACTTCTGAATCTGCCAGAAGTCTGAGTCCATTGTGAAACAACATTTCTGACCATAAATAAAAAAGGAGAGGTCAAATATGGCTGCTAACCTTGCTCTGCAACCCCTTTTTACCTACTGATTCCCTCAGAGGCCCTCCATATCCAATTGTTATGCGGGGGGAGTTCTGTCTTTTTTTTCTTATTGAGAAATTTGGTTTGTTTGTTTGTTTTTGGTGAAGTCACTTTCTTTGTCTCAACACATTCTTTCTCTACTCAGACACCTGGCGGTGGAATAAAAGAAGGACATCCCAGCTTAGCTCTAGGTAACTGGCATGGCACGTACAGAAATGAGCTGAGAAACATGCCCTTTACCCCTCCTTCAAGTCCTCACTCACAGGCCGCACCACCAATGCATAGACACCCTGGGGAAGGAAGGAAAATAGGGACTGTCCTGACTGACCACCACCAGTGCAAAGAGACCTGGGGGAAGGAAGGGGGACAGGGTCAGTGCTGACTCACAGGCCACACCACCATTGCCCACAGACCTGGGGGAAGGAAGGGAGTGGGATCAGTTGCACATAAAAGACTATTCATTCCCTGGAATCAGATCACTCCTCCCCCACCCTGTGAATACTAATAGAACTTTGCAGCACTTCCTCCAAATGCACAGTTTGTTCCTTTTTCTGATAGTGTCACAGAAACTTCTGCTTTTATTGGAAAACAGAAGTGAAATACAGATGTTAATCTCTCAGTGGTTTCTCAAAATATCCTGTGTATACCACGTGTGCTTCTAACATTGTCATGGGCTCCACACCCCACATTCACAGTTTTATCAACCCTGTCAAGCTACACCAAAAAGATAAACACACAAAAAGCCATGGCAAAAAAGGGAATGGATTTGAAGAAAACCCAAATTTGCCACTGGGATGAATTGGGAAAACACTGCTCAGCCACTTTTGTAACTCTTTAAGCCTGATGAAACTGTGGTTTTTGTTTTGGGTCAACTTGCTCAGCCTTAAAACAAGGGGAGGTGCTTAGTCTTACCACAATTTGATATGTGCTTTATTGATACCCATGGGATGCCTGCCCCCTTCTGAGAAGAAACAGAGAAGTGGATTGGGGGAGGCAGAGGGGAGGGGGAAACAGAAAAGGAGGAGAGAAAGGAGAATTAACTTTGGTAGGGATATAAAATAAATCAATGAAAAGAAAAGACAGAGAGGGAGAAAGAGAGAGAATGAAGAACAATGAATCAGTGACTTAAGGCTTGAGGAAAAGGCAGATGTAACTGGAGTTTTAAAAGCATCCTTAGCACATTTGAAGCAGGAGAAATATCCTAAGTAACAAGGACAGATAGTTGTGAGAACTTAGAGTTTATGAAAAAGTTTGAGGAAAAAAAAAAAAGAAGAAGAAGAACCAAATAAACCACTAGAGCTTAACGTTCCAGCACTGCTGCCAATATCAACTTTGTTCATGATTTCAGATAAGTCAGACATTTCCTGATTCCTCATTCTTGTTGGCTCTTACCCATACTTGTGTAATAAGCATGGAGAAACTTCCTGCTAGCAGACATCTTCTTGTTAGCAGTTATTCAACTCTGTCCATAAGCACCTACACTGCCCTGCAGGCTGTCCTCATCTGCCTGTGGACAGAGCCACTTCCCCCCTGTGACTTCTGGTTCTTATCCACCAGAACCCGGTGCTTTCCCAAACAGGAGCTCCTTCCTCATTCTAGGGAGAAGTTACCTGACTGTAGCTCTCTACATAAAGTTCGTGTGTGTGTGTGTGTGTGTGTGTGTGTGTGTGTGTGTGTGTGAGGACTCACTGACCTGAAAAGAATTTCAAATAGGTCAAAGGAGTGAATGCCAGCCAACAAATAAAGAAGTTGAGGCTTATCTTTGAGTACCTGTAACTGTATTAAAATAATAAACTCTGCAGAAAACTAGCTTCAGTGTTGTCTGTTTTTGTCTTTTGTTGTTGTTTTTGAGGGGATCAAATAGGTTTAAATAACTTCTGATAAGGTTTGAATATTAAATGTCTCCCGGAGACCAATGTGCTAGGCAGTCTGTGCCGCTGCTGATAGGGAAGTGGCAGAAACTTTAATATCTGGGACTTAGTGGGAGGAAGTTAAGTCACTGGTGTCAGTGTCCTTTCAGTTCTTGACTTGGGGAGGATGGGTAGTTGTGGTCTACCCTAGAGTCTCCCATCCTGGTGTGTTGCCTTAACACAGGCCCAGAAGCAATGGGACCAACTAGCCATAGTCTGAAACCTATGCAACCTCTACCAAAATGAGCCTTTTCTCTTTATAAGTTGACCATCAGGTGTTTTATTATAACACCAGAAGGCTGATACCAGGTACCTTTATCCTGTTTTACTCTAAAGCAGAATTCTCTCCATTCCCTCCTGGTCTGCTTATGACTCCTTCCATCTCTTTCCATAGACTTGGTCTTTCCTACTCATCTTCCACCTCTTCCTTTCCTACTCATCTTCCACCTCTTCCTTTGTGCCACAAAATCCAGGCTTTTAATTCCATGGCTCTATTAAATAGGGAAGAGTAAATTTTGATAACCTTGTGTCACAGAGTCATCAAGAATAGTAGATGTATCTGCTTCCAAATGCATTGTCAGAAACAATAAGTATGGCTTGTCTGAGCTACGGAGTGAATTTGAGGCCTGTCTGAACAACTCAGTGAGCACACTCCACAAAATGCCAACTTTAAAGAGGGCTGGGGATATGGCTCTGTGGTGGAGTGCTTAGCATTTACATGGTTCTAGGAACTACACCCATATTCAGGAAAACGAAACCGATCCTTAACATGCTTTTTCATTCCATGTAATTCGATACTTGGATTCTTTCCAGCAACCACAGCCAGGGGGTTTCCACAAGTCATTTCTCAGGCATCCTGAGATGAGGTTAGTGACATGAAAAGAAAAGGCCCAAAAGTCCAAGGTGATTGATTTTCAAGCAAGACTACAGTGTTGCAGGCTATCCTGGGGAGAGCAAGACAAAAGTTATCTTTGTTTAGGCACAATGTGGCAAAAAAGAGAAGGCCTGGGATTCATGGACTTCAGCTAAGTGCCTCTGGCAGGAACAAATGGAAAATTACAAGTGCGTCAGTTCCTGGGAATGTTTATAGCCTTGGCTTAGGTTCCATAAACAGTTCACGGAAGTCAGCAGCAGCTGCCAAGGTCAGCAGGCAGGCATGTTGTTTTCTGTCTCTCAGCTCACACAGGAAAGCAGAGGGGGCTGGGGAATAGAGCTTCATATAAAAGTGTTAAAAAAAAAAATCTGTGTTATTTCCTTCTTTTATTGTTTTCAAGATGACGAACTATGAAAGCGAAGCCTATGGAAATAAAAGTTATGCTGTGCTTCTGATGCTGTTGTCCAGTGCCTAACAGTAATCTTGAAACACAATACTGTCCAACAAAACTCCAATGAAGTGACTGAGTGCTGTCTCACTGAAGCCTCCCACCATTTCAGTCAACTATGTCAGTATACCTAGGATCACTCTTTCTATGTGGCCTGCTGAGGATTGTAGCTTTCTGCCGAGGATCCCAGTTAAGTTAATAAACAGAGACCATCAATTCAAAGCTGAAAGGTAGTTCAAATCTTAAAGAAGAATGAGTTAGAAAGAACACACATGTCCTTCTCATCCACCATAAGAGAGCCCTGTAAATAGATCTTTTAAATTTATTTATTTTACATCCTTACTATAGTTTCCCCTCCAATCTCTTCATGCAGTCTCTGCCCCTACTTTCCCTCTGCCTCCCCTCTCTCATCCACTCACTCCTCCTTTTCTATTCAAAAAAGGGCAGACCTCCCATGGATATTGACAAAACATGCTAAGTCAATTTAAAACTAAGCACCTTACTGTTGAAGGAAGGCCTCTTGTTGGTTCCCATTGAACACCAATTTGTTGGAGGAAGGCCAATTTTGGTTCCTGACTGCTCAGCCCTGAAATAATCACACAGAAAACTGTATTAATAAAAACACTGCTTAGCCTGTTAGCTCTAACTTCTTACTTACTCTTACATATTAATTTAACCCATTTCTATTAATCTGTGTATCACTACGTGACTGTGGCTTACCTGCTGGAGTTCTGGCATCCGCCTGCAGTGGGCTACATGGCATTTCTCTGACTCTGCCCTTCTTTTTCCCAGCATTCAGTTTAGGTTTCCTGTCTATTCTTCTCTATCAGGCCAAACCAGTTTTCTTAATTCATTAATGGTAATCACAGCATACAGAGGGGAATCCCACATCACCTTACTTTGTGTTAAGGCTGAACAAAGCAACCCAGTATGAGGAATAGAGTCCCAAAAGTCAGCAAAAGAGTCAGAGACAGTCCCTGCTCACAGTTAGGAGTCCCACAGGAAGACCAAGCCACACAACTGTCACATATATGCAAAGGGCCTAGGTCAGTCCCATGCATCATTATATTGACATTTTTTTCCATCCAGTACTGTTTGGTTCTATCCTGGGTTTCTGGACCATCCAGCCTCTGTGTCCTGGTGACCCAGGAAGTGCAAGGTTGGCCTTTCCCTTGTGGTCTCAGGCTGGACAGTCACTGCTTGACCACTCCCACAATCTCAGTGTCACCCTTACCGCAGAGTATCCCATAGTCAGGACAGATTATAGTTTGCAAGTTATGTGGCTGGGTTAGTGTCCCACTCCCTCCACTGGAAGTTTTGCCTGGTCCCAGAAGATGGCCATCTCAGGCTAAGTTTTCCTATTTCTAGAAGCCTTAGCTGGGGTCCTCCTTGTAGATTCTTGGGAGTTTCCTTTGCAGGTTTCTATCTGACCCCGAAATGCCCCTCTTTCCTATCAGCTCTGTCAGTACTCTCTCCCACCCCACCTGACCCCTCAAGCTCCCATCCCAAAGCAACCCCAGTCTACCAACAAAATCTCTTCTTTTTTCCCTTCCTAGAGGATTTGAGTGTCTCATTGAGGCTTCCTTGTTACCTATTTTCTCAGGCTCTGTGGATTATACCATGGTTTCACTTTACAGCTAATATTTCCCTTTAAGTGAGTACATACCATGCTTGTCTTTTTGGGTCTGGGTTGCCTCACTCAGTACGTTTTTTTTTTCTACTTCCATTCATTTGCCTTTGTAAAGGCAGAGTTTTTTTTTTTTTGTCACAACCACCAGTTCCCCATTAAATACAATGACTTAATATTAAATATGAATGTTCAACCAATAGCTTAGGCTTATCATTAACCAGCTCTTATAATTTCTATTCATCTACATCCTACAACATCCTACACTTTTATCTTGTGCCTCCTGTTTCCTGTCATATCTCACTGGTGACTCACCTCACTCTGCCCTTCTTCCTCCCAGAATTCTCTCTGGCCACAAAATCCTGCCTATCTATCTGCCAAACAGTTTTTCCACTAACAATGAGAACAATACATATCTACAGTGTACAGGACTGTTCCACAGAACCTTTGAATTTTATAATATCATTGTTTTTTAACAGCTGAGTATATATACATTTTTTTAATCCATTTTTCAGTTGAAGAATGTCAAGTTGTTTTCAGGTTCTGGGTGTTACTAATAAAACTGCTATGAACATAACTGAGCAAGAGTCCTTGTGGCATTATTGAGCATCCTTTCGGTTTATGCCCAAACGTGGTAAAACCGGGTCTTGAGGTAGACTGATTCCCAGTTTTCTGAGAAATGGCCATATTGATTTCCAAAGTGGCTATATAAGTTTGTACTCCTACCAGCAATGAAGAGATGTTCCCTTTGTTCCACATGCTCTCCTGCATAAGCTGTCAACATTGTTTTTGATTTTAGCATTTCTGACAGGTGTGAGGTAGAATCTCAGAGTTGTTTTGATTTGTATTTCCCTGATGGCTAAGGAAGTTGAATATTGCTTTAAGTGTTTCTCTGCCATTTGAGATTCTTCTGTTGACAATGCTGTTTAGGTCTGTACCCCCATTTTTCATTGAATTATTTTGTTTGTTTATTTTTAATGTCCTATTTCTTGAATTATTTATATATTTATTATTTATATATAAGTCATCTGTCAGATGTAGGGTGGGTGAAGATCTTTTCCCATTCTGTGGTCTGGTGTTTTGTCCTATTGACAGTAACTTTTGCCTTACAGAAGCTTTTTAGTTAGATGCAGTCTCATTTATTAATTATCAATCTAATGTCTGTGCTATTGGCATTCTAATGAGAAAGCTGTCTTCCATTCCAATATATTCAAGACTATTACCTACTTTCTTTTCTCTCAGGTTCAGCATATCTGGAGTTATATTGAGGACTTCAAACTACTTGTACTTGAGTTTTGTGCAAGGTGATAGATATGGGTCTATTTGCATTTTTCTACATACCAGCACCTTTTGTTGAAGATATTTTCTTCCATTCTTTGCTTCTTTGTTGAAAATCAGATGTCTGTAGGTACGTGGATTTACATCTGGGTCATTGATTCAATTTCCTTGATTCTCCTGTTTGTCTTTATGCCAATATGAAGTAATTTTTATTACTATAGCTCTGTAGTAGAGCTGATTGATATCTGGGATAATGATACTTTGGGGAGTTCTTTTATTGTATAGAATTGCTATTTTGGGATTTTGTTTGTTTGTTTTTCCATATTAAGTTTAATTTTGTTTTTTCAAGGTCTGTTAAACGTTGTATTGGGATTTTGATGATGATTACATTGAATCTGTAGATTGTTTTTGGTAAGATGGTCATTTTTACTGTTAATCCTGCTCATCCATGAGCGTGGGAGATCTTTCCACCTCCTGATATCTTCTGCAATTTCTATCTTCAAAGATTTTTTTTTTTGAGACAGGGTTTCTCTGTGGTTTTTGGAGCCTGTCCTGGAACTAGCTCTTGTAGACCAGGCTGGTCTCGAACTCACAGAGATCTGCCTGCCTCTGCCTCCTAAGTGCTGGGATTAAAGGCGTGTGCCACCACCACCTGGCTATCTTCAAAGATTTTAAGTTCTTGTCTTACATGTCTTTCACTTATGTGGTTAGAGTTACACCAAAATATTTTATGTTATTTGTAGCTGTTGTAAAGGTTGTTATTTCTCTGATTTCTTTTTCAGCCTGTTTATCATTTGTGTATGAATATAGAGGGGCTACTGAGTTAATCTTGTATCTAACTACTTCATTAAAGGTGTTTAACAACTGTAGGAGTTCCCTGGTAGAAGTTTTTGAGTCAGTTATATATATTACCATATCATCTGCACACAGGGATACTTGACGTCTTCCTTTGCTATTTGTCGTCACTTGATCTCCTTTATTTGTCTTATGACTTTAGCTAGAACTTTGATACTGTGTTGAATAGATATGGAAAGTGTGGACAGCCTTGTCTTGTTCCTGTTGTTAATGAAATTACTTTACACTTCTCTCCATTTAATTTGATGTTGGCTATTGGCTTGCTGTATATTTATTATGTTTATATATGTTCCTTGTGTCTCCAAGACTTTTATCATGAAGGGGTATTGGATTTTTCAAAAGATTTTTCAGTATCTAATGTGATGATCATTTTTTTTTTTTGGTTTGTCTAGATGGTGGATTACATTGACAGATTTTTGTATGCTGGACCATCTGTGCACCCCTCAAACAAAGCCCACTTGATCACACTACATGATAATTTTGTTGTGTTCTTAGATTCAGTTTGCATTTATTGAGTATTTTGTATTCACGTTCATGAGGGCGATTGTTGTGTTGTGTACTTGTCTTTTTTGTTGTTGAGTCTTTGCATGTGTATGAGGGGGACTGTGGCCTTATAAAAAGAAAATGGCAATTATTTTCTGTTTCTATTTTGTGGGATAATTTGAGGAGTATTAGTAATAGCTCTTCTTTGAAGGTCTGGTAGAATTCTGTCTTGAAGCCTTCTGGCCACGTGGTGTTTTTGGTTGACAGACTTTTTTCTTTCTTTCTTTTTTTTTTTTTTAAGGGTTTCTCTGTGCAAAAGGCCTGGCTGTACTGGAACTTGCTCTCTAGGCCATGTTGGTTTTGTACTCACAGAGATCCACTTGCCTCTGCCTCTGAGTGTTGGGATTAAAGGCATGTACCACCACTACCTGGTGGTTGGGAAACTTTTAATGACTGCTTCTATTTCCTTGGGAGCTATAGGTCTATTTAAATTGTTTACCTGACTTTAATTTAATTTTGGTAAGTGGTATCTATAAAGGAAATTGCCCATTTCTTTTAGATTTTCCAGTTTTGTGGAGAACAGGTTTTTGAAGTATGACCTAATGATTCTCTGGATTTGCACAGTGTCTTTTGTTACGTTTCCATTTTCATTTCTGATTGTGTTAGTGTGGATATTCTTTCTCTGATATTTAGTTGGTTTGGATAAGGGTTTGTCTATCTTGTTGATTTCCTCAAAGAATCTACTCTTGTTTTATTGATGCTTTAAATTATTCCCTTTCTATTTTATTGATTTTGGTCCTGAGTTTTTTAATTATTCCCTTCAGCTGCACCTCTTTTGTATGTCTGCTTCTTTTTGTCTTAGATCTTTCAGGTATGCTGTTAAGTCATTCATATGAGAATTCTCTAATTTCTTCATGCAGGTACTTAGTGGAATAAACTTTTCTTTTAGCAGTACTTTCATTGTTTGGGTATGTTTTGTGTTCATTTTCATTGAATTCTAGAAAGTAAATTTCTATCCTTATTTTTTCCTTCATCCAGTGTTATTAGAGTAGAGAGTTATTCAGTTTCCATGAGTTTGTTGTCTCTATGTTATTTCTGTTGTTGTTGAAATCAAACTTTTATCCATGTTGATCTGATGGGATGCAGGGGTTATTTCCATCTTATATCTGTTGAGACTTTCCTTGGGACTCAGAATATGCTCAAATTGGAGAGGTTCCATGAAGTGATGAGAAAAAAAAAAGATATTCTTTTGTGTTTTGGCAAAATGTATTTGGTAAATATTTTTTAGGTCTATTTGAGTCATAACATTGGTTAGTTCTATTATTTCTCTATTTAGTTTCTTTCTGGATGACCTGTCCACCAATGAGATTGGGGTATTGAAGTCTCCCACCATCAATATGTGGGGTTTGACATTTGATTTAAGATTTAGTAATGTTTCTTTTGCAACTGTGGATGCCTTTGCATTTGGGGTATAGATATTCAGAATTGAGACATCATCTTGGTGGATTTTTTTTCCTTTGATGAACATGAAATGTCCTCTGTCTCTTTTGATTAATTTTGGTTTGAAGTCTATTTTGTTAGATTTTAGAATAGCTATACCTGCTTGCTTCTTAGGTCCATTTGACTGAAAAATCCTTTTCCAACCCTTTAGTCTGAGGTAAATATCGATCTTTGACACTGAGGTATTTTTCTTGTACATTGCAGAAAGATAGATGCTATTTTCATATCCATTCTATTAGCCTATATCTTTTTATTACAGATTGAGTTCATTGATCTTAATAAATATTAATGACCACTGATTGAATGATTGCTCCTGTTATTATGGTAGTAGTGGTGGTGGTGTTAGTGTGTGTATGGTTTTCCCTTTATTGGATTTTGTTGGTGTGATATTAACCATTGCCCTATGTTTACATGAGTGTAAACTTCCTTGGATTGTAATTTTCCTTCTAGTACCTATTGCAGGGCTGGATATGTAAACAGATATTGTTTAAATTTTAATTCATTGTTGTGAAATATCTTATTTCCTGCATCTACAGCAAATGAATTTTTTTCTGAGTATATTAGTCTGGGCTGGCATTCGTGGTTTCTTAGAGTCTGTAAGATATTTGTTCATGTTGTTTTGGCTTGTAGAGTCTCCATTGAGTAGTCAGCTGTGATTCTTATAGGTCTGCCTTTATATGCTACTTGGCCTTTTCCTTTGAAGCCTTTAATATTATTTCTTTGTTCTGTGTATTTAGTGTTTTGATTATTATGTGACTCAGGGAAATTTTTTCTCTGTTCCAAACTGTTGGGTGTTATGTATGTCCTTCTTTAGATCAGGTAAATTTTCTTCTGTGATTTTGTTAAATATATTTTCTGGGTTTTTGAGCTGGAATTCTTCTCCTTCTACTCCTATTATTCTTAGGTTTGGTCTTCTCATGGTGTCCCAGATTTCCTGGATGTTTTGTTTTAGAAATTAGTCAGCTCTAACATTTTCTTTGACCAATAAATCTATTTCTTCTATTATATCTCAATGCCTGAAATATCTCTTCCATCTTTTCTTTTTCTTTTTTTGGTGATGCTGGTATCTTAGCTCTTGCTCACATACACAGATTTTCCATTTCCTGAATTCCCTCAGTTTGTGTTTTTCATTCATAAATCTTTTTCTTCACCTGCTTGTTTGTTTTTTCTTGGGTTTCTTGCAATTCTTTAATGTATTTGTTGATTTCCTTCAATTGTTTTGGTTGTTGTCTTTTTCTTGATTCTTTAAGGGAAATTTTTTTTATCTCCCCTTTAAGAACCTCAATCAAGCCTTATAAAGTTGGTTTTAAGATCATATTCTTGTGCTTTGGCTGTGTTGGAATCTTCAGGGCTTGGGGTAGTAGGAGAGCTGAGCTCTGGTGGTGACTATTGCACTGATTATTGTTGCTTGTGTTCTTACACTTACACTTAGTCAGTTGGATTTGAAGAGATTATAGGTTTAGGTGTCAATTTATGGATTGGTCTTCACAGAATGGTGTTTTCTTCCTTTATTTATGCTTTCAATCCAGTCTTCTGGCTCCCACGATTAAGCAGAGGGTTGCTGGAAGCCACTTAAGACATTTCTGGGGGGTGACTTCTGCTGCAATCCTAGCCACAGCAGGTTCAAATATTCCAGGATAGGGATGTGAGGATTAGAAATGTTAGGTAGGAGGAACAGAGATAAGAAAGAAACACAGAGACACAGGATAGATCCAGGAGGGCAACTCAGTGCCTCATGCATACTGAGTGCTGAGTTCTTCAGTGTTTAATTTTCCAAAGACTTTTATACCTCAATATAAAAGGGAGGAAGAAGGCAAAAGACTGCTTTAACATGATAGAAGGGACAACAAGAACAGTTAGTTGTTTCAATACCTGAGACATCAAGCCATTAGTTCCCCAGAAAAGCATTTGATGTCTGGGGCTGTGAATATACCATAGACCAAGGATCCTGAAAGCAGGCACTCACTAGGTCAAACCTCCTATTTCAAAAAAAAAAAAAAAAAAAAGAGCAGAATTATGTTTGAATTATCTGACCTCTGGTCAGGGTGGAGTAAATCTAACTCTATGAGCCATCTTCATGTCCAAAGCACAAAGTAAACACATTCTAGGTCAGGATATCCTGTTTTGTAGTTACACATGTTGTCAACAACTTTGAAGGAGCAAAAATAAACTCAAACTCTTTGACCTTCAGACAAGAATAGGTTCACATTTTTTTGGTTTCCACAGAAAGAAGGTCTCTGCCTGTGTTGGGAATTGGACTTTTGATGGCTCAGATGACCAGCAGTGGGATGCTGTCCAAGTTTGGTGCTGAAGTTCTGGCTATGTATGTGCGTGGTCTCTTATCTGGTCGGGATTCAAAAGTTGTTCTGGCTTCTGGTGATATAGGAGGTTTCTGCCTGGTTTTCAAAGAGTTGACCTGGTTCTGGGGTGTGTGTGTGGAGATTTCCTCCAGAGGTGTGGGCTGATATCAGGTGGCAAAGAGAAGAGGGAGGCAATTGTTGTTCTGCTAGGCAGGGCACACAGAGTTTGGGTGGACAGGTTCCCACCTGGTATTCAGGATGCTGCTGTGAACTCTGATGGGGTAGAAGTCTTCTGCCAGAGGTGTGGACTAGGATATGGTGATGAGCAGAAGAGGCATAGTTGGTTATTCTAAGTGAGCACACGCAGGGTAGGGTACAGTATTGCCTGGAGTTCAGGATGTTGTCCTGGCCTCTAGGGGCAGAGGAGACTTCCACCAGAGGAATGGGTGAGTGTGTGATGGCAAGGAGAGGAGGTGCAGTGGGGGTTATGTTGGGCCCTGCCAATAAATTACTAAACAATAAGAGCCCTTCTCCATTTCTGTACAGGTGAGAGCCTCGACTGTCAACTGTAAGGGCAGCCTGGAGAGAATGGAGCTGAGGGCTTTTGTTTGTTTGTGTTTGCATTTTGCATTCTATTCAAATACCAATAATTAATTCTAAAGCACTCTCAAAAAGTGCTTCTCTGCAATGAATTTAGAACCTTAAAATAAACAAAAGACAAAGGATGAGAGTTAATGGGAGCCTTTGGAGGAAGATGAGTAAAAGCCATTTTGTATCCCAAACAGGATCAGGTGTTGGGTTGATGAGGGAGACAGGAAAGTGAAGGAGGCTTGAAAGTGTGGACTCCATTACTAATGACATTATATGAGCTCATTAGTTGGACTAATATATCCTGTTAGTGTGGGATGTTAATGATAGAAAAACTGGCTATGAGTTTATGGAAACATGCCTTCCTCAAAGTTTTGTTGTTATTCAAACACTGATCTAAAACAAAAGGGGAATTGTCTGTTAGAGTAGAGGGAACTACAGTCAATGTCTGTTAAAAGAGGTGATAATTCATCTCCAGGCTCTAACATGTTTCTCTCTTTGAAGCCTCAGTATCACAGAGCCATCAGACAAAGACAGATGAGCTGTCCTCAACTGGAAGTGTATATTCTAAAGGATGTCAGTACCCACTTAAATGAGAATGAATGAATTTTCCAGACTATGGTGTAACATGTGAATTTAACCCTGAGAAAAACCACAGCTTTTTTAGAAAATTGAAGTTTTCCAACTCAATTACATCACTGAAATTTAAACACTGTTTTGCATTTGTGATTCACAGAGATTCCATCTCTGACACATATTTGCCTTTCATGCTGTCCTTTGACATCATGGTTGATCCCCTCAAGAATGCTTGTGTTCTATAACTCTGAAAAATAAGAATCACATGACTGGCCTCAAAGTCGTCCACCAGCACAAAGTGTTCTTTGACCAGCTTGAACCAGAGCTTCATGGACGTGGAACATAAGATTAGCTATCACAAGTCCACTAGACAAAGACAAAGTCCACTTTGTCTAGTGGACTTGTGACTCTTATTAAGGGGTATTTAGTCTCTAAAGTTAAAAATCAAACAACAACTGTGCTGCATCTTCACTGGAAATGGAAGCAAATTTCTAGAGGGATGTTGACCGTTCTCTTTGCATCCCATAACCTGTATACCATGACATAAAATTAATAGTATTTTAATACTAAAGTAAAATCAATACATCTTATATTTCATTATAAAATAAGGAGAAAACAAAAGAAAGATATTCACTCAGTGTACTTTACATTTGATCACAGACAATACCCACAATGCCATGCCTGTTTATATGGCATATGGTCATAGCCACTATTTACAACTCACTTCTTTTACTGTTTAAAAATAGAGAAAGATGTATGCATAACCTAAGCAGTCTTGTCAAGGTATGTTCCATCACTGATCTATCATTGTATCCAGCTTCTCTTGCAATGTGGTTGAATAACTTGCCAGAACTGTGTGAAATCCCCTCCTAAGCACAAGTTTCTCCTCTGGAATTTCCCAATGTCTCAGACTTCTGCTTCCCTATAGTATGGGATTTCTGGGGAAGTTTAATTGTTTATATATTTTGTTTCAGTGGTGTGGTACTTGATGCAAAGGCCACCTGGTGTTTTTTCTTCAGAAAAATCTCCTTTCCTGATAAGAAACAAGGAACACTATGAAGAATATTATTGAATAACAACACTAGAAAGATTCCAGTTAAAATATCCTAACTGTATCTGTCATACTCACCTACACTGCTAGGTCATACTTCTTAAAATATAAACAAAGTTCCCTATAAGGTCACATATGATGATGAATGGAAGTCTGCACAGAGTGACACCCAGAAAACCGTGTGTATGCTTCTATGTGGGAACTGAATATGGGGATTACACTCAGGTACCTGGAACTATTAGGTACTATGCAAGCCAACTACAGGCAAAATCAAGCACAAGACAGAAGCAGGGGTAATACTATGCCTTCATTTGGATTTTTCTGAAGTGTAGAATGGTAACTTATCAACAGAATGAATGAGGGGGAGGTAAAGCTCAGAATGATAAGTGTTGACCCCAAGCCAGGCCTATCCCCACCTCAGAGGCTGAACCAGGAGAATCAGAGTTCAAGGCCTGCCTAAACTACAGAGTGAGCACAAGGCTAGCCTGTGCAACTTAGTGAAGCCTTTCCTGAACATAGAAGGTAAAACGAAGTGTGGGAATATAGGTCTCTGGAAGTATACTCAAGTATGTACAAGGCCCTAGATTCAATCCATAGCACTTTAGAAAAAAAAGAAAAGAGAAAGAATGAGAGAGAGAGAGAGAGAGAGAGAGAGAGAGAGAGAGAGAGAGAGAGAGAGAATCAGAAGGAAAGGAAATACTGGCTCCATACCACATCAATCTCTGAAATGGGTTCTCAGAAATTGTGGGAAAATTAGATCATCTTGGCTATAGTTCACATGAGATAATCTTTTTGTAAATATTCTTTCACAGTGCACATGGTCTATTATACAAATTTATTTCAAAAAAATTACATCGCTTAACAGAAGGAAATTGCTGTGTAGTGATTTATGATCCAATCTCTCATTACAATACTACTCAAGATAAAGCCTATTGCCTCTGCTAAACTACGAGTTACTGCTTGCTTGTGTTGGCTTTTATTTTGCAGATCTTGAAAATTAGCAGAGTGTGATTAATGATGTTGAACACATTCTCATATACCTGTCAGCCATTTCTATGTCTTTTGTATAAAAATCTATTCAAATCTTCTATCCACCAATAAGCCAGGTTCTCATCCCTTGCTATCTCATCCATGCATAGAGTATTGTGATGATTGGTGTTGCCTGTTATTATTAACTTGACTGGATTAAGAGTTATCTAGGACTGAAGAAACATACCTGTGTTTGTGGAAGTGTTTCCACAGTAGAATTTTTTGGCACAGTAACTCGGGCAAAGAATATGCCTTCAGTGTGCACATAATTCCATCCAGGTGACTGCATGGAAAAACAAACACAGAAGGAATTAGACACACCTACAAGTTTCTTCTTTATGAAGAAGTGTATCTACTGCTGCTACTGCTACAGCTGTTGATGTTGGTCTTAATGATTGATGTGGGATTCCTCTCTGTATGCTGTGAATACAATTGGTTTTTAAAGAAACTGTCTTGGGCTGATAGGGTAGAACAGAACTAGGCAGGGAAAACTAACGTGAATGCTGGGAGAAAGGGCAGAGTCAGAGAGAAGCCATGTAGCCCTGCTGGAACTTTACCTGGTAAGCCACAGCCAAGTGGCTAACATAGAGTAATAGAAATGGGTTAAATAAATATGTAAGAGCTACCCAATAAGTAGCTAGAGCTAATAGGCCAAGCAGTGATTTAATTAATACAGTTTCGGTGTGGTTATTTCACGAGTCTGGGCAGTTGGTAAATGAACAAGTGGCCTCCTTAATACAAATGATAATGATGGGGTAGTGGTGAAGATGATGGTGATCAAGATTATCTCTAGTTTCTTTTATCTGACTTTAGGTAGTTTTCCAGTCCCTTGGTACCATTCTGAGGCTGGCAAGTTTCCTGGATTGGGCATAACAAAATTCTCTGCCTCTCCAACATGCAGCAGGCCCACTCATATTGGATTACCTAGCTGATACTGAGTCAACCAACATAATAAATTCATTACTGGTACTCTCTTCAAAGGGAATTCTAAGTTTGTTAAGCTGAGAGTTTAAGTTAGCCATCATGGTTTTCTTTATAATATATATTCTTTTGCTTTCGTTTCTCTAGAGGACTTTGACAGATGCAAGTGCCTAGTGCTATCGGCACTTTCATTTCTCAAATAAATATATGCTACTCTTCTGGCCTGAAGCCTACAACAGAAGAAGCAGAATCATTTGGCTACTGGAAATTTCTTCAATAGCTAAATTAAACAAGATGAGAAAATCAGGAACCTAGTATTAACTGAGTCTCTGCAAAACATATATAATCTACTTCAATTTACAGATGGTTGCAATCTGCCTTGTGGATGCTGGGAACTAAACCTAGGTCTTCCGCAAGAGTAGCCAGCACTCTTAACCTCTGAGCCATCTCTCCAGCTTACAAGATTTTGGAGTTTACACTGCTCAAAAGAGTTAAAATTTTTAAATGGTTTTATCTCAAGAAATTTCTTTAGTAAATAGGTCATAAGGTGTTTGTTTTCTGGGGTGCATTGTGTCAGGAGTACACAGTGAGAACTCACCAGGAAGTTCTCTGCCTATGTTGTAGCTATAAACATATCTAATCTTGATTGTGGTGTTCCCAGAAACCGTTTGTGGATGAAAGAGAAGGTTAAACAACATGGTGACTTATGTTTTCTTTCTAATGTGGTTCCTACCATTTTAATATGCTTATTTGAAGCAGATCTGTTGGGTAAAAAGACTGTTGTCTGTATGCAGGTAGTATTCACAGCATGTTTTTGTTAGTTGTGCTGAAATTCTTGACTCTTAAACACTGAGAGATTTGAGTCCAAGGTGAGTTGTCATTTCCTTGCTGTACCTCTTTCTGTTTCCCTGTCTGTCTTGACTCACAGTGGATGGGAAAGGCATGACTTCATGCAAAACTCAGTGAAACCACAGTGAAACACATTATCTTGCAATATGCTAATAAAAAATATATAGACCTAGTGTCCTGATTTTTAAAAAAAGATAGCAAAGTTGGACATCTTTCAGATGCTTACATGCAAAATTAACTCAAAATATAGCACATACATGTAGGATTTTAAATATTATTGCTTTTAGAAGGAAGCAATATTAGACAGACACTAAAGGAAATACTAGACACTATCAGCATTATACACTAGTGTATCTGGAAAGATGTCGTCGAAAAGGGGCAAAGCTAAGCCACCAAGTGGAAAAAACTATTTGAAAATTGTGTATCTGGTAAGAAATTTTTGTGTAAGATATATAAATGTCCTATACAATTGAAAATTTAAAAGATAACCCATTTTTAAAATGTATTTACAGGTGTGTGTACAAAGGACAGAAGATGGTAATGGTCCCCTGTAAGTGGAGTTACAGGAAGATGTAAGGCATAACATGTGGGTGCTAGCAACTCAACTTAGCTAGTCTGCAAGAAAAAGTGCTTTTAACCACTAAGCCACTCCAGCCAAAGATGTTTCACTATTTAAGCAGAGAAAAGAGCCAGGCATAAAGGCATATGCCTGTGAATCCGGCATTCAAGTGTCAGAGGCAGAGGACTCATACAAATTTTGAAGTATAGTGAGTTCCAGGACAGCCTTTGACCACTATTCACACAGTTGCTTTTTCTCTAGAGGTGCAGAATACTTTCCTTCCTGAAAGAGCTGGCCTCCACAGCCTTTCATAAAGCCTTTGTGAATTCCGTAGTTTGTTGGACACTGAAATCCCAAATGATGTTCAGCCATCTTCACATGGCCTGACACACACTGGGGTCAGCACTTAGGCTATAAATATCTCTTTCAATTCAGTGAATTTGTTGTGGGTTGTTGAAAAGATGTGTTCATTGTTGAAGCCTACAAGACTTCTATGATATCTCTATGTAACAAATGGTTTCGACAACTAGCAGTTTCTTTATGCTTAATCTTAAATATTTTGAAGTGAATTGTGAGGTAATACTTGAAATTTCAGACAAAGTAGATTCAGATATAAATCTCACTACTGGGTTTTCAGAATTTATCATCTTATCTATCCAGTACCACTCCATCCATTGTCAGAGTTTACATTGCCCCATTCTGCCTAATCCACTGGTTAGAGGGGCCTATGGATCTCAAAAGGAAATCTCTCAAGATCATGGTTGACACCCTAAATGTATAACCCATGTTTAGTAGTACCATCATGGCTGCAATAACTGTGCTGACATTTAATTTAATGTTAGACCTTTGTCTTCCCCTTTATTTTCTGACACAGATTATGTCATAAATGTTGAATGTTTGTTTTTAATTTTCCAAGTTAATCTTTAAGCTAGTATACTAATATGGCATGTTATGACATCGTCCCACATTTTTCTCATACATTTAATGTGACATTGTCCTACGTTTATCTCATATGTTTGTGATGTTGAAATTGTTCTTGCACACTTCTCTTTCCTACTGCCTCTACATGTCATCTTCCCAATTCAAACATTAGTTTCCCTTTTTTCTTTCCTGGGAAAAACCACTTCTGCTTTCTTGTCACATGCATTCAATGGTGCTTCTGTTAAACCTGAGACTCTCAAAGAGAAAAAAAAAACAAATCCACAATTGTCAAATTAAAGCAAACTGTATTTTGGGGTACACCTGGGAATGGCCAGGGTTTTTAGAGAACAGCCATCTTGACCTCTTTAGGTGCTTTTATAGATGACATAAGGTGTACACACAGGCAAGAGAGTCAATTGTTGTACATTGTTAGAAAAAACAACAAAAGGGAAGGAATAAGGGTAAAGATATACATCATATGAATGGGGTCACATCACAAGTTTAGTGTAGCTTGAAAAACATGCTTGCAATTTATACCAGATCTAAAAAACAGAAACTTATTTTTAGTTACAAATAGAAACTTTAGCCTTAAAAGGACTAAAAAACACAGGACAAACAGGAATATATTCTTTAAATGTAAACAGAAGCCTTAATCTGCTTGGGATAAACAGGAACTTATTCTTAACTGCAAGCAGAACCCTCAACCTGTAATGGATATTGTTCTTATTGGTCTCAGACTCCCACTTCCTCACCTCTTAAGTTTGCTTTCTCATTGTTTATGATTTGTTGTTTATGATTTGTTCTTTCCCTCCTCACCACTTTGTTTTGTTTGTTAGGCAAAGTATCTGTTGAAAGAGGCTACTTGTTGGTCCCGACAGCCCAGCTAGCTTAGACCCAAAATAATCACACAGAAACTGCATTAATTAAATTGCTGTTTGGCCCATTAGCTCTAGCTTCTTATTGGATAACTTTTATATATTAATTTAACCCATTTCTATTAATCTGTGTATCACCACATGACAGTGGCTTACCAGCAAAGTTTTGGCATGTTTGACTCTGGCAGTGGCTCCATGGCAGTTTTCTGACTCTCCCTTCTTTCTCCCAGCATTCAGCCTAGGTTTCCCTGCCTACCTGAGTTCTGCCTTGTTATAGGACCAAAGTAGTTTCTTTACTCATTAATGGTAATCACAGCACACAGAGGGAACTCCCTCATCAAGTCTCTTCATGTAATCCCTACTGTCCAGGAGATGACTATGTACATCAAGATGACCTCAAACTCACAAAGATCTCCAGTCTTGGCCTCCTGAGAGCACTAGAATTAAGGGTGTGTATATACACTCACATGCCTATAGCCATTTCTTTCTTATGGTCTTTCTAGATATTCATGTTCATTAACATGTATCTTCAATTGTTAATTTATATATTTCAGTAAACAAATATATATACATATATCTATCTATCTATTTGTATATATATATAGTGTGTGTGTGTGTGTGTGTGTGTGTGTGTGTGTGTTTGTACATATATATTTGAATTTTAGAGAGAAGATTTCTCTGTGAAACAGTCCTAGCTGGCCTGGACAGAGATCTGCCTCCCTCTGGCTCCGAAGTGCTGGGATTAAAGGCAAGCACCACCACCACCTGGACAGTAAATTACATATTTAAAAGAGAGAGGTTGCAAATGATGCCAAAATTCTTTCTCACCTGCATATATTTTTAAGATTATGATCATTTTGTGCTACAAGTCTACATTATGACCTGTGTCCTGTCCATTGCTGGGAAAATTTCCATTAGCATTTCTCAGAGAGAAGTTCTACTGGCAGTGTCTTCCTATGTCAATTATCTGCAAATTATTTCATTTCCTTCATTTTTTTAAAAGATACTTTGGCCAAGTATAGCTTTAATTGACATGGCTACAAAAGAGTAGTTTTGAAGGATCCTGGAAGGTCTATGTGCTAAAGCATTTTTGTCAGCTTGTGCCTCTTTTGGGAGTAGTGGAACCTTTACAAAATGAGGTCATGCAGAGAGAATGTGGTTCTTTTGAAGGATGCCCTTGAAGAGACTATCAAAACCTTGAAGCTGGACCCACCACCACCCTGCTCTGGTTTTGGACTGCCGTGAAGTGAACAGGAGCTGTCCACCATGCACTTCTGATATGAAGCACCTGCCCCAAAGCAACAGGACTTCTGATTGCCCCTTAGAAGTCATCCGGAAAAGAAAAATTTCCCCTAAGTTGATTCTTTCATGCATTTTGTCCCAGCAATGCCAAGTTACATCTCAAACATGATAGCACATATCTGCAGCCCCAGTAACAGGGAGGCTGTGGCAGGAGCAATGCTATAAATCTTATATGAGTAAGTTACAGTTTGAAACCTTGTCTCAAATACTCAGTTCTGGTTGGTCCTCCTCCTCCTCCAAATAGGTCCTCTCACTGTCTCTAGAGTATCTGCAGTTTCTCATGAGAAATCACATATGTTTAATCCAAGGATAAAATTAGCTCAGTCCGTATACTTCTCTGGTCTGAGTTTCTCTTTGGCTCCATTTCCTTTCCCTAACTCTTTAATGACAATCTTATTTGGGTCATACATGATTTTTCCCAGCCTCTTTCCACTCTTGTCTCGTTGTCTTTAATGCATTGTAAATATTTAAGATGGCTGATTCAGTATCCTTAAGTAATAATTCTAGTCTGTAAGTTTCAGGGCAGGGGTTATTTCCAAAAAATATATTGTTTTACAAAAGAGCCAGTCATTGTGCATTTTCAATGTTTTGTTGAGGACCGGATGTGATGAGATTTATATTAGGGTCGCTCTGATACTTTTGGTCTCCTGGGACTGTGATAGATCTTGCTTTTGAAGGGCTGTAACTATCTGTAACTTTCCAAACTGTTTTTGTAGAGTCTACATTTCCGCTTTTATATAACCATTAAAATTTCTTGTCTGTTGTCTTTGCCGTTAACCAACTACCTGAAAAAACTTCATGGAATGCTTCCCCTCCAGAGTGGAGAGGGAAAAGAAAACCAGTGTAATTCCTTTTAAGATCCTAATCCACTTCAGTCTGTTCTGTGTCTGATCTGAGGAAGCAAATGCTTCAGAAATCAGATACTTGGTTCTGATATTTAAATAAACAGGTCTCCATTGTTTACTAGACTCCAAGAGCTACACAAGAAACACAGCCAACCCAGCTCATAGCACGATGGGATGTTGGAGAAAAAGCTTAAATGTGATCAAAATTTATCAAAGTCTCTTCATCGAAGTATTTGTTTGGTGACATCAGTGTTCAATTAAGACTTAAAGGCACAAATTAGACTCAAGAAGTCCAAAGCATAGGTGATCATTGGCTCAGGACGACTTAAGACTTCAGAATTTATGGTAGAACAAAATAAATGGGCTTCGATAGAAACTACATTTTGAATGCTGAATCTTTACATTGGTGGGCGAGTTGGTGTGATACGAACTTTCTCATGGCACTAGGCATTGCAGTCACACCTCTTCATCAGGCACACGGTCAGCAACTGATACTCCATTGTATACTGCATGGCTAAGACATGACACTCAGCATGTAGGGTCAGCATCCCAATCCAATCAACACATAATGAGCACTGAACTTACTTCAAGTAGATTATGAGACATGAATTGTTGTTAGACCGAAAGACAGATTCCTGAAGTTTCCAACTCCAGCATCACTCCTACTTGTCTTGGCTTGAAATGTTCCTGGCTTCATACACAATGCTGGTATATTCTTCAGCACTCCTAAGTATTAAATATATTTTCCATAAGAGAATGGTGAAAACCCCTGCAGACACGTTGTACCAAAAAACAAATCATCAATCTAATGTGAATCATCTGTGTAGTCTAAACTCAGGAATAAGTTAATGATGTTGTAGATGCTGGGCCTGCATTTAATCTGCTTCATCTGCTCAACATTAGTGCTTGGCAGCAGTATACACAGTAGGGTATCAGCTGCTCATCACATGTCTGGCTCAGAGCTGTGTCTCATTGCTACAGATGTTGGTCATAAGATATCCTAACCCATATCGCCAGCACAGCAGATCTAAATTTTGCTTTCAAATCCTGCCTTCTTGGATTTCAGCTGTGTTACATTTCCTTAAACATCAGACACAAGGAAAGCAGCAAATGAAGCATATTTCTCAAATGCTCTCGATGGTAAATTAAGCAAGACACATGCCATAACACCCTCTGAGGGAAATGCTTTGCTGTGTATGGGAAATTCTGCAAGTATAGAATCTGCTGTTTTCGGGACTTTCATCTATTAAGAGTTAATTAGCTGCCCTATAGTTTAAAGGTGGTAATACTCTATTAGCCAGGTCTTTCTGACCTATTCCTTTTATAACCAAACAAAATGGTCTGTTAAATAGAATCCAGAATGCGAAAAGTCTCTCCAGAGAGTTGTTCCTTGGCTCTAGGAGATGACCGTTGAGATTCAATGACCAACCACCATCTCCTGTCAACTTATTCTTGACAGTAAAGCATCTATCCTGTGACAAATTGGAAATTAACTCACAGCATCGTTACTAAGGGTCACCACCACTGCCCTTGGATTTAGCTTCTATGAGATGGGAAACAGTGCCAGACTATAGGTAATAACTGTAATAACTTAAACATCAAAATATTTAGCATTAAGAAAGTATTCTAAGGCTGGTGCAGGAGAATTGTCTGTATTTTGAGACACATTATGACTATCACAGGAGGACTTGTCATCTCTGTCAACCAAGGACTGTCCTATTTGCCGTAAGAATGGCGATGGCATATTTTCTGAAGCTTCCACTTGCTGATATTTTCTTCTCTAACCGTGTCTTTCAGTTTGTGGATGTCTTCAGTTAACTGTGATTTCTTGGAACTATCAGATATCAGATGTTGCTATTTGATCTGTTAGACTGTGTCTTTTAATTGATTGTTTAAACCCATTTTCATTCTGGGTTATAATTGAGAAGCCTTTAATATTGTCAATGCCTTTGCTGTTCCTTCTTCTCATTGGTTTACTTATTGGGAATTCCTTTCTTCCTTGCCTGGATGTGGTAGATGTTTGCTGGTTTACTGCTTTGATTTATTTCTTACCAGTTCTCCTTTATTCATCTGTTATTTCCATGGGTTGTTCTTTTTCCTGTGTTCTTCCTTCTTGCTCTTCCTTTCTTCTTGCTCTTCCTTCTTGCTGAATAGAATATTTCTTTAAGGATTTTCTGTAGTACTGACTTCACTGTCATAGATAAAATTAACTTGTGTTTGTCTTGAAGTAGTTTTATTTCTACATCTATTTTGATAATTTTTTGAAGTATATCCATCTTGATCAATAGTAATTAGTTTTCAGAGCTTTGAAATATATCATCTGTGCTTCCCTAGCTTTTGTGATTGCTGACAACAACTCTAATGTTATTCCTGTATTTCTGCCTTTGTATGTTAGTTGGTGTACCTCTTATATCTTTTAACATTGTTCTTTTGAATATATTTTTGAAATCTTAACTATGATATGTTATGGAGGAGTTTCTTTGGTCATGTCCTTTGTGGTTCTTAATATTCTCATGTTGGATGTTTATTCCTCTATGTTTAGGAAATTATCATTGAATAGCTAGTATAAGTCATTTGGCTTCATCATTTATTTTTCTAATCCATGGAATCTCACATTTGGTCTTTTGGAAGATACCAGACAGTTTAGTTATTATCAATCACTGTTTTTTTATATATGAGTTTGTTTTCCATCATTTGAATTGGCAGGCGTTAAATTCTTGACCAAGGCTTCTTCCTGGTGAAGTATATCTCTAGTGCTTTCTTCACCCTGTTTACCAGAAGACTGCCCACTTTGTAACACACATCCTGTAGAAACTGTGGGGGGTTGAGGTTGGCTTATGACACTTCTGTTCTCTACCCTTGAGCTATGCACCCCACCCCCACCCATCACCCACATCCTCCCCACAGTTCTGTTCTGTGGTTTACTGGCTCCCTGCACTGCAGGTGGGAGGATGTACTGACTTTAAGCCCCTTTAATCTTTCTTTGAATCTGCTAAGCATCTCTCCTTTGCTGAATTCTGGTAGGTAGAGACTAGATCCTGCCCAACTCTGTTCTTCCCTTGTCAGATTGTTTGGCCCTGAAGGTGACAGAGGAGGATGATTGTGGGACATTGGATTTCAGATTTTCATAACCATCATCTCAAACTTGTACAAAGTTTTCTGGGGACCAGTTTTGCCTTCTCTACCTGAGTTCAGCCTCACACTTCAGTTTCTGGTAGTGAGAACTGCTTCTCTGGTCCTGAGTATACTGAGTGCTTTCAGGTCACCTCCTTCACCTGGTTCCTTGAGACTGGGATTAGATCAACCCACCTGAGAAGCCAAGCAGAAATAACAAGCTCCAACCAGACTTTTAGTCACCTCTCCCTTGTTCCTTCTTCCTGATTATGAAGGAAAGGTGGGGGCAGTGTTTGCCAGGTGTGACCAAGCTGTGGCTGCTTCCTAAGTGGAGGGTCCTGGGTGGTTATACATCATTTTGTTTGTTTGTTTGATAGCTGTCACTTCTTTTCTTTCCCCCACCGAAAGTTCTTCCTTTATATCTCTCCTTTTCTAACTTATTTTTTTATTTTGACCCTCTCCTTAATTGGTACACTCTGAGGGAGTCTCTAGCTTATGATCTTAGGATGAAGCCCCCTCTAAATATATTATTAAGTTCAAAGTGTCAGGAAATGATAAGTCTATGAAGAATCTAAAAGGATTTTCACAAAAAGATGAATTATCTAGGTACGGAGCATCACAAATGTTGCTGATTTTAGCTTGTCATAGGCATTAAAAGACTCAATTTAATATCACTTCTTGAATGCACAGAGGTTTTGGTTGCCTCCTTTGCTGTATGTTCAGACATACAACAGAACATATCTTCAACCATGAAGATCTCCTTCGGCTCTTTTAGAGCATGCTCAACAAGGAATATTTTGTGCTTGGGGAAAGCAAGCTCTATCTGATAAAATAAGTAAATAATAATAATAATAATAATAATGACTGGAACATGCTGGAATAGCTAAAAGATGATGAAGTATTAGAAACAGCAAGTTATCATACCCCCCCAGTAGTTTTAAAGATTTATTCTGTGCCTTCATGCATGCTTAATAGGGAAGTAATATAAAATTTATGCCTCTAGCCAGAGGGGAGCCAGATGGGCATTATCCAAATGTAAATAGGCTTTCTTTCAACTTCATATTTGGCTTTCAAAATTCAAATACGTTGAAGAGTAACCTTGGTTCAACGTTCATTCTGAGTAAATGTTTAATCTGAATAATGTTTAACTCAGTGATCTTGATAGGATTTCCCCTTCACCTCACCTTTTCCTGTAATCTAAGACAATGGTGGGGAGGCTGCCAACTACAATAAGGAAAGGAGCAGCAAATAATTTTTAAGTTTTCTTCTTTCAATGGGAATATGTAGATACTTTACATATTCATAATGATTTAATCCAAGTAGTATGTTGATACAGTATATACATAATTGTTTCTTTCATTTCCTTTGTGCTGCAGCAAAGTATCTGTTTTTGTATCTTATATATTAGTAGCCCTTCACATCCCAGAATACTACAAAGTAGACCTTTTCTGACTGAGGGATCCTGCTTTCTTTGTGCTTTGTTTTTGGTGGTAATGAGGATGGATCTACTTATGTATGCTAGAAAGGTACTCTAGCCCTAAGCTATATCACTATTCTGTAGCAGGGAAAGGTTCTTCCAGAAGCTCAGAATGAACATTAATGTTTTAGGAAATATTCATATTTTTAACAATATGCTTGTTATATTTTGTCAATAGAATATTTTGACCTGTCCTACAAATAATATCCACTCTATACTTAATGTACAGTTTAATCATTGTGTCAACCCTGGGAACTGAACTGCAATTTCATTTCTTGATATTATAAAACAGTTCAAACAAAAAGCCAGGACTCAGACCCAAGCAAGCAATATATTCTTATTCTGCCTCATCTGTGCTCCTGTATTCAGCACCAGCTATGTGATGAGCTATGAGGATGTTAACAAAGTAAGAGCAAGTATTTATTTAGTATGGAAATTATGAGGAATTCCATAGATATATCAGACTTGAGCATAGCTAGTGTCTTAGTGCTCTATTGCTGTGAAGAGATACCATGACTGCAGCAATTCTTATAAAGAAAAATATTTAATTGGGGTGGCTTACAGTTTCAGAGGTTTAGTCCATTTTCATCATGGCAAGAAGCATGGGAGCAGGCAGGCAAATAATGGTGCTGAGGGGTTGAGAGTTCTATATCTGTATATACAGGCAGCAGAAGGAGAGAGCCATTAGGCGTTGCTTGGACTTCTGAAACTGCAAAGCTACCCCCTGTGATGCACCTTCTATCAGAAAAGCATAAAACTATAGCTTACTGCTACCCACTGTGCTACAGACATAAAATCACACATTTCAGTATATGTTGCAATTCAGCCAATAAGGCTAAGAGCAATAGTTTCACATTCCTGATGAGCTCTTGTGAAGAGGTTATTATGTCTAAATTCACTGTAAGTTATAAAGGTCATAGCTAAATGATCTGCTGGAAACTTCTGTAAAAATAAGGCAGGAAGAAAAGCAAAGGTCAGAAATGAATTTTTATGACTCTCAATGCTTATGCAAATGTAAAATAACTCAGTTTCTATATATCTCATACAATGAAACTTGTCGATACATGAGTCTTGGGGTTACAAAGATATGAATAATAGTTTAGCATCCATTTATCTCTAGACTCTGTTATCTGCCAATCTGCCTGCCAGGTGTGACCACAGTTTGTAAGGAACTATGCTTGGAACTGAAAAGAATACCTGTGTTTGATTTGTCTTGAGAACTTAGAAAAGGTAATAATTTGCACCGTGAACACTAGTATAAGAAAACTGAGGGGACTGGAGAGGTGGCTCAGAGCTTAAGAGGACTGACTGTTCTTCCAGAGGTCCTGAGTTCAATTGCCAGCAAACACATTGTGACTTGCAACCATCTATAATGAGTTTCTGGTGCCTTCTTCTGGCATGAAGCACACATGCACACAAGATGATATACAAAATAAATAAATAGATTTTTTTTTTTAAAAAAAGAAAGTTCAGAGGCAAGAACTCAGGCAGGAAATGCTCACACTATTTATAGCAGAAATATGTGTAGGAGTCATAACATTGTACAGGAATCCAAAGCCATCTGAGATGCCATGACTAGTGGTCAGAATGTCCACAGGAAGGTGCAGTGTGAAAGAATAGAGCTGCATCGATGGCAATGTCACTTAGGGGATTTGTTTCTCCCTCCCAACATTTAAAATAAAGGGTCTATTTAGAAGACAGAAATTAGTACCTAACTGAATACAAAAGTAAAATGTCCTTTGAGCTAGTCATTACCATACCACAAAAGAATCTCCAGTGACTGATATCGAAGACCTATTATGAGAACTTGATTCTTTGCACTAGTTGAGCATAAAAAGGTTAAAAAAATCATGAAAATTTCTCACCCCAGTTTTTCTTTGCCCTACTGCCCTTGGGCCTTCTGCCTTTGATAATAAAATGAGTAGAGATAATACTCAGGACCCCATTGTCCTAGTTGGTGTCTGTGCTGTTATGACAAAACACTGATCAAAAGCAACTTGAGTAGAAAAAAGATGATTAGTTTATACTTTCCCATCACTGAGCAAAACTAGGGAAGGAACCTGGATACAGAAACTTTTGCAGACCTGCAGAAGAACACTGACCACTGGCCTGCCCCTCATGGTTGGCTTAGCTTGCTTACTTATACAACCCACTGATAGGGGAAAGGCCAAATACTAAGAACATAAAGGAAAATGAGGCATGACCTCCCTTCTATATAGAGCAGCAGTTCTCACATTGCAGAAGGTCAGTTCCTGAGCTGACAATCCTCACCTTGCTTGAGCTAAGGCAGGGCATCTTTTGATACCTAATTCAAATATAAACACCGAATTGCCCAAGGACTGAACCCTAAGTGCCATGCAGCTGCCCTACCACCTTACAAATTGAAATATATTAACAGAAGTTTCAAACACCTGCTCAACAAGATTAGAGACAAGATTTCCATATGAGTAAACAGTACTCACCACCTGACTGTGGCTACATAGGTCCCTTACAAATGGACAAGCATAAATAACCAAAGTACCAAGTCCCCATGAAAAATTAGCATTTCCAGAATAACATCCTCTAGGAAAAGCAACTCAAGTGATGTACAAGACAATGATCTCAAAATAGCAATACTGAAAATAACCAAAAAGCTCTAAGAGGGTATATGTAAATGCCAGAATGAACACCACAAAACATGGTTGAATGAAGTTACAAAAAGTCAAGAAATGAAAACAGAACTTAATACATAGAACCTCTGAAGAAAAGCTAAAATTAAATCATGTTTAAAATGAAAAATTCAAAATTTAAACAAAAAAATCAGAAAACAATATCATCAATAGATTGGATCATGAGGGAGAGAAAAGGTCAGGTCCTGAAGGCAAGGTAGAAGACTCAGATCATTCAGTGAAAGAAAATATCTAATCCAAATGATCCCAAAAGCCAAACAAGTAGAAACTTGGACATATGACAAAGACCAAACATATAAAAACTAGGTACAGAAGGAGAGGCACAGGTCAAAGGTACAAAAGATTTTTGCAACAAAATCATAGGGAAAAAAACTTTCTTAGCCTGAAGTAAGAGGTGCCTATGAAGATATGACAGAAATATAGAACACCAAACAGATATGACTAGAAAAAAAACTGACCTCTACTATGAGATAACCCATATGTAAATTGTAAATATATTTTATTACCATTTGTTAATAAAGAAAATACTTTGGTCTATAGAAAGGCAGGATAGTGAGTACATCCCATGTTCCTCTTTTTGGGTCTGGCTTACCTCACTCAGGATAGTGTTTTCTATTTCCATCCATTTGCCTGCAAACTTCAAGAAGTCCTTGTTTTTTACTGCTGAGTAATACTCTAATATGTATATATTCCATACTTCATCCATTCTTCAATTGAAGGGCATCTAGGTTGTTTCGAGGTTCTGGCTATTACAAACAATGCTGCTATGAACATAGTAGAGCATATACTTTTGTTGAGGCCAGCTGGCCTGGGTCTGAAAAAAGCCCAGGATAAAACCGGTCTCGCTGAACATAGCAGACAAGGAGGACTACTGAGAACTCAGTAACAATGGCAATGGGTTTTTGATCCTACTGCACGTATTGGCTTTGTGGGAGCCTAGGCAGTTTGGATGATCACCTTACTAGACCTGGATGGAGGTGGGTGGTCCTTGGACTTCCCACAGGGCAGGGAACCCTCATTGCTCTTTGGGCTGACGAGGGAGGGGGACCTGATTGGGGGAGGGGGGAATGGGAGGCGGCGGTGGGGAAGAGACAGAAATCTTTAATAAATGAATAAAAAAAGAAAGAAAGAAAGAAAGAAAGAAAGAAAGAAAGAAAGAAAGAAAGAAAGAAAGAAAGAAAGAAAGAAAGAAAGAAAGAAAGAAAGAAAGAAAGGCAGGATAGTGCTAGTCTGGACATCCAAGCAGAGACACAGGGAGAAGAAGGGCAGATTTCAGGGGCAGATGCCAGCAAGCTATTGGAACAACAAGATGTACTAGACAGCAGGTAATGCCTGGAAGTCCGGTAGCAAAATATAGATTAATAGAATTGGGTTAATTTAAGTTGTAAGAGCTAGATAGTAATATGTCTAAGCAATACATCAATTTGTAACTAATATTGGTCCCCTGAGTGGTTAATTTAAAAGTGACTGCAGGTCGCCGGGCAGTGGTGGCGCACGCCTTTAATCCCAGCACTCGGGAGGCAGAGGCAGGTGGATCTCTGTGAGTTCGAGACCAGCCTGGTCTACAAGAGCTAGTTCCACGACAGGTTCAAAAACCACAGAGAAACCCTGTCTTGAAAAACCAAAAAAAAAAGAAAAAGAAAAAGTGACTGCAGGATCAGACAGAACAGAAAAGCCTCCATTTATACCTTTCATCATATCAAAATGCTAAATGCTCAGAACAACAACAGCAGCAACAAAATGATATTAAAAACAACCAGAAAAATCATGTCATATACAAAGGCAGACTCATTATAATAACAGCAGAATTTTTAATGGTGACTATAAAAAACAGAAGAGTCTAGACTAGTACTCATAACCTAAAGAACCAAAGCAAGTCTCAGCAAATATAGGAAATTGAAATTACATTTTGCATTTAATCTGGCAACTATGTATTAAAATTTCACATCAACAAAAAAGAACATGAATTCATGGAATCTAAACAACACACTACTGAATCAAATTCATGGAAAGAAAAATTCAAGAATGAAAATTAAGCATTTAAGGATTCCCAGAAGTGAATAAAATGAAAAAACATAAGGCAAGTTCAAGAATAAAACTTAACTCACTATATGCCTATATATAAAAAATTTTGAGAAATCTCAAATTAATAATTCATTGATTCATCTGAAGGCTTTAGAAAAATTTATAAATGTAATTATCTTAAAAGATAGAAACCATATAACCATCTCATTAAATGCAGAAAGGACCTCAAACAGAATCCAAAATTTTTTTCATAATAAAGGTCCTGGAAACACTATGGGTACAGGAAAAATATCTCAACATAATAAAGGTAATAAATAGAAAGTCCTCAACAAATATTATCCTAAATGGAGAAAAGCTCGAATATATTTCCATCAAAGTCAGGATCAAGACATGAATGTCCACTTTCTTCATAAGTATTCCACAGTGCTTGAAATCTTAGCTAGAGCAACAAGACAACCGAAGGAGATACAAATGGGAATGGAAGTAGTAAAAGTGCCTTTATTTGCAGATGATATGATACTGTGCAAAAGGCTAAAATATTCCTCCAAGAATTCTCTAGATTTGATGACTATATTTAGTATTAGATCAATACATTGATACAAAACTATCATACAAAAATTGGTAGCCTTTTTATATGCAAGTAAAATGCAAACTAAAAGAAATATGAAGAAAATATCTTTCATAATAGCCTCAAAATAAAATATTTTGGAATAAATATAACCAAGAAAGGAAGACATGTAAGTGAAAACATTAAGATATAAAAGAATCTGGGCCGTGGTGGTGCAAACCTTAAATCCCAGCACTTGGGAGGCAGAGGCAGGCAGATCTCTGTGAGTTTGAAGCCAACGTGGTCTATAAAACCTAGTTCCAGAACAGCCTCCAAAGCTATAAATAAACTCTGTCTCAAAACAAAACAAAACAGAGGAAAAAAAAACATAAAAAGAAATTGAAGATACAAGATTGGAAAAGCTCTCTTGCTTGTGCTTTGGTAGAACTAACATTGTGAAAATGATATTTTACAAAAATAATATACAAATTCAATACAATCCCCACCAAATTTCCACTACGATTCTTCATAAAAATTTGAGAAATAATATTAAATTTCATATGTAAATGCAAAATATCCAGGATAACCTAAAAAATTCTAAAGAACAAAAATTTGCTAGAGATTTTACCATCTCAGATCTCGTTAGGTTACCAAGTTGTAGTAATAAAAACAGCAGAAACAGCATGTTGCTGGCATAAAACCAAACCCATTGATTGATAGAATAGGACAGCAGCTGCGTATGAACCTACATTTCTTCAGTCATTTGATTTTTGAAAAAAAGGCCAGCAATACACATTGGAGAAAATATAGTATCTTCAACAAATGTTGCTAGTCAGACTGGATAACTGCATGCAGAAAAATGAAACTTGATTCTCTCTCACTCCAGATGGATCAAGGACCTCAGCATAAGATCTGATACTCTGATGCTGAAGGGAAAAAATGGTGGGTGATACATGTGCATCCTTTGACACGAAAGTGACTTTCTGAGTAGTGTCACAGTAGTGTAGGCATTAAGATCAACAATTAATGAATGAGACCTCATGAGACTAAATGGGTTTTGCACAGCAAAGGATACTATTACTCAGGAAGAGAGACAAGCTACAGAATGAGAAAAGTATCTTCATTGACCACATATTTGACAGAGGTTTACTATCTAGATTATAAGAATTCAAAAAATTAAATACCAAATAACAAACAACCTTTATCTAGGTACTTTAAAGATAAAATACAAATAGCTGAGGAACATTTCTAAAAAATATTTTACATACTTAGTAATCAGGGAAATGCAAATTAAAACTACTTTGAAGTTTCTCATCCTAGGTAAAATGGCCAATCTCAAAAGACAATAAATGACACTGATGGGCAACTGAAACCTGGTGTAGTTACAATGAAAATCCATGGGGAGTTTCCTCGCTAAGCTAGAAATAGAGCTACTACATGGTCCAGCTCTGCCACTCTGGACATTTACCCAAAGGACTTTTTTTTTTTTTTTTTTTTTTTTGGTTTTTTTGAGACAGGGTTTCTCTGTGGCTTTTGGAGCCTGTCCTGGCACTCGCTCTGTAGACCAGGCTGGCCTCGAACTCACAGAGATCCGCCTGCCCCTGCCTCCCAAGTGCTGGGATTAAAGGCGTGCGCCACCACCGCCCGGCCCAAAGGACTTTTGATAGTGCTTCTATTGCTGCAACAAAACACAATGACAAACAGCAAATTGGGGAGGAAAGGATTTATTTGGCTTGTACTTCCTCATTATAGTCCATCATTGAAGAAAGTAAGAATAGGAAATGAAACAGGGCAAGATCCTGAAGGCAGGAACTGATGCAAAGGCACAGAGGGATGCTTCTTACTGTCTTGCCCCCCCCCCCCTGGATTGCTAAAACTGCTTTTTTTTTTTTTTTTTTTTTATAGAACCCAGTTCCACCAGTCCAGGGAATGACACTACCCATCATTGTCTGCGCTGTCCCCATTAATCCTTCCCAAAACCAACATAAGTTTACATGTCCAGTTTCAGGGTGATGATGCCTTCTGATCTCTGCCAGCTCAGGTGGTACACATTTATCAGTTCAGTTCGGGAGAGCTCATTCCTTCTGAGCTCTGTCAGTCCAGGTAGTATATATACACACACATATATATATATGTGTGTGTGTGTGTATAAATAAATATATATATATATATATATATCCTTAAGAACAAGTAATAGATACAAAAAAAGTAGATATAAAAGTATTTTTTGAATAGAACAAGGAGGAGAGGAGGAGAGGAAGAGTTCAAGAGATGCTTTGCAACCTGCTATTTCGTCCTTTTTGGGACTCATCAGTACAGTGTAGCTGCTCTATAAAGATTTTAAATACCTTGATTTTAGGAGCCAATAGTACACACACTAATGAGAGATTAAGTCTTGAATGCCTGAGGAGTGTAACCTCCCTTTGTTGTGAAATAAGCCAAGCAAACCATTAAACAAAATGGCATTTTTTTAAAAGACATACTTAGAAGAGAATAATTGGAAACAGAAACATTGAAAACTAAAATATAGGAACAATTTGACAATGTCCTTAATGTTTTAAATTGGAAAGTATGAAGTAAATGTTAGTGTTAAATACTTTTTTAAATTCTTCGGTATGTTGGAACGACTTTTGAAAAGAATATGTAATGTGTGTCCTCAAATTACAAGATGGTCAAATGGATTCTCTTCTTCCTTATCATTAGTATTCTCATACTTTCAGACCCCATGTGTGAATCTGTGACACTCCTGTTTCAACCCTTAAGTACCTGGAGTTACAGGTGTGATTATAGGTCCCAATCAAAAATACCCATTCTGCTTGCCTAAGTAACTGGAATGGATTTGGGAGTACATGCTTTTACTTTTAGGAAAACACAAGTAATTTTCTAAAAACACCAGCCCTTCTGCTTTTCATTTCTTCGTTTTCTTTTTTCCCCATGAAACAGGATGTCTAAATGTAGTTTTGGTTGTCCTAGACCTTACTTTGTAGATCAAGCTGGCTTCGAACTCACAGAGATTCACCTGCCTATAGCTCCTGAGTGCTGGGATTAAAGACTTTTGACACCATTTTCTGCTGCTTTTCTTTCCTTCTTCTTTTTTTTTATTTTTATTTTTTAGTTTTTTGGTTTTGTTTTTTGATACAGAATTTCTCTGGGTAACAGCCCTATCTTTCTTCGAATACCTCTGTAAACCAGGCTGGTCTCAAACTCACAGAGATCCACCTGACTCTACCTCCTGAGTGCTGGGATTAAAGACGTGTACCATCACTGTCCAACTGTTTTTAATTATTAAAGTCCAAGGGCAATTGCAATAAATTTAAAAGGAGGACTATCTGAACAAAAACTTCATTTCATAAAAGTAGGGTTCACTAACATTAATTGTACTTTTGGCTTAAAGTATGAGTGCCAACAAGTATTTCAATCTAATCTATGTTCTTCTAAACCCCTGGTTGTACAGTTCTCCAATATGTTTCTCATTTAGATGTAAAGAAATATTCTCAACTCTTTTTTTTAGATGGACATGCTTGTCTGTGTTTATGTGAAGACTTAAATCTTGGCTAAATGTTTGATCCTGTGGACACATACCACCTCTTGCCAAATACTTGCTGTCCCAGGAGCACTCTCGGACCTATTGTCATCAGGGAGGCTGCATGATGCCTGAATGCTCCTGTGACTCAGTTGGCAGCCAATTCATTTTGATAACAATGTTGGCAAACAGGGGATAGAGCAGCAACTGTAGATATTAGGTTGCAAAGCATCTCTTGAGACTAGAAAGAGGCAAAAGGAATTTGACATTCGAGGATATAGCTGTTGGGCTTGCTACAGATCCATCTCCTGTCTGCATAGATCCTGGCACTGCTGATCCCGTTGTTGTTCAGGTAGGCATAGTCTTCCACTCCTCGGATGGGCACCCTGAAAATAAACCCAAAACAGTAAATCTGCAGAACCCAGAACTGCATTTGCTCCTTAGTGAAATCCTGTCTGTCTCTACTGCTTATTTGTAATATGATCAAAGGCAGAGTCCAAGAGAATCACCTGCCACTAGTTTTGTACCTACTGTCTTTTTCATTCTCAGGATTTTATTTGAACACAGTACCTTTGACATTCATCCAAGTTGAACCAACCCTTCAATTTGTGTACAAAGAATTTAACTAGTGCTTGTTACCCACTTCAAATGAACTACAGCCATAGGTGGCCTCTCTGAGAGTGATTTCCAATTCTGTTTTGAAGCATTTCACATATGGGAAAAACCACTTCTTAGTAAATTTCTGAGTGGACTTTAATAATGGACAAGACTGGGTCTATAATGGCTCCATTCAAAGAATCTATGCTCATATTAAAAAAAAAATTGTCTTGGGTGCTCTCTAGTTAGATTTTAGAGGAGGTTTTCAAGGATGTGAAACCTCTGCTTCTGTGAACAGATGCAGCCAGACACAAGGTGGACTGATGGGTCTCGGGCTTGTCCTTCTGCAGTAGCTTCCTGAAGTCTCAGGGCTCTCATTGCCCATCTAATGTTATTTCTACATTCCACACAGGACATTTATCAACAACAAAGAAATTTAAATTAGTGATGGAGAAGACAATAGCTACCCTAAATACCATCATCATGCTAAAAATTTTGAGGAAAATCACACTAAGCAAAGGTTTTGAAAATGATGGCCACTATACCTCCAAGGCAGTACAGCTGGCTTCACATGACACAGCCATTCCTCTCTAATAGACACAACTCACACACTTCACAACAAATGTTCACAGTAGAAGGAAAATGGTTTGAAAACATACGAGCTGTTATATTCTGTGTTGTCCATCCACGTCCAATGGTGCTGTGGTGACTCTCTGTGCAGGCCGATCCAGTAGTCAAAGGTCCCTTTGTATCTGTTTATGAAATTCTGTCATAAAACATGAAAAGCAAATATATGTGTCTCTCTGTTTCAGATGACCATTGAGTGTCTCCATGCGACAGTTTTCCCATTAGATGACAGGAGAGTATCTTTGGAACCATAGTAGCCCTTCGTTCTCAGTGGATACAGTTCACAGTCATAATTCTTAAGTACCTCATTTCAATTAAATTACCGAATTTAATAACATATCCTTCTATGGCTGGGTTAGTTCCTGGTTAAGCCTACCTTGCAATTATTAACAGTTGTCACCTTCAAGAGGCAGCATTTGCTAGCTTGGAAAAAAATGCTCATGATCAGTAAGTATCTCAGTAAAATGGCATATCCAAACTTCTGGATTGACTATGAGCACTACATGAGAAAATGATTTTTGAATGTTTCAGGACTCCAATCAGAAGTGCTACCACCAGCAAACGGCACACACTCACAAGTTTTCTATGTCTCCATCTGCAAGGGGTGGGATCCTTCCTCATACTTCATCTTTAACCAGCCTATCTCAAGGCAGTACATATTCAACTGAACATAAAAAAAAAAAAATTCCTTATCCTTTCTTACCAGCTCCTCCATGTTGTCAAATCGAGCTAGCTGGGCCTCCAGTGCCATGCAGAAGTTCCGACTGAATGTCCAGTTACTTATGTCTTCAGAAAAATAAAAACATTTATTCCCAAATCCAATCCAGTCTCTTGGACAAGGAGCATGGGTATTTTTGATTGAGTCCTGTTCTCGTCTTCTTACTAAAATTTGGACAATAAAATGAATTATAACAAGAATTGGCACAGCCTATTAATTTCAGATGTGAGGCATGATTTTGACTGTAGTTTTCCTAACTGATCTGTAGGAGTCTTCTCCTTAGGATGATGGACCTTTAGCTAATGGTGTCCCAGCTCAGGCCTGTACCCCAATCTCTCTCAGGTGCTCACTGACAATAAGGCACACAGGAAGTAAATTTCTATAATATCATCACTTTTTGTACTTTATGATTATTCACTGCAATAGTACTTTGTACAGACACCTACTTTGACAGTCAGCACAATAACTGAGAAAACAGTGAGGACTATTGGGAAGGCAGTGTATACAGTGTAGACCTGCTGCACTAAGGGATTTCTCATATGTTGAAATACATGCTGGCTCATTAGCGATCACAGTCTGCCATAGCCTAGCAGCTTTCTCTCTAAGCTTGACAATATGAAGCTTCCTCCTTCCTCAACAAAGCTTCCTGCTTTCTATCTATCCTTATCTGGAGAACGTCCTTGGTCCTGGAGAACTGACCTTATCTGAAAGTCTCTAAACCAGAGGCCTGTCTTTAAAAGGTTCGAAAAGTTCCAGGACAGGCTCCAAAACCACAGAGAAACCCTGTCTCGAAAAACCAAAAAAAAAAAAAATAAAAAAAAAAAATAAAACCAGATGCTTGATTCATCTTTAGCTTGACCCTTGATACAGAGCCCTGCTAAGAAGACTTATACTAGAAAATCTGTTCTAAAGGACCCTACTGCCACATATCAAATCATGTGATAGGACCACACCATGGTTTGTCTCCAGGTTCCTTAATCTTATATATTCCTTATACTTTGAATAAAGTTGAGCTAATTCACTTAAGTCTATCTCCCTGAGGCCCCCCTTCATCTCTGCTCATGGGCTGTATACAAAACATTCTGTCACCCCTTCTTCATCTTTTCCCTCTCAACTTGATAGCCAACAGGCCAAGGGGGAAAGAAGACTCCCACAGACAGATGGCAACAATACAAAATTTTTATTACACTTTTCTGAACAGTGTAATTCTAAAATCCCATAAATTGATCAGCTCAAAAACCTTTCATTGAATACTTTCCAAAATACAGTTGAACATGGGAACTGGCATGATGGGTAATGGGGGGAGGTCTGTATCATCTCTGTCCTCACATTTCCTTGAGTTTTCTTTTTTGGGAATTGCTTCCCTTGTTCTCTATCTTGAATAGTTCGCCAAGATAGACATATGTCTCCTACATCTCTCTAGAGGTTATTAAATGCCATTTTCCCAGGGAAAGAATCATTTTCTTATGCAGTGTCTGGCCTCCTGTGCACACCACAACCTGTGCTGTTCCTTCTCTATGTCTTCCTGCTATACCCTAATATCCCACAGAACAGGAACTTCCAGTGTGTTTTCTCTCCTGCCCTTCACACAGTGCCTGTCTCACAGTGCTCAATAAGTGCAGCTGACAGTATGGATGTGGACAGAATGCTGCAGGATCTGGAGAATGTCACTCACCTGACCATGATAGAGCCACAGAAAGTGCAATTACAGCTACAGTGAGGATGATGATCACTACACAGCAGCAGTAAAGCCTAGCAGGAGACACGGGGGAGACGATTCTGAGATATTTTCTTTTGAGCTTTTTACCTGGAAAATATAGATATAAGAATATCAATCTCAAGAATCTTTCAGGGAAAAAGCTGTATTTACTCAGAATCATCTGTAGATTTGACTTACACTCCTCCTCTGAAAACACCCTTCTCTGAATGTCCAGACCTGGAAATGATGTCTTTGAAAAGTAGAAGAAACGGAAGCAGAAGTGTTGCCATGGAGTCTTCTAGTTATTGAACTAAGAGCCAATAAAGAGCTAAGAAACAGAAAGTGTGAAGATCAGGATGAAAAAGAAATAACAACAAAAAACCACCTGTGGAGCTAGTTCCTTAAGAATAGACTGCTTAGGACTGAGGAAAACACTGTGGGAGTTGGAGGTAGCAGGGATCAGCAAGATGTTGGAGATACAGAGAGCTGAGAGGTTAAAAGCTGTTGTTGTTCTTCTAGAATTTGGCTCCCAGCTTCCTCAAGGGAAAGCTCATGAACATTTGTATAACTCCTGCTCCAGTCAACAAGACAAATATGTTGGTACACTTTTGCAATTCTAGTGCAAGAGAGGCAATAATTGGACAGTCAGGAGTACAAGACCAGCCTTGCCTACAAAGGAGGTTTGAGGCCAACCTGGACTACATACATAAGGATCAGCTTCAAAAAACCTAGTAAGAAAAATTTAGTAAGCACACATATAAATATAATAGAAGACATTGACATAATGGGTGAAATATGGGAGCATTTTAACACGTTTACCAAAATTGTGAGAAAAAAAATAATAGTACTCAAAAATTACAAAACTTTCAACAGGATAGGAATTGAAGGAACTCTTCCCAACACATTTATGGATATAGGGCATTTAAGAGAAATAAGCAAGGTCTGTCATTCTTCTTTTTAGAAACATTTTTTTTCATTTTTTTTAGATTTATTTATTTATTATGTATACAATGTTCTGTCTGCATGTATGCCTTTAGGCCAGAAGAGGGCACCAGATTTCATTACAGATGGTTGTGAGCCACCATGTGGTTACTGGGAACTGAACTCTGGAAGAGCAGTCAGTGCTCTTAGTCTCTGAATCATCTCTCCAGCCCTCTGTCATTCTTCTTAACTTTATATTTTATTTTATGCATAAGGTTGATTTGGCTGCATATATATCTGTGTTGTAGAATATTCGTACACTGTGAAGATGTGTCTCTGCCAAGGCCCTTTCTGATTGGTTTAATAAAGAGGTGAATGGCCAATAGCTATGTAGAAGAGATACCAGACTGTAGAATCCATGGGAACAGCTTGGGGAAAAACAAATGCCAGGTTAGAGGAAAGAAGTGACTGGGAAGAATCTGCAATGTGCGTCAGAGGAATTTGAGTGAAGTTATAGGTCTATATTTCACTGTGATGGAGACATGAGATTATGTCTGACATGAGTATACATCTCCACGTCAGGAGAGAAATGGTGCTAAAACTAAAAAGAAAGGTGATACTTAGGATTATAGGATTGCAAGCATTATATAATGTCCTTTGCATTTTGACTACATAGAACACCCTCAACCTTCATTTTTTTGTTGTTTATATTAGACAAAAATGTCTTTATAAATTCAATTATCATGATTTCTATTTTTTTCTTCCTACTAAGGTGATAGTAAAAGTGTCCTTTAGTCTCCCCAATAATGACCCATTTGTTTCACTGGTCTCCTTAACGTCAGTTAATCTGTAAGACATTTCTCACTCTTTCTTCTTTCTATTTTTTTTAACATCTTAAAACAAGGCATTTAAGTGGTGGGAATTGTAAGCCTATAGCAAAATAAAAAAAAAATATGCTAAATTCTCATGCAGTCACTACCCAGCTCCAACACTGGTCTGCATGTGAGAAATCGATTTTCATCAGCTTTCTATTCCTCTTGTCACCCCCCTCCTCAGATTTCTAAACACCTTCAAACTTGGAATGTCTAGACTTACCCATGATCTCCCAGTTTAGCATTGTGCTTAAAACTTCTTCCAAACTCTGAATGGACAGACAGAGCTATTCCTTCTGCTGTCAAGCAGCATTAGGCTTTCCATGTCTGACTAATTTTTCTCAACATATCACCCAGGTCTATCCACACTGTCACAAAATATGTCATCTCATCCTCTCTTTTATATCTCTCACAGTTTTCCCCATTTATTCACTGATGGGTGCAGGTGGGTTCCATGTGCTGGTTATTGTGAACAGTGTGGAAATACACACTCAGTTATAAATATCTCTTACTGGGCCTGGGAGAATAGAGAGGACGGAGGCAACATTTGCTATAAAGAGTTATCAGCTCTGGTATCAAAGGCACAGTAGAATAGAGTTTACAACAATGTATAGTGTTCCTGAAAATAGCTGAGGGAGTTTCTAATGAAGTCACCTCAATGAAACAATGAAAGTATGTGGTAACTGTAAAATGTCAATTGAAAAGAAAGGAAGACAGAAAAGAAAAAATAATCAAACTTTAAAATTTTTCTTGTGTTAAAGAACAATACCTGATATGTCTTCTAAAAGAGAATTCAAGCATGTAATCACCTGGGTTCTAGCAGGATTCCACATCAGACATTTCATATACATTATCAACAGTAAGATTTATTGATAGTCCTTTATATTTACAGTGGTATAAAATCTGATACTGTCTGTTTTATTTTGGTTCATAAACAGTGTAACTTTTTCCTTGCACTGGGTTCCAGCAGGATTCCATACCAGACATATCATATACGTTATCAACAACAAGATTTTCTGGTCGCCCACTGTATTTACAGCAGTATAAAACCTGATGCCGTTTGTTTCATTTTGATACATTAATGGTAAATTTTTGTCCACCTTTCTCATACTGTATATACATGCATTACTTCTAAAATCTAATGCCTTCCACAGCACAGTTGGAAGTTACTTTTGTGTCTTTATTAGGAAGCAGTATTAGAAATGATCTCTCAATAAACAAAGAAAGGAAGCATTGCTGATTTTTAACTTTATTTATTTTTTAAAAAGTGCCAGGTAATCCCAGCATTCAGGAGGCAGAGGCAGGCTGGTGAGTTTGAGGGCAGTCTGGACTACAAGAGTGAGTCCAGTACAGCCAGGGCTACACAGGGAAACCCTGTCTTGAAAACAGACAAACAAAAACCTGCTTCACTCACAGAACCAGCTAAGGTTTCAAATGAGAGACAAGTTACAAGTTGCACAATACCTCTAGTTACATATAATCTGACCTTTGGACAGGAGCTCCACATTCCCAACCAGCTTGTTCCCATCGGGTAAGTATTTAATTACAAAATTCACCCCTGCTGGGGCAAAGGGAGCAAGAGTTATTGGCCAGCTTGAAAAATAGTAGGAGACTGTCTCAAAGAAATAGTCAATCAGCAGCAACAGCATCAATAGTTAACGATAATAATAAATAATGATAATAATAATAACAATAATGTTTCAGTTTGGGGAATACTTGGTTTAAGTAATAAGCATTAATATTTTGTCATGAATTTTGTATTTTGGTAAATATCAGTCTTGTTTTCCCAAAATCCAGTATCTTTTCCTAAATGAAAACAATTAAGGTGGAGGGACAGAGAAGAAGGAAAAAAGAAGATAAAACAATGAAATGTAATGAAGCATAGACATTTTCAAAACTCAAGAAACACAATTTCGCTTTCTTCTTGAAGACTAAAGTAGAAAACCCATTATATTCTTTTGGCTAGGATCTCAAAATGCAGAGGATTTGGTGCTGGATGGGGTCAGCCTAGACCCCAGGCCTCCTGCCTCCTCCTTACACCCTTTTCCATCTGAGTGAATCTGCAAAAAAGAGGCTCCAGCTTCCCAGGCTCCTCTTGTCACTGTGCACTACAGAGCTGTTATTGTTTGAATTCCCCTTTGCCGTTGGACTTTGTAGAGCAAGCATGTTCCACAGGGACTCACTCGGCATGATTCACCAGAATGTAATGTGCCAGATCCCTGGGAAAAGAGTGGGCTAGCAAGCTAAGCGCGCGCGCACGCGCGCACGCGCGCACGCGCACACACACACCAAAACAAAAGGAAAAAAAAAAAACTCCAAACCCCCAAAAAACCGTTGCTCCGGCTTTTATATGGCAATCCACTGTTCATTTCGCTTGCACAAGAACTATTTAAGTATTATATGCTTTAAAAGAATAACTACTGTTAAAAAAAAAAAACCTCTTAGAAAACAAAACAAAACAAAACAAAAAACCTCTTAGCTAACTAAACTGTCTGCATTCTCTGGTTCTGCAGAAACCCACTGTGACAGGCTCTCAGGCTTGAGGTTCAGCTCCTCTGCCCTCTGCTTCCTTTCTGGTCCCTGGCAAACAGCTCTCTGCTCTTGTAGTTCCCTTCGCATATGCATTAAATACATACCCAACTCGTCCTCCTGCAGAATGTCTGTGGTACTGAGCATGCCCACAGTAGCCTTTGCAGTACTCATCTCACAGCCAACGAGTTGAGTTTCAGCGACAAGAAGAACGGAACGGAACTGTAAACGTTGAGACGATGAAACACAGTTTTTGCTTCAGGGGCGGTTCCACCACTGCGCTCCGCCCCGCCTGTGTATCATTTCACCACACGTACTTATAACTCTTTCCTGCTTTGACTCTTACCCAAAGGGCAGTGATCCTCTGAAGGAGTCGGCCGCATACTGCAACTCTGAGTTTTGAGGAGACTACTGAAGAAAGGGGGCACCAGCCAGGTCAGAGAATTCTATGTGCTAAGGATCCAGAGACTGAATTTCTAAGAGACAGAGTCAGAATGCAGAGAGCTGGAGACGCACTGTCCACAGTCAGTGAATACATTTCTCTCCTCTCCGGGAATGAGAGATCGTATACTCTGGAGCCAATTAGGAGTGATTCAGTCTGTCTCATACAACAGGTTCCAATATGGAAATGTTTGGTTAGTGGAGTGGGGACAGAAAGACACATCCCACTGCCATCCACACCAGTTTAAGAAATGCCTAGACCAGTGGTTCTCAACCTTCTTAATGTTGTGCCCTTTAAGACAGTTTGTTATTCTGTGGTGACTTCAACTATAAATTTATTTCCTTGCTACTGTAGTTTGCGATTGTTCTGAGTCAGAATGTAAATATTGATAAACAGGACATCTGATATGGGATCCCTGTGACATGGTCATTCAAGACATCTCCCCCCAAAGAAGTCACAACTCACAGGCTGAGAACTGCTCAGATTTCCAGGAACCTTTAACTCAGGCCAAACCAAGATTCATAGCTTTGATGCCACAAAGACTTTCAGGACTAGACAGAATATGAAGCAGAGTTGGAGTTTTTCTAAGATTATTTGTGTTGGATTTAATTATATGTACATGGCTGTGCCTGCCTGTGGGTCTGTGCCTGTGAGTGTAGTTGCCTGCAGAGGTCAGAAGAGGTGTCAGATTGCTCCAGAGCTGGAATCACAAGCTGAAAGAGTTTGGATTTAGAATGCAGGTGCCCCAGAATATCATTGACTTCAGAAAACAAAACAAAACAAACAAACAAAAATTTAGCATTGTTTTTATCATTTAGGAACATATGCCAAGGAAAATTGTAAACATCTGAGAAAATTATTAAAATACTGGAATAAAATATTTGGGTGATGGGTACAGTAGTTACGTGACTCTGATCCCAGAACTGAGCAGGCTGTGATAGATGGATCTCTATGAGTCCGAGGTTATCCTGGTCTACATAGAGAGCTCCAAGTCAGCCAAAACTATGTTTAAAAAATACTACAAATTTAAGGGCTGGAGAGATGACTCACTGGTTAATAGCATTGGCTGTTCTTCCAGAGGACCCAGGTTTAATTTCTAACACCCACATGGCAGCTCACAACTCTCTGTAACTCCAGTTTCAGGGTATATGACACCCTCACACCATGCACATAAAATCAATCAGTTAAAATTAATGTTTTAAAAATTACTAAAACTTTAATATATTAGTTATAGAAAACATTACTGTTAGGAATTTTTTCCTAATTGCGAGCTCTCCTCTGCCAACACAAAAATTCCAATCAAGCCAAATCACAACAGGCCAAATTAAAAAATATCCAGGTTTAATGTGATTCCTGCACTTTAGACTGAGAGTGGGCAAGATTTTGGCAGGTTCGTCCAGGGAGGGGTCAAGGCTTGGTGGGCACAGGGACAGGACCTCCAAAGATGGAGGCTAGAGACTGGGGCTTACAATAACAAAAACATATAATCAATCAACCTTCCCCTAGCTGGAGATCTCTTCCTCTAACCCCATGATTATGAGCCAGAGATAATAGACCTATTCCCGGATCCTAAGTGTAGCCTGACAGTGAAGCCTGGCACAGGGATAAGGACAGAGTGAAATCTAGACCAATGATAAGGACCTGCAGTCTTTTTTTTTAATTGAATTTTATTGACCTCTACATTTTTCTCTGTTCCCCTCCCTGCCTCTCCTCTCCCCCTTCAACCCTCCCCCAAAGTCACCATGCTCCCAATTTACTCAGGAGATCTTGTATTTTCTACTTCCCAGGCAGATTAGATCTATGTAAGTCTCTGTTAGTGTCCTCATTGTTCTCTGGGATTGTGGTTTGTAGGCTGGCTTTCTTTGCTTTATATTTAAACACCACCTATGAGTGAGTACATGTGATTAATTGTCTTTCTGTGTCTGAATTACCTCACTCAAAATTATGTTTTCTAGCTCCATCCATTTTCCTGCAAAATTCAGGATGTCATCATTTTTTTCTGCTGTGTAGTACTCCATTGTGTAAATAAATGTACCAGATTTTCCTTATCCATTCTTTGGTCAAGGTGCATTTAGGTTGTTTCCAGGTTCTGGCTATAACAAACAAAGCTGCTATGAACATAGTTGAGCACATGTCCTTGTGGCATGATTGAGCATCCTTTGGATATATACCCAAAAGTGGTATTACTGGGTCTTGAGTAAGATTGTGTCCTAATTTTCTGAGAGATCGCCACACTGACATCCAAAGGGGTTGTAACAGCTTGCAGTTGGACCAGCATGCAGAAGTATTCCCTTTACCCCAGAACCTCTCCAGCACAAGTTGTCATCAGTGTTTTTGATCTTGGCCATTCCTACAGGTGTAAGATAGAATCTCATATTATTTTGATTTGCATTTCTTTGGTGACTAAGGATGTTGAACATTTCCTTAAGTGTCTTTCAGCCATTTTAGATTCCTCTGTTGAGAGTTTTCTGTTTAGGTCTATACTCCATTCTTTTTTATTGGATTATGTTTTCTTTTGGTGACCAATTTCTTGAGTTCTTTGTATATTATTTGTATATTATCCCAAGCCAGCAGCATTTATTAGAGTGGAGGAATCCAAGAGAAGCATAGGCAGAGCCAGACTCCTAGTCGGGGTTGGGGAGACATAGCACTGGAAGCCCAGGGACTGTTAGGCAGTGAGGCCACAGTGTGTAACAAAGTAAGGGTGAACACAAGTGTGTGTCCATGATTCCAGACCCACAGAAGGCACACTGCGAAGAGCAGACTGACTCAGGTTCATAACAGAGTCAATATTTACTCCTACACTTGGCATGTGTGCTTCTTACTTACTCACTGTAGGATGTTGACCTTAGGGAAATGGATCCAGGAAAGAACAGCAGATGCAAAAATCTCCGTACTTTCCACTCAGTTTTCCTGTGATGCTGGAACTACCTTTTTTTCCCCATGAAGGAAGACAGAGAGCTTTGTGTGACATTGTAATTGCTGGAATTGTAGATCTCCAGGCAGGTCAGAGGTTCTATTCTTGGACAAGAGTTTTCCCTTAAAGGGCCTTTCCTACCATTGTAACAATTTCAAAAGAAGCTGCAGTTCCTCTGCAGTGACTCTTAGAAGCTATAGGAAAGAAGTGATGGGACAAACCAACTTTCCTCCTTGAAAACATATTTTACTGAACAATAAATAATTATATCCACTAGCCATATCCACCTATTTGAAACAAGGAAGAGTTACCTATTGGCCATTAAAAGTTAGTTTACCTACTAGTGATGGGGGGCACATCCATGCCACAATATATGTGAGAGGCACATGGCCACAGGAGCCAGTTCTCTCTGATTCCTTGGATTGTACTTTCTGTTTTATTTACAGATTTGGAAGAAAATTGCCTACTCTTTATATCTTTAATATATATAAATACAGTAGTGAGTGCTTCTTTATGATTTATTAGGAATTCTTCAACTTCTGAGTACAAATTACTTTTTCAGAACTAGGACTTCCTGGACTGGAGAGATGATGACTGATTTACCTGAGCTCTGTCCCCGGTACTCACACTGGGTAGCTCATAACTGCCTATAACACCAGTCCCAGAGGATCTGTTACCATACACATATGCACATAAGTCTTTAAGACAGAAAGGAAGAAGGAAGGAAGGAGGGCAGGGAGGAAGAAAAGAGCTCCTTGAATATTTTTGGTTATTGCCCTCCTACCTTACCACATAGCTGCCCAACTCCCCCAAACTCCCCTTCAGCCAGAGTCCTGGAGTTTCATACTCACAAAAAGGGACAGGTAGAACCTGACAAAGCAGTACTCAGGAACATGCATAATCAAAATCATAACAAGGGCCAGGGACAGGTAGAACCTGAGGAAGCAGTACTCTGGAATACACGTAATCAAAGTCATCAAAAGGGACAGGTAGAACCTGACAAAAGAGTTCTCTGGAATACACAAAATCAAAACCATCAAAAGGGGTAGGTAGAACCTGATCAAGCAGTACTCTGGAACTTGTGGCACCACCCAGGAAAGAGTCAACATTCAAGGGGAGGTATTGATATTCCAAACCATTAGATAAAGTTACTAAAATCCCTGAATCCTGGATTCACCCATTCTCCTCATGTAATCTCTTTTGTAATAACCAGATTTGGGGACAAGTAGATTTTTTTGTTAGCAAAGGCGGGGCATGCTGCCATCCTGCTCGGGGCCTGTCTTCTGTAGCAATTTCCATTTGGTCTGTTGGTGGGTAATTTTGTGGGACTGATTCTATGAAATTTGACTCTTAGAACAAAGAATGAATGTTATCTCTCTAAGGTCTTGTGGTGTGGGGGAATGGAACAGGGTCACTCCATTGCCATGCAGAAGTCACACTGCTGAGGTGTTTTGTGAACAAATCCCATTTCAAAGTGAAGAATCATGGCTTCACAAGATTTTTGTAGATATCACAGTGACTTTTCGAAAAGACAAGTGTTCCTGCAGCTCTGCAAAATGGGTTATTCCATGTGGATGTGGATGTGTACACTTCCTGTACATTGGTCTGTCAGCTGTGCATTCACTGTGTAGTCTTGTGGGCTCCAACAAAATAGGACACACCAAATGCTGTGACAAAATAAGGTTCTTTCCTCAGCGTCAGTCCATGTATAAAAATTGAAAACCATTTACATGACTTTTTTCATTGTAGTGAAAGTGAATCACATAAAATCATGACATAGCCTGTTATAAATGGGTATCAGTGAGGATTTTGAACATAAAATTTAGCATATCATCTTTTATACCACTTTAGTAGCATTTAAAAATAAAAAATCTAACCCTACTGAGAAATCTCATAATGTCTTCATACATTCTCTAGAGTATATGTCACTGAAACCAGCTGATCTTATGAAAAACATTGAAATGAAGTGCAAGCTGGAGCGATGACCCCACAGCTAAAAGTTCACAACCAGAAGGGGTAGGGTTTAGTTCTAGTTCCCCATGCTTGCCTCTCCAGCCTCCTCTTTGCCAGGCATGATGGTAGGTATCAAATAAGCAAAGTAACTAATAAACAAGTAAATGTGGGGGCCAGCAATAAACTAAGTATGGTCACCCATAGGAAGTTCTTTACTTCCAACCATTATCACCTGCCAGAGTAGAACTTGGCCATCCGTAAATTACTCTGCACGGCATGCCTATCCATGACTCTGTCTCTTGCCCCGCTGCCCGCCATGACTGGCTGCTCTCAGGGCCTGCTGCGTGCTGTCACATGGTCCACTACCACCACTTGGAGACCTACTACAGCATTTCTGCTGCCTACTGCTGCTGGTGATCCTGCAGCATTTTTAATTTTTCCATTACAGTAACATTACTTGGTATTTTAAACTGGGCATATAAGCTAAATTTTTAGAGCTGTTGTATTCTGAAAGCACACATATACACAAACTTAAATTTACAAAAGCAGCCAGCCTGGTCTACAAGAGCTAGTTCTGGGACAGGCACCAAAGCTACAGAGAAACCCTGTCTCGAAAAAAACAACAACAACAAAAAAATTTACAGAAGCATAGTTACTTACATAAGCACATTTTAGCCACATTATTTTAACAGAGAAACATATAGTACAACTGCCTTAGGGAACCTGTGTCAGCTGAATAGTTGTTGCAAGAGAGAGCAGAAACTTAAGAACGAAACATTTTTTGTAGAGTTTTAGACTGGAAGGACAAGGAAAAAGCGGAATTTGTTGTCAGCAGGGAAGGGCGGGACAGCAGCAGTCTGAGCGTGGATGGCAGAAACCAGGGAAAGAGCTATAGAGAAATAAGGTCAAGCGACTGGCCTGTGCTGGGCGCAGACAGAAACCTATGTTGATGCAGGCTAGTAAAACTGATGAGCAAGTATCACTCCACCAACTGGTCACGTCCAGAACAGGAGCCACTAGCTCTATTGGGTAGGTGGTGTTGGAGCACTTTGAAACAGAAGGTCAGGACATGGGACTAATGTGGAATCGGCCACTTTTTTTGGGCACACAGCAGCATGTGGCTTTGAAGCAGAAGTGAGGGCAGCAGCCACTTTTATGAGCATGCCCTGTAGGCTTAGATCTCTGAAATGGCTGAAGGAAGTGGAGTACTCTGGAGGCTACAGAGGGGCAGAAGTATGTGTGAGGCAAAGTGCTAATGACTAATCAGCAAAGGGAGAGGCAGAAATTGGGGCAGGACAAAAGAGCTGTAGGCAAACATGTTGAAGGAGCTGTGGGCTACGTTCCTGCCACCCAGCTCCCCGCCACCCGGCTAGCTTATGCTCCAAAATAATGACATACAAACTGTATTCATATAAACACTGCTTAGCCCATTTCTATTAATGTGTGTAGCACCACAAGGCGCGCTTATCAGGAAGATTCTAGCCTACGTCCATCCTGGGTCAGAGCTTCATCATGTCTGCTCCAGAGAGGAGAGGAAATGGCGTCTGTCTGAGGCATTTTACTTCATTTCCTCTTCCTCCCAGCATTCTGTTCTCTTTACTCCACCCACCTAAGGGCTGGCCTATCAAATGGGCCAAGGCAGTTTCTTTATTAGCCAATGACCTTCCTCCATCACAAATGAAAACATAGAGATGGAAGAGGAGGCAGGACAAACTGCAGTCGCCAATGAGCAAAGAAAAAACAGTGGAAGAAGCAGGACAGAAATGCCAAACTTGAAAAACACTGGCTTTCAAGCGTAATTTGCTTTAAGTTAGATTGTTGCAACTTAAAAGGTTTTTAAGTGCCCACTTATGGGCATTTGAAATCTGCTAGGAATTGCAAGACACCCACTTTAAATGCATGCCTCTGACACAAGCCCTTTGCAGTCCATCCACAGGAAAGTCACAGAGTCAGCTGTTTATGTACAGAGTACATGAGAAATTGGCTAGGAACATCTGCTGGCACCCAAATCTCATCTCAGCAGGAGGAGAGCAGCCTCTGCCGTGTGTGTCAGGCTTTAGGCATGGCCATAATTTCAACAAAAGCCCGAAAAAGCAAATGGGTGACCCCCAAACCCTAGCTGCATGCAGTTTAAAAAGGGGAACTCACCAAGTGAAGCAGAAATTTTTGGTGGAGATCTTGCTCAGGAAGGCCCATTTTCCAGCGTGGCTGGGGCCCACAAGAAAAACTAAGGCCTCTTGATGGGAAACCTCCATATATTATGAAAAAAATTCTCACAGGGGCAGCTCCACCATTGCAAAGAAATCCAATTAGGTCAGCTCAAACCAAATTAAAATGCCCATAATTTTATTAAATATGATGTATTTAATAATGTGCATGGGGGAGGACAAGAAAACAGGGAATACATACAAATCTGGAACCATGTTTTATGATTTTTGTCTCTTTAAGAGGCAAGCCACGCCCACTCCCTGTGACCCCCTGCCTCCCCACCATCTTAGAGTTCTCACTGTCTCCTCTTGGTACACACATCTCTTCTCTCAGGCCCTTCTCTGTCTCTCTGCTTTCTCCTTCTTCCCCCACACTTTCTCTCTTCTCTAGGTAATAAATATTCAATTCTATTCTGTACGATGTGTCTGTCCAAGTCCCTTTTACCCGCTGCTTGCTCAGCCTCTCGCTGCTGGGAAACTACACACCGGGGGAGATAACCCACCGGGGGCCCTGCCTGTCACCACATGGCCCACCACTGTTTCTGCCTTGGGAATGGCTACTCCCGGAGCCTGCTGCCTGCCTACTGCCACCTGGGACCTGCCAGCATTTTTAAAAAAAATCATAAAACCATGTGTTTCTCCGCTGAGAGCCCACTTAAGCATTCTGTGGCAGTGGATCAGGACCTGGAATGCTGTGATTCAGAGTCCAGACTTCCAGGCCAGGGGGCTGGGATGGATGCCAGGGACTGGGGCTATGCTGTAGACTTAACAAAGACTAAAGTGCATTCTCTAGGAACATATTTTCAAAATAAATGACATATATTTTATTGACTGACTTTCATTTCCTATTAGTGTGTGTGTGCCTGTGTGCATGCCTGTATGTGTGCTTGTGTGTACACACAAACATCTACACACATGCAAACATGTAAATGCACATGATGTCAAGGAGACCAGAAAGAGGTGTCAGATGCTCTTTTTTTCATCACCTCTCCATTTTCTTCATTTGAAACAAGGTTTTTTGTTGATCCTGGAAGCTGGCTGGCAGTAGCTCCAGTTATACTATTATTTTCAGACCACCCCATCCTCCCATACACACAGAACCAACACATGCATAATCACAGTTGCATGGGCAGCTGTACCTAGATTTTTTGATGCAGGTGTTAGGACTGTTTTAGTTTTTAAGAGAGGGTCTCATGTAGCCCAGGTGGCCTCAAACTCTTTATGTAGCTAAAGATGACCTTAAACTCCTACTGCTCAGGCCTTTACTTCTGAGGTGTTGGGATTATAGTTATAGACCACCACTCCTGGCAGGAAAGTACTTTTGAGGCCATCTAGTCCTAACAGATTTTTCCATGCATGCTGTCTGGAGTTTAGCACAAAACCAAATGATATTGAAGTTTTTTATGATGGGAATTAAATAAAAGCCCTCATTCCCTGTTTTTCTTCATATTCATACCCTGTGTAATGTGACTTGAAACTCCTTCCATCAAGGAGATGTCAAGTCCTGACCCTTGAACTTGGATTGAACTTGGGACAACCATCAGAATGTGTATGAGTGTTCACAAAGCTGCATGGAAGGCAAAGTCTTGTTGTGTCTTCCAACTGTGTCCAATGACCATGTAAACAAGCTGTTGAAACCTGGAAACATGTGGTGTGTCAGCAAGTCCTCAGATGACCACTCAAGATCCCATGTGAGTCAGCCAAGACAAAGTCATCAGAGACTTGACCTGTGGAAATAGCTAACCTAAGCACATGACAAAAGTGAAGCACTGTTTACTAAGCTTCAGAATGTGGAGATGATTGTCATGCTGAATAGGGTACCAATGACAATCATATTTACAGTTATTTATTCCATTGTAATTCTAGCTTAGTGTTTGGTAATTTCATGAGATAAGTCTTAAATGAGTATAAATCACTTGCTACTGATTTGTTTGCTCTGGTTAAAATGATTAGTGTTTTCAGCATTTTTTAGTTGTTCTTGTTGTGTTGTTGTTATTGACCTGGGTTATTGCTCTTTGTGTACAACGGGTTCTGACTTAGAAAAACATATAGCTAAACCAAGTAGATTATGTGCTAAGCAAGTGGTAAGTATTGTAAAAATGTTTAAATACATGCAACATATGAGTCACATTTCACTTAGTGTAATAAGAAAATAGAAATAATAAAGTATTCAGAATATATGCACTACAAAGTTCATGGACAAGATTGGACTTGCAGTGTGACTGAACAGAAAACAGATTTTTTTGCAGTCTATAATAACCAAAGGCCCCACCCCTAGGGTACAGAATTAGACATTTTTTTCCTAAAGATTTATTTCTATTTATAAGTTTGCCAAATACCTGAGGGTTCCCAAAGAGGCCAGAAGAGGGTGACAAATCCTGGAAAATTGCAAGGGATTTGAGTTGCCATCATGACTACTGGGAACAGAATCCATGATCTCATGAAGAACAGTAAGTGTTCTTAAACATTGAGTCATTGCTCAATTTCCTAGAGTTGGATTTTTAAACAATTATTTAAAATCTCCAGTAGGTGAAGAAGAAAAAAGGATATCAGAAGAAAATTGGATATGAACAGTTATATTCCTTCAGACTGTCTCCAAAACTAATTAGCCAGCAAAAAAATCTTAAAATTCCTTTCCATTTGTATTTCTCAGCACTACACACTAAGCAGTCCTGCCATGCTGTTTTGATACATTGGTGGAAAGAAAAGAGAAAAGAAAGATGTTGTTGAGAGGTTTGCATTTTACACTTGAGTGCAATTCTTCACTTCTCCAAAAAAAAAAAAAAGCATTTAACTAATGCATCTAAATCTTTTGGTAAACCCCAAATAAGAAACTGACATAAGGCATTAATAATGATATATTTTTCAATGCTTTAATCCTAAAATTACTGCTGGTGGATATAAAAAATAATAATAGTAGGCTAAAAAAAATATGGCCAGCCAGGTCACCAAGTGGTGTTGGTGCACAGCGTAATCCCAGTACTCAGGGAGGCAGAGGTAGGCAGATCTCTTTGAGTTCGAGATCAGCCTGATCAAGAGAGTGAGTTCTAGGACAGCTAGGACTGTGGCACAGAAAAACCTGTCTCGTAAAGAAAAAATCATGGCTACCAAGAAAATTCCAAGAGAGCTCCATAGAAGATGTATAAAGAAATGTGTTAGCCTAAAGATAAAGACAAACAGACTTGTGAGACCAAAGGGAAGATAAAATAAAGTTTGAATATAGTTATGAACGGAATGGGGAAAAAATCAAGTAATCTGTAGTGACAGAAGATAATACACACCTTTCCATAATAACTCAAATATTAATGGTGACCATTACTCAGTAAGAAAATCGACTGGCAGACTGAATTAAAAGATGGAGCCTGACCATTATTAATCCAAGAAATAAACCTCATCATCAAAGACGACACTAACTTAGAGTAAAAAGATGTAAAACTATAATCCTCCTACATCCTCCATCTTTTAAAATTAAATTTTAGTATATCTTAGATTGTATCTTTTTATCAGGATATATGGTGGGAGGAAGATTGTTTGATGGTACAATGGAAGTGTTTTAATTTTTAAGGAGAGTAATCTCTTGCTGCTTTTTATGGTGACAATGTTAACTTTCATTCCTACCAAGGTGGACAGTTTTCTTTTGCTACATAACCTCTACATTTTCATCTCTTGTGTTGTTTGGTAATTGGCAGAAGGCAGGGTTGAACAACAGACTAAATGTAGACTTTTGCCATCAATTCAAGTAACATTTAGGTATATCAATTGATACTGACTCAGATCAGCCAGACAAGGGTGCACACCTATAATAATCCCACTAGTTAAAGTTTTATATGGTAGAAGTTAAAGGCATCTCAGTTGTACAATAATCCTAATTTATTTTTTTCTATTGAGATACAGCCTTGAAGACATGGCTTTCTGGTGGAATTTCTCTTTTCTAGTCTAAGGAGATCTCAGTAAGCTCCTATCCAATAGAAAGTTAATGCTGGAACAAAAGTGACAGAGACAGGCAATTTACTTTCTTGGGATAAGGGTTATGGGAAAACATTCATATGAGTATGTCTTTAGAATTAATTGATTTCAAATATAACCCTCATGTATGATGAATCATGATCCATCAAGAAGGACTCAGCTATGGAGCAGAAGAGATGGCTTGGAGGTTAAGAGCACTGACTGCTCTTCCAGAGGTCCCAGCAACCACATGGTTGCTCACAACATCTGTAATGAGATCTGGTGTTTTCTTCTGGCCTGCAGGCACACATGCAGACAGAACACTGTATACATAATAAATAAATACTTTATATATAAAAAAAGAATGGCTCAGCTTATCTCGAACAGCACCAGAAGGCTGGTACCAACACTCCCCAAGATGCAGTGTGTACATTATCAATTATGGGAATATTTTCTTCTGATGCTGTCATTGTTACAAATGAGAGTTTCTTCTCTATTGCTTCTCACAGAAATTGGCCAAAATATAGTTTAGGAGAACATTGTTTAAGAGGGCAAAGTAACTAAAAGTGAATATACTCTCCAGAGCAAGATTAGAGCAGGCCAGCCTGGAGGTGGGCAGTTGCCCACTGGTCTGTGCATGGTGGAATTTAGAGAAGTTTCTTATAGTCTCAACTCTGTGATGTCATTGTTAAGTCAGAGTCAGCAGCAAAGACTTTAATCAAGGTTCTACAGTTCAAACATGAGATAGCTCTGAGTGGAAGGTAGAGTCACGACTTTGCAGTTGACCTCATGCACAGACATCAACAAAAGCCACACAAGGCCTCCAGTGCCCCCTGCTGTCCTAGGCCCCCTCCTACAGAACACCTCTGTTAAAATGACACATCTTTGTCTGTGTACACTTAAATTTATAATTAGTTATATATACACTTATAGTTATACAATAAAGAAATTGTAAGGGAAGTGTCAAAATGATTTTATAGTCCATGCTTTGTGCCACTAACTGTGCACTGGGGAGGGCTACCAACTTTGACACATTAATGCAAAGATCTCCTGTGGAAGGTAAAGTAATAGAGAAGACATTCACAATCAAGACTCAGGACATGGAATTTCAGGGACATATCAGCTTCTTTTGGCAGACCCCACGGTTGTCTGCAGAAGTCAGTAAATACATCTGCCCCTGAGATGACATCACAGCTGTTTTCTTCATCTTTGTCAATGATTCCTGAACCAAACGGCAAATACCAGCTGCTTCGAGAACTTAGGAGTTTCTTCCAATTATCACATCAGGCAATACTTATTTCTCTTGGGACTTTTAAGGATGCTGCAGATTACATAGTATTTAAGCATAGTAAACACACAATAACAAATATTATAAATGTTATTCTTAAAATATGGGGGTTCCCCCTGTCCAGCGGGCTCACAGAGCAGCATCAAGCTCCAGTGGGTCCCCAGCAGTGCCGGGTGCCGGCTCCAGAGTCCAGCACCTGAGCGGTGGCAGAATTCCCATCAGCAGGAAGCCATGCAGCAGAATTCCCAATGCGCCGCGGTTGTGAGCAGACCCACGGACACAGAAAGTAGCCATAAAAGCATTTATTGAGGGAGAGAGGGAGAAAGAGAGAGAGAGACAGAGAGACAGAGAGAGACAGAGAGAAGAGATTAAAAAAAAGAGAGAGCCAGATAGAACATGTGCGCACATCAAGGAAGCATAAAAGAAAGGGGCAAGATGGCGGCAGGCAGGTCAGAGGTAATGGGAGTGGGCGTGGCTTGTCCCTTAAAGCGACAGGAAAGCACAAAAATAAACATGTAGAAACATTAAAGATATACTTGATAGAAGCTGTAATTTTCAGTTTCATCCTCACTGGAGAAGAAATTGTCCCACAAGAACATTCATAATGATATAAAAAAAGGAGAAAGTTTGTTAAAACTCCTCATGCTACTATTAATATGTCATATGGTCCTGTGAAAAACATCTGGATTTTGCTGAATTTCAGTTTCCTTAAACATATAGTGTATTACCAGCTGATGTTTACAGAAGCTATCAAGGTATGCATGAAAGCATGACGGCAGTTACACACAGTAGGTGTTCAGTAAATCTACTCAACCTACAGAGTATACACAGTGGGTGAAAGTTTCTGTACCCCACAAGCCTTTTTGTCAACGCAGAAATCCAATCAGACCAAATCAAACTGAACTACAAAAAGCCCAGGTTTAATGGGCAACACACACTGCTATAATTTTGCCCACCCCTTCCCCAGAGAGGACACAGGAAGAGAGACAAAAAACACATGTCTGTTTTCTGGGGTGAGGGTCACAGTTTAAATACCCTGTGGAAGTGGTCTTGAGCATCTCTGGGGGGATAAGTCATCATTTGGCAGGCTTTCTGATATGAGGCCTTCTGATATGAGAGAGTTGGGGGAGGAGGTTTGAGCTGAAGCTTCCACCAGAATATTCCAGACTGTTTGACTCTATGGATCCCAGTGGCTGGGGTGGAGCTTCCACCAGAACATCTCAGACTGTTTGTGTATATGGATGCTAGGGGATGAGGAGAGCTTCCACCAGAACATCTGGTCTATAGAATTGGATGCAGACAGAAAAAGAACCTCAACTCGTTTAGAACAAAATCTGGTTTCTTCCCTTCTCATCCTGGAGTTGGTAGTTCTCTGCTTTATCACAACACTAGTCCTACACCCAGGGTTCCTGTGATCACTGCAGGTGGGAATGAGACCAGAAGTCAACATTACCACTGACATCTTCTGGAGTGATTACAAGGAAGGGGTGTGTTCAAGAGCAGTCAGTCTCTAGCAGAGGATGTCACACATCAGGCAGTGGAGAGGACTCCTTTGCAGCTGTCACTTTGCTTCTATTTCTTTATGGAGATCCTTGGGTCTTAGCAGCAATGTGATGCCTCCCCAGTTCCCAGCTAATCAGACTGTGAACTTCCCCCAGCCGGGCTGCTGTAAATGTGCCTGTATTCCATTCTTCATCCTTTAGCTTCTTTCTTCAGTCTTCAAGATCTTTTCCTTAAGGTGTATCTGTTCAAATTAATGACTTCTTTTCAAAAAACCTTTGATGGATTCCCAGGTCTTCCCCAGACAAACTTCTGGTGAGGGATCTAACATTATCTCCTTTAACTCCTCAAATAACCCTGTTTACAAAATTTTTACTCTGTGCCTATTTCTCCTGGTTTCCTTACTTGAAAACCTGGGCTCAGGGTGCTAAAATAAACATTTTATTGTCATTGTGTGACAGAGTGGGGGAAGGGAGTAGAGAGGAAGAATTAGAGTGTGTGGAAGTCAGAGGGCGATTTTGGGGACCCTCCCTTTTTATGATGTTTCTACCACTGTGCTGTGTGCTTTAGGCTCACTGCCCCAGGCACTTCTGGGTCCACCTGGCATCTCTCTGCAGGAGTGCTGTGATACAGATGTGGACTCCTGAATCTGGCTTTTTTATAAAGGTTCTGTGGTTTGAACTCAAACTGTGAGGTTTACATAGCTAGAGCTTTTACCCAGTTCCGTTCCTCAGTCCAGTTGGAAAAAAAGCTGGGTTGACTGACACTTTCTATTGTAACAACTTTAAAATTACAGCTTATGAATTTCTGTGTAGGGTCTAAAGATGGCTTAGGGGTTAAGTGTGCTTACCGCTTTTACAGAGGACCCAGATTCAAGTTCCAGTACCCACAGGTGGTGGCTGTTTAGATTAATGCAGACAAATTGGGATACGTTTAGACAACTTTAATGAAAAGAACAGACTCACGCAACCAAGGTTCCCGCGGAGCACAGAAACAAGAAGCAGGAAGGGGCCCGCAGCATCTGAGCGCCCCATTTTATCAGTAAACATTTGCCTGAGGCAATCTCGCCCCCAATAGGTGAGCTATCCCTACACACAGGGCAGCTCACAACCAACTGTAATTCCAGCTCCAAGGAATCTGATGCCCTCCTCTAAACTGTGAACTTCTGCATGCACATGGTACACATACATACACTCAGGCACACACATATAAAATGAATGAATAATTTAAAAAGAAATTCTAGGTTAGTGTGTATATGTGAAAAAAGAAAAAGAGAAAAATCTATGTAGAAATGACAAATAAATAGGTACTGTGTTGTAACATGACATACACTGTGTCTATAGCAGATAATGGTACTGTGATGTGGGAGTGTCATATATCAATCTGTTGATTTCATTGGTTAAACAATAAAGAAACTGCTTGGCCCTTATAGGTTAAAACATAGGTGGGAGGAGTAAACAGAATGGAATGCTGGGAGGAAGAGGAAGTGAGGTAAGACTCCTCAGAGAGACTCCATAGCTCCTCTCAGAGACACACACAATGAAGCTCTGACATAGGCTAGAATCTTCCTGGTAAGTGCACCTTGGGGTGCTTACAAACATTATTAGAAATGGGCTAGTCCAGGTGCAAGAGTTAGCCGAGAAGAGGCTGGAAATAATGGGCAAGAAGTGTTTAAATGAATACAGTTTGTGTGTTGTTATTTTGGGGCATAAGCTAGCCAGGCGGCTGGGGTGCTGGGGACACAGCCCCGCCATTCTTATTACAACAGTACTGTGCTGTAACATGACATACACTGTGTCTATAGCAGATAAGGGGTTCTGTGCTGTAACATGACATACACTGTGTCTATAGCAGATAAAAGGTTCTGTGCTGTAACATGAACTACACTGTGTCTATAGCAGATAAGGGGTTCTGTGCTGTAACATGACATACACTGTGTCTATAGCAGATAAGGGGTACTGTGCTGTAACATGACATACACTGTGTCTAAAGCAGATAAGGGATACTGTGCTGTAACATGACATACACTGTGTCTAAAGCAGGTAAGGGATACTGCGGTGTAACACTGGGGGAGTCTTTGTGACCATGATAGCCAGCAGTATAACTATCTTCTAGAGGCAAAAAGACAATTCAGTCCAATAATTCTAAGTAGCCAGTGTTGGTTCAAACACCTGGAGTCTGACCACAACTGGTTTATTCTAGGAATATTTCACAATTTGGTGAAAATGTCTCTGGTGATAACTAACTCAATCCCATGTACACAACGAAGCTTACAATGTGAATACATCGAAACTCTATGTAAAGTAAAGTACATGTGACATCTTCCATAGAGATGGGTTCTATATTAACATGCTCATGTTAAGTGTCTGGGAGGATTCACTGTGGACTCATCTACACAGTGCAAAATTCGCCTATTAACCATTTCTACTCCCTCAGAATATGCATCCTTTCCCTTGAAGGAACAGCCCTGTGTGTTTAACATTTCTGGATTTCCTAGTGCTTATCTGTGAGCTCAAGGACCTCTAAGCCTCCTAAATAACATGGCAAACACTATGTATACCACACTGCATGGAAAAATACCATGTTTATTTTAATATCTCAGCTTTCCTTTATAACTGTATCACTATGGATATCTTCTGTTTATTAGACAGTGAAATATATTAATTTTTGAAATGTGGTTATCATGTATCATATATTTGTCAATTTAACTTTCTTCCAGACAATTAAAAAAATGGGAGTTTCATGTGGAAAGCAATAGTATTGTGTATAAAGTCAACATGAAAGCTGGGCGATGGTGGCACATCCTTGAATCCCAGCATTTGTAAAACAGAGGCAGGCAGATTTTTGTGAGTTCGAAGCCAGCCTGGTATACAAGAGCTACTTCCAGGACAGTTACGGCTGTTACACAGAGAAACCCTGTCTTTAAAAGCAAAAAAAAAAAAAAAATTAAAGTTAATATGGAGAAACATCAGCTGCCTCTTCCCTCTCTATTTAAATCATGATTCCCTGTTTGCTCTCATTTAGTTTCAAACAGTTCTATGTGTTACCATTTTATGAATGGTTTCTAGATTTAATTTTTAGATCCAAGTATCATACCATTCTTAGCAACATTTTCCTAGTTTCTTTCTGTTTTGATTTATTCTGCTTCTGAGACTGGGTTTCCTGTAGTTTCAACTACTCACAGACTCCTCTGTTGTTAGGATGACTATGAGCTCCTGATGTCCCTGGTAATTATGTAACTAGTGTAATTATGTGACTAGTAGTCACAGGACTGCAGACTCCTTCTCCTCCTTCTCCTCCTCCTTCTCCTTCTCCTCCTCCTCCTTCTCCTCCTCCTCAACATCATCATCATCATCTTCCACCGCTTCCTCCTCCTCCTCTTCCTTCTTCTTTGCTTCTTTGGTGACTGCACTATATGATTCAGATTGCAAACAAATACTAGTAGTCACAGGACTGCAGACTAGTTTTAGGATGCTGTCAATCATTAAGTAAGTCAGCTCATTTTAAAATCTTCTTGAGGAAAAAACAAATAAGAAAGGAGGTGAAGAAGAAAAGTCCTCTGTCTTCACATCATATGCACTGTAGTTGTAGATGGGCTGCCATACCTATCAGGTATTTATGTAAGTGTTAGGATTCTGAAGTCTGATCTTCATGCTTACATGAAAGAAATTGACTTACTGAGCCATTTCTCTAGTTCTTGGACATAGAAATTTTAAAACATGCCTTAAAGATATTCATTGACACCACAGAGAAAAAAATAACTGTAGAGAAGAAATGCAAGGATAAATTATTCCAATGAAGACATGGAAACTGTAAATAGAACTAAACAGAAATTCTGGAATAAAAAATACAGTAACTGAACAAATAATTATGATAGTTTAAAGAAAGGATGGGGCTAGAGGGTTGGGAGCAAGAAGAGGTAGAAAATGGGTTAGCTGAAACTAAAAATGCATGTGGAAATCTTATGGAAGCACAAAAGTTTGTAAGTCAATTTGAAATTGATACCTTTTCAGTTATTTTTCATAGCTGAACAGTGGAGTTCCTGATTAGCTCAGTTCCAGGCATGGGACACCCTACAAGTTAGTGGTCAGGGAGGATGCAGACTTCCCCAGAACAACACAAGCTATTGTTGTTGTCTTGGTTATTTACAATTACTATTAGGCAAGTCCTAAGATGAAGTTATCACAGGTCTTCAGAACATAAATAAACCATTCTCGAATTGACCAGGAAACCTCCAAGTTGCTGTTCAGCTTTCCTAACACTGGAAGGTACATTCAGGCTACTGAGGGGGAAGCCATCAATAGTCTTGTTCTACAACACTAAGGAGCCACACAAGGTGATCTCTGGTGTGATGCTGGTATGAAGGTTATGATATAAACAACTGATTTCCAATTGGATTTGAAGTCTTCTACTCCACAGGAGAGAATTAATGCCTGGTATTGTAAATGTATTAACACCGACGGCTATGGTGATCTGAGGTCTAAGGTAAGAGTGCATTGCTGTTTTTCTTGTAAATGGCCATGATGTCATACTACTTTCTAAATAGCTATCCTTATCTGCATAGATTAATGGTGCTCTTTGCCTTGGTCAGAGAAGATTTTTTTCTTTTGAGTCAGCAATGATAAATACAGTATAAATGTAACTGCTCAGTGTACTGAGAATAAGTAACTGTGAGTGCCGAGCCTTAAATGGGATATCTGTATTAATTCCCACACAGGGAATTAATTTTGGGAAAATCATAAAAAATGCAAAAATACACTAAAATTCTGTCTCTGGACATGACATAGTCATTGCTATCACAAACTCACAGCTAGTTATCTCTACAGTATCAAGCCAGTCAAAATTTCAGCAAGGTCCGGGTGTGTTAACTATGCCTTTAATACTAGCACTTGGGAGGCAAAGAGAGGAGGTTCTCTTTGGGTTCAAGGACAGCCTGGTATACACAGTGAATTCCAAGGCATAATATTGGAGAGTGACATTTTCTCAAAAATACAAAAAATTATCAGCTTGGTAGGATGAGGGACTCACAAGGCTCCACCCCTACTTGAGGAGCTATTAGCAGCTGATAGCTTTTAGGAAAGGGAGAATCAGCTTTCCTTGTGGGTGTGGTCATTGGTGGGTTGCTCATTTTCTAGTGATTGCCCTATAGCTGTGCATGTACAGGTAGCATTCACTGAACTCAATAGGTTACAAATAAGAAAACAGAAATGAAGGAAGGGACAAAGATTTGGGAGAGGGGTCTGGAATGAGTTGGAGGAGAATGATATGAGGGTTGGATACGATCAAAATGCATTGTGTACACATGTAATTCTCAAAGAATGAAATCGTCCCAGTCATACGTATAAACAAAATCACTTGAAATGATAAAAATAATTAGACATTATAGAATATAAAATTAAAATGCAGAAATTATTACCTTTCTGTACACCATGCATCATTTAAAAGAAATTTAAAATGAAAAAATTTAATATTCCATTTTCAATATTATATAACAGACTGAATTATTTAGGAATAAAGCCAATTACAAATGTGAAGATTTTATACAGTGAAAATGGTAAAACATTGTTGAATGAAAGTAAGAAGACCCTAACTAATGAAATCTTAAAATAATGGGCTTAATGACAATATTCTTGGAGCTACCATAGATAGCTCCATTTATAGATACATAAAGTATCTATAGTTTCAAAGTAATCTTATTAAAATATGTATAAAGCCAGGCAATGGTGGTGCTGGCTTTTAATCCTAATTAAAGTTCAAACTTAGACTCTTCCATGTCTGCAAAGTATTGGCATGAGCAAAAGTTTCTCTTAGTTGGGGCAAGGTTTTTATAATAGCAGAGGTTAGGGTGAAGGATTTCTAAGGTTCAGAACCCTGATTCACTGACATTTTTAGGAGTGTTCTGATGAAGAGAGGGTGGGTGTGTGCTGGGCTTTAAAATGTTAGGCATTTTCTCTTGGATGGTCCTCTTCCTGAGTGGCACCTGGTTGGTCTTTCATGGAACCAGGTGTTGCCTTAGGGTAAACTGAAACTCAGGTTTCTATTGAGCTTGTCATGGCTGGGCCCTACACCACTAGCACTAGACAGACAGAGGAACAAGGGCAGGAAGCCACGTTTCTTGTGAGCTCAGTTCAGCACTGCTCTTTCACCAAGGTGCTGTTGCCTATTTGATCACACTGTGAACTCCAAGATTTAGTTATAAAATCAACCTTGTTCAAGAGCCAGGGCCAGCAGCTAGTTGACAGGAAGTAGCCACAGAAAGTAAGAGGAAGCCAGGAAAGCAGGTAGAGAAAAGCACAGGAAATACTGAGGAGGGACTTTAAGTCTGTTGGCCAGTTTGGTTTTATATGGCAGAAAAGGTCTCTTTCTGAGAAGCTGGCTAAAGTGGAAGGTCAGTTGGTTGCTCTTTGACTGCTCTGAGCTATCAGGTTTTTGCCTCAGCATCTGACTTCCAAGTCTTTATTGGTAAAATTAAAAGATTAAGATTTAGTCTAAAAACAACACTGTGGGAACCAGAAAACTTTATTTGTAATTAGCAAAGTGCTAAGGAATCAGTGTGGTAAAGTTAATAGTTATAAACACCAATGAGAACCAGGGAGAAGGTATTCACATCTGTGAGACTGGGTGGCAGAAACTTGAACAGGTTCTCACAGTAAATGTAAAACAAGCTCCTCAATATCGAAGTAGGGGAGAGGAAAACAATTTTCAAAATATATGACTAATTACTGTGCTTTTAACAGAAAAGTTCTCTAAAATAACAACAACAAACCCTAGGAACCCAAATCTAAGAGCAGATTTATTACAGCCCAACTGACCAAGGGACAGGAAATACATTATTTAGTCAGCTCACCTTTTCTCTCAGAGAAGGAAATATCAACTTGAGTCCACTCTAGTATCCTGTGTTGAAGGAAAATGCCCTATTGTAGCTGCTCTAGGTAGCCACTCTCTCCTTATAAGATGGGAGGGAAAAACTGAAGAATCAATGGGGGAACTTATGGACAGAGCACAAGGACACCAGCACCATGAGCCATTACTACACTTCCGTTATCCTGCACTTCACCAGTAAAACAAAGGTCTATTCTGAGCTTCCTTTACCTGGACCATTGTGTCTGGTTGTCTAGAATAATTCCAAGGCACGGTACACATGTTTTATGTGACTAGAAGATCAAGAACAACATTTAGAAGAAGACATGTCAGAGGTTGGGGAATTAAAACCAATGAGACATCACCTCCTACCCACTGGGTGACTACACTAAAAAAAAGTAGTTTCCCCAGTAAGAATGAAATGTCAAATGTGGGTGAGAACGTGAGGAAATTGAAGCCATTATTCGTTGTGGTGAGGAAAAGTAATGTAGTGTCACCACAGTGGAACATTGTGGTAAGCACTCAAAAGAGAGACAGAGAAAGAAAGAAAATAGTTTAAAAACATGCAGCTGGACAATAGAAATGCACTCATTTAACTCCAGAACTAAAGAGGCAGAAGCACGCAGATCTGATCTCTGTGAGTTCGAGGCTACTGTGGTCTATAGAGCTAGTTCCAGAACAGTCAGGGATACACACAGAGAAATACGTTCCCAAAACCGAAACAAAACCAGTCAAACAAACAAAGAAAAATAGTGCCTATAATCTGGTTTCTGAATATATGACCAAAAATATTGAAAGTGGAATCTCTGTTATGTTCCACACCAAAATTAATCTTGAAATTGGATCAAGTAGTAATAAGAGGTGAGAAATCCTCTATAAAGGAGTCTACTATAGATGCTTTGCCAAATATACATATTCATAAAATTATGTCAAAATATTCAATTTTATCTTTGTAGAAGAGACAATTCTCAGCCATGGTCAGACAAGTCTTTTTCAGAAATGGATGTTGGAAAAAGTGGGAGCTCATAGAGGCTCAAATACTGAGAAAAAGTAACTGCTAAACCTCAGAAAAGACATCTATGTCACCTCCTTCAAGACCCAGAGAACAGTGTGAAATAGGGGTAGAGGGACTAACTGTAGGAGCTGAAGATGAGGAGGAGTGAGGTGGGATGCTGTTTTCTGGACATGACAGGGCCACTATGAACACACAAGCTTGCAAGGGAACCAGAGGGCATGGGAGAAGAAAGGAAGCACGGAAAAGAAGGAAGGAGGGGAGAAGAAGTAAAGAAGAGAAGAATGGAAGGAAATGCAGGCAGATAGAGGACAGGCTGAGAAGGGTTAGGAAAAGTAAAATGGTATGAGAAAAGGGAGTAGAATGTGAACTTGACCATGGCGCCTTTTATGTAAGCACACAGATATTTGGGTTGTCTAGTTGTATGTAGACCTGACACAGGCTAAATTCATCTGAGAGTAGGGGACCTCATTAGGAAAATGCATCTATAAGACTGACTGTAGGCAAAACTGTAGGGTATTTTCTTAATTAATGGTTGATGGAGGAGGGTCCAGACCATTGTAGGTGTTTCCATACCTGGACTTGGTCCTGGGTTCTACAAGAGAGCAGGCCAAGCAAACCATGAGGAACAAGTGAATAACCAGCACTCCTCCTGCTACTGTTCTACCTCCAGGTTTCTGCCTTGTTTCAGTTCTTGTCCTGACTCCCTTTGATGATGAATAGTGATATGGAAGTTTAAGCCAAACAAAGCTTTTCTTCTTTAAACTGCTTTGACTATAGCATTATATCACAGTAACAGTAACCCTAAATAAGACACTCTTATGAAATATAAAAAATATATAACATTTTAAAAAGAAGTGAGGCTCTTGTTGAGGTAATTAAGTCATGACTCACATATGGATTAGTACTTAATATAGGGTTAAACCAATTTCAGGATTCGTTTGTCATTTTACAGCATACTGTTACATAGGGACAGAGCATTCATCACTCTGCCTTTTCATCCCCTTCCACTATGTAAAATGGCAGCAAGAAAATCCTCATTAGACAGCAGAGGCCAGGAAGGTAACATCTGTGCTTTTATACTGTAGTTCCACACCTCTGTGCAAGGTAGTACTGCTTTCAAAAGCCAAAATGAAGATGGACACCAAGTGTTCAACAGCAGATGGCTGAATAATTTTTTTATAAGCAATAAAAGAGATGGCTTAGCAATTCAGAGCACAAACAACTGTACAAGAGGACCTGGGCTTGATTCCCAACAACATACACATGAGAACTCATAACCAAATTTAACTCCAGTTTCAGGGCTCTGACACTATCTTCTGGCCTCCCTGGGCACCAGACACACAAGTGATGCAACAATGTAGATCAAATTCTTTTTCTTTTCTTTTCTTTTCTTTTCTTTTCTTTTCTTTTCTTTTCTTCTTTCTTTTTTTGTTTTTTTCAAGGCAGGGTTTCTCTGTAGCTCTGGAGCTTATCCTGGAACTAGCACTTGTAGACCAGGCTGACCTTGAATTTATGGAGATCCTCCTGTCTCTGCCTGCCAAGTGCTATGATTAAAGGCATGCACCACTACCCCCGGTGCCTAATTCCTGTTTTTAAAAAAGTATTTAATTTATATTTGGGAGTCTCTTCTTACCCCCATTCTACCTACATGTCCCTGCTCTCTCTGATAGCGTCTTTCCCTCCTTCCTTCCTTCCTTCCTTCCTTCCTTCCTTCCTTCCTTCCTTCCATCCTTCCTTCTTTCTTCCTGTCACATGAACACCCTAGCCACTTTTATGTTTTCCTATCTTTATATCCTTTTTGTTAATGTAATGATAATTGCAGTTGTGTTTTGTCTTTCTTGATCATGTTCTATGATGTGGGAGTGTCATATGTCAATCTGTTGATTTCATTGGTTAAGCAATAAATAAACTGCTTGGTCCTGATTGGTTAGAACATAGGTGGGTGGAGTAAACAGAACAACATGCTGGCAGGAAGAGGAAGTGAGGTCAGAATTCACGCAGCTCCTCTCAGAGCAAGACGCCTCAGACAGAGATGCCATGCTCCCCTCACGATAGCTCTGCTCTCTGAGGCAGAGGCATGAAGCTCAGACCCAGGATGGATGTAGGCTAGAATCTTCCTGGTAAGCGCACCTTGATGTGGGAGTGTCATATATCAATCTGTTGATTTCATTGGTTAAAATAAAGAAACTGCCTGAGCTCATTGATGGGGCAACCCTTACGTGGGTGGAGTAAACAGAACAGGATTCTGGGAGAAGGAAGCTGAGTCAGTGAGTCGCCATGATGTTCCCAGTCCCTGCAGATGCAGGCTAGAATCTCCCTGGTAAGAACACCTTGGGGTGCTACACAGATTATCAGAAATGGGCTAGTCCAGGTGCAAGAGCTAGCCAATAAGAGGCTGGAACTAATGGGCCAGGCAGTGTTTAAAAGAACACAGTTTCTGTGTAATTATTTCGGGTAAAGCTGGGCCATGCGGGCGGCCGGGTACAGGGGCACAGCCACGCCGCTCCCTATTACAACAAATTGGCACCCAGACCTGATGGGCTAAATCCACGTAAAACCTGAGAGGGCTTAAAAAGGAGAGAGAGAGAATTTAAGACAGCTTTTTGCTGTTTCTGGGTTGCGTACTGCAAAGAAATTGTCCTGACTCAGCAGCAGGAAAAAACTGGCTGTTTTAAAATGCCGGCTTTCTGGGCTGTGCCGCCATTGCGATCTCTGTCTGGCTCCTGGGGGAGACAGAGCTTTTGAATGGAGCATTTGGAGTAAAATGCTAGGGCTTGCTTGATGGCAATGTGGACTGCTGTGTGCCTGGAACTGTGCACAGCTCAGGCGCACCAAATGGCTCTGAGGCAGGAGCGACTCAGCTCCTCCATACTAAACTGTGTGGTCTCAGGCAGTAACTACCGTAATTACCGTAATGACAGCACACTTAAGGTTTCTACTGGGCAGAATGCAGGCGGTACCGTATTAACTGTACAAGAAGCAACTTAACTTTTTAAGAAATGCTTAACATTTTAAGAAGTGCTCCTGGACAGTAAAAAAATTACAGATTCACAATAAAACAGATTCAGACAGACCACTAAATGGATCACAGTGTTGGATGAATGTACGTAGGCTTGAGAGAGAAATAAATATATATATAGAGAAAATAAAGTTAATGCCTTTAAAAATAAAAAGGTAAAGTCTTTAAAGAGACAGAGTACAGATAGTTAAGAGAGTAAAAGAAATAAAGAAAAATAAGCCACATAAAAATGGAAAATTCACAGAGAGTCTGGATTATGTACATTGTGTTTTCTTTAAAATTTTTGACTGTAAAGGAGCTAAGTACAGAAAGACATTTCATTATATGGGCTGCCAAGTGGAACCAGAATGGATATAAGGGTATTACGATTTCAAAATTTGGGTCTAAGGATATGATGCTTCGGAAAGGGTCTTCTTTTGTTTTCACAGAGGATGAGACCCTGTGGATTTCTTCTATTCCGATTTGGTATGATAGACCACGCCCTCCTGAAAGGTTGCTGTGAACACCCTCAAAAAATTACTTCACTCAACTGCCAACTGAGATGACCCTGGCACACAGGTTATACCGTGAAAGACCTAATTAACGATGCCCCCATTCAGCAGGAAGCAATTTAGAGAGAAAAAGCTGCGCCCATGTTCCCAAATATTGATTATATATGTTCTTTTACATTTAAAGGGGGATATGATATAGATATGAATAATTTGCATTGGTGTGGATTTTAAAGTCAATTTTGTTATATGTATATGTATTTCTGATCTTGATTAAGGTATTATGATTGTGTAGTTCATTTTTAAAATGTAATGTATAATTAGGAAATATAGGTTGTTGTTAAATAATTGTAAATAATAGTCAAGCTTGTAGTCATGTTAGATTTTCTAGATATATGGAGATATATTTCAATTAGATAGGCATTCTTCATATCTTTCAAGGACTGCAGAATATGGCATTTAATGTTTTAATAATTTAGGGCTTTTCATGACAATGAGACACGTCTGCTCCTGGCAGCACCAATCTACTTCGAGAGGAAGATGGGCATTGAAGAGGATCCTTATTGAGTTTGATAGCCAGCCATTGGGCAAGAGACTGTTCTTGCCTGGACTATTGCATAAACTGGACACAAAGAACCCGCAGAGAGAGGACTGCTGAACTTGCCTAAAGGTGAGATGATCTTTCAGGGTTCCTGATTCATAAAAGAGTCTACAAGACATTCTGCAGGACGCAGGACACAGCAGAAAGTAACTGAACTGTCTTTGGAATTTCCTGCTTCATGGAAATGTCTGCTGGATACTATGGGCCTGGAGGCCGAAGATGGATGCCCCAACTGTACAGAGGAACTTTGGGTGACTGTCCAGGCAGCGAGATGTCTCTGTCATTTCTAGAGTTTGGATTTCTTGTTTGTTTAAATAATTTTATATCCTTCTGGAGTCTTTGATGGAGTTGAAGAATGGTTAGTTATAGTTATAGTTTTCCTTAGTTATGATAAAAGATAAAGTAGATATAAATATTGTAACTGTAATTCTTACTTGATAACTGTTTTGTTATATGTGATTTTACTATGTTAAAGTTAAAGCTTTTCTTTTTTGTTTAAACAGAAAAAGGGGAAGTGATGTGGGAGTGTCATATATCAATCTGTTGATTTCATTGGTTAAAATAAAGAAACTGCCTGAGCTCATTGATAGGGCAACCCTTACGTGGGTGGAGTAAACAGAACAGGATTCTGGGAGAAGGAAGCTGAGTCAGTGAGTCGCCATGATGTTCCCAGTCCCTGCAGATGTAGGCTAGAATCTCCCTGGTAAGCACACCTTGGGGTGCTACACAGATTATCAGAAATGGGCTAGTCCAGGTGCAAGAGCTAGCCAATAAGAGGCTGGAACTAATGGGCCAGGCAGTGTTTAAAAGAACACAGTTTCTGTGTAATTATTTCGGGTAAAGCTGGGCCATGCGGGCGGTAAGCTAACTATATGGGCAGCCGGGTGCGGGGACCCAGTCCCTGCCACTCCTCTTTCAACAGCACCTCATGGTGCTACATAGATGATAAGAAATGGGTTAAGAGGTTGAAGCTAATGGGCCAAGCAGTGTTTAAATGAATACCGTTTGTGTGTTGTTATTTCAGGCATAAGCTAGCCAGGCGGCCGGGGTGTTGGGGACGCAGCCCTGCCACTCCTATCACTACAGTTCTACTTAAACTACATTATCACTTAGCCCTAATTACACTGTAGCCCTAGTGGAAACCCTACAGTTTCTGTCATTGCACAGAATGTCATGCACTTTCCTGAGGCAGTTTTAGCTGTCACTTGACAATATAAGCATAGGTTTCCTCTAAAATGGGTGAGAGACACTTTATTCTAGAGCCCAACATGAATGTCCATGGTTCAGTAACACAGATAAAATTTTCCACCAAGCTCCATGATCCAAAGTTTATACTAATAGAACATAGAATGACATGGATCAATCCACTTTTCAAATACATTGGCGGAAATATCAGATGGGCAGGTTATAGTAACCTAGGGAAATCTCTTCTATAGGTCTCATAGGCTACCTGGTGGCATTCTTCCGATTTTGGTTGGTGGAAGCTTGGAGTCTGTTAATACTTTCTGAACATGTCAGCCACACACACACGTGGGCAGTAAGTGGATATCATTTTAAAGATTAATAGTAACTGGGCTCTGGACCTGCAATATCCCTGACTCTCCACAATCAGTGAGGCTCTATTCAGGACTCAAGTTTCGTAGAAGGTTCAAAGTGGGCTACAATTTTCATTGCATAGTATTTAGTAAGCTCTTTACAGGAAGTGGTGATCACTAATACATGTGTCTGAGGCCTGTACAGGCATGAGAATATGGCTGGTTCACTGACTCCTCAGAAGGATACACACTAGACTTTTATTTCCAGACATTGAGGAAACTGTGAAAGAGACAGACTCATGTCTGAGGTTTCCACTGGTTTCAACTCACTCATTCGATATATAGAAAATGAGGATCTTCATCAGACTTCCATGGGATTCCATGGATTGTTCAGACATATTTGTCATTTCCTAAATGTTGGCTGGATTAAATTTCAGATTCTTTTCTTTTTGTCTATTTTTCAGGAATATTCCCATTTCACTTTCAAATCTCTTAATTCTTTCAACAGTTATCATTTTATTGTTTTAACTTGGCTGACAGAGCAACTGCATATTCACCATTTCAAAGGTAGTCCTCCTTTCTTTAGTCTTTATTGGCTTTCACTTTTCTGCTGACCACTGAGGATCATTTATTCCCTCCACTATTGTGATTATTATCTGAAATTAAGCTGCTATGTGAGTTCTTTAATTGAAGTTGTCCCCAAGTTATTAGAGTATGAAGAGCTTTCCATATGAGTATATTTTATTTATACTAAAATGTTTATTCTAATGCAAATTCCTCATCAACTTTCAGATTTGTTTTCCCCAGACTCTGAAGTGGTTTGTGATAAAGGAATGTCAGAACCATGTCTACGTAAAGTTCTCAAGCAAGTTATTCTTGTAATTACATGTTTTCACATCCTGTGTAGAAATGTTAGAGACCAGCTGGGTGAAGGTTCTTTCCTCCACTTGGATGGCATGCAGTTTCTTCCATTTCTGTTTGTAGAAGTGGGGCACAGCAGCTGACTGGGAATCAGCAAATACTGGCGCCCTCAAGTGTTCAGTGCTTGTGCAGGCTTCAGTGATCTTGGCCTCAGCCCCCAAGTGTTCAGACCTGAAAACTCTGTACTCTTAGTGCTTGGCAGAAGCCTGTGTTGCAGCTCTCACCAGGTCTGAGACCCTTGTCTGTAAAGACTTGGTAGCTCTCTGAAACTTCTTTGGCAGTAAGGACCTGCTGTTTCACTTCACTTGCTCCTCACAGCCTTTATCCTTCTTCAGCCTCTGCTCTGTCCACTTTGTCCTCTTTCTACTTTTCTTCTCCCTCCTGGCCTGGATGCTCACAAATTGATCACCTGCTTCTTGCTCAGCTGTCAATTAACAGCTGCCTTGCTGCGTTCCCTCTATGAGCTGACCACACTCAGCTGTCCATGCCTTTGCCATTCTGCCTCTGCCATTCTGTGGCCTGTGCTGACACTGCTGCTCTCAGCTGTCCCTGCTGATGCTTTCCTGGTATAACCAGCTCAGCCTGACTGCTTAGAAGAGGCAAGAACAGGTTACTTCAGGGAAGTCTTTGTTAATACTGATGTTGAAACACCCTGGGAAGCAGCACAGGAGGGCATAGAGCTGACCTGGTGAGGCAGAGCAACATTCCTGAGTAACCTGAGAAAAGTCACAGTCATTGCCATCAGTTTCTCACTAGTCACAGCACTTTGTGTAGGTCAATCACAACCTTAACTTTTGCACCAGTCGCAGCCTTTGAGGCTTATTTTTGGACCAATCACAGGCTGAGCTCTTAGCCTCTGTCATAAAAGTGTGCTTAGTACACCACCAGGGGAGGTGTTTCCCCTCTGCCCTAGGTCGAAATCATTGCAGCAACATGTAGAGCTCAGTGGACCTTCTGATTGCAAACAGTCTGGTTTAAATTGTTTCCAAAAGCTAAAGCAAACATAATGATTCAATAGAACAAATGCAGTGTGTGTGTGTGTGTGTGTGTGTGTGTGTGTGTGTGTGTGTGTGTTCGAGGGGGGGCAGGGGAAATGTGTATGTGTATGTTTCTTCTTGAGTGTAGGCACACATGTGGTAGAGTACACATGTGGAGGTCAGAGAACAACTATGAGCATGACTGTCAACTTCTTGCCATCCAAGTGGAGGAAAGAACCTTCACCCAGCTGGTCTCTGACATTTCTACACAGAATGTGAAACATGTACTTACAAGAATAACTTGCTTGGGAACTTTACATAGACATGGCTCTGACACTCCTTTATGATAAACCACATCAGAATCTGCAGAAAACAAATATAAAATATTCAGCTTTAATAAAAAGAAGAAGGGGGGCTTACAAAACCAGGGTTCCAGTGGAGCGCAGGAAAACAAAGAGAGGGAAACAAATGTACATGGATGTTTTTATATGTTTTTTTTTGGCCCAAGGGGAACACGCCCAAAACTGAATGTGATTGGCTAGGTTCCCCATCAAAGAGTTGCTGTTGTCATGGTGTTTCTTCACAGCAATAGAAACCCTAAGACAGAAGTTGCTACCAGGGACTGGGGGGTATTGTTGTGATAAGCCTGACAATGTTTTTCTTACTCTAAAAAACTTTTTTTTCATTTATTTTACATACTGACCACAGTTTTCCTTACCTACTCTCCTTCTATTCCTTCATGCCACCTCCCCATTCATTCCTCCTCCATCTGCTCTCAGAACTGGACAGGCCTCTCATGGACTTGAACAAAGCAAGACCAATTTTCCCCTGCATCAAGATTGGGCAAGGCAATCTAGATGGGGAACAGGTTACCAAAAGCCAGCTAAGCACTGGGGACAAGTCCTGATCTAACTGTCATTAGCCTTACAAAGACACCAAGCTACACAATTGACACCGACATGGAGATGGCCTACATGGGTCCCATGGGAGCACTAGAATTGTTGATCTAGATTACATGACTCTCATGAGCTCAGGTCAGCTGTTTCTATGGGTTTCCTCATCATGACACCCCTGGCTCATACAATTCTTTCGTCCCCTTTCCAACAAGACTCCCAGCTGTAATCAGATTGGTGACTACCCTAATTGTTATCAGAGATACTCTATCCAGTGACTGATGGAAGCATATGCAGAGATCCACAGACAAGTACTGAGCTTTGTACAAGTTTTAAAACAAGAACACACACACAAACCCAGGCATAAACAAGTATACTCTGACTGCATTATTTACACACATATTTTAACAAACATCCAAGGAAATCTTTTTGCAGGAAACCTGTACAACTTTTAATTCTGGATTACAAAAGCTCTAGAAATATCTCATGGTCTGTCAATGCAAACATAGGCAGGCATCATTTTGGCTAAGGTTAGAAACAGAGGTCATACAGTTCCTGTTCTGTCCTAAAAACAAGGTTTATAACAATGCTGATTTACTAAGATATTTAAATTTCTTTTCATACTGAAACCACATTTCTCAGGAAAGAGGTTGGGAATCTGAAGAAACATACAACCAATTTAAGTAACAAAACGTGGTCAATGGAGATACGTTTGGAAATGGTACAGACTGATAATAATTTATTTAAAGGAAGATTTAGTACTCTGGAGAAGGAAACAGCTGATTTGGAACATAAAACCCAATCAATGACAGTGGGTACTGAAACATTATTTGAGAAAATTCTCACTGATGAACGTATTAATTATACTCTCTAAAAGGGGTATGGCAGACTGATTGATAGAATGTCTCTCCAGGAAGGTAATATGCATGCTATAAAGATTATGTCCAAGGATGAGACATTATCTCTACTGGAAAGAATTCATACCTTGGAATCTTCAATAAGGATAATAGAGCAGAACATTGGACAGGAGATGCAGACATTACAAAAGACATTGGTAAACAGATTTAAAAAAAAATCGAGGAAATTATAGAATCTGATGACCAGGAACAAAATGTACAAAGGCAAAATTTAACCTTGTTGATATGTAAAAGTCTCTGGGATAGCTTCCCCAGAGTTCTTCCTGCCTTTAGAGTAATAACAACAGAAAAAGTATCTGGCCCCAAGTACCCTAAGGTTGTCAAAGTGTTTTCAGCCTCCAGGGAAATGGCAGATGTGGTGACTCCTGGACCACATAATTTCTCAGCTTTGTGTCCCACAAACCATCCAGATGGACAATGGACTCATTAAACAACAGCTAACCAAGCTCTCCCACTGAACGCAAGTTATCTTGGTCCTCCCTTCTCCCCATGGTCCTGACTCGCCACAGGGCCACCTCACGTTCCCCTTTGGACCTGAGCCCTTTTGAGCTGCTTTATGGCATGCCCTTTCTCCTTAACCATCACCTCCCAGTCCAAACTCCTCCACTGGCAGGGTACCTACCCTACCTCTCCCTTTTAAGGTCTCTTCTCCATTCACATACTGACAGTTGTCCCTCTGCCCCCACACCAGTGGACCCTAATGCCCCTAAACCTGCCCTGGTCACCACAAGGGACAGAGTACTCCACAAACTCTCAGCTCTCTCGAACCTCAATGGACAGGACCTTGCATGGTAATCCTCAACAACCCCTCGGCTGCCAAGCTCCTGGGATACCCATATTAGTACCATCTTTTCAGGCTCAAGAGGGCACCTACTCAGGACACTTGGTCTGTCCAGCAGACAGGACCTCCAGTTTTCCAGAATGCCACAATGAAGGGCCTACCTGCTCCTCATCCTAGCACATTCATCTTTGGTAATAACAATATTTTCTTTCTAGACACCTGCCTTCTCAACTCCCCCAAGGACCAGATGTCTGACCTCTCCAGGATGAAAGTACATGGGATGTCTTTGCAGCCACACCTCTCTCTGAGCATGGACCCAACAACACCTAGCTCTCCTCTTACCCCCATCACCCTATAATCTCAGGAAGTAGCCATACTTGAGTCAATGCCCATTTTCCTTAGAGAGCCTATCACTTCAATTTCCTGTCATCCCTATATCCAAAGAGTATGGAATTTTAAGTTTGAAGCATAGCCCCATCCCCCAGGCCTGAGAGTTGTATTGGTCTGGACTCCAAATCTGAGCATGCCAGGTCCTGACTCTTCCCCACTCCCATGGGTTATTTAAGTGAACTCCCAAAAAAGGAACACATGGTTCCTTTCCTTTCCTCCCAGTGGTTGTGTTTGCAGCCTCCCAGCTCCCCCGCAGGGGATATCTTTAAGGGAATTTTTTATTTCCATTTTAAATGCCTCTCTTATCTTCATAAAATTATTTTGAGGTAATTTTCTTCTGCTTCATCTGTGTTGGGTTGTTCAGGTCTTGCTGTTGGAGGACCACTGGGTTCTGGTGGTGCCCTATTACCCTTAATGTTATTGTACATATTCTTCTTACACTGCTGTTTACCCATCTAGCTTTGGGTAATTATAGACATGTGTGTATTATAGGTACAGGTATTGATTATTGCTGTCTCTGTTGTATAGGTCTTTTCTTTCTTCACTGTCTGTTTTCTTTGTTGTCTTTTATCATGAATGACCAAGGGTTCTGGTTGCTTATTGGTCCTCAGGTTCAGTAGGGTTGTCTCAACTGAGGTTGTGGGGTTTTTGGTGCCTAAATGCATTATATCCTCCAGTTCTTCTGGGTTGTGTGGGCTTTTCTTGGGCCTATGGAGTTGGTTCTTCCAACTGATGTAGGTGGTGTTGTTGCCTATAAGGACTGCTGTTCTAACAGCTGGTTTGGGTAGCCCTTGTTACTGTGGGTTCTGCTGTTCTTTCAACCAGTGTGGGAGGTGTTTGTGCTTATAGGGGCTTTTGTACTTCTAACTGGAGTAGGTGATGCTTGTATAGGGGCTGCTGATATTGTGGTGGATGGTTTGCCATGGGAAGGATGATGGCATTAGTTGGTATTGGGTTATGGTGCAGGTCATAAAGTTAACCAAGTTCAGTGGTGTCAGGGGTCGTGATGTAGCCTGCCCAAATGTCCCTCAATGTTGGCTGGCTGCTGGAGACTTGTCCAGAGCAGTTGGGATGCCTGTTTCCTTATGGTCTTTGATCTCCTATTTCTCCCTTCTTGCTCACCCTCTATATGAGGCAGTCCCTGGTCCCTCTCACAGACCCCTTCGTATACCCATTACCAAGCCCTTTCATACATTTTAGCAGGCCATTCCAGCCTGAATCATAGCTCAATAGGCCAAACTAATGGCTCACATCTGTGTCTTTCAATTAGTAAAGGGACAGTTCAAAACCTTTATTCAGACTCCAAATGTGTCTTTGATATCTCCCATCACACTGACACTGAGTTATCACTATCTATCACTAGTTAACACTGTGAGTTGAACATTAATTACCCTGCTCTCACGACCCTTGACATCTGCCCCTTTCTTATTTAAAAAGAAGCATGTAAATATCTTTTATGGAAGCAAGTAATGTGGGTAATTAAAAGTCTGGAGATGACTGGAAGAATGATAATAATTTTGAAATCGGTAACCAATAATCTATATTGATGACAACCTGAGATCTAGTTTAACTGTCTTGTAGATGAGTCGTATATGATTTCAGAATATCTCTGATCTTCTATAAGACAGAGGGGTGTGTTTAAAAATTGTTGTTTTGAGTTATCAAAAAATGAATGTTAATTTAGAATTATAGTTTTATGTATTAATCTATGATTATGATTAATCTGTATGTTGACAAAACATTATTAGATAAAGAGTTTACCTGAATTAGCAATGAGCATCTTTAGGATGAAGGCTATAATTGAAGGTGGTCTACTAAGAGAAATTTGTAATCAAGGCAATAATAAACATATTAACTATGAGTGGGCAGTACCAGCTTATCTCAAAATATACATAGCAAGATTTTCATAGCAGAACAATAGCCAGGAATACATATGGAGAATATATATATATATATATATATATATATATATATATATATATATATATCCAGACATATATATATAGATATATATATATCCAGACATATATCCTGATATATATATATATATCAGGGTCATGAGCTCAATTTATACAATTGGATACAGAACATTTTTAAAGACAGTCCAGCCCCTGAGCTATAGCGTTCAATATAGAAATAGTGGTAAGTGACAAAGGGAGGTAGAAATGGCTAATGGTTTCTGATACCGGGGTAAAGCTGGAGATCGTGAAAGCTGGAATACAGTGGAAACCCGGGAAGAGCAGGGTGTTTCTGCCTTGTGAGGCCTGTAGGCAGCTTTGGAGCTGTCTGTGTCTGGAGAATGCAACAGTGCCCCCTGCTGTAAGAACTGGATGGTGGGGATGCAGGACTGTAGCAAGAGAGCAGCCATGGCCAAAGGATGAGCAATGTGTAACATGTTAAAATGATTATAAATTTGGGCGAATAAATAAATATTAAGGGTAGAACATGGAATTAAGGGATTTTAGAGAGGAAGCTTTCTCTCTTAGGTGTACACTTAGAATTTTTAAGTGCAATATTTTGGAAGATTCCATAAAAAACATTTTTGGCCATGGAGAGAAAAAGAGGAAAAAATCCTCCTCCCCCCCAAAAAAAAAGACAGGTAGGAAAGAAAACTGTAGACAAGTAATACTTTCCTGAGTTTATTTTGACCTGAGATGATGCTGATGGATCTAAATTGATCTCTTGCAGCTTATAAGAACATTTCTTAGTAGGCAAAAATGTCAGATATGTAAGGTTATTATTATTTGGGATTAGGTAGAAAAGAAAAGTTTTTTTTTGTTGTTGTTGTTTTTGTTTGTTTGTTTGTTTTTGATTTGGAGTTAACCTAAGGAAGTGAGGCCTGGCCTGGGACTTGACTTTTACCTAATCAGAAACGTTGAAAAGGCATCTGAAGCCTTGAGAAGGGTGTTTGATATATTTAGTCATAGCTTTACAAGTCAGTGACAACCGATGTTAAATTTAGGTTTTGAGATTATGCTTGAAAGGAGTAAATTAGAGGACTGATCCTGTCTTGTTAACAGATAAAGGAAGGTGATTGACACCATTGTGTACATAATTAAAATATCAAACTCAAGCAGAAATTAGAACAAGCCATAGTTTTGTTAATTTATGAGACATTTAAACAACTTAAATGGCAGAATGCTAAGTAAATTATTTATATCAAAACAGTATATTCATAAGTATAGTTTCAAATATATAAGAGAATATATTCAAAATTATTAGAATATATTTGAATATTTATAAGATTAGTCAATAATTGGTATTTTTAATTAGTAGCTTCTAATTTAAGTGAATTTTTAATTAATAGGTTGTACAGTTTAGACTCAATGTATTCTTAACAGTTTATAAGTTATTTGATCAGATAATTAATGATTAGGCTGTATTTTTAAATTGTCCTTAAAAGTTTATGATTTAACCAAAGCTAGTGTTAATAGTATATAAGTTAGTTTTCTTATAAAATAGAAACTTTATGTTTTATTTCTGCTAAATTTAGCCAGAAAAATAATAATTTTGTACTGAAGCTATTTTAATATGGAAATGAAATATTGCAACCAGAAATACAATATATAAAGAGATTGTTAATTATGCATTCTTTAAAAAATAACATGAATGTAATGTCTGTCTCTTTAAAAGACAAGCCATGCCCACTCCCTTCCTGCTTGTAGCCTCAGCCTCCCTCTCTCTTTCTCTCTGTCTCCTCTCTCAGGGAGGCAGCCTTTCTCCCTCTCTCTCTCCCCCCCCTCTTTTTCTTTCTCTCTCTCTTTTCTCTCCTCCTTTTTTTTTCTCTCTCTCTCTCCCCCTTCTCCCCTTTTCCTTTCCCTCCATAATACCAAATAAATGTCCAATTTCGTTATGTATGGTGTACCTATCTCTGTGTCTCCCATCTGCCACTTGCCCACACTGCTCGCCGGGTACCAGCCAGCCGCATAATGGCTGGGGACCAGCCACCTTCATTTGGGGACCTGCTTCATGGTCTTTACCTTGTAGCAAGCTTCCGGGGACCTGCAGCAAATCCATTTCATTAATGCTGGAGACTCAAGGTGCTCTTCTGCTCCAGTTATTCTCCATGGGTCAGAATCCTGAACCAAATTTTTTCTACTCCCACCATCAGCTTCCATTAGTGAGTTTGCCCCATTCTGCTATGGTCACTTCCCTCAACCAAAATTGTGTTTGGACTGACTTGGGGTCAGTCAGCCTGCTGTAGTACTATAACCTCTTTGCAGTGCATTTGACTGAAGGCACAGGGACCCTCGGATTCTTTCTCTTTTTTTTCCCATTTCTTCTCATTTCTTTTTTCCCCTTCCGGTAAATGGCTGCTGGGAGCCTCCTCTGGCCTCTCTGTCTTCCAATCAAGCCTGGATCCAGCCAGGCCTTACCTTCCCCCTCATGGCCTGGCAAAATGCCCCCCCCCACGTGGATTGCGGTTTGGGTGGGCTACTCAGTCTAGGGGTTAGTAACCCACCCGGCAATCTGGTTACTCCAGGGTCTCTCGGAGGGGCGCTACCTGGAAGGAAATGAGCTAGAAAAGAAGAAGAAGACCATGCTAAGTTTGTCACAGCCTCCCTTTATTAGGGACAGGGTTACAGCTTATATAGCCCCTGGATTGGGGGGCAGGGAGGCAGGGCACAGGAACATGGAATCTGACCACGTGGTCCCGGGTCACGTACAGTCAGGTAGGCCAAGAAGTCAGGAGTTGCCACACCTAGTTCCCTGGATAGCTGGAATTTAAGGCAGTTCCGCTAACAGATAACAGCTAATTGGGTGTGGGGCAGGTTTTGTCAATAGAACTATTCTTAACATAATTATGGGTGTGGGGTTCCTGCAGACTCCCCAAGGTGATTGTTTCTGAAATGATTTTTAGGGGGAAAACGGCTCCTCACAGATCCCCCTTTCTTATATAAAGGCAAGTAGCTATTAAGTGGAGAGCACCAAGTCAGAGTCAACCATTGTGTCAGATCTAAAGGAGAAGGGACTGGGACAAGGAGAGACCCTTCTCTTGAATGGTGAAGCAATTTACCTCTCCTGGGAACAGAGGGGTGCCTTATGAGTAGCATTAGTTTCTTGGAGCTTCTCAAATAAAAGGTATCTAGCAGGATTAAAGTAAGCAGATCACAGGGCACCCTGTCTTAGGCCATGTGGAGAGTGCCCTTGTACCTAAAAAACCATGCCATGTTGAGCCGGTTTCTACAACCTCTGTATGGTTTGATATTTAGGCGAGGATCCACACTAACTCCCGTCATTGGGCCCCTGTATCTATCATTAATGAAAAAACTGTGAGGTGCTCCTCAAACAAAAGATATATAATGATATAATTTTGGGCACCAATACCTCCATCTCCAGACAAGAAGAAAGGGCTTTTTCCAAACCCAGTATTCACCTTTTAGTCTGGCCTAAGGTATCCTCCTTCCTAAATGCCTACTCCACAATAAGATTACGTGTGCTGCCTGCCAAAAATTAGGGCAGTGTAAAAGGGATCAAAATCTAAAATTTTTAACATATGCATTAAACCCAAACACTTTACAGCATGTGTCAAACCTTTCCCAACATCTATAAGCAGTTACAAATATCATTAGATCAATTTCAGTAAGAGTACAATGACATACATTGTTGTCAAATACCACCATTTCCAGACTCTGAGCAACAGTCACAGGAACCCCGATTTTCCCCCTTCTTAAGTGAAGAGGTTAGTATTTTAATTAAAATGAGTTTTGTGTCCCAAAGATTAAAACAGTCTGATTTCTAGTCTGCATCTCAGCTCCAAAGCAGACCAGAATTCAAGCTGCAGAAGCAGTTTAGCATTTGTGCTTCAGGGCAGGTGGGATTCCTGGGTGAGGTGAGCTGGATTCAGCTATCTGAAGCACATCCTGCATCTCAGGCGGGTCTCCCTGGACTCTGGAGGCAGAATTGACACCCTACAGAGTGGTGTAGCAGGTTCTGTTTTTAGGCACTCCTCTCCTTGGGGGGCAGGGAAGACCGGACCAAGGACCTCTCTCCAATCTCTCTCCAATGGCCTCTGGAACTCCTCTGTGTCCGCAGCCTCGACATCAGGTCCAGCTTTTATTTTTTTTTTTCTGTGAAGAAAGCATAAACATATCCTCGACCCCAAATATATATAGGTCGGGTTTTTTCATAATGCATTGTAAAGGCTTTTCCACCTTGCCTTAGCAAAGGTCAGCTTGGAGTTATCATGTCAGATCCGTTTGCATCTGGATCTACTTGCAACTTTCATAAGCTGCTTTCAAGGAGCCTTGTTATGCTCCATAATATTTTTTTTATTAGCCATATATGCAGTTCTTCCATTGGAAGAGCCATTTGTAAAATTTAGCATAAAATCCTTTAAGGGATTTTATACAGTTGTGAATTGTAGCAATAATCATCTGGGGAAAGATTATTGTTTTTGGCCTTTGAATTGAGCAAAGGCAATTGTCCAGGAATCAATCTTAAAATTATCAATGAATCTATTATTTAGTATAAGAAACATTGATCATAATCAATATTTTGTCAAACTTTTTTAGGTTTTATCCTGCCCTTTTGTATCAGACAGGCTACTGTTTTAAATTAAGAGTTTAATATCTTAACTGGCAAAACTTGAGAAGATTTTGCCATAAACAGCATTTTTTATAAAACTGTTGTAGAATAAGTTTTACATTTAATATACATACTTGCCATAGCTGAATTATAATTAATATACTGTATTTGTTGATTATTGTATACTTTACCTGTGATTTATATTTTACCTGCTTGAGTACCTGTTAGGCAGCTTTAAGCTCTCTCTATTGGAAACTGCTTTTTGAAAGAATTTTACCTAGCAGCTCAAGGTCTCCCATAAGAATATTATAACTAGAGCTTTAACCATTGAATATCCAACCAAAAGTTTGTAAGCCATCTTCCTCTTAAGTTTTAAGTCTGCCTCAGAGATAGGAAAATGGAAAAAAGGAAGCATTTCAACTAATAATACTGGTCTCATTAGGCACCAACATGTAGAAGAATAAAAATAGATCTATATCCATCTCCATGTACAAAACTTAAGTTTAAATGGGCCAAAGGCCTCAGCACATAAAAATTTTGTTGAACCTTACAGAGAAAAAATTTTGAAGCACATTTTGCCACATCTTAAATACAGCCTCAGTGGCATAGACATTGTGAGAAACCATAAATTATATCTCCTGAATTGAGAACCTTTTGTAAAACAAGACTATAGAGTGGGAAAAGATTTTTGCTTATCATAAATCCATTTTAAAAATATATGAAGAACTCAGAAAATTAGTTATTAAAAATTTATCCAATAAAAATATTCGTTATAGACCCAAGCTGAAAACTCTCAACAAACGTACTTAAAAATGACTGAGACACCTAAAAAATGTTTAAATATAACATCCTTTAATCATCAGAGAAATGTAAACCAAAATTCTGAAATTTTACCTTATCCTTGTGAAAATGACTGAGATTAAAAATTATTGTTAACAATTTATGCTTAAGAAAACATGGGTAAAGAAAAAACTTTATTGCTGGAAGTGCAGACTGGTGCTGGAAGTGTAAACTGGCACAGACGCTTTTGGATCATATACAGCATTGAAAGACCCGAACAAATCCAGACTTTCCCAGCAGCAAGAGAAAAATCAAAAATCTAGAATTAGCTTGTGAGGGTATCAGACCTCATTCTAGGTGGTTGTGAGCCACCACATGGTTGCTGGGAATTGAACTCAGGACCTTTGCAAGAGCAGGCAATGCTCTTGCCCACTGAGCTATCTCTCCAGCTCCCCAGCAAGAAGAGGAGAATTAAAAATCTAGGGCTAGCCTGTTCAGCAACCCTGCACCAGGAACCAGCTAAAGACAAAGCCTGACTTTAACCTTGAAAAACAGGTTTTCCAGCTGCAATTACAGTTTTAGGAACTGGCTGATAACGACCTTGGGAGTGGTCCGAGAGGCAGGGAGTTGTCCTCCTGCGACCACCATAGGATTTTTGGAATTTATGACCCTTTTAGATTACTGGGCTGTGGCCCTTTTCTTTTAAAAAAAATTTTTTTTTTCAGGTCACTCGGGTCGAACTCTCCCCCAACGAGGGCTATGAGCCTCGGCCTCAGTGCAATGGCCACTGTCTCATCAAAGCCCCACATGATCACAGCAAGGCCCATCTCCCGCGAGCCATGGGGGGGCTGCGCTATCCTGAGACCCAAATGAGAGTCTCCTCAGCATTGAGGGATCTCCATTATGTCTATTTTTCAAAATTAGGCAAATATCTACCTCAAAACTTAGCAATACCCCTTTTGGGCCTAAATACAAAGTTGTTTAACCCTACCACAAGGACACATGCTCAGCCATGCCCAGAGCAGAACTACTTTATCATAGCCAGAATCTAAAAATAACCCAAAGGCATCTCTTTTACACCTAGGATAAATGAGACACCATCCTTTTAAATATCCATGAACACCATAAAATATCTTGGAGTAACTTTAAGCAAGCAGGACAGAAGTTTTGAGTCCCGTCATCTCTGCCTGTGAAGGCGGAAATGTTTTTTATTTTTAACCATTATCATTTGTAACTCTGGCCCTTGACAAATTTAGTGAGAGGCCTGAGTCTCAGCAATCTAGCCTGAAGCCACATCTAGCAGCAGAAAAGAACCTCAAGCTGAAACAATGACTCCCACACAAGAGCGGGCCCTGCAAACGGAAAAACTTGTAGGATAAGAACTTTAAATCTTGAAAGATCCCCTACTTTCTTGGGAAAGCAGAAGAAACATAGCAAAAATGACAATTTTACTGAAAGCAGTTTACAGATTCAGTGTAAATGTCCATTAAAAATTATAGTAACATTCCTCACAGAACTCACATACAGATTTACTGTAAACGTTCATTAAAATTATAGCAAAACTTTTTCATAAAACTCAAAAGAACAATATAGAACTCAAAAGAACAATCCTCAACCTTATACGAAAGAAATAAAAACTCAGGATAGCCTAAACAATTCTAAAAATCCTCTGAATATATCACAATCTTCGATTTTAAAACTTTCCTACAGAAACACAGTACTGAAATTAATCTACCTTAGATATAAACTTTTATACACCTACAAACTAAAGATTTTTGACCAAGAAACAAGATTTTTAAAATGGAAAAGAAGCATATTTACTATCCTAAATGCAGCTGCAGCTTTTTGAGTCTAGACTCCTTTATAGCAAACCTGCCTGTCAGCTTTCGCTTCATATGGCAGGCTCTCTAGCCCTAACAGCCAGCCTGCTTGGCAGGCATAGCTGTGTGGATCGTACCCTAACTTTTTTACATCTTGAGGGACTCCCTTTTGAGTCTGCAAGCCAACACATAAAGCAAACATATAAATCTCATTTTTTGACTCTTACCCTTCTTTTCCTGATTGATAGATTAAATTACTGTATGAATTTTTCTGCCTTTGGTCAGTTAAAGTTAACCAGGGGCATATTTCATCTATAAAACAGAAAAATGCAACTAAATCTCTCTCTCTCTCTCTTTTTTTACTCTTACTCCTTTATCCCTGAGTGATTGCTTAAATTCCTGTATAAATTTCTCTTCCTTTGAAAGTGATTGTCCCATCTCTTAATAGACAACGGTGAGTGTGCCTACTTACCTCTCGTTCTGCAGACCTGTTTGAGTTCTACAGCTGCAGAATCTTCTTTTTTCCTCTTGGTGTCCCCGGACTGCGCGATGTTGTCCAATAGCTAACCGTACTCCGATGCACTGGTTCGGGCGCCACTGTGGATTGCGGTTTGGGTGGGCTACTCAGTCTAGGGGTTAGTAACCCACCCGGCAATCTGGCTACTCCAGGGTCTCTCAGAGGGGCGCTACCTGGAAGGAAATGAGCTAGAAAAGAAGAAGACCATGCTAAGTTTGTCACAGCCTCCCTTTATTAGGGACAGGGTTACAGCTTATATAGCCCCTGGATTGGGGGGCAGGGAGGCAGGGCACAGGAGCATGGAATCTGACCACGTGGTCCCGGGTCACGTACAGTCAGGTAGGCCAAGAAGTCAGGAGTTGCCACACCTAGTTCCCTGGATAGCTGGAATTTAAGGCAGTTCCGCTAACAGATAACAGCTAATTGGGTGTGGGGCAGGTTTTGTCAATAGAACTATTCTTAACATAATTATGGGTGTGGGGTTCCTGCAGACTCCCCAAGGTGATTGTTTCTGAAATGATTTTTAGGGGGAAAACGGCTCCTCACAGATCCCCCTTTCTTATATAAAGGCAAGTAGCTATTAAGTGGAGAGCACCAAGTCAGAGTCAACCATTGTGTCAGATCTAAAGGAGAAGGGACTGGGACAAGGAGAGACCCTTCTCTTGAATGGTGAAGCAATTTACCTCTCCTGGGAACAGAGGGGTGCCTTATGAGTAGCATTAGTTTCTTGGAGCTTCTCAAATAAAAGGTATCTAGCAGGATTAAAGTAAGCAGATCACAGGGCACCCTGTCTTAGGCCATGTGGAGAGTGCCCTTGTACCTAAAAAACCATGCCATGTTGAGCCGGTTTCTACAACCTCTGTATGGTTTGATATTTAGGCGAGGATCCACACTAACTCCCGTCATTGGGCCCCTGTATCTATCATTAATGAAAAAACTGTGAGGTGCTCCTCAAACAAAAGATATATAATGATATAATTTTGGGCACCAATACCTCCATCTCCAGACAAGAAGAAAGGGCTTTTTCCAAACCCAGTATTCACCTTTTAGTCTGGCCTAAGGTATCCTCCTTCCTAAATGCCTACTCCACAATAAGATTACGTGTGCTGCCTGCCAAAAATTAGGGCAGTGTAAAAGGGATCAAAATCTAAAATTTTTAACATATGCATTAAACCCAAACACTTTACAGCATGTGTCAAACCTTTCCCAACATCTATAAGCAGTTACAAATATCATTAGATCAATTTCAGTAAGAGTACAATGACATACATTGTTGTCAAATACCACCATTTCCAGACTCTGAGCAACAGTCACAGGAACCCCGATTTTCCCCCTTCTTAAGTGAAGAGGTTAGTATTTTAATTAAAATGAGTTTTGTGTCCCAAAGATTAAAACAGTCTGATTTCTAGTCTGCATCTCAGCTCCAAAGCAGACCAGAATTCAAGCTGCAGAAGCAGTTTAGCATTTGTGCTTCAGGGCAGGTGGGATTCCTGGGTGAGGTGAGCTGGATTCAGCTATCTGAAGCACATCCTGCATCTCAGGCGGGTCTCCCTGGACTCTGGAGGCAGAATTGACACCCTACAGAGTGGTGTAGCAGGTTCTGTTTTTAGGCACTCCTCTCCTTGGGGGCAGGGAAGACCGGACCAAGGACCTCTCTCCAATCTCTCTCCAATGGCCTCTGGAACTCCTCTGTGTCCGCAGCCTCGACATCAGGTCCAGCTTTTATTTTTTTTTTTCTGTGAAGAAAGCATAAACATATCCTCGACCCCAAATATATATAGGTCGGGTTTTTTCATAATGCATTGTAAAGGCTTTTCCACCTTGCCTTAGCAAAGGTCAGCTTGGAGTTATCATGTCAGATCCGTTTGCATCTGGATCTACTTGCAACTTTCATAAGCTGCTTTCAAGGAGCCTTGTTATGCTCCATAATATTTTTTTTATTAGCCATATATGCAGTTCTTCCATTGGAAGAGCCATTTGTAAAATTTAGCATAAAATCCTTTAAGGGATTTTATACAGTTGTGAATTGTAGCAATAATCATCTGGGGAAAGATTATTGTTTTTGGCCTTTGAATTGAGCAAAGGCAATTGTCCAGGAATCAATCTTAAAATTATCAATGAATCTATTATTTAGTATAAGAAACATTGATCATAATCAATATTTTGTCAAACTTTTTTAGGTTTTATCCTGCCCTTTTGTATCAGACAGGCTACTGTTTTAAATTAAGAGTTTAATATCTTAACTGGCAAAACTTGAGAAGATTTTGCCATAAACAGCATTTTTATAAAACTGTTGTAGAATAAGTTTTACATTTAATATACATACTTGCCATAGCTGAATTATAATTAATATACTGTATTTGTTGATTATTGTATACTTTACCTGTGATTTATATTTTACCTGCTTGAGTACCTGTTAGGCAGCTTTAAGCTCTCTCTATTGGAAACTGCTTTTTGAAAGAATTTTACCTAGCAGCTCAAGGTCTCCCATAAGAATATTATAACTAGAGCTTTAACCATTGAATATCCAACCAAAAGTTTGTAAGCCATCTTCCTCTTAAGTTTTAAGTCTGCCTCAGAGATAGGAAAATGGAAAAAAGGAAGCATTTCAACTAATAATACTGGTCTCATTAGGCACCAACATGTAGAAGAATAAAAATAGATCTATATCCATCTCCATGTACAAAACTTAAGTTTAAATGGGCCAAAGGCCTCAGCACATAAAAATTTTGTTGAACCTTACAGAGAAAAAATTTTGAAGCACATTTTGCCACATCTTAAATACAGCCTCAGTGGCATAGACATTGTGAGAAACCATAAATTATATCTCCTGAATTGAGAACCTTTTGTAAAACAAGACTATAGAGTGGGAAAAGATTTTTGCTTATCATAAATCCATTTTAAAAATATATGAAGAACTCAGAAAATTAGTTATTAAAAATTTATCCAATAAAAATATTCGTTATAGACCCAAGCTGAAAACTCTCAACAAACGTACTTAAAAATGACTGAGACACCTAAAAAATGTTTAAATATAACATCCTTTAATCATCAGAGAAATGTAAACCAAAATTCTGAAATTTTACCTTATCCTTGTGAAAATGACTGAGATTAAAAATTATTGTTAACAATTTATGCTTAAGAAAACATGGGTAAAGAAAAAACTTTATTGCTGGAAGTGCAGACTGGTGCTGGAAGTGTAAACTGGCACAGACGCTTTTGGATCATATACAGCATTGAAAGACCCGAACAAATCCAGACTTTCCCAGCAGCAAGAGAAAAATCAAAAATCTAGAATTAGCTTGTGAGGGTATCAGACCTCATTCTAGGTGGTTGTGAGCCACCACATGGTTGCTGGGAATTGAACTCAGGACCTTTGCAAGAGCAGGCAATGCTCTTGCCCACTGAGCTATCTCTCCAGCTCCCCAGCAAGAAGAGGAGAATTAAAAATCTAGGGCTAGCCTGTTCAGCAACCCTGCACCAGGAACCAGCTAAAGACAAAGCCTGACTTTAACCTTGAAAAACAGGTTTTCCAGCTGCAATTACAGTTTTAGGAACTGGCTGATAACGACCTTGGGAGTGGTCCGAGAGGCAGGGAGTTGTCCTCCTGCGACCACCATAGGATTTTTGGAATTTATGACCCTTTTAGATTACTGGGCTGTGGCCCTTTTCTTTTAAAAAATTTTTTTTTCAGGTCACTCGGGTCGAACTCTCCCCCCAACGAGGGCTATGAGCCTCGGCCTCAGTGCAATGGCCACTGTCTCATCAAAGCCCCACATGATCACAGCAAGGCCCATCTCCCGCGAGCCATGGGGGGGCTGCGCTATCCTGAGACCCAAATGAGAGTCTCCTCAGCATTGAGGGATCTCCATTATGTCTATTTTTCAAAATTAGGCAAATATCTACCTCAAAACTTAGCAATACCCCTTTTGGGCCTAAATACAAAGTTGTTTAACCCTACCACAAGGACACATGCTCAGCCATGCCCAGAGCAGAACTACTTTATCATAGCCAGAATCTAAAAATAACCCAAAGGCATCTCTTTTACACCTAGGATAAATGAGACACCATCCTTTTAAATATCCATGAACACCATAAAATATCTTGGAGTAACTTTAAGCAAGCAGGACAGAAGTTTTGAGTCCCGTCATCTCTGCCTGTGAAGGCGGAAATGTTTTTTATTTTTAACCATTATCATTTGTAACTCTGGCCCTTGACAAATTTAGTGAGAGGCCTGAGTCTCAGCAATCTAGCCTGAAGCCACATCTAGCAGCAGAAAAGAACCTCAAGCTGAAACAATGACTCCCACACAAGAGCGGGCCCTGCAAACGGAAAAACTTGTAGGATAAGAACTTTAAATCTTGAAAGATCCCCTACTTTCTTGGGAAAGCAGAAGAAACATAGCAAAAATGACAATTTTACTGAAAGCAGTTTACAGATTCAGTGTAAATGTCCATTAAAAATTATAGTAACATTCCTCACAGAACTCACATACAGATTTACTGTAAACGTTCATTAAAATTATAGCAAAACTTTTTCATAAAACTCAAAAGAACAATATAGAACTCAAAAGAACAATCCTCAACCTTATACGAAAGAAATAAAAACTCAGGATAGCCTAAACAATTCTAAAAATCCTCTGAATATATCACAATCTTCGATTTTAAAACTTTCCTACAGAAACACAGTACTGAAATTAATCTACCTTAGATATAAACTTTTATACACCTACAAACTAAAGATTTTTGACCAAGAAACAAGATTTTTAAAATGGAAAAGAAGCATATTTACTATCCTAAATGCAGCTGCAGCTTTTTGAGTCTAGACTCCTTTATAGCAAACCTGCCTGTCAGCTTTCGCTTCATATGGCAGGCTCTCTAGCCCTAACAGCCAGCCTGCTTGGCAGGCATAGCTGTGTGGATCGTACCCTAACTTTTTACATCTTGAGGGACTCCCTTTTGAGTCTGCAAGCCAACACATAAAGCAAACATATAAATCTCATTTTTTGACTCTTACCCTTCTTTTCCTGATTGATAGATTAAATTACTGTATGAATTTTTCTGCCTTTGGTCAGTTAAAGTTAACCAGGGGCATATTTCATCTATAAAACAGAAAAATGCAACTAAATCTCTCTCTCTCTCTCTTTTTTTTACTCTTACTCCTTTATCCCTGAGTGATTGCTTAAATTCCTGTATAAATTTCTCTTCCTTTGAAAGTGATTGTCCCATCTCTTAATAGACAACGGTGAGTGTGCCTACTTACCTCTCGTTCTGCAGACCTGTTTGAGTTCTACAGCTGCAGAATCTTCTTTTCCTCTTGGTGTCCCCCGGACTGCGCGATGTTGTCCAATAGCTAACCGTACTCCGATGCACTGGTTCGGGCGCCACTGTGGATTGCGGTTTGGGTGGGCTACTCAGTCTAGGGGTTAGTAACCCACCCGGCAATCTGGCTACTCCAGGGTCTCTCAGAGGGCGCTACCTGGAAGGAAATGAGCTAGAAAAGAAGAAGACCATGCTAAGTTTGTCACAGCCTCCCTTTATTAGGGACAGGGTTACAGCTTATATAGCCCCTGGATTGGGGGGCAGGGAGGCAGGGCACAGGGAGCATGGAATCTGACCACGTGGTCCCGGGTCACGTACAGTCAGGTAGGCCAAGAAGTCAGGAGTTGCCACACCTAGTTCCCTGGATGGCTGGAATTTAAGGCAGTTCCGCTAACAGATAACAGCTAATTGGGTGTGGGGCAGGTTTTGTCAATAGAACTATTCTTAACATAATTATGGGTGTGGGGTTCCTGCAGACTCCCCAAGGTGATTGTTTCTGAAATGATTTTTAGGGGGAAAACGGCTCCTCACAGATCCCCCCTTTCTTATATAAAGGCAAGTAGCTATTAAGTGAGAGCACCAAGTCAGAGTCAACCATTGTGTCAGATCTAAAGGAGAAGGGACTGGGACAAGGAGAGACCCTTCTCTTGAATGGTGAAGCAATTTACCTCTCCTGGGAACAGAGGGGTGCCTTATGAGTAGCATTAGTTTCTTGGAGCTTCTCAAATAAAAGGTATCTAGCAGGATTAAAGTAAGCAGATCACAGGGCACCCTGTCTTAGGCCATGTGGAGAGTGCCCTTGTACCTAAAAAACCATGCCATGTTGAGCCGGTTTCTACAACCTCTGTATGGTTTGATATTTGGGCGAGGATCCACACTAACTCCCGTCATTGGGCCCCTGTATCTATCATTAATGAAAAAACTGTGAGGTGCTCCTCAAACAAAAGATATATAATGATATAATTTTGGGCACCAATACCTCCATCTCCAGACAAGAAGAAAGGGCTTTTTCCAAACCCAGTATTCACCTTTTAGTCTGGCCTAAGGTATCCTCCTTCCTAAATGCCTACTCCACAATAAGATTACGTGTGCTGCCTGCCAAAAATTAGGGCAGTGTAAAAGGGATCAAAATCTAAAATTTTTAACATATGCATTAAACCCAAACACTTTACAGCATGTGTCAAACCTTTCCCAACATCTATAAGCAGTTACAAATATCATTAGATCAATTTCAGTAAGAGTACAATGACATACATTGTTGTCAAATACCACCATTTCCAGACTCTGAGCAACAGTCACAGGAACCCCGATTTTCCCCCTTCTTAAGTGAAGAGGTTAGTATTTTAATTAAAATGAGTTTTGTGTCCCAAAGATTAAAACAGTCTGATTTCTAGTCTGCATCTCAGCTCCAAAGCAGACCAGAATTCAGGCTGCAGAAGCAGTTTAGCATTTGTGCTTCAGGGCAGGTGGGATTCCTGGGTGAGGTGAGCTGGATTCAGCTATCTGAAGCACATCCTGCATCTCAGGCGGGTCTCCCTGGACTCTGGAGGCAGAATTGACACCCTACAGAGTGGTGTAGCAGGTTCTGTTTTTAGGCACTCCTCTCCTTGGGGGCAGGGAAGACCGGACCAAGGACCTCTCTCCAATCTCTCTCCAATGGCCTCTGGAACTCCTCTGTGTCCGCAGCCTCGACATCAGGTCCAGCTTTTATTTTTTTTTTCTGTGAAGAAAGCATAAACATATCCTCGACCCCAAATATATATAGGTCGGGTTTTTTTCATAATGCATTGTAAAAGGCTTTTCCACCTTGCCTTAGCAAAGGTCAGCTTGGAGTTATCATGTCAGATCCGTTTGCATCTGGATCTACTTGCAACTTTCATAAGCTGCTTTCAAGGAGCCTTGTTATGCTCCATAATATTTTTTATTAGCCATATATGCAGTTCTTCCATTGGAAGAGCCATTTGTAAAATTTAGCATAAAATCCTTTAAGGGATTTTATACAGTTGTGAATTGTAGCAATAATCATCTGGGGAAAGATTATTGTTTTTGGCCTTTGAATTGAGCAAAGGCAATTGTCCAGGAATCAATCTTAAAATTATCAATGAATCTATTATTTAGTATAAGAAACATTGATCATAATCAATATTTTGTCAAACTTTTTTAGGTTTTATCCTGCCCTTTTGTATCAGACAGGCTACTCTTTTAAATTAAGAGTTTAATATCTTAACTGGCAAAACTTGAGAAGATTTTGCCATAAACAGCATTTTTTATAAAACTGTTGTAGAATAAGTTTTACATTTAATATACATACTTGCCATAGCTGAATTATAATTAATATACTGTATTTGTTGATTATTGTATACTTTACCTGTGATTTATATTTTACCTGCTTGAGTACCTGTTAGGCAGCTTTAAGCTCTCTCTATTGGAAACTGCTTTTTGAAAGAATTTTACCTAGCAGCTCAAGGTCTCCCATAAGAATATTATAACTAGAGCTTTAACCATTGAATATCCAACCAAAAGTTTGTAAGCCATCTTCCTCTTAAGTTTTAAGTCTGCCTCAGAGATAGGAAAATGGAAAAAAAGGAAGCATTTCAACTAATAATACTGGTCTCATTAGGCACCAACATGTAGAAGAATAAAAATAGATCTATATCCATCTCCATGTACAAAACTTAAGTTTAAATGGGCCAAAGGCCTCAGCACATAAAAATTTTGTTGAACCTTACAGAGAAAAAATTTTGAAGCACATTTTGCCACATCTTAAATACAGCCTCAGTGGCATAGACATTGTGAGAAACCATAAATTATATCTCCTGAATTGAGAACCTTTTGTAAAACAAGACTATAGAGTGGGAAAAGATTTTTGCTTATCATAAATCCATTTTAAAAATATATGAAGAACTCAGAAAATTAGTTATTAAAAATTTATCCAATAAAAATATTAGTTATAGACCCAAGCTGAAAACTCTCAACAAACGTACTTAAAAATGACTGAGACACCTAAAAAATGTTTAAATATAACATCCTTTAATCATCAGAGAAATGTAAACCAAAATTCTGAAATTTTACCTTATCCTTGTGAAAATGACTGAGATTAAAAATTATTGTTAACAATTTATGCTTAAGAAAACATGGGTAAAGAAAAAACTTTATTGCTGGAAGTGCAGACTGGTGCTGGAAGTGTAAACTGGCACAGACGCTTTTGGATCATATACAGCATTGAAAGACCCCGAACAAATCCAGACTTTCCCAGCAGCAAGAGAAAAATCAAAAATCTAGAATTAGCTTGTGAGGGTATCAGACCTCATTCTAGGTGGTTGTGAGCCACCACATGGTTGCTGGGAATTGAACTCAGGACCTTTGCAAGAGCAGGCAATGCTCTTGCCCACTGAGCTATCTCTCCAGCTCCCCAGCAAGAAGAGGAGAATTAAAAATCTAGGGCTAGCCTGTTCAGCAACCCTGCACCAGGAACCAGCTAAAGACAAAGCCTGACTTTAACCTTGAAAAACAGGTTTTCCAGCTGCAATTACAGTTTTAGGAACTGGCTGATAACGACCTTGGGAGTGGTCCGAGAGGCAGGGAGTTGTCCTCCTGCGACCACCATAGGATTTTTGGAATTTATGACCCTTTTAGATTACTGGGCTGTGGCCCTTTTCTTTTAAAAAAATTTTTTTTTCAGGTCACTCGGGTCGAACTCTCCCCCAACGAGGGCTATGAGCCTCGGCCTCAGTGCAATGGCCACTGTCTCATCAAAGCCCCACATGATCACAGCAAGGCCCATCTCCCGCGAGCCATGGGGGGGCTGCGCTATCCTGAGACCCAAATGAGAGTCTCCTCAGCATTGAGGGATCTCCATTATGTCTATTTTTCAAAATTAGGCAAATATCTACCTCAAAACTTAGCAATACCCCTTTTGGGCCTAAATACAAAGTTGTTTAACCCTACCACAAGGACACATGCTCAGCCATGCCCAGAGCAGAACTACTTTATCATAGCCAGAATCTAAAAATAACCCAAAGGCATCTCTTTTACACCTAGGATAAATGAGACACCATCCTTTTAAATATCCATGAACACCATAAAATATCTTGGAGTAACTTTAAGCAAGCAGGACAGAAGTTTTGAGTCCCGTCATCTCTGCCTGTGAAGGCGGAAATGTTTTTTATTTTTAACCATTATCATTTGTAACTCTGGCCCTTGACAAATTTAGTGAGAGGCCTGAGTCTCAGCAATCTAGCCTGAAGCCACATCTAGCAGCAGAAAAGAACCTCAAGCTGAAACAATGACTCCCACACAAGAGCGGGCCCTGCAAACGGAAAAACTTGTAGGATAAGAACTTTAAATCTTGAAAGATCCCCTACTTTCTTGGGAAAGCAGAAGAAACATAGCAAAAATGACAATTTTACTGAAAGCAGTTTACAGATTCAGTGTAAATGTCCATTAAAAATTATAGTAACATTCCTCACAGAACTCACATACAGATTTACTGTAAACGTTCATTAAAATTATAGCAAAACTTTTTCATAAAACTCAAAAGAACAATATAGAACTCAAAAGAACAATCCTCAACCTTATACGAAAGAAATAAAAACTCAGGATAGCCTAAACAATTCTAAAAATCCTCTGAATATATCACAATCTTCGATTTTAAAACTTTCCTACAGAAACACAGTACTGAAATTAATCTACCTTAGATATAAACTTTTATACACCTACAAACTAAAGATTTTTGACCAAGAAACAAGATTTTTAAAATGGAAAAGAAGCATATTTACTATCCTAAATGCAGCTGCAGCTTTTTGAGTCTAGACTCCTTTATAGCAAACCTGCCTGTCAGCTTTCGCTTCATATGGCAGGCTCTCTAGCCCTAACAGCCAGCCTGCTTGGCAGGCATAGCTGTGTGGATCGTACCCTAACTTTTTACATCTTGAGGGACTCCCTTTTGAGTCTGCAAGCCAACACATAAAGCAAACATATAAATCTCATTTTTTTGACTCTTACCCTTCTTTTCCTGATTGATAGATTAAATTACTGTATGAATTTTTCTGCCTTTGGTCAGTTAAAGTTAACCAGGGGCATATTTCATCTATAAAACAGAAAAATGCAACTAAATTCTCTCTCTCTCTCTCTTTTTTTTACTCTTACTCCTTTATCCCTGAGTGATTGCTTAAATTCCTGTATAAATTTCTCTTCCTTTGAAAGTGATTGTCCCATCTCTTAATAGACAACGGTGAGTGTGCCTACTTACCTCTCGTTCTGCAGACCTGTTTGAGTTCTACAGCTGCAGAATCTTCTTTTTCCTCTTGGTGTCCCCCGGACTGCGCGATGTTGTCCAATAGCTAACCGTACTCCGATGCACTGGTTCGGGCGCCACTGTGGATTGCGGTTTGGGTGGGCTACTCAGTCTAGGGGTTAGTAACCCACCCGGCAATCTGGCTACTCCAGGGTCTCTCAGAGGGGCGCTACCTGGAAGGAAATGAGCTAGAAAAGAAGAAGACCATGCTAAGTTTGTCACAGCCTCCCTTTATTAGGGACAGGGTTACAGCTTATATAGCCCCTGGATTGGGGGGCAGGGAGGCAGGGCACAGGAGCATGGAATCTGACCACGTGGTCCCGGGTCACGTACAGTCAGGTAGGCCAAGAAGTCAGGAGTTGCCACACCTAGTTCCCTGGATAGCTGGAATTTAAGGCAGTTCCGCTAACAGATAACAGCTAATTGGGTGTGGGGCAGGTTTTGTCAATAGAACTATTCTTAACATAATTATGGGTGTGGGGTTCCTGCAGACTCCCCAAGGTGATTGTTTCGGAAATGATTTTTAGGGGGAAAACGGCTCCTCACAGATCCCCCCTTTCTTATATAAAGGCAAGTAGCTATTAAGTGGAGAGCACCAAGTCAGAGTCAACCATTGTGTCAGATCTAAAGGAGAAGGGACTGGGACAAGGAGAGACCCTTCTCTTGAATGGTGAAGCAATTTACCTCTCCTGGGAACAGAGGGGTGCCTTATGAGTAGCATTAGTTTCTTGGAGCTTCTCAAATAAAAGGTATCTAGCAGGATTAAAGTAAGCAGATCACAGGGCACCCTGTCTTAGGCCATGTGGAGAGTGCCCTTGTACCTAAAAAACCATGCCATGTTGAGCCGGTTTCTACAACCTCTGTATGGTTTGATATTTAGGCGAGGATCCACACTAACTCCCGTCATTGGGCCCCTGTATCTATCATTAATGAAAAAACTGTGAGGTGCTCCTCAAACAAAAGATATATAATGATATAATTTTGGGCACCAATACCTCCATCTCCAGACAAGAAGAAAGGGCTTTTTCCAAACCCAGTATTCACCTTTTAGTCTGGCCTAAGGTATCCTCCTTCCTAAATGCCTACTCCACAATAAGATTACGTGTGCTGCCTGCCAAAAATTAGGGCAGTGTAAAAGGGATCAAAATCTAAAATTTTTAACATATGCATTAAACCCAAACACTTTACAGCATGTGTCAAACCTTTCCCAACATCTATAAGCAGTTACAAATATCATTAGATCAATTTCAGTAAGAGTACAATGACATACATTGTTGTCAAATACCACCATTTCCAGACTCTGAGCAACAGTCACAGGAACCCCGATTTTCCCCCTTCTTAAGTGAAGAGGTTAGTATTTTAATTAAAATGAGTTTTGTGTCCCAAAGATTAAAACAGTCTGATTTCTAGTCTGCATCTCAGCTCCAAAGCAGACCAGAATTCAAGCTGCAGAAGCAGTTTAGCATTTGTGCTTCAGGGCAGGTGGGATTCCTGGGTGAGGTGAGCTGGATTCAGCTATCTGAAGCACATCCTGCATCTCAGGCGGGTCTCCCTGGACTCTGGAGGCAGAATTGACACCCTACAGAGTGGTGTAGCAGGTTCTGTTTTTAGGCACTCCTCTCCTTGGGGGCAGGGAAGACCGGACCAAGGACCTCTCTCCAATCTCTCTCCAATGGCCTCTGGAACTCCTCTGTGTCCGCAGCCTCGACATCAGGTCCAGCTTTTATTTTTTTTTTTCTGTGAAGAAAGCATAAACATATCCTCGACCCCAAATATATATAGGTCGGGTTTTTTCATAATGCATTGTAAAGGCTTTTCCACCTTGCCTTAGCAAAGGTCAGCTTGGAGTTATCATGTCAGATCCGTTTGCATCTGGATCTACTTGCAACTTTCATAAGCTGCTTTCAAGGAGCCTTGTTATGTTCCATAATATTTTTTTATTAGCCATATATGCAGTTCTTCCATTGGAAGAGCCATTTGTAAAATTTAGCATAAAATCCTTTAAGGGATTTTATACAGTTGTGAATTGTAGCAATAATCATCTGGGGAAAGATTATTGTTTTTGGCCTTTGAATTGAGCAAAGGCAATTGTCCAGGAATCAATCTTAAAATTATCAATGAATCTATTATTTAGTATAAGAAACATTGATCATAATCAATATTTTGTCAAACTTTTTTAGGTTTTATCCTGCCCTTTTGTATCAGACAGGCTACTGTTTTAAATTAAGAGTTTAATATCTTAACTGGCAAAACTTGAGAAGATTTTGCCATAAACAGCATTTTTTATAAAACTGTTGTAGAATAAGTTTTACATTTAATATACATACTTGCCATAGCTGAATTATAATTAATATACTGTATTTGTTGATTATTGTATACTTTACCTGTGATTTATATTTTACCTGCTTGAGTACCTGTTAGGCAGCTTTAAGCTCTCTCTATTGGAAACTGCTTTTTGAAAGAATTTTACCTAGCAGCTCAAGGTCTCCCATAAGAATATTATAACTAGAGCTTTAACCATTGAATATCCAACCAAAAGTTTGTAAGCCATCTTCCTCTTAAGTTTTAAGTCTGCCTCAGAGATAGGAAAATGGAAAAAAGGAAGCATTTCAACTAATAATACTGGTCTCATTAGGCACCAACATGTAGAAGAATAAAAATAGATCTATATCCATCTCCATGTACAAAACTTAAGTTTAAATGGGCCAAAGGCCTCAGCACATAAAAATTTTGTTGAACCTTACAGAGAAAAAATTTTGAAGCACATTTTGCCACATCTTAAATACAGCCTCAGTGGCATAGACATTGTGAGAAACCATAAATTATATCTCCTGAATTGAGAACCTTTTGTAAAACAAGACTATAGAGTGGGAAAAGATTTTTGCTTATCATAAATCCATTTTAAAAATATATGAAGAACTCAGAAAATTAGTTATTAAAAATTTATCCAATAAAAATATTCGTTATAGACCCAAGCTGAAAACTCTCAACAAACGTACTTAAAAATGACTGAGACACCTAAAAAATGTTTAAATATAACATCCTTTAATCATCAGAGAAATGTAAACCAAAATTCTGAAATTTTACCTTATCCTTGTGAAAATGACTGAGATTAAAAATTATTGTTAACAATTTATGCTTAAGAAAACATGGGTAAAGAAAAAAACTTTATTGCTGGAAGTGCAGACTGGTGCTGGAAGTGTAAACTGGCACAGACGCTTTTGGATCATATACGGCATTGAAAGACCCGAACAAATCCAGACTTTCCCAGCAGCAAGAGAAAAATCAAAAATCTAGAATTAGCTTGTGAGGGTATCAGACCTCATTCTAGGTGGTTGTGAGCCACCACATGGTTGCTGGGAATTGAACTCAGGACCTTTGCAAGAGCAGGCAATGCTCTTGCCCACTGAGCTTATCTCTCCAGCTCCCCAGCAAGAAGAGGAGAATTAAAAATCTAGGGGCTAGCCTGTTCAGCAACCCTGCACCAGGAACCAGCTAAAGACAAAGCCTGACTTTAACCTTGAAAAACAGGTTTTCCAGCTGCAATTACAGTTTTAGGAACTGGCTGATAACGACCTTGGGAGTGGTCCGAGAGGCAGGGAGTTGTCCTCCTGCGACCACCATAGGATTTTTGGAATTTATGACCCTTTTAGATTACTGGGCTGTGGCCCTTTTCTTTTAAAAAAATTTTTTTTTTCAGGTCACTCGGGTCGAACTCTCCCCCAACGAGGGCTATGAGCCTCGGCCTCAGTGCAATGGCCACTGTCTCATCAAAGCCCCACATGATCACAGCAAGGCCCATCTCCCGCGAGCCATGGGGGGGCTGCGCTATCCTGAGACCCAAATGAGAGTCTCCTCAGCATTGAGGGATCTCCATTATGTCTATTTTTCAAAATTAGGCAAATATCTACCTCAAAACTTAGCAATACCCCTTTTGGGCCTAAATACAAAGTTGTTTAACCCTACCACAAGGACACATGCTCAGCCATGCCCAGAGCAGAACTACTTTATCATAGCCAGAATCTAAAAATAACCCAAAGGCATCTCTTTTTACACCTAGGATAAATGAGACACCATCCTTTTAAATATCCATGAACACCATAAAATATCTTGGAGTAACTTTAAGCAAGCAGGACAGAAGTTTTGAGTCCCGTCATCTCTGCCTGTGAAGGCGGGAAATGTTTTTTATTTTTAACCATTATCATTTGTAACTCTGGCCCTTGACAAATTTAGTGAGAGGCCTGAGTCTCAGCAATCTAGCCTGAAGCCACATCTAGCAGCAGAAAAGAACCTCAAGCTGAAACAATGACTCCCACACAAGAGCGGGGCCCTGCAAACGGAAAAACTTGTAGGATAAGAACTTTAAATCTTGAAAGATCCCCCTACTTTCTTGGGAAAGCAGAAGAAACATAGCAAAAATGACAATTTTACTGAAAGCAGTTTACAGATTCAGTGTAAATGTCCATTAAAAATTATAGTAACATTCCTCACAGAACTCACATACAGATTTACTGTAAACGTTCATTAAAATTATAGCAAAACTTTTTCATAAAACTCAAAAGAACAATATAGAACTCAAAAGAACAATCCTCAACCTTATACGAAAGAAATAAAAACTCAGGATAGCCTAAACAATTCTAAAAATCCTCTGAATATATCACAATCTTCGATTTTAAAACTTTCCCTACAGAAACACAGTACTGAAATTAATCTACCTTAGATATAAACTTTTATACACCTACAAACTAAAGATTTTTGACCAAGAAACAAGATTTTTAAAATGGAAAAGAAGCATATTTACTATCCTAAATGCAGCTGCAGCTTTTTGAGTCTAGACTCCTTTATAGCAAACCTGCCTGTCAGCTTTCGCTTCATATGGCAGGCTCTCTAGCCCTAACAGCCAGCCTGCTTGGCAGGCATAGCTGTGTGGATCGTACCCTAACTTTTTACATCTTGAGGGACTCCCTTTTGAGTCTGCAAGCCAACACATAAAGCAAACATATAAATCTCATTTTTTGACTCTTACCCTTCTTTTCCTGATTGATAGATTAAATTACTGTATGAATTTTTCTGCCTTTGGTCAGTTAAAGTTAACCAGGGGCATATTTCATCTATAAAACAGAAAAATGCAACTAAATCTCTCTCTCTCTCTCTTTTTTTTACTCTTACTCCTTTATCCCTGAGTGATTGCTTAAATTCCTGTATAAATTTCTCTTCCTTTGAAAGTGATTGTCCCATCTCTTAATAGACAACGGTGAGTGTGCCTACTTACCTCTCGTTCTGCAGACCTGTTTGAGTTCTACAGCTGCAGAATCTTCTTTTTTCCTCTTGGTGTCCCCGGACTGCGCGATGTTGTCCAATAGCTAACCGTACTCCGATGCACTGGTTCGGGCGCCACTGTGGATTGCGGTTTGGGTGGGCTACTCAGTCTAGGGGTTAGTAACCCACCCGGCAATCTGGCTACTCCAGGGTCTCTCAGAGGGGCGCTACCTGGAAGGAAATGAGCTAGAAAAGAAGAAGAAGACCATGCTAAGTTTGTCACAGCCTCCCTTTATTAGGGACAGGGTTACAGCTTATATAGCCCCTGGATTGGGGGGCAGGGAGGCAGGGCACAGGAGCATGGAATCTGACCACGTGGTCCCGGGTCACGTACAGTCAGGTAGGCCAAGAAGTCAGGAGTTGCCACACCTAGTTCCCTGGATAGCTGGAATTTAAGGCAGTTCCGCTAACAGATAACAGCTAATTGGGTGTGGGGCAGGTTTTGTCAATAGAACTATTCTTAACATAATTATGGGTGTGGGGTTCCTGCAGACTCCCCAAGGTGATTGTTTCTGAAATGATTTTTAGGGGGAAAACGGCTCCTCACAGATCCCCCTTTCTTATATAAAGGCAAGTAGCTATTAAGTGGAGAGCACCAAGTCAGAGTCAACCATTGTGTCAGATCTAAAGGAGAAGGGACTGGGACAAGGAGAGACCCTTCTCTTGAATGGTGAAGCAATTTACCTCTCCTGGGAACAGAGGGGTGCCTTATGAGTAGCATTAGTTTCTTGGAGCTTCTCAAATAAAAGGTATCTAGCAGGATTAAAGTAAGCAGATCACAGGGCACCCTGTCTTAGGCCATGTGGAGAGTGCCCTTGTACCTAAAAAACCATGCCATGTTGAGCCGGTTTCTACAACCTCTGTATGGTTTGATATTTAGGCGAGGATCCACACTAACTCCCGTCATTGGGCCCCTGTATCTATCATTAATGAAAAAACTGTGAGGTGCTCCTCAAACAAAAGATATATAATGATATAATTTTGGGCACCAATACCTCCATCTCCAGACAAGAAGAAAGGGCTTTTTCCAAACCCAGTATTCACCTTTTAGTCTGGCCTAAGGTATCCTCCTTCCTAAATGCCTACTCCACAATAAGATTACGTGTGCTGCCTGCCAAAAATTAGGGCAGTGTAAAAGGGATCAAAATCTAAAATTTTTAACATATGCATTAAACCCAAACACTTTACAGCATGTGTCAAACCTTTCCCAACATCTATAAGCAGTTACAAATATCATTAGATCAATTTCAGTAAGAGTACAATGACATACATTGTTGTCAAATACCACCATTTCCAGACTCTGAGCAACAGTCACAGGAACCCCGATTTTCCCCCTTCTTAAGTGAAGAGGTTAGTATTTTAATTAAAATGAGTTTTGTGTCCCAAAGATTAAAACAGTCTGATTTCTAGTCTGCATCTCAGCTCCAAAGCAGACCAGAATTCAAGCTGCAGAAGCAGTTTAGCATTTGTGCTTCAGGGCAGGTGGGATTCCTGGGTGAGGTGAGCTGGATTCAGCTATCTGAAGCACATCCTGCATCTCAGGCGGGTCTCCCTGGACTCTGGAGGCAGAATTGACACCCTACAGAGTGGTGTAGCAGGTTCTGTTTTTAGGCACTCCTCTCCTTGGGGGCAGGGAAGACCGGACCAAGGACCTCTCTCCAATCTCTCTCCAATGGCCTCTGGAACTCCTCTGTGTCCGCAGCCTCGACATCAGGTCCAGCTTTTATTTTTTTTTTTCTGTGAAGAAAGCATAAACATATCCTCGACCCCAAATATATATAGGTCGGGTTTTTTCATAATGCATTGTAAAGGCTTTTCCACCTTGCCTTAGCAAAGGTCAGCTTGGAGTTATCATGTCAGATCCGTTTGCATCTGGATCTACTTGCAACTTTCATAAGCTGCTTTCAAGGAGCCTTGTTATGCTCCATAATATTTTTTTATTAGCCATATATGCAGTTCTTCCATTGGAAGAGCCATTTGTAAAATTTAGCATAAAATCCTTTAAGGGATTTTATACAGTTGTGAATTGTAGCAATAATCATCTGGGGAAAGATTATTGTTTTTGGCCTTTGAATTGAGCAAAGGCAATTGTCCAGGAATCAATCTTAAAATTATCAATGAATCTATTATTTAGTATAAGAAACATTGATCATAATCAATATTTTGTCAAACTTTTTTAGGTTTTATCCTGCCCTTTTGTATCAGACAGGCTACTGTTTTAAATTAAGAGTTTAATATCTTAACTGGCAAAACTTGAGAAGATTTTGCCATAAACAGCATTTTTTATAAAACTGTTGTAGAATAAGTTTTACATTTAATATACATACTTGCCATAGCTGAATTATAATTAATATACTGTATTTGTTGATTATTGTATACTTTACCTGTGATTTATATTTTACCTGCTTGAGTACCTGTTAGGCAGCTTTAAGCTCTCTCTATTGGAAACTGCTTTTTGAAAGAATTTTACCTAGCAGCTCAAGGTCTCCCATAAGAATATTATAACTAGAGCTTTAACCATTGAATATCCAACCAAAAGTTTGTAAGCCATCTTCCTCTTAAGTTTTAAGTCTGCCTCAGAGATAGGAAAATGGAAAAAAGGAAGCATTTCAACTAATAATACTGGTCTCATTAGGCACCAACATGTAGAAGAATAAAAATAGATCTATATCCATCTCCATGTACAAAACTTAAGTTTAAATGGGCCAAAGGCCTCAGCACATAAAAATTTTGTTGAACCTTACAGAGAAAAAATTTTGAAGCACATTTTGCCACATCTTAAATACAGCCTCAGTGGCATAGACATTGTGAGAAACCATAAATTATATCTCCTGAATTGAGAACCTTTTGTAAAACAAGACTATAGAGTGGGAAAAGATTTTTGCTTATCATAAATCCATTTTAAAAATATATGAAGAACTCAGAAAATTAGTTATTAAAAATTTATCCAATAAAAATATTCGGTTATAGACCCAAGCTGAAAACTCTCAACAAACGTACTTAAAAATGACTGAGACACCTAAAAAAATGTTTAAATATAACATCCTTTAATCATCAGAGAAATGTAAACCAAAATTCTGAAATTTTACCTTATCCTTGTGAAAATGACTGAGATTAAAAATTATTGTTAACAATTTATGCTTAAGAAAACATGGGTAAAGAAAAAACTTTATTGCTGGAAGTGCAGACTGGTGCTGGAAGTGTAAACTGGCACAGACGCTTTTGGATCATATACAGCATTGAAAGACCCGAACAAATCCAGACTTTCCCAGCAGCAAGAGAAAAATCAAAAATCTAGAATTAGCTTGTGAGGGTATCAGACCTCATTCTAGGTGGTTGTGAGCCACCACATGGTTGCTGGGAATTGAACTCAGGACCTTTGCAAGAGCAGGCAATGCTCTTGCCCACTGAGCTATCTCTCCAGCTCCCCAGCAAGAAGAGGAGAATTAAAAATCTAGGGCTAGCCTGTTCAGCAACCCTGCACCAGGAACCAGCTAAAGACAAAGCCTGACTTTAACCTTGAAAAACAGGTTTTCCAGCTGCAATTACAGTTTTAGGAACTGGCTGATAACGACCTTGGGAGTGGTCCGAGAGGCAGGGAGTTGTCCTCCTGCGACCACCATAGGATTTTTTGGAATTTATGACCCTTTTAGATTACTGGGCTGTGGCCCTTTTCTTTTAAAAAAATTTTTTTTTTCAGGTCACTCGGGTCGAACTCTCCCCCAACGAGGGCTATGAGCCTCGGCCTCAGTGCAATGGCCACTGTCTCATCAAAGCCCCACATGATCACAGCAAGGCCCATCTCCCGCGAGCCATGGGGGGGCTGCGCTATCCTGAGACCCAAATGAGAGTCTCCTCAGCATTGAGGGATCTCCATTATGTCTATTTTTCAAAATTAGGCAAATATCTACCTCAAAACTTAGCAATACCCCTTTTGGGCCTAAATACAAAGTTGTTTAACCCTACCACAAGGACACATGCTCAGCCATGCCCAGAGCAGAACTACTTTATCATAGCCAGAATCTAAAAATAACCCAAAGGCATCTCTTTTACACCTAGGATAAATGAGACACCATCCTTTTAAATATCCATGAACACCATAAAATATCTTGGAGTAACTTTAAGCAAGCAGGACAGAAGTTTTGAGTCCCGTCATCTCTGCCTGTGAAGGCGGAAATGTTTTTTATTTTTAACCATTATCATTTGTAACTCTGGCCCTTGACAAATTTAGTGAGAGGCCTGAGTCTCAGCAATCTAGCCTGAAGCCACATCTAGCAGCAGAAAAGAACCTCAAGCTGAAACAATGACTCCCACACAAGAGCGGGCCCTGCAAACGGAAAAACTTGTAGGATAAGAACTTTAAATCTTGAAAGATCCCCTACTTTCTTGGGAAAGCAGAAGAAACATAGCAAAAATGACAATTTTACTGAAAGCAGTTTACAGATTCAGTGTAAATGTCCATTAAAAATTATAGTAACATTCCTCACAGAACTCACATACAGATTTACTGTAAACGTTCATTAAAATTATAGCAAAACTTTTTCATAAAACTCAAAAGAACAATATAGAACTCAAAAGAACAATCCTCAACCTTATACGAAAGAAATAAAAACTCAGGATAGCCTAAACAATTCTAAAAATCCTCTGAATATATCACAATCTTCGATTTTAAAACTTTCCTACAGAAACACAGTACTGAAATTAATCTACCTTAGATATAAACTTTTATACACCTACAAACTAAAGATTTTTGACCAAGAAACAAGATTTTTAAAATGGAAAAGAAGCATATTTACTATCCTAAATGCAGCTGCAGCTTTTTGAGTCTAGACTCCTTTATAGCAAACCTGCCTGTCAGCTTTCGCTTCATATGGCAGGCTCTCTAGCCCTAACAGCCAGCCTGCTTGGCAGGCATAGCTGTGTGGATCGTACCCTAACTTTTTACATCTTGAGGGACTCCCTTTTGAGTCTGCAAGCCAACACATAAAGCAAACATATAAATCTCATTTTTTGACTCTTACCCTTCTTTTCCTGATTGATAGATTAAATTACTGTATGAATTTTTCTGCCTTTGGTCAGTTAAAGTTAACCAGGGGCATATTTCATCTATAAAACAGAAAAATGCAACTAAATCTCTCTCTCTCTCTCTTTTTTTTACTCTTACTCCTTTATCCCTGAGTGATTGCTTAAATTCCTGTATAAATTTCTCTTCCTTTGAAAGTGATTGTCCCATCTCTTAATAGACAACGGTGAGTGTGCCTACTTACCTCTCGTTCTGCAGACCTGTTTGAGTTCTACAGCTGCAGAATCTTCTTTTTTCCTCTTGGTGTCCCCGGACTGCGCGATGTTGTCCAATAGCTAACCGTACTCCGATGCACTGGTTCGGGCGCCACTGTGGATTGCGGTTTGGGTGGGCTACTCAGTCTAGGGGTTAGTAACCCACCCGGCAATCTGGCTACTCCAGGGTCTCTCAGAGGGGCGCTACCTGGAAGGAAATGAGCTAGAAAAGAAGAAGACCATGCTAAGTTTGTCACAGCCTCCCTTTATTAGGGACAGGGTTACAGCTTATATAGCCCCTGGATTGGGGGGCAGGGAGGCAGGGCACAGGAGCATGGAATCTGACCACGTGGTCCCGGGTCACGTACAGTCAGGTAGGCCAAGAAGTCAGGAGTTGCCACACCTAGTTCCCTGGATAGCTGGAATTTAAGGCAGTTCCGCTAACAGATAACAGCTAATTGGGTGTGGGGCAGGTTTTGTCAATAGAACTATTCTTAACATAATTATGGGTGTGGGGTTCCTGCAGACTCCCCAAGGTGATTGTTTCTGAAATGATTTTTAGGGGGGAAATGGCTCCTCACACCCCCCCCCCGTGAGTCTTGCAATGGTCATGCACTGATTCGCACCCCACCCACAGTCGAGAGACATCTCACTGTGTGCCTAGTAGTGTTTTGTGGGTTTTCACAATTTCAGCTGTGGACAGCAAGCCATCCATGTGCATCTCCCAGCTTTTTTCAATTCCAGCTGTGGCATGGTGCAGCTTTTTCAGTTACACTCTTTTGTTCCCTTTTGCAGGTGGTGTGGCATGGCTCAGCCATAGTGCATATTATGCCTCTAGGTCTCTCTTATTAAGCTTAAAATCCCTGCAGCACAAAGATACAACATGTGACTGCTGCCCTTTTGAGTGGGGTCAGGTGACTTTGTCACCATCTTGGCTGAGAGCCAGGTCAGGTGACCAAGTTCTACAATCTTTACTGAGTTATTCCCTGCCTGGTTCTCCAGTGTTAACTCTGTTACCATAGTGCCAAGCCAGGTCAGGTAACCATGTTCTTTCATCTTTACTGAAGTATACCCTGCCTTATTCCCTGGTTTACTTATGTTTTTTTTTTTCACTAAATTCTTCTTGTTGTCTCTGTTATGTGTGTTTTGCACAGTGGCATGCCTATGGTAGGGCCCACCAAGACCACCCACTTTCCCCAATTGCTGTTCACTCTATGTGTGTGTGTTCATACATGTAACTTAAATGCATCCATGTTTACTATTAAATGTTATAACTGGTCATTATATATCATTTCAGACAATAAAAACAATGTCTCATGTTTTAAACTGGTATGTAGTTTCAAGTCTCTTACATAAATACCTTATATTGAATCCAACCCTCATTTAAAATATGTCAAGCTATTCTCTACTATTATCAGTTCTGCCATTAACCATCTATTGCAAGCAGTTTCTTCATTCTGTCTTTTTACGAGTGTAAATCTTACCTGTTAAGTTGAGAGCCAATGCGGTCATGCTCAGATCCAGCTCTCCAGGCAGATTCTATATGGTAGTCATACCTAAAAAACAGCCCTCAACTTCTCAGAGATCTAGGGAATGTGATATTTAAATATTTGATTATTAAAAACTTTTCATAACAAAAGAGACAGGTTGACTCCTAGCAGCAGCACTCTACTTCCTCCAAAGAAGACCGAAGACAAATGGGCACACAACAAGTCCATTCACAGTTCACTTCAACTACCAATCACTGACAACTGGGCGAAACTGTCTTTTATCTAAACTGAAGATCTCCTGACATGGACAGAATCGCTGGAATCGACAGCCTAGCTGCTCAGGTCAAGGTATGGTGTAGGAGGTCCTTCTGTATTTCTGTTGCTTTCATTGGTTAAATAAAGAGACTGCCTTGGCCTTTTGATAGGGCAGCCTTTAGGTGGCCATAGTAGACAGAACAGAATGCTGGAAAGAAGAGAAGTGTGGCAGATGCCATGATTCTCCTGCCCAAGGCAGATGCTGGTTAGACTCATGCCAGTAAGCCACAGTCAAGTGGCAATACACATTAATAGAAATGTCTTAATCAATATGTGAGAGTTAGCCAGTAAGAGGCTAGAGCTAACGGGCCAGGCAGTGTTTAAATGAATACAATTTCTGTGTGATTATTTCGGGTGTAAGCTAGCTGGGCAGCGGGACAAAGCCCGCTCCTCATTACAACAAAGGTAGGCTTGTCTTCCTACAGACTTCTTAGCCCACATGATCTTCTGGAGCCTGATAGGCCTTGCGCTAAACAGCAAAAGACAAATGAAACCTTCAGAGACCACGGAGAACCCTGAGGATTAGCTCTGGATATCAACCAAGTAAGTTCTCTGTCATTTTTTAATCAGTAATTCAAGTAAAATTTTATCCTTCTCAAAGATCTCTGATGCAGTTTGATAGCTGAGAGGCTTTGTCAGTTAAAAAGGACAACCTCACCAAACAAATTTCACATTAAAGTTTTCTCTCATGATGCCTTCCATAGTCTTAAAAATACTTTTTGTTGTGCAAAAACATCTGTCACAGTCATTCTGACATATGTCTAAAACTTCTGTTTTCACAAACCAAAAGAATTCCTGTGAGTTCCAGGGAGCCAAATTGAAGGGTCCACCTTAGACATATCAGATACATTCCCCTCAATTCCCTGGTCCTAATTTTTTTTCTTAATTTAACTTTGTCCCCTGTTCTGCCAATACCAATGGGGGGTAGGGCAGAGACAGGGACAGTGGGCATGGCAGAGTGAAGACAATTAGATGCAAAAAGAATAAGCTTTATTGTGTTGCGGGAGGTCTTTCCGCCCCTCCAACCAATAGCTGCTGAGATACCAGCCCATTGGGGTGTGGTTTCTCTCCCTTCAAAAGGCTTCTATTTCCTTCCGTTCTCGCTTGACTTCCTGCTTGGCTGGCGATTAGACTCGCTTCCTGATTGCGCAGGGGGCTGTTGTCTGGGATCGTGATCTGTAAGTTTTTCCTCTTTAAATAAATACTACCCTATTAATAATAATTCCAAACTGGTGTGGCATTGTTCGTGGTTTACGCCTTCACCTGGCGAACGAACGTTTGGCTTTTAGGACCGCTAGGCTGCCAGCCGCGAGTTCGGCTTGGTACGAGCCTTCCCTTCCTCAGCCACGGCTTGTGCCTTACGGCCAGCCCTGTGGCTTGTGCCTTGCGGCGGCCGTGTGGCTTGTGCCTTGCAGCAGCCTTGTAGCTTGTACCTTGTGCCTGGAGCCAGCAGTTTAATTTAAATTATCACGCACTGGCTTTTCTTGCTCCAGTTCTTTATATTTTTTTAGACACCTCAGATTGACTTCAAGTCCCCACGCACCCTATCCTCTGCCTCCCCACGTGGATTTAAACTCCACAGGCCCGCGTAGTCTCTGCCTGCGTGGTTTACTCTTTTCTGAGTCGTTTTTAAATCTCCCTGGCAAGTACAGCTCTTAAGTGGTGCGAACCAGATCACGCGGTTGCCGGTTGTGGAAGCTGCAACCCCTCAGGGTGACTCTGTCACGTGGAGGCATACACAGCTTCCGTGGTTACTCTTCTCTACCCCTGGATTCTGGGTTTATGGTTCCGTGTACACCATTTTTTGTTTTTTTTTGTGACGTAGGCCCCAGTGCCTAGTCCAAGATACACTCGGCCTTCAGGCCCATAACATCCAGAGAGGCAGGGCGATCTCTGAGGCCAACCAGGTGGTGGTGGCATACGCCTTTAATCCCAGCACTTGGGAGGCATAGGCAGGTGGATCTCGGTGAGTTCAAGGCCAGCCACGTGGTGGTGGTGCACGCCTTTAATCCCAGCACTCAGGAAGCAGAGACAGGAGGATTTTGGTGAGTTAGAGGCTAGCTGGATAATAGGTAATATGGCAGTTTTTGTTTCCAGCATGAATTTCACTGTTTGGGCTACCAATACAATGGGTCTAATCATGTAAAATATATATGACTATGAGGATAACTTAATTTACTGGTTACTATGTTTTAGTATTCTTTTGAATATTCTATCATTTAGGAAGATTATGGTACTCTCCAGAACCATACTATCTTTACTAGAAACTCATGCAGGTCAGGAGATTCAGGATTCAAAAGAGGCAATAATAAAAAGACTTGAAATGCTTGAAGAAATGATGGGAGCTGGTGAACAGAGTAATAAGGCACAAGGACAGGATACAGCTATTAGAACTGGCTTACCCAGGGTTTTAGCGGCATACCCTATTCTTAATACTTAATTCTGACAAAGCGTCAACTTCTAAAGGCTCAAAGGGAGTCAGAGAAGCTAGATGGATGCCAATAGCAATGAATGATCTGAAAGAAATTAAACAAGCTGTTGTTAATTTTGGGCTGCAATCCGCATATGTAAAGGAAATGATAAGGACTTGAGCTTCTAATGCTAGAGCTACCCCCTATGATTTCCATCAGTTAGTGTCTGCAGTTTTAGATAAGGGACCTTCCTTGATGTTTGGAATTTATTTCAGAGAAGAATCCAAACATATGGAACAGCAAGGAAGAGCAAAAGGTGTTGAGGTTTCCCAAGATCAAATTCTTGGTGCAGGAAAATATGCTCATCCACAGGTCCAAGCTCTTTATGAAGATGAAGTACTGTGTCTATGTCACCAAGCAGCTTTAAATGCTTGGAATAGGATACAAGATCCAGCAAAAAGGGTTGAATCACATACCAGAATTAGGCAGGGACAGAGAGAACCCTTTATTGACTTTTTGCAAAGATTAATTAAGGCTCTGGACATAGGGGTAACAGACCCAGAATCTAGACGAATACTTCTTGAATCTCTAGCATTTGAGAATGCAAACATAGAATGCAAAAAGATAATTGGGCCTTTAAAGTCTAGATCAGCACCTATGGATGAATGGATTCAGCATATGATGAATGATGAGACATTTAGCTATAATGATGAATCTTGGGTAAGAGAAGTGATTTCCACAGCAATGGGGAGACATCAAACTGCCAGGTGTTTTAATTGTGGTAAATTAGGACATCTGAAAAGGGACTGCAGGCACAGAATTTCTAGGAATAATATCTCCTCTGGGAATGACAAAAATAGGAGACCTAGGCCTTCAGGTATATGTAGGAGATGTGGTAAAGGCCGTCATTGGTCCAACGAATGCAGGTCAACAACAGACAAACAAGGCAACCCGATCCAATCAGGAAACTCCTTGAGGGGCCTCTCGCAGGCCCCGAAGCCAACAGTGGCCCAGTCATTCCCAGTAACAGTGGAGAACGTGCCTCACCAAGAAAATTAAAAGCTCCAATTTCTGATGTAAAAAGTAATACTGGTCTAAATGATGAATTATGTGTGGAGGATGAGTCAAAAATCCCAGTAGGACAGAGTAAACGTATATTTTGGCAGACTTCTATTAACGACCAAAGACCAAAGCTAAAATTCTGTATAAATAGCATTTTTATTGAAGGCTTATGAGACACAGGTGCGGATGTAAGTATCATTACCCCAGAATCTTGGCATCCGAATTGGCCTCTTCAAGAGGTAGATGTTCAGTTTCTGGGAATTGGAACCCTATCTCGTGTAAAACAAAGCACAAGATGGGTTGAATGCATTGGGCCTGAAGGGCAAATAGGAACACTAAGGCCATATATAGCCAATATTGCAATAAATTTATGGGGCCGTGACCTGTTACAGCAATGGAATACCCAGATTAACATTCCTGCAGTTCCAGGAACTCATAATTCTGGGAAAGATATGATGAGGTATTATGGAAAAAGGTCACCAGCCATTCGGGCTGTACAAGAACATATAGAAAATACCAAACCTTTAAAGGTACCAACAGCCCTACCTTTAAAATGGCTAACTGAGAAGCCAATATGGATCAAACAGTGGCCTCTAGCTGAAGATAAATTACAGGCATTGGAACAGCTGGTGCAAGAGCAACTAGATGCTCACCATATTGAAGAATCAACCAGCCCTTGGAATTCTCCTGTGTTTGTTGTAAAAAAGAAATCTGGTAAATGGAGAATGGTGACAGATCTAAGAGCTGTCAACAAAGTAATTCAACCTATGGGCCCACTACAATCTGGAATTCCTTTGCCTTCTCTATTACCAAAGGGATGGCCTCTTATAGTTATTGATTTGAAAGATTGTTTTTTCACTATACCGTTACAAAAAAAGGATAGAGAAAAATTTGCCTTCACGGTGCCTACTTATAATAATTCTCAGCCTAATAGGAGATATCAATGGACTGTCCTTCCACAGGGTATGCTCAATAGTCCTACATTGTGCCAATATTTTGTAAGTAAGCCATTGGAAATAATTCGAAAACAATTTCCCAAGTCCATAATTTATCATTACATGGATGACATCTTATTATCTGATTCAAATAAAGATACTTTAGAAAGGATGTTTGAAGAAGTAAAGAAAGTCTTGCCTAGGTGAGGATTACAAATTGCCCCTGAAAAGATTCAAAGAGGAAATTCCATTAATTACCGAGGTTACAGAATAGGGTTAGAGAAAATTAAAACGCAAAAGGCACAAATTAGGAGAGACCAGTTAAAGACTCTTAATGACTTACAAAGATTGTTGGGAGACATTTCCAGTCTATGACAATCTGTTGGGATAACACCTGATCTAATAGTTCATTTAAACAAAACCTTAGATGGTGATAAAGATTTGAATAGTCCAAGAAAACTGACAGCTGAAGCAGAAAAGGAACTGACAATGATTGAGGAAAAATTACAGGAAGCACATGTGGATAGGGTGAACCCAAATCTTAGCTGCATCCTAGTCATATTGCCTTCCAGAATCTCTCCTACAGGGATTCTAATGCAGAGGGAATATATTATTCCAGAGTGGATATTTATACCTAATAAACCGAGTAAAAAATTAAAAACTTATGTGGAAAAAGTCTCTGAACTAATTATAAAAGGTAAGCTGAGACTTCGTCAACTAGCAGGTATAGACCCAGCAGAAATTATAGTGCCTTTTACTACTGAAGAAATAAAAAAATTATGGGAAGACAATGAACCTTGGCAAAGAGCTTGTGCTAATTTTTTGGAAGAAATTAATAGCAACTATCCCAAAAGTGGTAGACTTAACCTCATAAAGAGAACTTCTTGGATTCTTCCTAAAATTGTACGTGATGCTCCAATAACTGGAGCCCGTATGTTCTATACTGATGCAAATAAATCAGGGAAAGCAGGTTACAAGTCACATGAATTGAGTAAGGTGGAACAAAGCCCTTATAATTCTGTCCAGAAGGCAGAATTATATGCCATTCTTATGGTGCTAAGGGATTTTAAAGAACCTCTTAATATAGTTACAGATTCACAATATGCAGAAAGAGTTATCTTGCATATTGAAACCGCTGAATTTATACCAGATGACACAGAGTTGACTTCATTGTTTATCCAGGTACAAGACATAATCAGGAACAGGCTTTGTCCGATGTACATAACACACATCCGGTCCCATACAGGTCTGCCTGGTCCTCTAGCACAAGGCAACGCTGAGATTGATCAATTATTGATTGGAAGCATGTTGCAGGCCTCGGAATTTCATAAAAAGCATCATGTCAATAGTAAAGGCCTAAAGAAAGAATTTTCCATTACTTGGCAACAAGCTAAGGACATTATAAAGAGATGTTCTACTTGTTCTTTCTATAATCAAACACCGTTGCCTGCAGGGAGTAAACCAAAGGGTACTAAGAGAAATGAAATCTGGCAGATGGATGTGTTCCACTTTATGGAATTTGGTAAATTAAAATATGTACACCACACCATAGACATGTATTCAGGTTTTCAATGGGCTACTGCCCTGAGCTCAGAAAAGGCAGATTCAGTAATCACACATTTATTGGAAGTTATGGCCATCATGGGTATACCTGCAAAAATAAAGACAGATAATGGTCCAGCATATGTATCTAAGAAAATGAAACGCTTTTTTGATTATTATAATATAAAACACATTACAGGTATAGCAAATAATCCTACAGGTCTGGCAGTTATAGAAAGATCAAATCTTACTATAAAGGATATGCTGAACAAACAGAAAGGGACCGAAAATACCCCCAGAAATAGATTACATAATGCTTTATTAACCTTGAATTTTCTTAACGCTAATGAGAAAGGAATGACAGCAGCAGAAAGACATTGGATAATGGAAAAGTCTGCTGAACTAAATCAACAGATTTATTTCAAAGATGTGCTGACCTCTCAGTGGAAGCCAGGAGATGTGCTACGTTGGGGAAGGGGTTTTGCTCTTGTTTCCACAGGAGAAGAAAAATTGTGGATACCATCAAAATTAATAAAGTTTCGATTTGAAGAGGAGAAACCTCTTGGAAAGGAGAAATGACAACTCATCCACAATGATATTCATACAGGTGGTAAGAAAAACATATAGAATGGGGGCAGGGTTCTATTCTTATCTCTACAGGAAAACACTAACCTTTGAAAAATTCAAGGGACCCTAGATATTTGGATACTGACAGATGGAAAAATACCTGCCCAATAGGAAATATCAAGAAAACTGAATGGGTTGTGTAAATAAAACCTATTAAACCATATTTCTAAATTTATAGAGCTGGTTTTGAAGTTGAACTCTGGCTCAGTCCCTCTCCAATTCCAAGCCTGTTAGTAAGAGAAAAACCAAGAGTTTCTGGAGTTTCTGTCTCATGTCAAGAGCCGTGATATGGGACAGAAAGAAATATGAGTTTAGAAAACATCTTTGCTTTTCTTCATACCCATCATACTTTTCATTGAATATATCTATCATGCCTTTCATTGAATATATATATATATGCCTATATATGTCTATATGATTAATGTTTAAGTTTTTTACAATAAACAATGAGTCTTTTCTGAAGTGACATTTGAAGTTTCCAGGAAGAAGATGGGGCCCCACAACAACAACTCTACCTGGTTGATATGACGTCATGATACTGATAGCGCTACTACAAGACCTGTTTTGGGTACCAGCTGCACAAGAATATCCCAACTTGGTTAGCTGAAATGGTGCACATCTTGTACAACATTCTGGCCAGACCTCCATAAAATACTCAGAGACTATTTGCAATTTTAAAAGACATTGATCTTGAAATTTAACCATCATTTTGATCCCCCAGAAAGAACATCGCCCCTATGACAGCTGGAAGTAATTCTAGAGGACGACGTCCCCTCTCCCAGTAAAGTTTGCCCCTGGGTTTAGGGACATCATTTAGGGGTTGGGAAGTTGGGGGAGGAATTTTATAAGCTCAGGGATCAATTTGAAAAAAAAAAAAGGGTTGATGGGATAATAGATTTGTGATTGTGAATTACAATTTTTAGACAAATATATTGGTATTGATTCTTGTATATTGATACAAAGTTAAATTATATTGACTATTGTATGCATGCATGTTTCTACCTCTGTTTAAAATATTTTTTATGTATTGACATATATTGTATCGATATATATATATGTATTGCATATATTTACCATATTGCAGTGTACATTTCTACCTTTGATTAAGATACTTATATATTGTTTGTGTATTGATATATATTTACCATATTGCAATGTATATTTGTACATTGTTTATATTTGGAGGTCATTATCCTCATTTGTTACACAGATGTTTATTGTCTTAGTCTTTAAGTTAGATAGATATTGAGAATTATATAGATTAATAGTCATCTAAGTTTGCCATTTATAAATCAGATGCCATTTAGACTAATCAGGTTCTTTAGATATATAGAGATTATACTCAGTATAGATAAATGATCTTCAACCTCTTCAAAGAGCTATAGAAAATGGCCTTTAATCTAACTCAGAGTTTTGTGGTAGTGAGACACAATTGCTCCTGGCAACACCGCTCTATTCCCGAGAGAATGTTGAGCACCAAAGACACTCCACCTGGAGCCTTTCTTTTTGACAGAACTGGCCTTGGGGCAAAGAAATGCCCATATCTCAACCACTGACAGAGATACAGAGTGTGCATCAATGGATAAAACAGGACTGTCATATGCTGCCAAGACAGGGTAAGATAGTTTTGAAAAGTTGCTTGCCTTTGAAAATGGTCTGTCAGTTATGTTAAGCCTTAGCCAAAGTTGGTTGCTTCAACGCTGCAAATGTGACTTTGGGTAATTGCCCAGGTAGCTAGTTGTCCCTGTGATTTGTTGCAGGTTTTGGAAGTTGTTTTACTGAACTTCCTAATTACCCAGGTAACATTATTTCCCTTCTCAGATCTTTGATGGGGTTGAAGACTATATAACTATAGTTACTTTTCTCTCATGACTTGGCCAAGTTATTTATTATACAAGTCCTAAGCTAGTTAGAATAGGATATTTGTACTTATTGTATATAATTTCATAGTAGGTTTAGAACTCTCTTACTTAAACAAAAGGGGGAGGTGTTGCAGGAGGTCTTTCCGCCCCTCCAACCAATAGCTGCTGAGATACCAGCCCATTGGGGCGTGATTTCTCTCCATTCATAAAGCCTCTATTTCCTTCCGCTCGCTCTCTCTTGACTTCCTGCTCGTCTGGCAACTAGACTCCCTTTCTAGTTGTGCAGAGAGCTGTTGTCTGGGATCATGATCTGTAAGTTTTTCCTCTTTAAATAAATACTTCCCTATTAATAATAATTCCAAACTGGTGTGGCATTGTTCATGGCTTACGCCTTCACCCTTTTCCCCTTCCCTTCTATAACTCACTAAATAAATATCCATCTTCACTTCTGTATGGTATGCCTATCTGTAACACCCGATTCTACATTACTCCCTTGGTAGAGTTCGTGTGCCATTGTACCATACATGAGCCAGGCCAGGACCTGGAGATTGAAAGAACATACAAGAGACCTGGGTCATTGGAAAGATCAGCTGAATGCCTTTTATTCAACCTTGGGGGAATCCTTATATACCTAGCTGCTACACAAGGAAATCCACCCTGGCAGGTGGGAAATTGCCATATCCAAAATGGAGTAAACAATGCCCTACAGCTAATCACCAGGCAGGGTAGAGGGAGCATAGGAAGAAACAGAATTGTTCTAGGTGGCTGACCAGACTGTCCTCAAGATGAACCCCAAGAACAGGGGTAGACCCGGGCCCTACAGGTCCACTTTTTATATAAATTATATGACTAGGCCTGTCTTAGGTGGCATTGGATGTCAAGCAATACCCCTTACCTGTCATGGGAAAGTATTCAGGTCGAAACACATTTCCTGTCTTAGGATGGGGCAGCCCCAGAAAAACCTTTCCTATCATTGGCTCACTAGTCACCCACCACCCATTTCAGCCAGATTTGTGCTGAAAGATTCTCTGGGGCAATAGCTAAGAGGACTCGCATGTGGTGGCATTGACCTGAGCTTGCCTTTGGCTCTGGCACCATGAAACCATGAAGATGATGCTCCAGCACATATAAGCACTCCTTAAGGAGGCTGTGCATGCTCAATCCTTAATAAGTCTGCCCAAATTTGAGCTCTTTAAGTGAGGTCTCAGTGCTGGTAGGAGGAATCCTGGTATAGTTAACTAGAAAGATTTCAAGAGCCAATTTGTAAATTGTGCACTTCAGGGTCCATGAATAACAGCAATAACCTAGCCTCGGTCTTTAACCAAAATCGATTACAAAATTAACTGTAATATTTATTTGTAAATTTAGCTCAATTTGAGTGGCCAAGGAATTTGCAACTTGCCTTATTAAGGTACTCATTGAGCTAGCAGAAACAACTGACTGACTGATGAAAAATCCAGCAGCCCTAGCCACTCTGGCAGCCACAGCAATGGCTGCCATTATCATAGGATGGGTTGATAGGTAGAGAAACAATCCTTGGCACTTGGACGAACCACAGCCAGCTTCTCAGGATTTCAACAACTCTTTTTTTTATTATCTAAATGTTTTAATTTTATTTATTTATTTATTTATTTATTTATTTATTTATTTATTAAAGATTTCTGTCTCTTTTCCACTGCCACCTCCCATTTCCCTCCCCCTCCCCCAATCAAGCATTCAAGTCCCCCTCCCTCTTCAGTCCAAAGAGCTATCAGGGTTCCCTGCTCTGTGGGAAGTCCAAGGACCACCCACCTCCATCCAGGTCTAGTAAGGTGAGCATCCAAACTGCCTAGGTTCCCACAAAGCCAATACATGCCGTAGGATCAAAAACCCATTGCCATTGTTCTTGAGATCTCAGTAGTCCTCATTGTCTCTATGCTTTTTCCCAAGACTGGTTTTATCCCAGGCTTTTTCAGACCCAGGCAGCTTGGGTACTTGAGTTCTCGGTAGAACATCCCCATTGTCTTAGTGTGTGGGTGCACCCCTCGCAGTCCTGTTGACAAGCCAGTGTCTATTTGATCTCTTGGCTCTGTACTGTCTTCAGGGTTCTGGACAGGAAAATCCACAGTATGCACCAGATGCTCAGGTACCCATATTAGACAGTCAGCACCCCACAGTAAAACACAAACAGCCCTTCTTCCCCATTCCAGTACAGGATCTGGACCATACCTGGTGCCATCTGCTGGATTTTTCTATTTGACATGAGGCATCCTGGAAGAATCTGGCCACCAATGCTGGTCAGCAGTGGTACAAGATTGAGCATCAACAGTCAAAAAATTTAAAATGTATAAAATAAAAGATAAATGGTCTCTGGGGGTGGAACCATATTCCCCTTTTTCTGTTTTATGCAAATAGACTTTGAGCATAAGATGTGCTCATTCCACTATAGCTTGTCCCTGGGGATTATAAAGTATTCCCATGTTATGGGAAATGGAGAACTCAGAGCAAAAATTAGCAAAGTCATTGCTGGTGTAGGCTGGTCCATTGTCAGTTTTAACAGCTTTTGGAACTCCCATGTAGGCAAAAGCCTGGAGACCATGACTTCTAACATCCTGTAATTTTTCTCCTGTATGGGTTGAGGAAAAATAAGATGGGAATATGTATCCACAGTTATGTGAACATATTGCATGGACCCAAAAGAAAAAAACATGGGTAACATCCATTTGCCATAAATGATTAGGAGCAAGCCCATGAGGATTAACTCCCAAATGGGGAACAGTTAAAAGTTCTGTACACAGAGAGCATTTTTTAACAATATCAGTGGCCTGCTCAAGATATTTTAAAGTAAAATCTTTAAGATCTAGCATTGAGATGAAAACAATTATGAGATTTTTCTGCAGCTTCATAAGATTCTTGACTAACTTCACAAATCTAGTGAGTAAGTTGATCAGCCAATGCATTCCCTTCACTCAAGGGACTAGGAAGGTCAGTAAGAGCCCACAAAGGCCCTACATAAATGGGAAAGATCAGTTCCAAAGCAAAGTTTGAATAGCCAATAACTGCATCTAGACTTGAGATACAGAGGCAATATAAGCTTCAGTTTCCAAAGGTGCAAGAATTTTGCTTATGTATTGACTGTCAGTAAAAAGGTTAAACAAAATATCATCATATTTCTCTAAGGCCATTGTACAGCAATTAATTCAGCCACCTGAGAAGATTTACCATTAACAGGTTGAATATCAAAATCAGGAGGTGAGGCTACCAAAGCTCTCCAGGTCGAAGACCCATCAGTAAACACATTCCATGCCCCTGCCAGAGGCTGCAAAAAAATAACTTTAGGGAACCACACCAGATGATCTTTGAAAAATGTGACCAACTTATCAGAAGGATAATGATTATCAAACCTGCAGAGAATAGTGCATAAAAACAAGGTCCAATCTTCAGGATAATTTTGCAGCCAAGTTATTTCTGCCTTGGTATATGATGTAATAACCATATCAGGTAACATTCCAAAGGTTTGCAAACTAAGTTTATGTCCTTTCTGAATAACACGTAGCACAGCAGGTGGATATGAGATAATAATTTTTACAGGTGACACATGTTCATGTACCCATAGGATGGGTCCTTGCTGCCAAAAAACTCCAATAGGACTATGCTGAGAAGGAAATACTATCAACAGCAGTGGCAGACTATAGTCAATATAATGAATATGAGCAGAGACAAGCTTTTCCTCAATTAAAGTAATACATTGCCTTGCCTGAGGTGTCAACTTATGAAAGGAGGTTGGATCTGGATTCCCCTGTAAAATGTCAAAAAGTGGTTTTAAGACTCCAGTAGGAATTCCCAGATTGGGCCAGACCCAAATGAGGTCTCTAAGCAATTTTTGAAAATCATTTAAAGTTTGTAGTTTATCTAAGCAAAGAGTAACTTTCTGTGGTTTTACTCCTGTCTGCAACAGCTGATACCCCAAGTATTGATATGTAAACTGTTGTTGTACCTTTTCAGAAGCAATCATCAACCCAGCATGTGCTAGGCATTCTTGCAAGTCAGCAAAAGCCTCAAGGACTATATTTGCATCCTGTCCAGCTAATAGGATGTCATCTATATAATGAATGATATACAGTTGAGAATATTTATACCTTATTGGGGCAATAACATGAACCACAAAAAATTTGGCAGATAACAGAACTATTGGCCATGCCCTGGGGTAACGTTACCCATTGGTAGCGTATATACGGTTCATTGAAATTTATAAAGAGTACACTGAAAGCAAATTTATCAGAGTCTTTTGGATGCAAAGGAATGATGAAAAAACAATCTTTCAGGTCAATAACTAAAAGATGGTATCTTCCGGGAATACCCACAGGCTGAGGAAACCCAGGTTGAATTGTCCCCATAATTTCCATACAACCATTTACTGCTCTAAGATCTCGCAGCAGCCTCTACTTACCAGGCTTTTTTCTTAATAACAAAGATAGGAGTATTCCAGTGAGCAGTGGATGGCACTATGCATCCTGCTTCTAGCTGTTCCAAGAACTCACTCTGTAGACAGGCTGGCCTTGAACTCACAGAGTTCTGCGAGTCTCTGCCTCTAGTTGCTCGGATTGAAGGCATGCACCTCCACACCTGGCTTTTTCCCTGGGCTGATTAAGCTTACCTTTACCCGCTGGGCCATTCCTTTTGATGTGTCCCAACCTTCTGCATTGAAAACAATTCCTTAACCTAACTCCACCTTGACTCTCTGTAAGGGCAGGAACAATTACCTGACCCATCATGTGAGTGTCATCAATGTCTCTGCATAACCAGATAAAGTCATTTAAATTCCCATTTTTGTGGTGTCGTATAGCCTCTTGAAAGTATTTGTTAGCATTTTCATAGGCCAATCACTTTATGACCAGCATAGCTGAGTCCACATCCCCAAAAATATGACTTCCCATCCAGTCAACAAAATCAGAATAAGGTTCTGAAGGTTGTTGAAGGACCTTAAACAGTTGTTCTCATGCTCCTTTGTTAGGTAAAGCTTTCCATGCCTTACCGCAGCAGGATCGTAAGTGATCTGTACTGCTAAACCAGCATACTATCTTGCACCAGTTAACACATCAGGGTTATGCTGGGAAAACCCACCGTGGATTACTCAGTGCAGTATTTTTGCAATTTTCCCTGCATTTCGCCTCTCCATAACAAATAATCTCCCCCTGAAAGACAAGCCCTGAAAAGTTGCATCTAGTCACCGGGTGTAAGGTTGAGTTCCACAAAGGATTCCAATAAAGCCACAGTGAAGGGGGCATGAGTTCCATAGGCTGAAACTGCTTCTTTTAATTGTTTAATGTCCTTAAAGGCCAGGGGATTATGTTTCCTGGTCCTCTGTCCTTGAGGATCTATAATTTCCACAACAGGATAAATTTGCCTTTCTCTACTTAGATTATTTAGTTTATTTTGAATCTCTCAGCTTTCTGCCTCTAAGTCTATAGGGGGCAGAAGCAGCAGCACAAGGATTTGTAGTGGCAAGGCATGGATTTTGAGGCAGAAGTCTCATGGAGACATCTCTGCTTGCTCTGTTGGACCCCAGTGTCCAATCACCAGGGAGAAGGAGTTGCCCCAAGAGACAATCTCTCAATATCACAGCTGATGTAAAAGCATGAAGATTTTATTAATTCTGTCATGACAGGGTCTTCCAGCAGTCGGGAGGCTAGAAGACCTAGCCTGTCTAGAATGTCTGGTACAGGCTATTTTTAAAGGGAAAAAGCACAGAAGGAAGGGGTGTCTGGGGGCTGTTCTTTAACTATTATGATTGGCTTATTCAAAGAGGCTATTATGAATAATTGGCTGGAGAGTGGTTGCCAGATCAGATGAGGTAAAGGGAAACTTCTGAGGGTCACTTAGCCCTTTGCTGAGGGACTAAGTCAAAACATCAGTAACTGAGTCAACACCTAAGGGTTATCTTGCTCCTATTCAGGGAGCTGGAAAGTTCCCAACATCTCAGTACATGCATGCATAGCTGTTATATCCTTGGTTCCCAGGGGAGGAGGGGAAGTACTGAGAGTTGTCAGAAATGGCTTCAGAATTGTCTTAAAGTTCTACAGCTCCCTTCCTTTTTTCTTTTTCTAACTTCTTTTTTATCAATGCAATCTCCTTTTCTAAAATTTCTTCTTCCTCTTCTATATCCCTTCTAGTACTCTTAACTTCTTGATCCTCAAAACTCTTAATAGAACTTGCAGATTCCACCTCCTGAATCTCCTCAAAGGTTTTGTCCAAATTCTCTAATTGATCTTCTATTTTTACCTCATCACTGAGAAGTGTCACAGTGAGAATATTGCTATGGAGAATTCTTCTGGCCCTCAGTCTTTCAATGATTTTTGAAGGTCAGCCTTTACCTGCTCTCAATCAGTAATATTACAGCCCCCTGCTTGTAGAAACCAGGGACTAAACTCTCTCAAAAAATTAGGCAATAAACTACCTCTCACAAAATAAAACTGTCTTAAAGAACTCTTGTGCTGTCTAGTTTTAATACCGATGCCTTCCTTGCTTGCTTTTTAAAAAGAACTATCAATCGGCCTGTCAATCAATTGGCCCATCATTGCTGAATTACTAGCACCCATTTTCAATTCTCCTTCACCACTCAATTTCTTACCTGCTGGCCAGCCTTCATAGGGTGACCTCTCAGGGGTCCCCTACTTCCCAATCTTGCTGATGGGCCTCTGACTGTAATTTCTGATTATCCCAGTGGTGCCTCCAATTGTAACACTGGATGCTGTGTTACCCCCTTGGTACAGTTTGTGTGCCACTATACCATAGGCAAGCCAGGCAAGGGCCTGGAGATTGAAAGAACACACAAGAGACCTGGGTCATTTGAAAGATCAGCCTAATGCATTTATTCAAACTTGGGGAAATCCTTATATACCTAGCTGCTAAACAAGAAATTCCCCCCAGGCAGGTGGGCAATTGCCACACCCAGATGGAGTAAACAAAGCCCTACAGCTAATTACCAGGCAAGGCAGTGGGAGCATAGGAAGAAACAGAATTGTTCTAGGTGGCTGACCAGAGACTGTCCTCAAGATGAACCCCAGGAGCAGGGGTAGACCCAGGCCCTAAACCTATCCATCTCAATCTCTCACCCACCACATGGCTTCCTGCCTAGGACCTAGCTGCCTTTGTGGCATCCTGTAGTCTCAGGACCCACTGTCTGCTGCCACTAGGAGACTTACATTGTGTGTGTTCTCATGTCCCGCTGCCCACAGTTGCCACTAAGGGACCTGCAACATTTTATTTCAACCATTACATTGGTGCCATCAGACTCAGTAGCCCCCCCTTCTCTCCCTGGGTCAGGATCTGGGATTGGGTATTTTTTTTTCACAGCAACAATGTGTTCTATCTGCCTGAGCACTGATCTCTATTTACACCAGCAGCTTTGGTGGTGAGTTTTCCCCTTCTAGTCCCCAACTACAGCCTTCATGGCTACAGTTGAAACTTTCACTGCTTTGCATAGCTAAAAATGTGACCAGATGACCCAGGGTCAGTCCTCCCGTGCTAGCATTGCACACGCTGTGTGGTGAATTTGTCTTGGAGTCCAGGATTCCTGGGTTTTTTCTTTCTACTTCTTTTCCTTTTCAGACCACTCATCAGTGGTCCCATTGGGAGAGACTGCTTGGAGTGGCACCTAGCCTCTATGACTTCTGAGTCAATCAGACTGGAGCTAGTCAAGTTTTAATACCATACCTGCAGATAAAGGACACTCTTCTACAAGCTTTGTGGTGTTTGCCACCATTTCACACCACACCTATAGAGAGGAGACATCCCTGTTTAAGACTTGTGATGTCACTGTTTTCATGGGTTTTCACGTTTTCAGCTATGGTATAAACCCTCACTCAGCTGGTGGCCCACCTGCTCCACTGACTCCACTTTTCCTCAAACTGTCCCTGCCACCGCTACTGCTGTCAGCAAGATTGGTTGGATCCATGAGGCATCTGTTTTAAATTCCAACCCCACCATGGCTTGTAGCATGGCGGCTTGGCAACAGGGTGGATCACACCTCTAGGTTTCTCTTTCATATAACATGTGGCCCTTGCCATTTTGACTGAGGTCAGATGACTTTACCACCATCTTAACTGAGGTAAGGTGTCTTCACTGCATCAGGTGACCAAGTCCCATTATCTCCCACAGCATAGAAAATGTGATTTTTCCATACAACATGTGACTGCCACCATTTTAACTGAGATCAGGTAACCTTACTGCCGTCTTACCTAAGGTCAGGTAACTTCACTTTCTTCTTAACTGAGATCCAGGTCAGGTGACTAAGTCCTACCATCTTTACTGAAGTATACCCTGTGTGTTCCCCAGGTTTACTTATGTTTTGGTCTCTAAATTCTTCTTGCTGACTCTGTTGCACGTGTGTTTTGTGCAGTGGCATGCCTTTGGTAGGGCCCACCAAGAGCATCCTCTTCATCCAATTTCTGTTCACTCTGTGTGTGTATGTTCACACATGTAACTTAAATGCACCCATGTTTATTGCTAAATGTCATAATTGTCTGTTCATCGCATCTTATTTCAGACTACAAAAGCAATAAGTCTCATGTTTTAAACTGGTATGTCCTTTTTAGTCTCTTACAAAAATATAGTATATTTAATACAACCCTGCTTTACCTGTTAAGTTGAGAGCCAGTACAGACAAGCTTGGACCCAGCTCTCCAGGAAGATTCTACCCTGTAGCTGTACCTGATAAACAGCCCTCAGCTGCTCAGAGATCTGGGGAATATGGAATTTAATATTTAATTATTAAAAGACTTTTCATAACAAAAAGAGACAAGTTAGCTCCTAGCAGTAGCACTCTATTTCCTTTAAAGAAGACAGAAGACAAATGGGCACAAAATAACATTTATCTGTACTTTGTTTCAATTGCCAAAATTTACCCTTGGGCAAAACTGCCTTTAATATAAACTGAAGGTCTTCAGACAGTAGACAGAATCACTGGAATCAACAGCCTAGCTGCTCAGGTCAAGGAAGACTTAACTTCCTACATATTTCTTAGCTCATTGGATCTTCTGGAGACTGACAGGCCCTGTGCTAAATAGCAAAAGTCAAATATGACCTTCAGTGACCATGAAGGACCCTGAGGAGTAGCTCTAGGTGCCAACCAAGTAAGTTCTCTATTGTTTTTAAATCAATAACTCAAGTAAAATTTTATCCTTTTCAAAGATCTCTGTTGCAGTTTGACAGCTGAGAGTTTTTGTCAGTTTAAAAGGACAGCCTCACCAAGCAAATTTCAGCAAAATACAAATACAAGTTATTAAAGCATGTACCTACAAGTTATAAAGATGTGAAGACAAGTGCACATTATCAAATTTCTCTCTCATGCTGCCTTTCATAGTCTTGAAAATACTTACATTATGCAAAACCCTCTATCACAGTCAATCTGACATAATTATATTGCTGTTTATATAATACATATGTATAAGACTTTCCACAAACCCAAAAACTTTCTTGTGAGTTGCAGGGAGCCAAATTGAAGGATCTTCCTTAAACAGGTCAGATACACCATTCTCAATTCCCTGTTCCTAATTTTTTCCCCTAAATTTAACTTTCTCCTGGGTTCTGCCAATACCTTATACAGGTGCAAGAGACACCAGACATTTCCATATCAGAAACAGCAGACTGAACAAAGAAACCAGCTACCTCAGGATGTGACCATCACCCAGTTTTCTCAGGTACCCCCAAAAATGACACCCACAAATAAGTAGGAAGCACTCTTAAGAATCCACTGCCCCAATTCCTTTAACCTATTGTGCGTAACCTCCTGCCTTCTTATAAAAAAGAGATGGGAATGTAATTGTCTGTCCTGTCCCTTGAAGGGAGAAGCCATGCCCACCCCTTACCCTGTCTGCTGAGGCAAGCTGATCTTCAGCTTCCAGCCTGAGTTCCTTCCTTTCTGTCTCTCTCTTTCTCTCTCTCAAAGAGGTACTTTCTGTCTCTCCCTTATCTCCATTTCTCTCCTTCCCCCTCTCTGTTTCTCTCTCTCTACCTTTCTCTTCTATTTCCCCTTCTCTCTTTCCCTTCCATAATCCACTAAATAAATATACAATCTCACTCTGCATGGCATGCCTATCTGTCTCAGTCTCTCACCCACCATGTGGCTTCCTGCCAGGTACCTGGCTGCCTTTACGTCCTGCCGTGTTCTTGGGATCCGCTGCCCACTGCCTGGTGCCACTTGGGGACCTGCAAATTTTTACTTAAACCATTATAGTAGTGACTTGATCCAGGAAGAACTTCATTTAAAAGTTTAAAAGACATAATGAATGTGTATGTGTGAGGATAATTATAAGAAAAGGATGGATAAAAAAGTTGAGCCTGATTGTGAGGGAACCCAAAACACTTCCACAGCAGTAGGCTTGTCATTGAACTTTTTCTCTGGTTCTTAAGTCTCAAGTCAGTTTAGATTCATTGATACAGAAGCCGCACTGTTCTTGGAGGGGGGGGGCACAAATTCTACCTTTATCAGTAGTCATGAGACCTAGTCCTCTTTAAGTTTGGATCATGGCATCAGCCAAAGAATCAATCTGGAATTTCTTTAAGGTTTTCTGAGAGCTGGTGTGACAGAGAGGTTAACTGATTCAAACAAGCCCTCATCCCAGCCTTTTCAGTTCTGCACAGCAGTTGAAAACATAGCACACACAGCAGACATTATATACAGTATACAGAACTACATCATTCTCATAAATGCATCATTCCCTTCTACGTTTACTATAGTTTTGTTTCATGTTTTAGATGTGGACTTTTGAATTTGACTTTTTATATCAGTTCTGTGAGTTAAACTCAAAGTGAGATATATACAGCTAGAGGTTTTTCCCAGATCCATTTTCTCAGTCCAAATGAAACAAAAGCCATTTTGACTGATTCTCTTTCTATTGTAGAATGATGGCTTTCAAATATATCTGACTACTACCATCTAATAAGAGCATCCTTTAATCAAAGAGTGAAATCACACAGCAGCTGAACTAAATTCTCTGCCTGACATGGATATCTTCACATATCATCATATTTTAACTATGAATCAAAGTTAAGTAAGCATTTTGCATCATAGTACAATTATGAAACATACATGTAGATCCATACATACACAAAATAATGAAAATTTACTATGTGTGAAATTATTTTCAGCCAAAAATGCCTATGCTAATTTTTCCTAGAGAAATTCATTTCATGACACACTATGGTGCAACTCCTTTGCCACAACATTAAAAGTATAGTTTAAGAATTTCTGTGTAGTGGCCTGAGAGATGGCTTAGGTGTAAAGGTGCTTACTGCTCTTCCGGAAGATTCAGTTGAAGTTCCAGCACCCACAGGGCAGTTCACAACCATTTGTAATTCCAGTTCCAAGGAAACTGATGCCCTCCTCTAAACTCTGTGAGCTCCTGCATGCAAATGGTACACATACACACTCTCAATTACACACATAAAACAAATAAATATTTTTATAAAAATTCTATTAAAGTGTGTACATGTGAAAAAAGACAGAGAAAAAGAAAGTCTATGTATTCCAGACTGACATTTACAAATATCTTATCTTTAAACCTGAGAAGTTAGTCTATTTTTTGTCCTTTAAAAATCACTTCTAACTACACACATACACATACACACACAAAAACATACACACACAAAAACATACATACACATTCTTATAAATTGGTGATATCTGCTTGAACATGAAATGCTTCAACCAAGTTTGAAATTTTCTTTTCTGACCCTCTCAAGAATTTATCAACTAAATCAAAATTACAAAATTGAATTTTCAATGAAATATATGAGAATGGAATATTCAAATTAGATAATTTAATACTTGCATATCAGGATTTAACAAAGCCATTTGTGCACTTCCAGAGCTTCTCCACTGGAACATAATTTAGTCCTAAAACTATTCTTTTCCCTTTAAGAAGTTCTGCATGAATCTTCAATCAAAGATTAGAGTGAGAGACTTTGCTTTGGAACAATGAGTTTGTACCTTGTAAAATTTGTCAGTTGTATTGCTTTAATAAAATACTGATTGGCCAATAGCTAGGCAGGAAGTATAGGTGGGGTGACAAGAACAGGAGAATTCTGGGAAGAGGAAAGGTCAGTTTGCAGTTGTCATCCAGACAGAGAAGAAGCAACATGAGAATACCTTGCTGATAAAAGGTACCAAGCCACATGGTAACCCAGACAAGAATTATTGGTTAATGTAGGCTATAAGAGTAAATATGAAGCCTGAGCTAATATGCCAACCAGTTTGTAATTAATGTTGATTTCTGTGTGTTTCTTTGGGACTGAATGGCTGCAAAACCGGATGGGACAGAAATCTATGTCAACAAATGATGTCCAACATGAACAATACCATCCACATAAAACCTGAGAGAGCTTAGCAACTAATTCTTGAAGCAAAAGCACAGAGTTAAGCATGTGCTGAAGCAAAGACCTATATTTTGAGACCTGTATTTTGTTTATGTGATCTTAAGTTCACAAGTAAGATATTCACCTTTGCAGAGCAAATTCCAGATCTAGGAAATCAACCTAGTGAGACCTGCAGGTCCCAGGCTTTAGAAGAAATCAGCATTTCCTTTGTTAGTTAACAGTCACATACCTCAGCATTTCCTTATAAGCTAAGGATGTCTCCAGACCTGAATTCCAGCATCCTTCCTTTCCTCCTCCCTGCCTGTTTGCTATATAACAGCTTCTGAGGAACAATAAGGTGGCAGCTTGATCTGAAAGCCTGTCTTGCTGTCATTTCTTATGTCTCTTGCCCTTCCATTTCTCCTCTCCAGATTTATCAGGGACCCCTGTTTATGTCCTGCTAGATGGGATAAGCATGGCTTCTTGGTAGCAGCAATTTTGGCGGGGGGGGGGGGGAGAGGGGGCTGTAGACTCCTTTTGCTATAAGCAGGCCAGTTTCATTTAAGAGAGGCTTCCTGACTCAAGTTTAACTGCAAAAACCTTGCAGCCCTTTTAAGAAGCTCTACCACAAAGCACTTAAATGATGTATATGAAGAGTTGACAGCATGCTTCTTGGTGATGTCAGGGACCTTGAAATACCATAGAGTTGTAGCAATAAACATGGCTAGAGTCAGTACCTCCACCATGTGTCTAGACTCTCAAAAAGCTAATGAACAGGGTGGATCTAACTGTCAAGTTATGGCTTTAATCCTAGCCATATCACTTAGCAAATTAAAGACTCATGTGATCAGAAATAGAGAGATAAACAGTAAAAATAAATTCAGATGAAAATAATCCTATAAATAGTTTAAAGTGTGTTTAAAATATATGTAGGCTTGGGAGAGAAAAGAAAAAGGAGTAAATCCATAAAAACAAAGAAAAAAGAAATAAAGAGAGTAATTGGGTAAGGTGGCATACATCTTTAATCCCAGCACTTGGGAGGCAGAGGCAGGCAGATTCTGTGAGTTCAAGCACAGCCTGGCCTACAGAGTGAGTTCTAGGACAGCCAAAGATACACAAAGAATCTTTGTCTCAAGAAGCCAAAAGTTAAAAATAAAACTAAAAGAAATAGAGTTTAAAATAAAGCCATGTAAAATTGGAAATACACAGAGAGTCTGAATACTATATGTTATTGTCTTGTCTTTGAATTGTTGAATGCTGAGGAAGGAGCAAAAGCTACCAAAAGACATTTGATTATAAATGGTGCTGGATCAATTCAACATATATATTTTGAAAATGTCTTGACTTCCAAATTTAAGTCAAAAGTTATGTTACTTTGGAGAAGAGGTTTGATTTTATTTCCACAAAAAATTAGAGGCTGTGGAACCATTCTGGGTTAAGAAAATGAGATTTGACCAAGGAAGAACCCCTGAGAAATCTCTACAGGAATGAATGGTCCCTATGCCTGAGCTCTACATCCAGAAAAGTTTCAAGACTGCTGGCTGAGAAGATCAAGCCTCACAGAATATTGCAGTCAGGACTTGAACATAATTCAAAATTTTCTTTAGGTTCCTGGAAGAATATCAGTGCCTAGAAAACTACTCCCACATTTCCAAAAAATGGATTATGAATGTTTTTCTTTGTTTAGAAGGTTGGTTACAAGTTGTTATATATGGACAATAGTCAGAAAGAAAGCGAAACAAAGGAGATTAGATTCAGAGATCTTGTTTTGAAGAAGTGGGGGGGGGAGTGCTGTGTGACAATGATCTTATACCCTGTAAAGATCTGTCAGTTTATTGCTTTAATAAAATGCTAATTGGCCAGTAGCTAGGACATTTAAACTGCCCCCCCCCCCCCCAGAAAACAGATGTGTGGTTTTCTAGGCTTCATTTTTCATATCCTCTCTGTGGGGCTAGAAAATCATCCAGGAGTGTTTTGTCCATAAAACCTGGGCTTTTTCTAACTCAGTTTATTTGTTCTGACTTGGACTGCTGAGTCTCCTGAGAGGATAATCTGGGTACAAAAACTTTTCTCTTTTCTCTCTTCCTTGTTACAATCACTCTTTCTTTCTACTAAATAAATAAGCCCTTTGGGGTTATCTGTGATACTTGTGGTAGTTTGAAAGAAAATGCTCCTCAAAGGGACAAACACAGTTAGGATGTATGGCTTTGATGAAGTATGTGTCTCCTTCTTGGCAGAATTGGGTCCCTGTAGAAGTGGGATTTGAGTTTGAATATATGCTCAAGCCATGGCTAGTGCCTCAATTTACCTTCTATTTCCTGTCAATCAAGATGTAGGACTCTCAGCTCCAGCACCATGTCTCCCAGTACACCCGCATGTCCCACCATGATGAAAAAGATCTAAAACTCTGAAACTGGAAACCACCACCTCAATTAAATGTTTTCCTTCATAAGAGTTCTCATGGTCATTGTTTATTTTGAGAGCAATAGAAACGCTAACTAAGACAAAAATATAATGGCAGTTTCCAAGATCAATACAGTAGTATGTCAGTATATAGGGAAGTTTGCATATAATACAGGCTACTAATGGTTAATATATAATACCAGTTGTCTTGTCAAGCCTCCATGCTTTCTTGGCTACTAAGAGAACATACACAGAAACACAAAGCTGCCTGAACACTTCACTGCAGGAGGGAGTACATTGGTCTCTTAGGAACTAGAAGGCACATTGTGTCCCAGGAGCCTTGGACTCACATCTGAAAACTTCCTGACACATGCCTCTCAAGACAGTTAGGGTCTAAATGTCCAGGAAACAAACCAGCATCCTCTGCCAACAATTAATGCCTTGTTAAGGGTGAGTAGCTTTGCCCTCAACCCTCTCTAAATGCTCTCTTTATATAATTTTTATCTTACTATTGATAAAACAAAATCTTCAATACAGAATTTATTGTTTATATTAACAGCTCAAAGGACAATGCTAATAAAAAAAATAAGTCAACTTCAAAATCAGATAATGACAGACACTGGACTCTCTTCCTTCTGGAGAGTACTCTGCTACTATCTCATTCAGGTTCTTTGAAGAAAAAAAGCCAAACCATCAAAATGCTATAATGATATTTGGCTTCCTTTACTAAGCGTAATATTTTTAAATCACTCCACTTGTCCTTCTGAGAAAGTCAACAAGGGCTATTAAAGTTTCCCAGGGGCTGGCATCTTGGATTCCTGCCTGCTCCAAATAGGTGTCATTGCTTTGTCTCACTGTAAACTAATGTGTTAAATTGTAATTCAGCTTGGAGCATGGAGCTCTGTAAGCTCCCCACTTAAATATATCAAAACTGGCTTCACTGACTGGGAGACAGACAACACCTGCTTCTTCAGGCTATTAAACTTCTTGAGCTGATTTACAAATTCAAATGGTGATTCCCCAACATTCATAAACTATTTTCTTGACTGTTTCTTCTATCCTGCACTAAAAATCTGTCTCTCCCTCTCTTTATCTCTATATGGATGAGGCTACCTGAACTCCTGGTTAGTTCACAAAATCTCAAGGCAGCCTGCAGGAACTTCCAGTTAGGGCATCCAAAACTAAGTCATAACAATAAGGATGCCTTCTCCAGGTTGTAAACATTCTAGATGGTTTTTCAGTTCGATTGGAGATGTCAACAAAAACTAGATAAACCTTGTTGGATAAACGCTTATTAATTCTTTGCACCTTTGCTTGCTGCTTTCACCTTGGCCTGAGTCTCTGCCCCTCCTCCTTGCTCTCTGTTGATAACTCTTTAACTTCCTTCCTCTACTCTGTCCTTCACTCCCCAGCCCCCCATACCATGCTTTAAAAAAAAAAAAAAAACAAAAAAAAAAACCTACCTTCCTGTAGTGGACTAATTCATTTAAAAAGCTTGTTTGTCTTCCTGTTAAAATGTCCATAAGAACGGAAATGTGGCCCCAGTGTACTTGATTTTTGACTGTGTTTTTGAATGTCTGAATTTGTGTGTTCTGTATGTGTTGCTGGCAGCAGCTCAGACATGCACACAGCTGGCTGTTTTCTTTTCTATGTTTCCCAATATTCATATTTCATTTGAAATAAACCTTTCCATCTTTTCACTAATACAACAGTTATTATGGTTTCTTAATGCACCTATTATAGTCCACTATGCACTAAAAGGATATATAAAGTTGTCAGTCTCCCTATGTATTGTTTTTATGATTAAAAGGTTTCATGTCAATACCATAAGAACTTTAGATAAAAGTTATTTTTAGACTAAATATAACAGGGACAAAACATAAAATTATAGATCTTTAAAAGCTACTAACTTATAAACTTAAAAATAAATTTACTTTATTTGAAACTATTAGAAATATTTCCTAACATGAGTCTCTGCTGATGCAAAATTCCCCATCATGCCAAATCAAAACAAGCCAAATTAAGAAATATCCAGGTTTAATGGGAGTTCCGTGCTCTTGGGTGGCCCCAAGGGGGAACCAAAAGGCCCCAAATTCGACCACCAACCACTGGGTGGAAGGAAACGTGATCATGTGTTCCTTTTTTGGGAGTTCATTTAAATACTCTGTCGAAGTGGTCCTGACCCCCCACCCCCACCAGGGAGGTTTCAGGACCTGGTCTGCTGGGATTTGGAGTCTAGACCAATACAACTCTCAGGCCTGTGGGCTAGGATAGATACGAGGGGCTGGGATTTATGCTCCCAACTTAACAGATACTATTGAGGATAATTAGGAATGCAGGTTGAAGTGTGCTTAGTAATGTCAATAATTCCTTACTTAATCCCCAGGCATTTAAAATGCTTACGTTTCCCATATTCGACATAACAGTGCCATGCCTCTAATTGGCTGACAGTGCCTTTTTTGTTCAGATTACTCTTTTGGGTCATTCACATTAGATTAGATTTCTTATACTAGATCTAAAAATCATTTGACTTACGCCTTCGCCTTCAACTTTGTTACCAAATTCCAAATAGAGGAGAGCTGACCAAACAGGTTTCAAAGTAACATTTCACTATTCTTTTGATTAAAGAAACTCACTGTAAATTGACTGTTTTCAATAATCTATCATGTATGTCTCTTTTTTGTTAATTTATTATGAATACAACATTCTACCTTCATGTATGCCTGAACGCCTGAAGAGGGCAGCAGATCTCCTAGATGGCTATAAGCTACCAAGTATTTGCTGTAAAAACTCAGGACCTCTGGAAGTGCAGCCAGTGCTGGTAACCTCTGAGGCATCTCTCCAGGCCTCACCTACATCTCCTCATTAACTAAATAGAAAAATATTTTAGGATGTAAAGCTTTTTAAGAATATAAAGGTTTAATTAAATGATTTTGGGGGACTTAAAAATGAGGTCTAGATACATAAAATAATAAAACATGTTCCAGATTTCCTTTCACTTCTATGATATTGTTACATTAAGATTTCAAAAGTTCAATGTTTAACATTAATGAAATTCTAAATAAACTGATACAATAATGATGCTCACTATTCAGCCATAAACTCAGGATTCTAAATTCCCTGGACATTTCTTAAATATAAACAAAAATGTTTCTGATTTTAATGGAGGCATCTTCCTGATTTACATACATCCAATCTCTTAAACAAATAAAAATAAATATTACTGCTTTTAGCTAAAATTATTTTTAGGTTTCTAAACTTCTATTATGACTCACAAAAAATGAGTTCTCTTGTCTTTTCTATAGCATGGATTTCAATACAGACTACAAATAATAATAATAATAATAATGACATATCTGTCATTTTTGCCTATAAAGAAAGTTCTTATAAACTTCAAGTGATCAGTTTGGATCAATCAGCATCATCACAGGTCAAAATGAATTCAGATAAGCATTACTTGTCAACAGTTTATTTTCCAGCCTGCCTATTTGAATTGTCTTTGGGAGGGGACTTTTCGTTTCTCCCTGACCTGGATTGTCCTCTGTCATATGATAAAATTGTACACCCAAATTCCAAATGTGCACCTAAGAGAAAATGTTTCTTCTTTGAAATTCCTTAATTTCATCTTCTGCCATTAATGTACATTTACTTCTCTAGATTCATAGTCGTGGGAAGAGTTGCAGCTTGCTCTGTCACCCTCTTGGGCAGCAGCCTCCTCTCTCTGCAGCCCTGTTCCAACCTTCCAACTTACACTCTAGGGGATTCTTCTGTACTCTCCTGGCCTTCTCTCAGCACAGGGTTCTGTTGCTTGTTTTTTTTTTTTTCTAAAGACACAAAATTTGGTGGGTAAGGATGGATCAGGTGATTTTTGGAATCGGGAGGAGTGGAAGTAGGATCAAAATAATTTGAAGAAAGTTCTCAAAGAATAAAAAACATTAAGAATAAATTTGAGGAGTTTGAATTGGGAAAAGATATAAATCCCAAATTACTTGGATGCTTCCTATAATATGTGAGAACCATTTTCTTTTATAGTCATAATTTACTTTTTCTTTATTTGTTGTATAAAACATTGTCTCTCCCTGAACAAGATTGGTGACCAACTGGTGTGGTCTCACAAAAGAAAAGGAAGAAAGAAAAAGATTGGTTTCCCACATGCTGTTTAAATGATTCATTTGACTAGTGATAAATTCCCCTGTCTATAACAAATCTCAAATCCCATCTGTAGAATCTAGAGGGAGATAAAAGACTGCAAAGATGAGTATAGGAATGGGTCTGTCAGAAAGCATAGTGGTTTGCTGACAGTGTGCAAGGGAGCTTTATCAGTCTTCACTGGCAGCAGGCGACTCTGCTCCACACATCCAGCTGTAGCTGCCTGAGTGGATCTCAACTTGGGTGGACTTCAACTCTGGTAAAGTTGGTGGTCTTGATTTCCACTGCAGAGTAAAAAAAAAATTCTGATGAGTCAATAGCAATCAAAGTTGGAGTTAATTTTTAAAAAGTATGAATTAAAATTAAGTATGGGTGTTGGGGTGCAGATAGGGTTTAATTGTAGCAGTGATATATTCCCTATGGTGAAGCATGACCTGACAAAAGAGGTACATCCGGTATCTGTATCAATGCTTACATGATTATTTTAAAAAGTTGACTATGTACTTATATTTTAAGTGCATGAATGTTTTGCTGCATGTATGTTATGTACCATATGTTTGAAATTCTAATGGAGTCCTCTGGAACTGGAATTTTAGATGGTTGTGATCTGCCTTGTGAATTTTGGGAACTAAACCTGGGTCCTCTGCTAGAGTAGCCAGCAATTTTAACCTCTGAGCCATCTCTCCAGCTTACACGATTTTGGAGCTTACACTGCTCAAATGATTTAAAATTTTTAAGTGGTTTTATCTCAGGAAATTTTTCTAGTTAACAGCTCATAAGGTGTTTGTTTTCTGTGATGTATTGTGCCAGGTGTACAGAGTGAGAAGTCACCAGGATGTTCTTCGCCTATGTTGTAGCTATAAACATGTCCAATCTACGTTGTGGTGTTATCAGAAACTGTTTATGGGTGAAAGAGAAGGTTAAATCCCATGGTAACTTATGATTTCATTCTAATGTGGTTCCTACCACTTTAATATGTTTATTTGAAACATATCTATTAGAAAAAGACTGTTGTCTGTATGGGATTAGTATTCACAGCACATTTTTGTTAGTTGTGCTGAAATTCTTGACTCTTAGACACTGAGAGAGTTCAGAGTCTACGGTGAGTTGTCATTTCCTTGCTGTGTCTCTTTCTGTTACCATGTCTGTCTGTCTTGTCTCACAGTGGACAGGAAAGGCATGACTTCATGCAAGACTAGGTAATTAATATATCTTGTAATATACTAATAAAAAAGATAAACTCAATGTCCTAATTTTAAAAAAGAGCAAATTTGAACTTTTATCCGATACTTACATAAAAAATTAACACAAAATAGCACATGTAGGATTTTAAATATTATTGTTTTTAGAAGAAAACAGTGTTAGATAGACACTAAATGAAAAACTAGACACTATCAGCATAATACACTACTGTATCTGAAAAAATGCCATTGAGAAAGGACAAAGCTAAGTCACCAAGTGGAAGAAACTATTTGAAAATTGTGTATCTGGCAAGAAATTTGTGTTTAAGATATATAAGTGTCCTGTACAATTAAAAATTTAAAAGATAACCAATTTTTAATGTTTTTACAGGTGTGTGTACAAAGGCCAGAAGATGGTAATGGGCCCCTGAAAATGGAGTTATAGAAAGATGTGAGGCATACCATGTGGGCGCTGGAAATTGAACTCAGGTTGTCTGCAGGAAAAAGTTCTCTACTCAAAGATGTTTCACTATTTAAACAGACAAAAAGCCATCTATAATGGCATATTCCTGTGAACTCAACACTTAGTTGTCAGAGGCAAAAGGATTCTCACAATTTTGAAGTATAGTGAGTTCCAGGCCAGCCCTTGACCACTGTTCACACATTTGCTATTTCTCTAGAGTTGGTGAATAGTTTCATTCCTTAAAAAGCCGGCCACCACAGCCTTCCGTAAAGCCCTTGTAAATTCCTTAGTTTGTTAGACACTGAAATCCCAACTGCTGTCCAGCCATCTTCACATGCCCTGACATACCCTGGGGTCAGCACTTAGGCTATAAATACCTCCTTTAATTCAATGAATTTGTTGTGGGTTAGTATGATGTGTTCATTGCTGGAACTCCCAAATAAGGTCTCTTCATGCAATCCCTGCTGTCCAGGAGATGTCTGTGTACATCAAAATGACCTCAAACTCACAAAGATCTCCAGTCTTGGCCTCCTGAGAGCACTAGACTTAAGGGTGTGTATACACACTCACATGCCTATAGCCATTTCTTTCTTATGGTCTTTCTAGATTTTCATGGTCATTAACATGTATCTTCAATTGTTAATTTATATATTTCAGTAAACAAATATATATACATCTATCTATCTGTCTATCTATCTATTTGTATATATGTATATGTGTTTTTATACATATATATTTGAGTTTTAGAGAGAAGATTTCTTTGTGAAACAGTCCTAGCTGGCCTGGACAGAGATCTGCCTCCCTCTGCCTCCAAAGTACTGGGATTAAAAGCAAGCACCACCACCACCTGGACAGTAAATTACATATTTAAAAGAGAGAGGTTGCAAATGATGCCAAAATTCTTTCTCACCTGCATATATTTCTAAGATTATGATCATTTTGTGTTACAAGTCCACATTATGACATGTGTCCTGTCCATTGCTGGGAAAATTTCCATTAGCATTTCTCAGAGAGAAGTTCTACTGGCAGTGTCTTTCTATGTCAATTATCTGCAAATTATTTCATTTCCTTCATTTTTTTAAAGGATGCTCTGGCCAAGTATAGCTTTAATTGACATGGCTACAAAAGAGTAGTTTTGAAGGATCCTGGAAGGTCTATGTGCTAAAGCATTTTTGTCAGCCTGTGCCTCTTTTGGGAGTAGTGGAATCTTTACAAATTGAAATGATGCAGAGAGAATGTGGTTCTTTCGAAGGATGCCCTTGAAAAAATTATCAAAACCTTGAAACTGGACCCACCACCACCATGCTCTGGGTTTGGGCTGCCATGAAGTGAACAGGAGCTGTCCACCACGCACTTCTGATATGAAGCACCTGCCCCAAAGCAACAGGACTTCTGATTGCCCCTTAGAAGTCATCGGGAAAAGAAAATTTTCCCCCTAAGTTGATTCTTTCATGCATTTTGTCCCAGCAATGCCAAGTTACATCTCAAATACGATAGCACATATCTGCAGCCCCAGTAACAGGGAGGCTGTGGCAGGAGCAATGCTATAAATCTTATATGAGTAAGCTACAGTTTGAAACCTTGTCTCAAATACTCAGAACTACAACAGTTTTGGTTGGTCCTACTCCTCCTCCAAATAGGTCCTCCCACTGTCTCTAGAGTATCTGCAGTTTCTCATGAGAAATCACATATGTTTAATCCAAGGATCAAATTAGCTCAGTCCGTATACTTCTCTGGTTCCCTAACTCTTTAATGACATTCTTATTTGGGTCATACGTGATTTTTTCCAGCCTCTTTCCACTCTTGTCTTGTTGTCTTTAATGCATTGTAAATATTTAAGATGGCTGATTCAGTATCCTTAAGTAATAATTCTAGTCTCTATGTTTCTTGAAGGGGGGTATTTCCAAAAAATACTTTGTTTTACAAAAGAGACAGTTTTTGAGCATTTCCAATGTTTGTTGAGGACCGGATGTTATGAGGTTTATATTAGGGTTGCTCTGATAATTTAGTTCTCCCAGGACTGTGATAGATCTTGCTTTTGAAGGGTGTAACTATCTGTAAATTTCCCAACTATTTTTGTAGAGTATACATTTCTGCTTTTACATAGCCATCAAAATTTCTTGTCTGTTGTCTCTGCAGCTAACCAACTATCTGACAAAGACTTCATGGAATGCTTCCCCTCCGGAGTGGAGAGGAAAAAAAAAATCAATGTAATTCCTTTCAGATCCTAATCCACTTCAGTTTATTCTGTGGCTGCCCTGAAAAACCACAAGTTTCAGAAATCAGATACTCGGTTCTGATATTCGAATGAATAGGTCTCCATTGCTCACTACACTCCAGCAGCTACACCAGAGACACAGATACCCCATCCACAGCATGATGGGATGTTGGAGAATAAATTAAATGTGCTCAAAATTTATGAAAGTCTGTTCATCAAAGTATTCTATTAGTCATGTCTTTATGACCTTTTCCTTTTATAACTAAGGAAAAAGATCTGTTAAATAGAATCCAGCATGAGAAAAGTCTCTACAGGAGTTGTCGCTAGGAGATGACTGTAGATGTTCAATGACAAACCACCATCTCTGGTCAACACATCTATCCTGTGACAAATTGGAAATTAACTGACAGTGTCATTCTTAAGGGTTGCCATCACTGCCCTAGGACTTAGCTTCTATGAGTTTCTTCCTCCATGTTTAGGAAATTATCATTGAATAGCTTGTATAAATAATTTGGCTTCATATTTTATTTTTCTACCCCATGGAATTTTACATTTGGTCTTTAAGAAGATACCAGACCTCATGGACATTTTAGTTATGTTCAATGACTGTTTATTTATTTATTTATTTGGTTTTTCGAAACAGGGTTTCTCTGTAGCTTTGGTGCCCGTCCCGGAACTAGCTCTTGTAGACCAGGCTGGCCTCGAATTCCCAGAGGTCCGCCTGCCTCTGCCTCCCGAGTGCTGGGATTAAAGGCGTGAGCCACCACCGCCCAGCTTTCAATGACTGTTTTATGAGTTTGTTTTCTATCAAATGAAGTTCTTGACCAATGCTTTTTCCTGGTCAAGCATAACTCTCGTGCTTTCGTCATCCTGTTTACCGTAAGACTGCCCACATTGTTACACACACATCCACATCTTGTAGGAGATGTGGGCAATGTTGAGGTTGGTTTATCACACCTGTTTTCTACCCTTGAGCTATCCACACCACCCCCACCCTTCACCAACATCCTCCCCACAGTTCCATTCTGTGGGTTCACTGGCTCCCTGCAGTGCATGTAGGAGGATGATATGCTGTCTTTAGGCCTCATTAATCTTTCTTTGAATCTGCTAAGCAGCACTCCTTTGCTGAATTCTGGTAGGTAGAGACTAGATCTCGCCCAATTCTGCTCTTTCCTTGTTGGCAGATTGTTTGGCCCTGATGGTGACAGAGGAGGATGATTGTAGGACATTGAATTTCAGATTTTCATAACCATCGTCTCAAACTTGTTCAAAGTCTTCTGGGGACCAGTTTCTCCTTCTCTGCCACGGTTCAGCCTCACACTTCAGTTTCTGGTAGTGAGAACTGCTTCGCTGGTCCTGAGTATACTGGGTGTTTTCAGGTCACCTCCTTCATCTGGTTCCTTGAGGTTGGGATTAGAATCAATCCACCTGAGAAGCCAAGGAGAAATAACAAGCTCTGCCTAAACTCCTAGTCACTTCTTCCTTGTTCCTTCTTCCTGATTATGAGGGAAAGGTGCGGCAGTGTTTGCCAGGTGTGACCAAGCTGTGGCTGCTTCCTAAGTGGAGGGTCCTATACATCATTATGTTTGTTTGTTTGTTTGTTTGTTTGATAGCTGTCACTTCTTTTCTTCCCCCACCCAAAATTCTTCCTTTATATCTCTCCTTTTCTAACTTTTTTTTTTTTTTTTTTTTTTATTTTGGTCCTCTCATTCATTGGTACACTCTGAGGCAGTCTCTAGCCTATGATCTTAGAATGAAGCCCTCTCTAAATATATTAAGTTCAAAGTGACAGGAAATGATAAGTGGGGAATAATAAAAGTATTTGCACAAAAAGATGAATTATCTAGGTATGGCGCATCACAAGTGTTGCTGACTTTAGCTTGTCACAGGTATTAGAAGTCTCAATTTAATATCACTTCTGAATGCACAGAGGTTTTGGTTGCCTCCTTTGCTTCATGTCAGATATAGAGCAGACCTTATCTTCAACCATGAAGATCTCTCTTGGTGCTTCTAGAGCATGCTCAACAAGAAAGATTTTGTCCCCCGGGAAAGCAAGCTCTATCTGATAAAAATAAGTAAATAATAATAATAAAACTGGAATATGCTGGAATAGCTAGAAGATGATGAAGCATTAGTACCAGCAAGTTATCATACCCCCCTAGTAGTTTTAAAATTTTATTCTGTGCCTTCATGCATGCTTAATAAGGAAGTAATATAAAATTTTTGCCTCTAGCCAGCGGGCAGCCAGATGCGCATTAGCCAACTGTAACCAGTCTTTTTTTTCAACTTCATATTTGGCTTGCAAAGTTCAAATGCACTATTCAAATAGTTCAAATGTAACCATTCTATTTTTGTTCAACGATCATTCTGAGTAAATGTTTAATCTAAATAATGTTTAACTCAGTGATCTTGATAGGATTTCCCCTTAACCTCACCTTTTCCTGTAATCTAAGACAATGGTGGGCAGGCTGCCAACTACAATAAGGAAAGAAACAACAAATAATTTTTTTAAGTAGTCTTTTTTCATCGGGAAATATGTAGATACTTTACATATTTATAATGATTTAATCCAAGTAGCATGTTGATACAATATATATATAATTGTTTCTTTCATTTCCTTTGTGCTGCAGAAAAGGATTTGTTTTTGTATCTTATATATTAGTAGCCCTTCACATCCCAGAATACTACAAAGTAGACCTTTTCTGACTGAGGGATCCTGCTTTCTTTGTGCTTTGTTGTTGGTGGTAATGAGAATTGATCTACTTATGTATGCTAAAAAGGTACTCTAGCCTTGAGCTATATCACTAATCTGGGGCAGGGAAAGGTTCTTTCAGAAGCTTACAATGAACATTAATGTTTTAGAAAATATTAATATTTTCTAAATATAACAATATGCTTGTTATGTTTTGTCAAGAGAATATTTTGACCTGTCCTACAAATAAGATCCACTCTATACTTAATGCACAGTTTAATCATTGTATCAACCCTGGGAACTGAACTGCAATTTCATTTCTTGATATTATAAAACAGTTCAAATAAAAAGCCAGGACTCAGACCCAAGCAATCTATCCTCATTCTGCCTCATCTCTGCTCCCGAATTCAGCACCAGCTATGTGATGAGCTATGAGATGTTAACAAAGTAAGAGCAAGTGTTTATTTAGTATAGAAATTATGAGAAATTCCATAGATATATCAGACTTGGGTATAGTTAGTGTCTTGGTGTTCTATTGCTGTGAAGAGATACCATGACTGAAGCAATTTTTATAAAGAAATTATTAAGGAAATTGAGTTGGGATGGCTTACAATTTTAGAGGTTTAGTCCATTTTCATCATGGCAAGGAGCATGGAGGCAGGCAGAAAAATAATGGTGCTGAGAGGTTGAGAGTTCTATATCTGTATATACAGGCAGCAGAAGGAGAGAGCCATTAGGCCTTGCTTGGACTTCTGAAGCTGCGAAGCTACCCCCTGTGATGTACCTTCTATCAGAAAAGCATAAAACTATAGCTTACTGCTACCCACTGTGCTACAGACATAAAATCACACATTTCAGTATATGTTGTAATTCAGCCAGTAAGGCTAAGAGCAATAGATGAACTCCTGATGAGCTCTTGTGAAAAGGTTAGTTAATACGTCTAAGTTCCCTGTAAGTGGTAAAGGTCATAGGCAAATTATCTGCTGCAAACTTCTGTAAAAACAAGACAAAGGAAGGAAGCAATGATCAAAAATGAATTTTTATGTCTTTCAGTGGTTACGAAAATGTAAAATAACTCACTTTATATATATCTCATATGATTAAATTTGTCTATATGTGGGTCTTGGGGTTATAAAGATATGAATAATAGTTTAGCATCTATTTATCTCTAGACTCTGTTATCTGTGAAACAAAATGCCAGGTGTGACCACAGTTTGTAAGGAACTATGCTTAGAACTGAAAAAAATACCTGTGTTTGATTTGTCTTGAAAACTTAGAAAAGGTAATAATTTGCACCGTGAACACTAGTATAAGAAAACTGAGGGGATTGGAGAGATGGCTCAGAGCTCAAGAGGACTGACTGTTCTTCCAGAGGTCCTGAGTTCAATTGCCAGCAAACACATTGTGACTTGCAACCATCTATAATGAGTTTCTGGTGCCTTCTTCTGGCATGCAGCACACATGCATGCAAGATGATATACAAAATAAATAAATAGATTTTTTTAAAAAAAAGTTCAGAGGCAAGAACTCAGGCAGGAAATGCTTGCACTATTTATAGCGGAAATATGTTTAGGAGTCATAACAATGTACAGGAATCCAAACCCATCTGAGAGTGGTCAGAATGTCCACTGGGAGGTGCAGTGTGAAAGAAAACAGCTGCATCAATGACAATGTCATTAAGGGGATTTTTAAAGTAGTTTTTTTTTTTTTTTTAAGATTTATTTATTACCTATACAATGTGCCTCCTGCATGTACACCTCCATGCCAGAAGAGGGCACCAGATCTCATTACAGATGGTTGTCAGCCATCATGTGAGTGCTGGGAATTGAACCCAGGACCTCTGGAAGAGCAGACAGTACTCTTAACCTCTGAGCCATCTCTCCAGCCCCACTAAGGGGATTTGTTTCTCCCTCCTAACATTTAAAATAAAGGGTCTATTTAGAAGACAGAAATTAGTACCTAACTGTATACAAAAGTAAAATGTCCTTTGAGCTAGTCATTACCATACCATAGAAGAATCTCCAGTGACTAATATCAAAGACCTGTTCTGAGAACTTGATTTTTTTTGCACTAGTTGAGCATATAAAGGTTAAAAAAAATCATGAAAATTTCTCACCCCAGTTTTTCTCTGCCCCACTGCTCTTAGACCCTCTTCCTTTGATAATAAGATGGGTAGAGATAATACTCAGGACCCCATTGTCCTAGTTGGTGTCTGTGCTGATATGGCAAAACACTGATCAAAAGCAACTTGAGTAGAAAAAAGATGATTGATGGAGGTGGGTGGTCCTTCAACTTCCCACAGGGCAGGGACCCTGATTGATCTTTGGGCTGACGAGGGAGGGGGACTTTTTTGGGGGAGGGGGAGGGAAATGGGAGGCAGTGGCGGGGAAGAGACAGAAATCTTCAATAAATAAATAAATAAATTAAAAAAAAACTGAAAAAAAAAAGAAAAAAGATGATTAGTTTATACTTTCCCATCAGATTCCATCACTGAGCAAAACTAGGGAAGGAACCTGGATACAGAAACTTTTGCAGACCTGCAGAAGAACACTGACCACTGGCCTGCCCCTCATGGTTGGCTCAGCTTGCTTACTTACACAACCCACTGATAGGGGTAAGGCCAAGCACTAAGAACATAAAGGAAAATGTGGCATGACCTCCCTTCTATATAGAGCTGCAGTTCTCACATTGCAGAAGGTCAGTTCCCGAGCTGACAATCCTCACCTCGCTTGAGCTAAGGCAGGGCATCTTTTGATACCTAATTCAAATATCAACACTGAATTGCCCAAAGACTGAACCCTAAGTGCCATGCAGCTGCCCTACCACCTGATTAATTGGAATATATTAACAGAAGTTTCAAACACCTGCTCAACAAGATTAGAGACAAGATTTCCATATGAGTAAACAGTACTCACCACCTGACTGTGGCTACATAGGTCCCTTACAAATGGGCAAGCATGAATAACCAAAGTATCAAGTCCCCATGAAAAACTAGTATTTTCAGAATAATGTCCTCTAGGAAAAGCAACTTAGGTGATGTACAAGACAATGATCTCAAAATAGCAATACTGGAAATAACCAGTATTACATATAGAGGGTATATGTAAATGCCAGAATGAACACCACAAAACATGGTTGAATGAAGTTACAAAAAGTCAAGAAATGAAAACAGAACTTAATACATAGAACCTCTGAAGAAAAGCTAAAATGAAATCATGTTTAAAATGAAAAATTCAAAATTTAAACAAAAAAATCAGAAAACAATATCATCAATAGATTGGATCATGTGCAAGAGAAAATGTCAGGTCCTGAAGCCAAGGTAGAAGAGTCAGATCATTCAGTGAAAGAAAATATCAAATCCAAATAATCCCAAAAGCCAAACAAGTAGGAACTTGGACATATGACAAGGACCAAACATATAAAAACTAGGTACAGAAGGAGAGGCACAGGTCAAAGGTACAAAAGACTTTTGCAACAAAATTGTAGTAAGAGGGAGCGGCCAGGCTGTGTTCCCTGCACCTGGCCGCCCTCATGGCTTAGCTTAAGCCCCGAAATAACTACACAGAAACTGTATTTATTTAATCACTGCCTGACCCATTATTGGCTAGCTCTTACATATCGACCTAACCCATTTCTGATAATCTGTGTAGCACCCCAAGGTGTGCTTACCAGAGAGATTCTAGCCTGTGTCTGTCTGGAATGCGGGCATCATGGCGACTCCTACTCAGCTTCTCTCTCCCAGAATCCTCTCTGTCTACTCTGCCTACCTAATTTTCTGTCCTATCAGGGCCCAGGCAGTTTCTTTATTGAACCAATGAAATCAAGAGATTGATATATGACACTCCCACATCACTTCCCCTTTTTCTGTTTAAACAAAAAAGAAAAGCTTTAACTTTAACATAGTAAAATCACATATAACAAAACAGTTATCAAGTAAGAATTACAGTTACAATATTTATATCTACTTTATCTTTTATCATAACTAAGGAAAACTATAACTATAACTAACCATTCTTCAACTCCATCAAAGACTCCAGAAGGATATAAAATTATTTAAACAAACAAGAAATCCAAACTCTAGAAATGACAGAGACATCTCGCTGCCTGGACAGTCACCCAAAGTTCCTCTGTACTGTTGGGGCATCCATCTTTGGCCTTCAGGCCCATAGTATCCAGCAGACATTTCCATGAAGCAGGAAATTCCAAAGACAGTTCAGTCACATTCTGCTGTGTCCTGCGTCCTGCAGAATGTCTTGTAGACTCTTTTATGAATCAGGAACCCTGAAAGATCATCTCACCTTTAGGCAAGTTCTGCAGTCCTCTCTCTGCGGGTTCTTTGTGTCCAGTTTATGCAATAGTCCAGGCAAGAGCAGTTTCTTGCCCAAATGTCTATCAAACTCCATAAGGATCCTCTTTGATGCCTATCTTCCTCTCGAAGTAGATTGGTGCTGCCAGGAGCAGACGTGTCTCATTGTCATGAAAAGCCCTAAATTATTAAAACATTAAATGCCATATTCTGCAGTCCTTGAAAGATATGAAGAATGCCTATCTAATTGAAATATATCTCCATATATCTAGAAAATCTAACATGACTACAAGCTTGACTATTATTTACGATTATTTAACAACAACCTATATTTTCTAATTATACATTACATTTTAAAAATGAACTATATAATCACAATACCTTAATCAAGATCAGAAATACATATACATGTAACAAAATTGACATTAAAATCCACATCAATGCAAATTATTTATATCTATATCATATCCCCCTTTAAATATAAAAAAAGTTTATAAACCCTATTTGGGAACATGGGCGCAGTTTTCTCTCCAAACTGTTTTCTGCTGAACGGGGGCGTCGTTAATTAGGTCTTTCATGGTATAACCTGTGTGTCAGGTTCATCTCAGTTGGCAGTTGAGTGAAGTAATTTTTTGAGGGTGTTCACAGCAACCTTTCAGGAGGGCGTGGTCTATCATACCAAATCGGAATAGAAGAAATCCACAGGGTCTCATCCTCTGTGAAAACAAAAGAAGACCCTTTTCGAAGCATCATATCCTTAGACCCAAATTTTGAAGTCATACCCTCATGATATCCATTCTGCTTCCATTTGGCAGCCCATATAATGAAATGTCTTTCTGTACTTAGCTCCTTCACAGTCAAAAATTTTAAAGAAAACACAATGTACATAATCCAGACTCTCTGTGAATTTTCCATTTTTACGTGGCTTATTTTTTTTATTTCTTTTACTCTCTTAACTATCTGTACTCTGTCTCTTTAAAGACTTTATCTTTTTATTTTTAAAGGCATTAACTTTATTTTCTCTCTATATTTTTTTTTCTCTCTCAAGCCTACGTACATTCATCCAACATTGTGATCCATTTAGTGGTCTGTCTGAATCTGTTTTATTGTGAATCTGTAATTTTTTTACTATCCAGGAGCATTTTTTAAAATGTTAAGCACTTCTTAAAAACTTAAGTTGCTTCTTGTACAGTTAATACGGTACTGCCTGCATTCTGCCCAGTAGAAACCTTAAGTGCGCTGTCATCACAGTAATTACGGTAGTTCCTGCCTGAGACCAGCACAGTTCATCATGGCGGAGCTGAGTCGCTCCTGCCTCAGAGCCATTTGGTGCCCCTAAGCTGCGCACAATTCCAGGCATACAGCAGTCCACATCGCCATCAAGCAAGCCGTAGAGCTTTAGTCCAAATGATCCATTCAAAAGCTCTGTCTCTCACAGGAACCAGACAGAGGTTGTAATGGCGGCACAGCCCAGAAAGCCGCATTTTAAAATGACGCAGCTTTTTTTCTGCTGCTATTGCAGAACCAGGAAATCTCTCTACAGCATGCCACCAACAAAGAACAAAACTCTGTGTTAAACTCTGGTTTTTTTCCCTCTGTTTAGAATTAAGCTCTCTCAGGTTTTTAAGTGGATTCAGCCCCACGTTGGGCGCCAATCTGTAGTAAGAGGGAGTGGCCAGGCTGTGTTCCCTGCACCTGGCCGCCCGCATGGCTTAGCTTAAGCCCCGAAATAACTACACAGAAACTGTATTTATTTAATCACTGCCTGGCCCATTATTGGCTAGCTCTTACATATCGACCTAACCCATTTCTGATAATCTGTGTAGCACCCCAAGGTGTGCTTACCGGAGAGATTCTAGCCTGTGTCTGTCTGGAATGTGGGCATCATGGCGACTCCTACTCAGCTTCTCTCTCCCAGAATCCTCTCTGTCTACTCCGCCTACCTAATTTTCTGTCCTATCAGGGCCCAGGCAGTTTCTTTATTGAACCAATGAAATCAACAGATTGATATATGACACTCCCACACAAAATCATAGGGGAAAAAAAACTTTCTTAGCCTGAAGTAAGAGGTGCCTATGAAGATCTGACAGAAATATAGAAGACCAAACAGATATAACTAGAAAAAAACTGACCTCTACTATGAGATAACCCATTTGTAAATTGTAAATATGTTTTATTACCATTTGTTAATAAAGAAGATACTTTGGTCTATAGAAAGGCAGAATAGTGCTAGTCTGGACATCCAAGGAGAGATACAGGGAGAAGAAGGGCAGATTTCAGGGGCAGATGCCAGCAAGCTATTGGAACAACAAGATGTACTAGACAGCAGGTAATGCCTGGAAGTCAGGTGGCAAAATATAGATTAATAGAAATGGATTAATTTAAGTTGTAAGAGCTAGTTAGTAATATGTCTAAGCAATACATCAATTTGCAATTAATATTGGGCCCCTGAGTGGTTAATTTAAAAATGACTGCAGGACCAGGCAGAACAGAAAAGCCTCCATTTATACCTTTCATCATATCAAATGCTAAATGCTCAGAACAACAACAACAGCAGCAACAAAATGATATTAAAAACAACCAGAAAAATCATGTCATATACAAAGGCAGACTCATCATAATAACAGCAGAATTTTTAATGGTGACAATAAAAAACAGAAAAGTCTAGACTAGTACTCATAACCTAAAGAACTAAAGTAAGTCTCAGCAAATATAGGAAAATTAAAATTACATTTTGCATTTAATCTGGCAACTATGTATTAAAATTTCACATCAACAAAAAAAGAACATGAATTCATGGAACCTAAACAACACACTACTGAATCAAATTCATGGAAAGAAAAAATCTGGAATGAAAATTAAGCATTTAAGGATTCCCAAAAGTGAATAAAATAAAAAAAACATAAGGCAATTTCAAGAATAAAACTTAACTCACTATATGCCTATATATAAAAAATTTTGAGAAATCCCAAATTAATAATTTATTGCTTCATCTGAAGGCTTTAGAAAAATTTACAAATGTAATTATCTTAAAAGATAGCAACCATATAATCATCTCATTAAATGCGGAAAGGACCACAAACAGAATCCAAAGTTTTTTTTCATAATAAATATCCTGGAGACACTATGGGTATAGGAAAAATATCTCAACATAATAAAGGTAATAAATAAAAAGTCCTCAACCAACATTATCCTAAATGGAGAAATATTTCCATCAAAGTCAGGAACAAGACATGAACGTCCACTTTCTTCATACATATTCCACAGTACTTGAAATCTTAGCTAGAGCAACAAGACAACTGAAGGAGATACAAATGGGAAAGGAAGTAGTGAAAGTGCCTTTATTTGCAGATGATATGATACTCTGCAAAAGGCTAAAATATTCCACCAGGAATTCTCTAGATTTGATCACTATATTTAGTATTAGATCAATACATTGATACAAAACAATCATACAAAAATTGGTAGCCTTTTTATATAGAAATAAAAAGCAAACTAAAAGAATTATGAAGAAAATATCTTTCATAATAACCTCAAAATAAAATATTTCTGAATAAATATAACCAAGAGGAAGATATGTAAGTGAAAACATTAAGATATAGAAGAATCTGGGCCGTGGTGGTGCAAACCTTTAATCCCAGCACTTGGGAGGCAGAGGCAGGCAGATATCTGTGAGTTTGAAGCCAACATGGTCTACAAAAATTAGTTCCAGAACAGTCTCCAAAGCTATAAATAAACTCTGTCTCAAAACAAAACAGAGAAAAAAAAACATAGAAAGAAATTGAAGACACAAGATTGGAAAAACTCTCTTGATTGTGCTTTGGTTGAATTAACATTGTGAAAATGATATTTTACTAAAAATAATATACAGTTTCAATACAATCCCCACTAAATTTCCACTATGATTCTTCATAAAAATTGGAAAAAATAATATTAAATTTCATATGTAAAAGCAAAATATCCAGGATTAACTAAAAAATCCTAAAAAACAAAAATTTGCTAGAGATTTTACCATCTCAGATCTCATTATGTTACCAAGTTGTAGTAATAAAAACAGCATAAACGGCATGTTACTGGCATAAAACCAAAACCAAACCCATTGATCGATAGAATAGGATAGCAGCTGCATAGAAATCCACATTTCTACAGTCATTTAATTTTTGAAAAAAAGGCTAGCAATACACATTGGAGAAAATATAGTATCTTCAACAAATGTTGCTAGTCAGACTGGATAACTGCATGTAGAAAAATGAAACTTGATTCTCTCTCAATCAAGACCTCAGCATAAAATCTGATACTCTGAGCTGATGGGAAAAAATGGTGGGTGATACATGTGCATTCTTTGACATGAAAGTGACGTTCTGAATAGTGTCACAGTAGTGTAGGCATTAAGATCAACAATTAATGAATGAGACCTCATGAGACTAAAAAGGTTTTGCACAGCAAAGGATACTATTACTCAGGAAGAGAGACAAGCTACAAAATGAGAAAAGTATCTTCATTGACCACATATTTGACAGAGGTTTACTATCTAGATTATAAGAATTCAAAAAACAAATACCAAATAACAAACAACCTTTATCTAGGTACTTTAAAGATAAGATGCAAATAGCTGAGGAACATTTCTAAAAAATATTTTACATAATTCGTAATCAGGGAAATGGAAATTAAAACTACTTTGAAGTTTCTCATCTCATCCTAGGTAAAATAGCCAATCTCAAAAGACAATAAATGACACTGATGGTGAATTGAAATCTATTGTAGTTACAATGAAAACCCATGGGGCAGGAGAGATAGCTCAGAGGTTAAGAGCATTGCCTGCTCTTCCAAAGGTCTTGAGTTCAATTCCCAGCAACCACATGGTGGCTCACAACCATCTGTAATAAGGTCTGGTGCCCTCTTCTGACCTTTAGGCATACATGCAGACAGAATATTGTATACATAATAAATAAATATTAAAAAAAAGAAAACCCATGTGGAGTTTCCTCAGTAAGCTAGAAATAGGGCTACTACATGGTCCAACTCTGCCACTCTGGACATTTACCCAAAGGACTTTTGATAGTGCTTCTATTGCTGCAACAAAACACAATGACAAAAAGCAAATTGGGGATGAATGGATTTATTTGGCTTGTACTTCCTCATTATACTTTCCATCATTGAAGAAAGTCAGGATAGAAAATGAAACAGGGCAAGATCCTGAAGGCAGGAACTGATGCAAAGGCACAGAGGGATGCTTCTTACTGTCTTGCTCCCCTCTGGATTGCTTAGACTGCTTTTTCAGAGAACACAGTTCCACCAGTCCAGGGAATGACACTACCCATCATTGTCTGTGCTCTCCCCATTGATCCTTCCCAAAACCAACATGACTTTATAGGTCCAGTTTCGGGGTAATGATGCCTTCTGATCTCTGCCAGCTCAGGTGGTGCACATTTATCAGTTCAGTTCCAGAGAGCTCATTCCTTCTGAGCTCTGTCAGTCCAGGCAGTATATATACATATAAACACACACACACACACACACATATATATATATATACATATACATATATATATATACATATATATATATTCTTAAGGACAAGTAATAGATATAAAAAGAAGTAGATATAAAAGTATTTTTTGAAAAGAACAAGGAGTAGAGGAGGAGATGAAGATTTCAAGAGATGCTTCGCAACCTGGCATTTCGTCCTTTTTGGGACTCATCAGTACAGTGTAGCTGCTCTATAAAGATTTTAAATACCTTGATTTTGGGAGCCAATAGTACACACACACTACCAAGAAATTAAGTCTTGAATGCCTGAGGAGTGTAACTCCCCTTTGATGTGAAATAAATCTAAGCAAACCATTAAACAAAATGGCATTTGTTTTTAAGACGTACTTAGAAGAGAATGATTGGAAACAGAATCATTAAAAACTAAAATAGCGGGACAATTTGACAATGTCCTTTGATGGAGGAAGGTCATTGGTTAAGTAATAAAGAAACTGCTTGGCCTCAAAGTTTAAAACATAGGTGGGAGGAGTAAACAGAACAGAATGCTGGAAGGAAGAGGAAGTGAGCTCAGAGGCCATGCTCCCCTCTCCTGGGCAGATGCGTTCGATGAAGCTCCAACCCAGGATGGACGTAGTCTAGAATCTTCCCAGTAAGCGCACCTAAGGGTGCTACACACATTATTAGAAATGGGCTAGTCCAGGTGCGAGAGTTAGCCGAGAAGAGGCTAGATATAATGGGCCAAGCGGTGTTTAAAAGAATACAATTTGTGTGTTGTTATTTCGGGGCATAAGCTAGCTGGTGGCAGGAGCTGGGTGGCAAAATGCAACCCGCAGCTCCTACAACAGAATGGCACCCAGACGTGTGAACAACTGAATCCACTGAAAGCCTGAGAAAGCTTGGGAAAGAATAAAGCATGTTTTCTTGGTAGCAGCAATTTCTCGGGTCTACTCTGCTTGCTAGAGGCAAGCAAGCACTCCCATTTAAGACAGGCTTCCTGACTCAGCTTTAGCTGCAAAACCCTGCAGCTCTTAAGAGGTCCTGCTACGAAACATTTAAATGGTGTTGACGAAAAGCTGAACACATGCTTTTTAGTTTTCAGCCTTAGCAGGAAAAAAAAGCTGTGGCGTTTTAAAATGCCGGCTTTCTGGGCTGTCCTGCGAGGGCAAACTCTGACTGTTTGAGGCAGGAGGGCCGACTACAGAGAGAGGACTTGAGTGTTGTCTGTGGACATAATGCTGCAACTTACTTGCTGGCAGGGACCTTGAAATGCCATAGACTTGTGGCAATAAACATGGCTATAGCCGGTACATCTGCCATAAGCCTGGAAAGCTAAGAAATGGGCTGGATCTAGCAGCCAAAGCCACGGATTTAATCCTACCCATATTGCTCAGTAATTTAAAGGCTCATGTGGTCAGAATAAGAGAGAGAGAGATACAGAAAAAAGAGATTCAAAGACAAAGAAAATTTCTAAATGATTTACAGTGTGTTAAAATATATGCAAACTAAAAGTTAAAGTTCTTAAAAGTAAAAAAATGGAAGAAAGAGAGTAGTTGGTTGTGGTAGTAGATACCTTTAATCCCAACACTTGGGAGGCAGAGGGAGATTGACCTCTGTGATGTCTAGGTGTGGTAGCCTTTAATCCCAATGCCTGGGAGCCAGAGACAGGTGGCTCTCTGAGAGTTCAAGGACAGTCTGGTCTACAAAGTTATTATTCCAGGACAAAGATATACAGAGAATATAAAATAAAAGTAAAAATAAACAAAATAGAGTTAAAATAAAGCCATACAAAGATGGAAAATAAACAGAGAATTTTGATACTGTATGCTCTTATGCTCTCTTTGAATTGTTGAATGCTGAGGATGGAGCAACAGCTGCTAAAAGATACTTGTTCATAATTGCTGCTGAACTAATCCAACATAGATATTTTGAAAATGCCTTGAGTTTGAAATTTGGATTTAAGGGCATGATGCTTTGGAAAAAAGTTTATTTTGTTTTCACAGAGGATGAAACCCTGTGGATTGCTTCTATTCCAATAAGGTATGATGGACCACACCCTCCTGAAAGGTTGCTGTGAACACCTTAAAAAAATACTTCACTCAATTGACGACTGAGATGAACCTAGCACACAGGTTATACCCTGAAATATCTGATTAACAGCGCCCCCATACAGCAGGAAGCAGTTTGGAGAGAAATAACTGTGCCCATATTCCCAAATATTGTTTATAAATATTCTTTTACATTTAAAGGGGGATTTGATATAGGTATGAATAATTTACATTGATATGGATTTTGCTTTACTGATTTAAATTTAAGGTCAATTTTACTATATGTATATGTATTTCTGATATTGATTAAGGTATTGTGATTGTGTAGTACATTTAAAAATGTAATGTATATAGGTTGTTAATAAATAATCATAATAGTCAAGTTTGTAGTCATGTTAGTTAGATTTTCTAGATGTACATTGATAAATTTTAGATAGACATTCTTCATATCTTTCAAAGATTACAGAATAGGACATTTAATGTTTTAATAACTTAGGGCTTTTCATGACAATGAGACATGTCTGCTCCTGGCAGCACCAATCTACTTCAAGAAGAAGATGAGCATCGAAGAGGTTCCTTATGGCGTTTAATAGCCATTTGGGCAAGAAACTGATCTTGCCTGGACTATTGCATAAACTGGACACAGAGAATCTGCAGAGAGAGGACTACTGAACTTGCCTAAAGGTGAGATGATCTTTTGGGGTTCCTCATTCATGAAGGAGTCTTCAAGACATTCTGCAGGACCCAACAGACAGTGACTGAACTGACTATGAAAATTTCCTGCTTCATTGAAATGTCTCTGGATACTATGGGTCTGAAGGTTGAAGATGGATGCCCCAATGGTACAGAGGAACTTTTGGTGACTGTCCAGGCAGCAAGATGACTCTGTCATTTCTAGAGTTTTGGATTTCTTGTTTGCTTAGGTAATATTATATCCTTCTGGAGTCTTTAATGGGGTTGAAGAAGAGATAGATAGTTATAGTTTTCTTTAGTTATGATAAAGATAAAATAGATGTAAATATTGTAATTGTTACTTGATAACTGTTTTGTTATATGTAATTGTCCTTAATGTTTTAAATTGGAAAGCATGAAGTAAATCTTAGTGTTAAATACTTTTTAAATTCTTTGGTTTGTTGGAACGACTTTTGAAAAAGAATATGTAATGTGGGTCCCCAAATTACAGGATGGTCAAATAGATTCTCATCTTCCTTATCATTAGTATTTTAATACTTTCAGATCCCACGTGTGAATCTGTGACCCTTCTGTTTCAACCCTTAAGTATCTGGAGTTACAGGTGTAATTATAGGTCCCAATCAAAAATACCCATTCTGCTTGCCTAAGTAACTGGATTGGATTTGGGAGAACATGCTTTTATTTTTCGGAAAACACAGTAATTTTCTAAAAACACTAGCCCTTCTGCTTTTCATTTCTTCGTTTTCTTTTTTCCCCCTGAAAAAGGATGTCTAAGTGTAGTTTTGGCTGTCCTAGAACTTACTTTGTAGACCAAACTTGCTTCAAACTCACAGAGATTCACCTGCCTATGGCTCCTGAGTGCTGGGATTAAAGATTTTTGACACTATTTCCTGCTGCTTTTCTTTCCTTCTTCTTTTTTTTTTATTTTTAGTTTTTAGTTTTTTTTGTTTTGGTTTTTGATACAGAATTTCTCTGGGTAACAGCCCTATCTTTCTTAGAACAGCTCTGTAGACCAGGATGGTTTCAAACTAACAGAGATCCACTTGCCTCTGCCTCCTGAGTGCTGGGATTAAAGGCGTGTACCATCACTGTCCAACTGTTTTTAATTATTAAAGTCCAAGGACAATTGCAATAAATTTAAAAGGAGGACTATCTGAACAAAAACTTCATTTCATAAAAGTAGGGTTCACTAACATTAATTGTACTTTTGGCCTAAGGAATGAGTGCCAACAAGTATTTCAATCTAATCTATGTTCTTCTAAACCCTTGGTTGTGCAGTTCTCCAATATGCTTCTCATTTGGATGTAAAGAAATATTCTCAATTCTTTTTTTAGATGGACATGCTTGTCTATGTTTATGTGAAGATCTAAATCTTGGCTGAGTGTTTGATCCTATAGGACACATACCACCTCTTGCAAATATTTGCTGTCCCAAGTGTGCTCTTGTCCCTGTTGTCATCAGGAAGGCTGCATGATGCCTGGATGTTCCTGTGGCCCAGTTGGAAGTCAATTCTTTTTTTAAAACAATGTTGGCAAACAGGGGATAGAGCAGCAACTGTAGATATTAGGTTGCAAAGCATCTCTTGGTGAAGACTAAAAAGAGGCAAAAGGAATTTGGCATTGCAGTATATAGTTGTTGGGCTTGCTACAGATCCATCTCCTGTCTGCATAGATCCTGGCACTGCTGATCCCCTTGTTATTCAGGTAGGCATAGTCTTCCACTCCTCGGATGGGAACCCTGAAAAAAAAAAACAAAAACAAAACAGTAAATCTGCATAGCCCAGAACTGCATTCGCTCCTCAGTGAAATCTTGTCTGTCTCTAGTACTTTTTTGTAATATGATCAAAGCCAGAGTCCGGGAAACTTATCTGCACTAGTTTTGTACCTACTGTCTTTTTCATTCTCAGGATTTGATTTGAACACAGTACCTTTGACATTCATCCAAGTTGAACCAACCCTTCAATTTGTGTACAAAGAATTTAACTAGTGTTTGCTCCCAGTTCAAATGAACTACAGCCATAGGTGGCCTCTCTGAGGATGATTTCCAATTCTGTTTTGAAGCATTTCACATATGGGAAAAAACACTTCTTAGTAAATTTCTGAATGGACTTTAATAATGGACAAGACTGGGTATATAATGGCTCCATTCAAAACATCTATGCTCATATTAAAGAATTGTCTTGGGTGCTCTCTAGTTAGATTTTAGAGGAGGTTTTCAAGGATGTGAAACCTCTGCTTCTGTGAACAGGTGCAGCCAGACACATGGTGGACTGATGGGTCTCAGGCTTGTCATTATGCAGTAGCTTCCTGAAGTCTCAGGGCTCTCATTTCCCATCTAATGTTATTTCTAAATTCCACACAGTACATTTATCAACAACAAAGAAATTTAAATTAGTGATGGAGAAGACAATAGCTACCATAAATGCCATTCATGCTAAAGATTTTGAGGAAAATCACACTAAGTAAAGGTTTTGAAAATGATGGCCAATATACCTCCAAGGCAGTACATTTGGCTTCACACAACACAGCCATTCCTCTCTAATAGACACAACAGACACACTTCACAACAAATGTTCACAGTAGAAGTAAAATGGTTTGAAAACATACAAGCTGTTATATTCCGTGTTGTCCATCCACCTCCAAGTGTGCTTTGGTGACTCTCTGTGCAGGCCAATCCAGTAATCAAAGGTCCCTTTGTATCTGTTTATGAAATTCTGTCATAAAACATGGGAAGAAAATATATTTGTCTCTCTGTTTCAGATGACCATTGAGTGTCCTCATGCAACAGCTTCTCCATTAGATGACAGGAGAGTATAAGTGAGGGACACAGACTTTGGAACCATAATAGCTCTCTGTTCTCAGTGGATACACTTGACAGTCAAAATTCTTAAGTACTTCATTTCAATTAAATTACCAAATTTAATAACATATCTTTCTATGGCTGGATTAGTTCTTGGTTAAGCCTCCCTTCCAGTTATTAACTGTTGTCACCTTCAGGAGTCAGCATTTGCTAGCTTGGAGAAAAATGCTCATCAACAGCAGGTATCTCAGTAAAATGGTATATACAAACTTCCGGACTGACTATGAGCACTACATGAGAAAATGATTCTTGAATGTTTCAGGACTCCAACCAGAAGTGCTACCACCAGCAAACGGCACACACTCACAAGTTTTCTATGTCTCCATCTGCAAGGGGAGGGATCCTTTTTCATACTTCATCTTTAACCAGCCTATCTCAAGGCAATAAATATTCAACTGAACATAAAAAAACCCCACAATTCCTGATCCTTTCTTACCAGCTCCTCCATGTTGTCAAATCGAGCTAGCCGGGCCTCCAGTTCCATGCAGAAGTTCTGACTGAATGTCCAGTTACTTGTGTCTTCAGAAAAATAAAAACACCTATTTCCAAATCCAATCCAGTCTCTTGGACAAGGAGCATGGGTATTTTTGATTGAGTCCTGTTCTTGCCTTCTTACTAAAATTTGGACAATAAAATGAATTATAACAAGAATTGGCATAGCCTACTAAGTTCAGATGTGAGGCATGATTTTGACTGTAGTTTTCCTAACTGATCTGTAGGAGTCTTCTCCTTAGGATGATGGACCTTTAGCTAATGGTGTCCCAGCTCAGGCCTGTACCCCAATCTCTCTCAGGTGCTCACTGACAATAAGGCACACAGGAAGTAAATTTCTATAATATCATCACTTTTTGTACTTTATGATTATTCACTGCAATAGTACTTTGTACAGACACCTACTTTGACAGTCAGCCTGATAACTGAGATAACAGTGAGGACTATTGGGAAGGCAGTGTATACAGTGTAGACCTGCTGCACTAAGGGATTTCTCATATGTTGAAATACATGCTGGCTCATTAGCGATCACAGCATGCCATGGCCTTGCAGCTTTCTCTCTAAGCTTGACAATATGGAGCTTCCTCCTTCCTCAACAAAGCTTCCTGCTTTCTATCTATCCTTATCTGGTGAATGTCCCTGGGCTTGGAGAACTGACCTTATCTGAAAATCTCTAAACCAGAGGCCTGTCTTTAAAACCAGATGCTTGATTCATCTTTAGCTTGAGCCTTGATACAGAGCCCTGCTAAGAAGACTTATATTAGAAACTCTGTTCTAAAGGACCCTACTGCCACATAGCAAGTCTTGTGATAGGACCACACCACGGTTTGTCTCTAGGTTCCTTAATACTATATATTCCTTATACATTGAATAAAGCCGAGCTAATTCACTGAAGTCTATCTCCCAGAGGCCTCCCTTCATCTGTGCTCATGGACTGTATACAAAACATTCTGTTACCCCTTCTTTATCTTTTCCCTCTCAACTTGGTGGCCAACAAGCCAAGAGGACCCCCCCCCCATTTACACAGATGGCAACAATACAAGACTTCTATTACTCTATTCTGAACAGTGTAATCCTAAAATCCTATAAAATGATTACCTCAAAAACCTTTCATTGAATACTTTCCAAAATCCAGTTGACCATGGGAACTGGCATGATGGGTAACGGGAGGGGGGGGGTCTCTATCATCTCTGTTCTAACATTTCCTTGAGCTTTCTTCTTTGAGAATTGCTTCCCTTGTTCTCTACCTTGAATAGTTTCCCAAGATAGACATATGTCTCCTGCATCTCTCTAGAAGTTAATAAATGTCATTTTCCTAGGGAAAGAGTCATTTTCTTATGTAGTGCTTGGCCTCCTATGCATACTACAGCTTGTGCTGTTCTTTCACTGCATTTTCCTGCTAGACCCTAAGTTCCCACAGAACAGGAACATCCAGTGTGTTTTCTCTCCTGCCCTTCACACAGTGCCTGGCTCACAGAGCTCAGTAAGTGTAACTGACAGTGTGGACGTGGACAGAATGCTGCAGAATCTGGAGAATGTCACTCACCTGACAATGACAGAGCCACAGAAAGTGCAATCACAGCTAGAGTGAGGGCCATGATCACTACATAGTAGCAGTAAAGCCTAGTAAGAGACACAGGGGAGATGATTCTGAAACATTTTCTTTCAAGCTTTTTACCTGAAAAATATAAATATAAGAAGATCAATTTCAAGAATCTTTCAGGGAAAAAGCTGTATTTACTCAGAATCATCTGTAGATTTGACTTACCTCCTCCTCTGAAAATACCCTTCTCCCACTGTCCAGGTCTGGAAATGATGTCTTTGAAAAGTAGAAAAAAGTGAAGCAGAAGTGTTGCCATGGAGTCTTCTAGTTATTGAACTAAGAAACAATAAAGGGCTAAGAAACAGAAAGTGTGAAGATCAGAATAAAAAAGAAATAACAACAAAAAACCCCTTGTGGAGGTAGTTTCTTAATAATAGACTGGTTAAGGACTGAGGAAAACACTGTGGGAGTTGGAGATGGCAGGGATCAGCAAGATGTTGGAGATACAGAGAGCTGAGAGGTTCAAAGCTGTTGTTGTTCTTCTAGAATTTGGCTCCCAGCTTCCTCATGGGGCAGCTCATGACTGTTTGTATAACTCCTGCTCCACTAAAAAAGACAAATATGTTGGTACACTTTTGTCATTCTAGTGCAAGAAAAGCAGAAATTGGAGAGTCAGGACTACAAGACCAGCCTTGCCTACAAAGGAGGTTTGATGCCAATGTAGACTATAAGGATCAGTTTCAAAGAACCTAGTAAGAAAAATTTAGTAAGCACACACATAAATATAATAGATGACATTGACATAATTAATGGGTGAAATATGGGAGCATTTTTACAAGTTTACCAAAACTGTGAGAAAAAAATTAATAGTACTCAAAAATAAAAATAAAATTCTCAACAGGATAGGAATTGAAGGAACTCTTCCCAATATATTTATGGATATAGGGCATTTAAAAGAAATAAGTAAAGTCTGTCATTCTTCTTTTTTTTGAAGTTTTTTAGATGTATTTATTTATTATGTGTACAGTGTTCTGTCTCCATGTACGCCTGTAGGAAAGAAGAGGGCACCAGATCTCATTACAGATGGTTGTGAGCCACCATGTGGTTACTGGGAATTGAACTCACGACCTCTGGAAGAGCAGTCTTAGCCTCTGAGACATCTCTCCAGCCCTCTGTCATTCTTAACTTTATTTTTTTTTATTCATAAGGTTGATTTGCCTGCACATATATCTGTGTTGCAGAATATTTGTACACTGTGAAGATGTGTCTCTGCCAAGGCCCTTTCTGATTGGTTTAATAAAGAGGTGAATGGCCAATAGCTATGTAGAAGAGATAAGTGCAATGACTACCAGACTGTAGAATCCATGGGAACAGCTTGGGGAAAAACAAATGCCAGGTTAGAGGATAGAAGTGACTGGGAAGAATCTGCAATGTGCGTCAGAGGAATTTGAGCAAAGTTAAGTTATAAGTCTATATTTCACCGTGATGGAGACATGAGATTATGTCTGACATGAGTATACATCTCCAAGTCAGGAGAGAACTGGTGCTAAAACTAAGAAGAAAGGTGATACTTAGGATTAGAGGATTGCAAGCATTTTATAATGTCCTTTGGATTTTGACTACATACAATACTCTTAGTATTCATTTTTTGTTGTTGATAGTAGACAAAAATGTCTTTATAAACTCAATTTCCATGATTTCTACTTTTTTCTTCCTACTAAGGTGATAGTAAAAGTTTCGTTTAGTCTCCTCAATAATGACCCATTTGTTTCACTGGTCTCCTTAACGTCAGTTAATCTGTAAGACGTTTCTCACACTTTCTTCTTTCTATTTTTTTTAACATCTTAAAACAAGGCATTTAAGTGGTGGAAATTGTAAGCCTATAGCAAAATAAAGAAAAATATGCTAAAGTCTCATTCAGTCACTACCCAGATCCAGCACTGGTCTGCATGTGAGAATTGATTTTCATCAGTTTTCTATTCCTCTTGTCACCACCATCCCCAGATTTCTAAACACATTCAAACTGGGAATATCTAGACATACCCATGATCTTTCAGGTTAGCACTGTGCTTAAAACCTCTTCCAAACTCTGAACAGACAGTCCATACTCATAGTTATTCCTTCTTCTGTTAAGCAGTGTTAGCCTTTCCATGTCTGACTAATTTTTCTCAACATGTCATCCAGGTCTACCCACACCGTCACAAAACATGTCACCTCATCCTCTCTTTTATATGTATCACAGTTTTCCCCATTTATTCACTGATGGATGCAGGTGGGTTCCATGTGCTGGTTATTGTGAACAGTGTTGTAATACACACTCAGCTATAAATATCTCTTACTGGGCCTGGGAGAATAGAGAAGATGGAGGCAATATTTGCTATAAAGAGTTATCAGCTCTTGTATCAAAAGCACAGTAGAATAGAGTTCACATCAATGTACAGTGTTTCTTAAAAATAGCTGAGGGAATTTCTAATGTAGTTACCTTAATGAACCAATAAATGTGTGTGGTAAGTGAAAAATATCAATTGAAAAGAAAGGAAGACAGAAAAGAAAAAAGAATCAAACTTTAAAATTTGGTATTGTGTTAAAGAACAATACGTTATATGTCTTCTAAAAGTGAATTCAAGGGGCTGGAGAGATGGCTCAGTGGTTAAGAGCATTGCCTGCTCTTCCAAAGGTCCTGAGTTCAATTCCAGCAACCACATGGTGGCTCACAACCATCTGGAATGAGGTCTGGTGCCCTCTTCTGGCCTGCAGACATACACACAGACAGAATATTGTATACATAATAAATAAATATTAAAAAAATAAAAATAAAAGTGAATTCAAGCATGTAATCACCTGGGTTCCAGCAGGATTCTACACCAGACATTTCATATACATTTTATATATATGTGTGTGATATATATATATATATATATATATATATATATATTCATTATACAGCAAGGTTTATTGATAGTTCTTAATATTCACAGTGGTACAAAATCTGATACTACCTGTTCAATTTTCGTTTATAAATGGTGTAACTTTTTTTCCTTCCACTAGAATACAGCAAGAGTCAACACCAGACATTTTATTTACGTTATCAAAAGCAAGATTTACTTGTCGCCCACTGTATTTACAGTGGTATAAAATCTGATACTGTCTCTTTCATTTTGATACAAAAATTGTAATTTTTTTGTCTGTCTTTCTCATATTATATATACATGCATCTCCTTCTAAAGTCTAATGCCTTCCACAACACAGTGGGAAGTAGCTTTTGTGCCTTTGTTAGGAAACAATATTAGAAATGATCTCTCCATAAACAAAGAAAGGAAGCATTGCTGACTTTTAGCTTCATTTTTTTTAAAAAAAAGTACCAGATGATCCCAGCACTCAGGAGGCAGATCTCTGGGTTTGAGGACAGCCTGATCTACAAGAGTGAGACCAGTACAGCCAGGGATACACAGGGAAACCCTGTCTTGAAAACAAACAAACAAACAAAAACCTGCTATGGTTTCAAATGAGAGGCAAGTTACAAGTTGCAGAATGCCTCCAGTTATACAACATCTGCCTTTTGGACAGGAGCTCCACATTCACAACAGATATTTTCCCATTATGTAAGTATTTGGTTACAAAAGTCAACCTGCCTGGGCAAAAGGAGCAGGAATATCGGCCAGTTTGAAAAATAGTATGAGACTGTTTCAAAGTCATTCAGCAGCAGGCAGAAGCATCATCATCATCAATAGTTAATAATAATAGTAAGAGTAATAATTATAATAATAATGTTTCAGTTAGGAGAATCTGCATAACAAAAGTCCCAGCTTCCCAGGCACCTCCTTCTCTGCCACTGCAAAGCTGTTGTTTGAATTTGCCTTTGCTGTTGAACTTGTAGAGCAAGCATGTTCCACAGGGACTTGGTGTGATTCACCAGAGCGTAATTTACCAGATACCTAGGAAAAGAGTGGGCTAGCAAGCTAAGAAAAAAAAAAAAACAAAAAACTGACAAACAACACCCCCCCCCCCCAAAAAAATGGCTTCAGCTCTTTTTTTATTTTATTTTATTTATTTTATTTATTTTTTGGTTTTTCGAGACAGGGTTTCCCTGTGGCTTTGGAGCCTGTCCTGGAACTAGCTCTGTAGACCAGGCTGGTATCGAACTCACAGAGATCCGCCTGCCTCTGCCTCCCGAGTGCTGGGATTAAAGGCGTGCACCACCACCGCCCGGCTGGCTTCAGCTCTTGTAAGGCTCGTCAGGGTTCATTTCTCTTGTGCGAGAACTATTTAAGTATTATATGCTCCAATAGAAAAACTAATGTAATGACTTCTTCCCTAATTAACCTCCTGTCTGCATTCTCTGGTTCTGCAGAAAACCACTGTGACAGGCTCTCAGGCTTGAGGTTCAGCTCCTCTGCCCTCTGCTTCTGTTCCTGTCCCTGGCAAACACCTCTCTGCACTTGTAGTTCCCTTCGAATATGCATTAAATACATACCCAGGTCGCCCTCCTGCAGACTGTCTGTGGGACTGACCATGCCCACTAAAGCCTCTTCAGGCCCTGCAGCACTCATCTCAGAGATGACAAGTTGAGTTTCAGCTAGGACAAGAAAGAAACTGTAAATGCTGAGAAGATGAAACTGCTTTTGTTTCAGGGGTGGTTCCCTACACTCTGCCTGTGTTTCCTGTCAGGACATGCCTCTTCCTAATTACCAACCCTTTCATGCTTTGACTCTCCATACTGCAACTCTGAGTTTTGAGGACATCACTGAAGAAAGGGACACCAGAGTCAGCTCAGTGGATTCTGTGTGCTAAGGATCCAGAGACTGAATTTCTAGGAGACAGAGTCAGAATGGAGAAAGCTAAAGACAGTGTCCTCAGACAGTGAACATATTTCTCTCCTCTCCGAGAATAAATGATCGTTTGTTCTGAAGCCAATTAGGAGTGATTCAGGCTGTCTCATACATCAGGTTCCAATATGGAAATGTTTGGTTAGTGGTGTGGGGACAGAAAGACACATACTACTGCCACCCTCACTAGTCCTAGAAATGACTCTAGATCAGCGGTTCTCAACCTTCTTAGTGCTGTGACCCTTTAAAACAGTTTATTATGCTATGGTGACCCCAACCATAATTTATTTCATTGCTACTGTAGTTTTGCTATTGTTCTGAATTAGAATGTACATATTGATAAGCAAGACAAGACATCTGATATGTGATCCCTGTGACTAGGTCATTCAACTCCCCTCCCCCTCAAAGAAGTACAACCCACAGGTTGAGAACTTCTCAGATTTCCAGGGACCTTTAACTCAGACCAAACCAAGGTTCATAGCTTTGATACAAAGAAGACTTTCAGGACTAGGCAGTTTATGAAGCAGAGTTGGAGTTTTTCTAAGATTATTTGCGTTGGATTTAATTCTATATATATGGAGAGAGGAACACTAGGAAGAAATGAGGAGATGCCAGTGAGACAGAGTGAGTTAGATATACATACAGAACGTAGAAGAGGTAAAAAGTCACATAGCAGAATGAAGTTTAATAGAAATGGGTTAAGTTATAAGAGCTAGTTTGGAATAAGCTTAAGCTAAAAGCCAACATCTGATAATTAACAATAAGTCTTCATGTCATTTTTGGAAGCTAGCAGTCCCCTGACAAAAAGGCTGACAAGAATGTCTTGCTACTACACAAATAGTTACTCCTTAGATGTCAGCACAGGTTTGATGTACAAAAGAAGAATATAAGAGTGTATCTTCTGAGGTTACACAGTGAAGGAGGTAGCTAAAAGTAACCCAACAGTATCTTTTTTGTCCAAACTGAAGGCGAAAGACCTGGATAAATCCAGACTCCCCTAGCAGGAAAAAATAGATCCAAAATTCTAAGTAGGGAGAGAAGAATCAGAAATCTAGGATTAGTCAGTTCAGTGACTCTGTTTCAGGAACTAGCTGAAGATAAAGTTAGATTGTAATCTTGAGAATAATCTCGAGAAACAGGGAGTTGCCCCCTTGTGATCATCACTGGTATTTTTGGAATTTTCTATGATGCTCTCCCTACCCCCTTCGGATTACTGGGCTGATATAGATATAAATAATTTGCATTGGTGTGGATTTTAAAGTCAATTTTGTTATATGTGTATGTATTTCTGATCTTGATCAAGGTATTGTGATTGTGTAGTTCATTTTTAAAATGTAATGTGTATTTAGGAAATATAGGTTGTTGATGAATAATTGTAAATAATAGTCAAGCTTGTAGTCATGTTAGATTTTCTAGATATATAAAGATATATTTCAATTAGATAGACATTCTTCATATCTCTCAAAGATTGCAGAATATGGCATTTAAAATATTTTAATAACTTAGGGTTTTTCATGACAATGAGACACGTCTGTTCCTGGCAGCACCAATCTACTTCGAGAGGAAGATGGGCATCGAAGAGGATCCTTATGGAGTTTGATAGCCATTGGGCAAGAAACTGCTCTTGCCTGGACTGATGCATAAACTGAACACAAAGAACCCACAGAGAGAGGACTGCTAAACTTGCCTAAAGATGAGATGGTCTTTCGGGGTTCCTGATTCATGAAAAGGTCTACGAGACATTCTGCAGGACACAGCAGAAACTGACTGAACTGTCTTTGAAATTTCCTGCTTCATGGAAATGTCTACTGGATACTATGGGCCTGGAGGCCGAAGATGGATGCCCCAACTGTACAGAGGAACTTTGGGTGACTGTCCAGGCAGTGAGATGTCTCTGTCATTTCTAGAGTTTGTATTTCTTGTTTGTTTCAATAGTTTTATATCCTTCTGGAGTCTTTGATGGAGTTGAAAAATGGATAGATAGTTATAGTTTTCCTTAGTTATGATAAAAGATAAAGTAGATATAAATATTGTAACTGTAATTCTCACTTGATAACTGTTTCGTTATATGTAATTTTACTATGTTAAAGTTAAAGCCTTTTTTGTTTAAACAGAAAAGGGGAAATGATGGAGGTGGGTCTTGTATCTTATCTGTTGCTTTCATTGGCTAACTAATAAAGAAACTGCCTGGGCCCTCATAGGACAGAAAATTAGGTAGGCGGAGTAGAGAGAAGAGGATTCTGGGAAAGAGAAGCTGAGAAGGAGCCGCCATGATGCCCGCATTCCAGAGAGACGCAGGCTAGAATCTCCCCCGGTAAGCACACCATGGGGTGCTACACAGATTATCAGAAATGGGCTAGTCCAAGTGCAAGAGCTAGCCAATAAGAGGCTGGAACTAATGGGCCAGGCAGTGATTAAAAGATTACAGTTTTCCATGTAATTATTTCGGGTAAAGCTAGCCATGCCGTGCAGGCAGCCAGGTGCGGGGTAACACAGCCCGGCCGCCCCTCTTACTACAAATCCGGCCGCCCCTCATTCAACACTGGGCTGTGAGTTTCTTCCCTTAAAAACCCCTTCTCCCAGTTACTCAGGGTCAAACTCCTCCCCTGCGTGGGTTATGAGTCTCGGCCCCAGTACATTGGTACCGGTCAATAAATTTGTGTGATTACAGCAAGGACCATCTCTAGTGTGTGACTGGGGGGGGGGGTCATTTTATCCCAAGACTTGAGTGAGAGTCTCCCTACACAGGGGGTCTTTCAAAGGCAATCTTAGGTCATTGTCTTTCTCAACGAATGAAGTCGCCTGGTTTTAGTCCACACTCATTTCTTCCTCATCATTTTGACTTAAGACAAGGCCTGGCATCTTAAAACAAAGTCATAGAAGGCTTTTAATCTGCCCAGTAGCATACCCTGTCTTTAATAAACCCATATAACAACTTCAATCCTGGTCCCTCTCCCTGCCCTACTCTCTATCCTTTTCTGCTTCTCTTCTCTCTCCCCATCCATCCTATCTCCATTCTATTTCTCCCATGTCCTCTCTCTGCCTCTTACTCTCTATGTCTGTTTCTACTTCTCTCCCTTTCTTCCTTCCTCTTCCACTCTCATCCCTGTGCCCTCAGCTCCCTCTCTCTTCCAATCTCCTGATCATAAAATGCTGCTAAAACAGGTCAAGTGTCCATGGCAGCCATGATGGCAGCATCTGGACACTGACTTTTCATTTACTGATTAACTTTGTTTTTCATTTTTCTTAAATGCTTAGAGACCTTACTAAGCCGGAGGCCTCTTCCTCTAATCCCAAGATTCTGAGCCAGAGATAATAGACCTCTTCCTGGATCATAAGTGTAACCTGACCCAGTGATAAGGACAGTGAAGCCTGGCACAGGGATGAGGACAGAGTGAAATCTAGCCCAATGATAAAGACCTACAGTCAGTCCTCTTCTTATCCCAGGCCAGCAGCAGTTCTTGGAGTTGGAGAGCCCAAGATAGGCATAGGCAGAGCCAGACATTTAATCTGGGTTGGGGAGACATATCACTGGAAGTCCAGGGACAGTTAGGCAGTGAGGCTACATTGTGTAAGGGTTGACAACAAGTGCGTGTCCATTTTTCCAGATCCACAGAAGGCACACTACAAAGAACAGACTGACTCAGGGTCATAACAGAGTCAATATTTATTACTACACTGGGTGTGTATACTTCTCCATTTCTTACTGTAGGATGTTAACCTCAGGGAAATGGATCTGGGGAAGGACAACAAAAGCAAAAATCTCCACACTTTCCACTCTGTTTTCCTGTGATGCTGGAACTACTCTTAAAGTCTACTTTTTTTCCCCCATGAAGGAAGACAGTGAGTTTTGTGTGACATTGTAATTTCTGGAATTGTAGATCTCCAGGCAGGACAGAAGTTCTATTCTTGTCCAAGAGTTTTCCCTTAAAGGCCCTTTACTACCACTGTAACCATTTCAGAAGTAACTGCAGTTCATCTTCCCTGACTCTCAGGAACTATAGGTAAGTAGTAATGGGACAAGCCAACTTTCTTTCTTGAAAAACATATTATACTGAACAATAAATAATTATATCTACTAGCCATATTCACCTATTTGAAACATGGGAGTGTTACTCATTGATGATCACAAATTAGTTTACTTACTACTGAAGGGGGGCACATCCATTACACAGCATATGTAAGAGGTCATGTGGTCACAGGAGCCAGTTGTCTTCTGTTTTCTGTTTTGATTACAGATTTAGAAGAAAGCTGCCTACTCTTTATTTAATATATGCAAATATAGTAGTGAGTGCTTATTTATGACTTATTAGGAGTTTTTCAACTTCTGAGTCCAAATTACTTCTTCAGAACTAGGACTTCCTGGGTGGGAGAGATGATGAATAAGCAGTTAGGAGATTTTTGAGTTCTGTTCTGAGAACCCACACTGGACAGCTCATACTTCAAATAACATCAGTCCCAGAGGATCTGTTGCCATACGTACATACATATAATTCTTTAAGAAATAAAGGAGGAAGGAAGGAAGGAAGGAAGAAGCTCCTTGAATATTCTTGGTTATTGCCCTCCTGCCTTACCACATTGCTGCCCAACTCCCCCAAACTTCCCATTCAGCCAGAGTCCTGGAGTTTTGAGGGTTGAGGGTTGTTGGTTGGTTTTGTTTTGAGGCTGACTTGGGATTTGAAGCAGACCAGTTGCTTCATCCACCCAAGTTCGTTTTGGGCTCTTTGAGTTTCATTTCTCCACTGAGCTTGTGGCAAATGAGAAATGAAAGTATAAGCAATGCATTTCTTTTTGAAAGTAAGAGATCTGGATCTCTCACCAGCTCTAAATACCCTTTCAAAGAAGAGAAGGAATGATTCAGCCTGGGTGCAATACTAAGGGATCTTTTCCTGTTTTTTTTTTTTTTCTTCCTCTTTGAAATTCCAAAGGACAATAGTCAGCAGTTAGACTGCATGGCCTTGCACTTTGACCTGCATTGAATGGCAATGAGGAAGACCCAGCCAGGCCCTGCCTATTATCTGTAATTAGGGAAGAAAAAAAGGAAAGAAAGAAAAAGAAAAAGAGAAATCATAAAGTACCTAGCACAAGTTGGCCCATCTTGGAACCGGGTTTAATATGTCCTCAGATGAAAGGCATCTTTGTCCTCTGTAGGTAAGGGTATAGACATTAACTTTCTTAATTACTATTTTGTTTTTGAAGGCAGGTTCTCTCACTGAATCTGGATCTCACAGATTAAGCTAAGCTAACTGACCAGCAAGTCTGAAGGATCTGTCAGTCTCTACCCTCCTGGAACTGAGTTATGAGTTCATGTCACCAGACCCAACTGTCTTATGTCAGTTCTGAAGGATGGAATTCAGGTGCTCACACTTATGTGGCAAATACTTTAATGACTGAACCACCTGCCTAGGTCTTGTGGATGATCTGTAGGAAATCATATAGAACATATTCATTGCCTTCAGAATGAAATAGTTGTATGCAAAAGCTGTTTCAAGAACTGGGCCCATTCTCCATTCCTGATTGCCAACTTAGTGAACAGATCATAAAATTTATGTGAAAAGTGACACTTATGTGACGTGCTAGGAGGTAATAGGGTTGTGGTGATACAGGTCATTAAAGAATAAAAAGGCAGTAGGACACAGAGAAACCACATCAATAATTTCAGGTCTGGGGAGGTAGAGGATGACTGAGGCTGTGTAAGACACTTTCTCAAGAACCCAAGAAAACAAAATAATAAAAACCTCATTGGATTTTATTGATCTGTTTATAGCATCATATACAGTTGTTGTGGACACAGAGGTTCATGGTCTCAGATTAGCACTAGAGAACCATAAATGTTAAACATGCAAGTATAACTTACTTTCTACCCAGAAATCTGGAAATGGATGTTATCAATAACCTGGTGGTCTCTGTGCTGTCTGTAGTGCCAGGCCACACCTGGTTTCCACAAATTCTTTCTCCTGAGACCCTCATCTTGAGCATGGCTTCTCAATCAAAAGAGCTCATCCTTATTGGAGATATCACATAGACTTCACAAAGGGGAGCAGAGGTGGTTAATAGCCTAGGGACCCTCTAGGCCATCTGTAAGACCATGAACACACCAAATCCTCCCCACACCCTTAAGGTGTCACAACCCTTAAGGTTGACTAACATAGAACCCATCTTTAAAAAAGAAGTCACAGGTATTTACAGTTCAATGCAGTGATGCCTTAAGCTTTATTGCGCACATAGGACTGAGTTCATTGTCACCAGGAAACTCAATTCTAAAATTTTGCTATATTTAAATTCTATCAAACAATCTTCCTGGTGCTGCAGTCCAGACATCTGATCTACACTGGCTGCTGAGGCATGTTGAACTAGATCTTCTTGCCTCACATGGGTGGTTATTCTCACAGAGCCAACACTTAGTTTCCCTAGTAACCATGACACAGCAATTACAATTTATTCACCTCTAGTTTTCCTTAAAGTCCTCTTACCTGAGGTGTACTTTTTGAACAATAGACCCAGAGATTATAAAGCTGATAAAACATTGAAAGCAAATATTTACATTTATATATTAAATGGCAAGCTAATATTTCTCTGAAAAACAAATCAGAATCCACATCACTGAACAGAAAACAGACCAGTAAATCAACAGCAGACTTAATGTTGAATCAACACAGGTTTGGGAGGGTTTGAGCCATGGGAAATGGGACACACCAAATTCTGTGAAAAAATAAGGATATTTTCTCAGTGTCAGTCCATGTATAAAAAGCTGAAATCCATTTGCATGATTTGTTTCAATTTAGTGAAAGTGAATCACATAAAATCATGACATAACCTGTTAGAAATGGGTATCAGTGAGAATTTTGAACATACAATTGAGCATGTCATCTTTTGTACCAATTTAATAACATTTAAAATAAAAACCTAACCTTGCTGAGAAATCTCACAATGCCTTTGTTCATTCTCTAGAGGGTGTGTCATTGAAACCAGCTGCTCTTATGAAAATCACTGAAATGAAGTGTAAGCTGGAGAGATGCCCTGCAGCTAAAGGCTAAGGTTCATAAGCATAAGAACTAGGATTCAGTTCTCATCACCCATGCTTGCCTCTTTAGCTTCTTTTATGCCAGGAATGATAGTAGATATCAAATAAACAATGATACTAATAAACAAAGAAATGAATCAGCAATTATTATATAATGACACATATATGTAATTATATATATTATATTAGCATTTATATTAAAATGTATATTTAAGATTATCATGGTCATATACATGTTAGATCAGGACCGAAACAGATTATTCTTTAATCAGAAAAATGAAGAACACCATTTCTCTGTGGAGGTGGCGACCATGTACCCAGGAACTTCTGGAGAGGGAAGTTTTATCATAAGAAGTATTCTTTACAGGCAAGGTTGAATGATGCCAGCAAGTGTTCTGTTACTGTTTTCTTATCAGGCAGGTATTCTTCCTTCCTTCCTTCCTTCCTTCCTTCCTTCCTTCCTTCCTTCCTTCCTTCCTTCCTTCCTTTCTTCCTTCCTTCCTTTATTTCTTTGGTGTGGGAGGTCCTTCCATCTATATGTTGCTTTTATTTCTTAATGAATAAAGAAACTGGCTTGGCCTATAGCAAGGTAGAACTTAGTTGTGCTGGGAAAACTAAGTTGAATGATGGAAGAAAGAAGGAAAAATTAGGAAGAGGCCATGTAGCCCCACCAGACACAGATGTCAAAATTTTGCTGGTAAGCCATGGCCATAGAGAGATTAATGGAGATGGGTTAAATTAAGATGTAAGAATTAGCAATTAAGAATCTAGAGCTAATGGGCCAAGCATTGTTTTAAATAATATAGTTTCTGTGTAATTATTTCTGGTTTGAGCTGCCAGGCAGCCAAGAAACAAACAAGCAGTCTTCTGCACAGAGATGTCAGGATCCTGTCTAGCGGGCAGACAGGATGGCTCTGCTCTCTGAGGCACTCGTGATGAAGCTCCGACCAAGATGGACGTAGGCTAGAATCTCCCTGGTAAGCACACCTTGGGGTGCTAACACAGAATATTAGAAATGGGTTAGACCAGGTGCGAGAGTTAGACCATAAGAGGCTAGAGCAAGTGGGCCAAGCAGTGTTTAAATGAATAGAGTTTGTGTGTTGTTATTTTGGGCATAAGCTAGCCAGGCGATTGGGGTGTTGGGGATGCAAACCCCGGTGCCCCCAATTTCAACATCCCTCTCTGACCCTCTCTATGTCTGTTTCTACTTCTCCTGCTGAAGAGAGGGAAGAAGGATTATAGAAGCCAAAGAGATCGAGGACATTATAAGAAAATCCACAGAATCAACTAACCTGGGCTCATAGGTGCTCAAAATCTGGGTCAACAAACAGGGAACCTACATGGAACTAATCTAGGCCCTCTACATGTATTTGACAGTTGTCTAGCTTGGCCTTCTTGCAATATTTCTGATCCTTATGTTGTATCAGGTGTTTTATAGGTCATCTGAGATTTCATGTTTTAGGTTAGCTCTGTCCTCAGGATCTAAGTGTGTATATATATATATATATATTTGACTTCATGTAGGAGGAAGAGAGTTTTAACCTGACTAGCTGTGTGGGTCTTATGACTGCTATCATGTGCTGCTAGAGAAATATTTGTAAATAACTAATTAGACAAGGCACTGTATGATGTGGGAGTGCCATATATCAATCTGTTGCTTTCATTGGTTAATTAATAAAGAAACTGCCTTGCCTGATGGGTTAGAACATAGGTGGGTGGAGTAAACAGAACAGAGTGCTGGGAAGAAGGGAAGTTAGGCAGACGCCATGCCTCTCCTCTCTGGTCGCAGACGCGATGAAGCTCTGACCCAAGATGGACATAGGCTAGAATCTTCCTGGTAAACCACTGCCTGATGGCGTTACACAGATTCTTAGAAATGGGTTAGTCAAGGTATGAGAGTTAGCCAAGAAGAGGCTAGATATAATGGGTCAAGCAGTGTTTATATGAATACAGTTTGTGTGTTGTTATTTCAGGGCATAAGCTAGCCAGGGGCCCGGGGAGCTGGGAGGCGGGAGGAATGCAGCCTGCAGCTCATACTACAGCTGTAGTTCATAAGATGAAACCAAAGAATGGAGGGCACAGTGGGACACTATTCAGGATAGTTAAGAGTCCTAAGGTGAACCTACTGATGGTAGTGACTTGATCCAGAAGGAACTTTATTTAAAAGTTAATAGACAGGATGAAAGCGTAAGTGTGAGGATAACTGGGAGAAAAGGAGAGATGAAGGGAAAGAGCCTGAGTAGAAGGGAACCCAAAGCACTTCCATAAAAGAGGCTTGTCATTGAATTTTTCCTCTGGTCCTTAAGTCTCAAGCCAGTTTGTATTTATTGGTGCAGAAGCAGCACTCTTCGTAGAGGAGGCACAAATCCCACCTTTAGCAGCAGTCAGGAGACCTAGTCCTCTTTAAGTTTCGATTATGACATCAACCAAAGAATAGACCTGGAATTTCTTTAAGGTTTTCTGAAAGCTGGTGAGACAGAGAAACTAAATTATTCAAACAAGCCCTCAATTCAGCTGGTTCAGTTGTGTACTGCAGATGAAAGCATAACACACACACACACAGACAACACATTATATACAGTACACACACTTCATAATTTGGTGAGGGATGTCCTTCTGTCTATGTGTTGCTTTTATTGGCTAATCAATAAAGAATTGCTTTGAGCCTATGGTAGGAAAGAACAGAACTAGGTGGGGAAAGCTAGGCTGTATGCTGGGAGAAAGAAGGGTGTAGTAAGAGAGAAACCATGGAGCTGTCACCAGAATCAGTCATGCCTAAATTTTACTGGTAACCCACAGCCACATGGTGATATAAAGATTAATAGTAATGGCTTAAATTAATTATGTAAGAGTTAGCCAATAAGAAGCTTGAGCTAATGGGCCAAGTAGCGATTTAAATAAAATGATTTCTGTGTGATTATTTCTGGTCTAAGCTAGCCGGGTTGCCGGGAACCAACAATCGACCTCCCTCAATAACTATGCCCACATTCTTAAATATTGTTTATAAATGTCCTTTTACATTTAAAAAGGAATATGCTATAGAGATTTGCATTGGTATGGATCTTGGTTTATTGATACAAATTAAAGGTCAATTTTGTTATATGTATTTCTGAACTTGATTAAGGTATTGAGTTTTCCAGCTCATTTATAAATATATGTATAATTAAGAAATATATTTTAGTTAGGTTTTCTAGATGTACAAAGATATATTTCAGATGGATAGATAATCTTCAGTCTTTCAGATACCTTCAGAATATGGCATTTAAAATGCTTAAGAAGTTATGGCTTTCATTACAGTGAGACACATCTGCTCCTGGCAGCATTAACCTTCTTCAAGAGAAGATGGGCACAGAAGAGGCTCCTCATGGAGTATTTTAGCCCTTTGGACAAGAAACTGCTCTTTCCTGGACTGCTTTATGAACTAAACATGCAGGGCCTACAGAGAATCAGAGAAATGGCTGCTGAACTTGCTTAAAGGTGATATGATCCTTCAGGGTTCCTGCTTCATAAAAGAGTCTGCTAGACATTCTGCAGGATACAGAAGAAAGTGAACACATTGTCTTTGAAATTTCCTGTTTCATGTCAAAGTCTGCTGGCTATTATGGGCCTTTAGGCTGAAGATGGATTCCCCAATGTTACAGAAGAACTTTGCGTGACTGTCCCAGTAGCAAGATGTCTCTGTCAGTTCTAGAATTTTGAAAGTTGCTTACAATATACTTCCTGTTTATTTAGGTAATATCATATCCTTCTGGAGTCTTTGAGGGAGTTGAAGAATTTATATTTATAGTTATAGTTTTCCTTAGTTATGATGAAAGATAAAGTAGATATAAATATTTTAACTGTAATTCTTGCTTGATAACTGTTTTGTTATATGTAATTTTACTATGTTAAAGTTAAAGCCTTCCTTTTTGTTTAAACATAAGAGGGAAAATGGTGTGGGAGGCCCTCTGTCTATGTGTTGCATTTATTGGTTAATGAATAAAGAATTGCTTTGAGCCTTTGGCAGGGAAGAACAGAACTAGGCTGGGAAAGCTAGACTCTATTCTGGGAGAAAGAAGGGCAGAGTCAGAGAGATGGCATGGAGTCACTGCCAGAGTCGGAGATGCTGTAACTTTGCCAGTAAACCACAGCCAAGTGACGATACACAGATTAATAGTAATGGGTTAAATTAATATGTAGGAGTTAGCCAATAAGAAGCTAAAGTTAATGGACCAAGCAGTGATTTAAATAATAGAGTTTCTGTGTGATTATTTCAGGTCTAAGCTAGCTGGGTGGCTGGAAAGAACAAGCAGCCTCTTCCTATGGTAATTCTCATAAACAAATCATTGCCTTATATATTTACTATGCTGTTGTTTAATATGTCTCATACCCAATGTACCTCATTTGCAACAAGTGACCAGTGTAAATGACACACCTATGGCATAAGACACTCTGCCCTTCCATGGTGGTCTAAAACCCTATTAAATCTTTCCTTTCTGGATTGTTTCTGTCAGGCATATCGTCTCAGCAATGAGATTGGTAACTTACACATTATCCTGCTGCTTGTTTCAGTCATAAAGTTGCTGAAATCTCATTCTAGTTCCTGATCTTAATGGGAAGGATTTGTATTTCTCACCATGGGGGATGGTGCTGTTAGTGTTTCGTGTATGTTCTTTATAAAGTTGAAGTCATTTCCTTCTGTTCTTAGTCTGTATCTATTAATGTAATCATGTTATTTAGGTTTTTAGACAATTAGTGTGTTAAACTGCATTAATTGATTTCATTTTCTGGAGTGGGTAAAAGTATGCCAAAATATCTATCAGATATTATAGTAAAACACAAAAATTCAGATATAAAATTTATCTTAAAACATATGATTGTGTGATTTTTTCCTTATTTTTATTTCAAATCATTCAGAATAAAAGGAGTGTTGGAGGGAGTGACCTGGTTTTAAATTTAAGTGAGACTAGAACTGCAATTCAATATTCAGTACATTCAAGCACCCAAACATTTACACTTTGGTCATCACTGTCTCTAAAACACATTTTAACCTTTTTCCTCATTAAGACTAAGGTACATTCTCTAGAAAAAATATTTTCAAAATAAGTGACATATAATTTATTGACTGACTTTCCTTTCCTATTTGTGTGTGTGTGTGTGTGTGTGTGTGCCTGCATGCACACATTTACACACATGCAAACATATAAATGCACATGTCTGGGAAACCACAAAGTGATGTTAGATGTTCATTTTTTTAATTGCCTCTCCATTTTATTTCTTTGAAACAGGGTCTATTATTGATCCTGGAAGTTGGCTAGCAGTAGCTCCAGTTATACTTCTGTTTGCAGAATGTGTCCCCCCCCCCACAGTACCAACATATACTTAACTGAAATCACATCACATGAACAACTATACTCAGATTTTTGATGCAGATGTTTGGATTATTTTGGTTTTTGAGAAAGGGTCTCATGTAGCCCAGGCTGGCCTCAAACTCTTTATGCAGCTGAAGATGACCTTAAACTCATGCTGCTCAGACCTCTACCTTTGAGGTACTGGCATTATAGTTATAGACCACCACCACTTCTGGCAGGAAAGTACTTTTGAGGCCATCTAGTCCTAACAGATTTTCCTACACATGCTGTCTGGAATTTAGTACAAAACTGAATGATATTAAGTTTTATATGGTGGAAGTTAAATAAAAGCCCTAGTTCCCTGTTTTTCTTCATATCCATAACCTGTGTTGTTGAAATAAGAGCGGCGGGGCTGCGTCCCCAGCACCCCGGCCGCCCACACGGTTAGCTTTACCCGAAATAATTACATGGACACTGTATTCTTTTAAGCACTGCTTGGCCCATTAGCTTCAACCTCTTAACCCATTTCTAATCATCTATGTAGCACCATGAGGTGCGCTTACCAGGAAGATTCTAGCCTACGTCCATCCTGGGTCTGAGCTTCATGCCTCTGCCTCAGAGAGCAGAGCTATCGCGAGTGGAGCATGGCATCTCTGTCTGAGGCGTCTGGCTCTGAGAGGAGCTGCTTGATTTCTGACCTCATTTCCTCTTCCTTCCAGCATTTTCTGTTTACTCCACCCACCTATGTTCTAACCAATCAGGACCAGCAGTGTATTTATTGCTTAACCAATGAAATCAACAGATTAATATATGACACTCCCACATCACTGTGTAATGTGACTTGAAACTCCTTCCATCAAGGAAAGATGTCAGTTCCTGACCCTTGAACTTGAATTGAACTTGGTTCATCCAGCAGAATGTGCATGAGTGTGCACAAAGCTAAATGGAAGGCCAAGACTTGTTTTGTTTTCCAACTGTGTACCATGACCACATAAACAATCTGTTGAAACACTGGAAACATGTGGTGTGTCAGCCAATCCTCAGATGACCACTCAAGATCCCATGTGTGTGAGTCAGCCAGGGCAAAGTCATCAGAGACTTGACCTGTGGAATTATCTAATCTAAACAGATGAAAAACTAAGAACTGTTTACTAAGCCTCAGAATGTGGAGATGATTGTCATACTGAATAGGGCACAAATGACAATAATATTGGCAGTTTTTTTTTTTATCTAATTGTAATTCTAGCTTAGTGTTATGTAATTTCATGAGGTAAGTCTGAAATGAGTATAAATCACTTGTTACTGATTTGTTTGCTCTGATTAAAATGATTAATGTTTTCAACATTTTTTTTAGTTGTTCTTGTGTTGTTGTTATTGACCTGGGTTATTTCTGTTTGTGTACGACTGGTTATCACTATGGTTCTAATTTAGAAAAACATATAGCTTAACCAAACATATAATGTTCTAAGTAAGTGGTAAGTAGTGTGAAAATGTTCAAATATTTGTAACATATGGTTCTAAACAGTCACATTTCACTTAGTGTAATATTAAAATAGAAATAAAATGAAATTCAGAATATATGCACTAAGAAGTTCATTGTAGTAAAGAGCGGTGGGCTGCATTCCCGCCCAGTTCCCGTACTGCTAGCTTTATACCCGAAATAATTACATGGAAACTGTATTCTTTTAAACACTGCTTGGCTTATTAGTTCTATCCTCTTACTGGCTAATTCTCACATTTTGATTAACCCATTTCTAATAATCTGTGTAGCACCATGAGGTGGTGTCTTACCAGGAAGGATTCAGCATGTCTGACCTGGTGTCTGTCCCCATGGCATCTGGCTCTCTGCCTTCTTTCTCCCAGCATTCTGTTCTGTCTACTCCACCTACCTAAGCTGCTGTCCTATCAAAAGGGCCAAGGCAGTTTCTTTATTAACCAATGAAAGTAACACAAACAAATGATTCTCCTCCATCAGTTCATGGCCAAGACTGGACTTGCAGTGTGACTGAACAGAAAACAGAATTTCCTGCAGTCACTAATAACTATAGGCCCTATCCTAGAGTACAGAATTAGACAATTTTTCCTAACGATTTAATTTTTATAAGTTTGCCAAATATTTGAGGGTTCTTAAAAAGGCTGGAAGATGTTGTCAAACCCTGGAGAATTACAGGGGGTTTGAGTTACCATCATGACTTCTGGAAACAGAATCCAAGTTTTCATCAAAAACAGCAAGAATTCTAAACCATTGCCTAATGTCCTAGAGTTGGATTTCTAAACAATTATTTAAAACATCCAGTGTGAGAAGGAGAAAAGAAGGATATCAGAAGAAAAGTGGATATGACAGTCACATTCCTTTAGACTGTCTCCAAAAACAATTATCCAGCAAAAAACCTTAGAGTTCCTTTGCATATTCTCATTTATTTGTATTTTCTGATACTATGCCATCCTCTTGTGCTGTTTAGATAGATTGGTGAGAAAATTGGAAACAGAAGATGCTGTTGAGAGGTTTATATTGTATACTGGAGTGCAGTTCTTAGTTCTCCTAAAAGAAATTCCCATTTAATTAATGCGTTTATCATCCCTTAAGCCTGAAATAATTTACCAAAGTAAGACAGTAACAATCATATATTATTTTTAATGCTTCAATCCTAAAATTATTGCTGATGAATATACAAAATAATAAAAGTAGGCTAAAGAAATTCATGGTCAGTTAGGTTTCCAGGTAGTATTGGTGCACAGCTTAATCCCAGTACTTAGGGACACAGAGGCAGGCAGATCTCTGTGAGTTCGAGGCCAGCCTGGTCAAAAGAGTGACGTCCAGGACAGCTAGGACTGTTGCAGAAACAAACCTGTCTTGAAAAAAAAATCATGGCTACCAAGGAAATTACCAAAGTAGTCCATAGAAGATATATAAAGAAATCTGTTAGCCTAAAGAAAAAGACAAGCAGATTTGTGAGGCCACAGGAAAGAAAATATAAAATTTAAATATAGTTATAAAAGGAATAGGGGGAATCAAGTAATCTACAGTGACAGTAAATAATAAACACCTTTCAATAATAATTCAAATATTAATGATCACCATTTTTCCTTAAAGAAAACTGATTGGCAGATTTGATTAAAATATGGGGCCTACACATTATTGCTGCAAGGAATACACCTCACCATCAAAGATGATACCAACTTAGAGTTAAAAGAAGGAAAACTATAATCCTCCTACATTTTCCAATTTTGAAAATTAAATTTTAGTATATCTTGGATTTTTTCTCTTTCAGGATACATAGTGAGAGGGACATTGCTTGATGGTATAATGACATGTTTTTAATTTTTTAGGCATGTAATCTCTTGCTGTTTTTAATGGTAACAATGTTAGCTTTCATTCCTACCAAGGTGGACAGTTTTCTTTTGCTACATAACCTCCTCCACATTTTCAGCTCTTGTTTTGCTTGGTAATTTGCAGAAGGCAGGGTTTGAATAACAGACTAAATGTAGACTTTTGCTATTGATTCAAGACATAATTAGGTATATCAATAAATACTGACTCAGATCTGCCAGACAAGGTGCACACATATATTAATCTCACTAGTTAAAGGTTTATATGGTAGAGGTTAATGAAATTGTTGTAAGAGAGCCACTTGTCGGTTCTCTGTTGATCAGACTCCCAAAATAATAGCACAGAAACTCCATTATTTAAAACACTGCTTGGCCAATTAGCTCTAGCTACTTATTGGCTAATTCGTACATTTTAATTTAACCCATCTTCATTAATTTGTGCATCACCATGAGGTCGTGGCCTACCAATAAAGTTTCAGAATGTCTGTCTCCAGCAGCAACTCCATGGTTTCTTCAAACACCACCTTCTTTCTCCCAGCATTCAGCTTTGTTTTCTCCTCCTAACTAAGTTCTACTTTGCTATAGGTCCAAAGTCACTTATTTTGAATCAGTGGTATTCACAGTATACAGAGGGGAATACCACAGCAAGAAATCTCAGTTATATAATAGTCCTGATTTATTTTTTGTTGATTGAGGTTTTCTGTCATGCTCGATCCTGTAGCAGTTAAGTCCCAAAGAAATCACACAGAGGTCTACATTAGTTATAAAATGGCCCATTAGCTTAGGCTTCTTATCAACTAATTTTTATAACTTATATTAACTCATTATTTTTGTCTGTGTTAGCCATGTGGCTTGGTACCTTTTTCGATGAGTCAGTCATATCTTCCGTGCTCTGCAGCTGGGTCATGAGTGCAGACTGTGTTTCCCTCTTCCCAGCATTCTTGTTGTCCCCCCTCTACTTCCTGCCTGGTCACCCTGCCTACACTTCCTGCCTGGCAACTGGCCAATCCATATTTTATTAGACATAATACAAGTGACAGGATACAATACCATTGTCCCACAACAATTTTTTTCTATTAAGGTACAAGCATGAAAACATGGCTTCCTGGTCAAATTTCTTCTTCCAAGTCAAAGACAGTCTCAATAGGTTATACAATAGTAAATTACTGCTGGGACAAAAGTGACAGAGACAGGTAATTTACTTTCTTGGGATAGGGGTCATGGAAAAACATTCCTATCAACATGCCTTTAAAATTACTTGTTTTCAGATTTAACCTTCATGTATGATGAATCATGTCCCATCAAAAAAGATTCAGCTCATCTTGAACAGCACTAGAAGGCTGGTAACAACACTCTCCCAAGAGCCTTTGTATAAACAGAGTTTTCTGTCAAGGCCAGGTGTACCCAAATAAATGCACAGAGACTTAATATTAAATATAATTGCTTGGTCAATAGCTCAGGCTTATTACTAACCAGCTCTTACAATTTTTATCCATCTACATTATAGAAAATGTTGTTACCTCTCTTTTATCTTATACCTCCTGTTTCTTCTTCATGTTGTGCTGGCAACTCGTCTTACTCAATCCTCTTTTCTCTCAGCATTCTTTCTGCCCTCCAAAACCTACCTACCCATCCAACAATCGGGTTTTTTTTAATAGCAATGAGAGCAAAGCACATTTATAGTGTAAAAAGATTATTTCACAGACCCTTTGAATTTTATGATATCTTTGCTTTTAACAGCTGAGTAATACTCCACTGAATAAATATATTTTTTCTTTATACATTTTTCAGTTGAGAAATATCTAAGTTGTTTTCAGGTTCTGGATATTACTTATAAAGCTGCTATGACATTGCTGAACAAGAGTCCTTGTGGCATTATTGAACATCCTTTGAGTTTATGCCCAAGCATGGTAAAACTGGGTCTTGAAGTAAACTGATTCCCAATTTTCTGAGAAATGGCAATACTGATTTCCAAAGTTGCTGTATAAGTTTGCACTTCTACCAGCAATGAAGAGATGCTTTTTTGCTCGACATCCTCTCCATCATAAACTGCCATCATTAGTTTTGATCTTAGCATTTCTAACAGGTATAAAGTAGAATCTTAGAGCTGTTTTGATTTGCATTTCCTGACGGCTAACAACATTGAATATTGCTTTAAGTGTTCCTCTGCAATTTGAGGTCCTTCTGTTGAGAATTCTGTTTAGATCTGTACCTTTATTTTTAAATTGAATCATTTGGCTTGTTTTTTATTGTCTTCTTTCTTGAGTTATTTATAAAGTTTGGAAGTCAGTCATCCGTCCAATGTAGGGTTGGTGAAGATCTTTTTCCACTCTGTGGTCTTGTGTTTTGTTCTATTAACATAACTTTTGCCTTACAGAAGCTTTTCAGTATCATGTGGTCTCATTTATTAATTATTGATCTCAGTGTCTGTGCTATTGGTATTCTATTGAGGAAATTGTCATCCATTCCAATGTGCTCAAGGCAATTCTTTTCTCTCCGGTTCAGAATATCTGGATTTATATTGAGGTCTTCGAACAACTCGGACTTGAGTTTAGTGCAAGATGATGGATATAGATTTATTTGCATTATTCTACATACCAGCACCTTTTGTTGAAGATACTTTTTTTCTATTATATAAGTTTTGTTTCTTGGTTGAAAATCGGATGTCCATGGGTATGTGGATTTACATCAGGGTCATTTATTTGATTTCACCGATTCCCCTATCTGTCTTTATACAAATATAAAGTAGTTTTTATTACTATAGCTCTGTAGTAGAGCTTGAAATTTGGGATGATGATAATTCTGGGAGATCTTTTATTGTACAGAATTGATTAGCTATCCTGGAATTTTATTTGTTTATTTTTCCATATGAAGTTTAATATTGTTCCTTCAAGGTCTGTAAAGAGTTCTGTTGGGATTTTTATCAGGATTTCATTGAATCTTTAGACTGTTTCTGGTAAGATGACAATTGTTACTGTTAAGCCCACTGACCCATGAGGATGGGAAATCTTTCCATCTTCTTATATCTTCTCCGATTTCTATCTTCAAATATTTGAAGTTTTTGTCATACAAGTATTTCACTTGCTTGGTTAGAGTTACACCAATATGTTTTATGTTGTTTGTAGCTATTACAAAGGGTGTTACTTTTCTGATTTCTTTTTCAGCCTGTTTATCATTTGTGCTTGAATATAGGAGGGCTAATGATTCTTTTGAGTTAATCTTGTATCTAGCTACTTCACTAAAGGTGTTTATCAACTATGAGAGTTCTCTGGTAGAATTTTTGGAGTCAGTAATGTATATTATCATATCATCTTCACACAGGGATACTTGACATCTTCCTTTCTGATTTGGATCCCATTAATCTACTTTGCTTGTCTTATGGTTTTAGCTAAAACTTTGATGCCATATTGAATAGATATGGAAAGTTTAGACAGCCTGTCTTGTTCCTGATTTTAAAGGAATTACTTTGAACTCTCCATTTAATTTGATGTTGGTTATTGGTTTGCTGTATATTACTTTTATTATTTTTATGTCTGTCCCTTGTGTCTCCAAGACTTTTACAATGAAGGGGTGTTGGATTTTGTCAAAGGCTTTTTCAGAATCTAATGCACATTTTTTTCTTTCAATTTGTCTATATGCTGGATTATATTGACAGATTTTTGTGTTCTGAACCATCCCTGCATCTCTGGAATGAAGCCCACTAGATTATGATTTTTTGCTGTGTTCTTAGATTCAGTTTGCAAGTATTTTTCTGAGTAATTTGTACTTATGTACGTGAAGGCGATTGGTTTATAATTGTCTTTTCTGTTGAGTTTTTGCATGGTTTGTGTTTCAGAGTGACTGTGGCCTCACAAAAAAAATACCCTTGGATCTGAACTCAATTTTGTCTGGCAAATTGTTATCCTTTTTAATAGTATTAATTTTTTCGTGTGACTTTTGATTTTCAGTGGTATTAATCCTGTCAAGTAGCTGTTCATTATTAGTCTGTAAAGACTGTATCATTCCTAAAAGTGCCTTATTCTTTCTTAATGATAGAATATGGAAAAGAAAACTGAGTACCAATTTATTGAGTTTAATAAATCGAACTATCACCAAAACCATATAAGCCTCATATAATACAATTCATATTATTAGCAAAAAGTTACTAGAGGTTTCAGTGTTAATGTAGGCTTCCATATTGATTTATTAAATCCCTTTATGTGATCCGGTAAACTGTAATTTTTATTGTCCAGCTGATGTCATGGTTACAGAGTTGTGACTAGAAGCAATGCAATTAGTGGTGGCAGGAATGGTCCTGGCCTGTTTTCATTTCTGATCCACTTTAGTTTTCTGCCTTGTACTGGTTAAATACTGAGAAATATACTTTGCTAGACAAATTAAAAACAATTAAATCAATCCTATACACCAAGAAAGACAACCATAACTCACGAGCAGGGAGCAGAAACTTGAAGCTGCACAAGTTGTGATGTGGCAAGGAACCATGCCAGGGAACGTGGCAGTCGTGCATGCACTTGGGAAATTTTGCACTTGCCACACTCAGTAAACTCCATTGTGGCAAGGGTTCTACACAATACTGCTTGGGTAAAAGCATGTGGACAGGGTTGGGAGACTGTCTGGGCTGTGGATTAGGCTGTTAGGCTGTCCTCCTGGTAGGGTGGAGTCCGAATCCATGTGGGTGCCAAATGTGGAAGGATGCTTAAAAGAAAGCCCACACTAGCTCAGAATTGAGAAATAGATAGTTATTTATTCATGCGTAGATTCACAAATCAGAATCTTCTGCTTGAACGGAGATCAGAAACCAAATCCCACAGCCAGAAAAGAGGACGGATGCATGCTCTACATCGGCATTAATAGTATAAGAGCCCACACCCCAGTGGACAGATAACCACTGGCTGTAAGACTTCCTACAGCAGTAGCCAGTGTTGGTTCAAACTTTTGGAGTCTCAGCACAACTATTTTATTTTAAAAATATTTAAGCACAGTAAAATTTGGTGAAAACTTCTGTGGTGGTAAAAACTTCTCTGGTGATAACTAACTCAATCCCATGTACAAAATGAAGCTTACAATGTGACTACTCAAAACTCTATATGAAGTACATGTGACATTTTCTATAAAGATGGTTCTATAGAGTGACAAACTCACAATAAGGATCAGTATGGTCTCAGCCACACAATGAAAAAGTCACCAGTTTATTAACCATGTCCATTCCCTCAGATTATGCATCTCTTCCTTTGAAGGAACAACCCTATGTGTTTAGCATTCCTGGTTGCCCTAGTGATTATCTGTGAGCAAAAGCCGCCCCCCCCAAACCTCTTAAATAACATGGCAAACACCATGTCTACCACACTGCATGGCTAAATACCATGTTTATTTTAATATCTCTGCTTTCCTTTCTAATGGTATCACTGGATGTTTTCTGTTTATTAGACAGTGAAATATATTAATTTTTGAAATGTGGCCATCATGTATCAAACATTTATCAATTTAACTTTCCGCATTTAAAAAATGGGAGTATCATATGGAAAACAATAGTTTTGTTTATAAAGGTAATATGGAAGCCGGACACCGATGGTGGACAACTTTAATCCCAGCACTTGGGAGACAGAGATAGGTGGATCTCTGTAAATTTGAGGCCAGCCTGGTATATAAGAGCTCATTTCAGGACAGCTAGTGCTGTGACACAGAGAAACCTTGTCTAAAAATACCAAATAAATAAATAAATAAATATTGATATGGAGAAATATTAGCTGACTCTTCCATCTCTAATTAAATCATGATTCCTTGTTTGCTCTTATTTAGTTTTAAAGAGTCCCATGTGTTATTATTTTATGAATATTTCTAGATTTAATTTTTAGATCCAAGTACCATATCATTCTTAGCAAAGTTTCCTAGTTGCTTTCTATTTTGCTTTATTCTGCTTCTGAGATTGGGTTTCCTGCAGCCTCAACTACTCACAGACTACTCTGTTGTATAAATGACCTTAAACTCCTGATGCCCCTGTTTCCACTTTTCAGGTACTGGAATTACGGCTGTACCCCACCATACATGGCTAGAATTACTTAACTTCTACAGATGCATATTTATGTCTGTTTTTTTAGTTTCAATTGCTTCTAAACATTTTTTGGTATAAATAATAGTATGCTTTCCGTTACAGGTTACAATTTAAAGCCAGATGTGCTTAAATATATTGTCTTTTATTCTTGTTTTATGGTTCAGAATAGCCTGGGTGTCCATTTCCACTTTGTCTTTTCTCTTCTTCTATTTATTCATGACTTATTTTCTTCTAGTAACTTTCTAAAATACTTAAGGATATATCCCGTCAGGTACCCAAGGGCAGGGCAGTACATTTGAAGCAGCTGTACATATTATATCCACATAGGCTATCATTGGTGTTTTTGATTTTAGTTATCCTGGCAGGTGTAAGATGGTATCGCAAAATTGTTTTGATTTTCATTTCCCTGATCACTAAGGAGTTTGAGCATGACCTTAAGTGTCTTTTGGCCGTCTGAACTTCTTCTGTTGAGAATTCTCTGTTTAGTTCAGTGCCCCATTTTTTAATTGGGTTAATTAGAGTTTTAATGTCTAGGTTCTTGAGTTCTTTATATATTTTGGAGATCAGACCTTTGTCTGATGTGGGGTTGGTGAAGATCTTCTCCCAATCAGTAGGTTGCCTTTTTGTCTTAGTGACAGTGTCCTTTGTTTTACAGAAGCTTCTCAGTTTCAGGAGGTCCCATTTATTCATTGTTGCTCTTATTGTCTGTGATATTGGGGTTCTAAGTAGGAAGTCATCTCCTGTGCCCATGTGTTGTAGAGTACTTAACGTTTTTTCTTCTATCAGGTTCAGTGTGTTCAGATTAATATTGAGGTCTTTAACCCATTTGGACTTGAGTCATTCTTCTACAGCTTGACATCCAGTTATGCTAGCACCATTTGTTAAAGATGCTTTCTTTCTTCCATTATATAATTTTAGCTCCTTTGTCAAAAATCTGGTGTTCATAGGTTTGTGAATTAATATCTGGGTCTTTGATTCCATTGGTCAACATCTCTGTTTTTGTGCCAATATCAAGCAGTTTTCATTACTATAGCTCTGTAATAGAGTTTGAAGTCAGGGATGATAATGCCTCCAGAACTGCCTGTATTGTATAGAATTGTTTTGGTTATCCTGATGTGGGAGTGACTTCTTTCTAATCTGTTGCTTGCATTGGTTAATTAATAAAGAAACTGCCTTAGCCTATTTGATAGGCCCACCCTTAGGTGGGTGGAGTAAACAAACAGGTTGCTGGGAGAAAGAAGCTGAATCAGGGAGTCGCTATGATTCTCCCACTCCAGACAGACGCAGGTTAAGATCTTTCCTGGTAAGCTGGCTCGTGGGCTACCCAGAATATTAGAAATGGGTTAGATTAATATGTAAGAGCTAGCCAATAAGAGGCTACAGATAACGGGCCAGGCAGTGTTTAAAAGAATACAGTTTCCATGTAATTATTTTGGGGCATAAGCCAGCCATGCGGGATGTCAGGTGCCCGGGAGGCAGCCCCGCCGCTCCTCTTACAACATTATCCTGGGTTTTTTGTTTTTCCATATAAAGTTGATTATTGTTCTCTCAAGGTCTCTGAAGAATTTTGTTGGTATTTTTATGGGGATTGCATTGAATCTATAGATTGCCTTTGGTAGAATTGCCATTTTTACTATGTTGGTCCTCCCAATTCAAGAGCATGGGAGATCCTTCCATTTTCTGGTATCCTGTTCAATTTCTTTCTTCAAAGACATAAAGTTCTTGTCAAATAGATCATTCACTTCCTTGGTTAGAGTTACCCCAACATACTTTATGCTATTTGTGGCTATTATGAAAGGTGATGTTTCTCTGATTTCCCTCTCTGTTTCTTTGTTCTTTGTGTATAAGAGGGCACCTGATTTTCTGGAGTTGATCTTGTATCCTGCCACATTACTAAAGGTGTTTTTAACAGCTGTAGGGGTTCTTTGGTAAAGTTTTTGGGGTCGCTTATGTACATTATCATATCACCTGCAAATGATGAAAGTTTAACTTCTTCCTTTCCAATTCGAATCCCTTTGATCTCCTTATGCTCTCTTATTTCTATTGCTAGAATTTCAAGCACGATATTGAAGAGGTATGGAGAGAGTGGACAGCCTTGTCTTTTTCCTGATTTTAGTGGGATGGTTTTGAGTTTCTCTCCATTTAATTTAATGTTAGCCATCGTCTTGCTATATATTGCTTTTATTATATTTAGGAATGAACATTGTATCCCTAATCTCTCCAAGACCTTTATCATAAAATGGTATTGAATTTTGCCAAATGGTTTTTCAGCATCTAATGAAATGATCATAATTTTTTCCTTCAGTTTATTTATATGATGGATTACGTTGATAGATTTTTATATGTTGAACCTGCCCTGCCTCTCTGGGATGAAGTCTACTTGATTATAATGTATAATTTTTTAATGTGTTCTTGGATTCGGTTTGCTAGTATTTTATTGAGAATTTTTGCATCAATGTTCATGAGTGAGATTGGTCTGTAATTCTCTTTCTTGAAAAAGAGCAGTGAAGTGATGTACTCACCCTGATGCTCAGCTCAGTTTCTCTACTCTCTTATAGTCTAAAATCCCCTGCCCAGAGAATGATATCACCTATAGTGGGAGAGATTTTTTACCTCCCTCCCTCATTTATACTCACATACTAATCTAATTTAGATCATTCCTCAGGAAAACTCCCTTTGCAAGGATTCTAGACTGTTTTAAATTACCAACTGAAACCAGTCATGTGTGATTGTTTCAGAGATGGGTGTGATAACACCCATTTGTCCTTCTCTGATGCAAAATCGCTAACAGGTCTCTCTTACTGTGCTTGATTTATGGGTTTCCTAATTTGTTTAATCAGCACTCGTGGAATTCCCTACTGCCCTAGGGTGTGGGTAAGCACATGTAGTGTAGACTGGGACTCTAGCATTGGAATCAATGGCTCATATCAGGATGCCTGGGCCTCATACTGTAACTGGATTCTGAGGTTCTAAAGAATAATATTCCAAAAGTAATGATGGAAATATAAGAGGTATAATCAAAATGCCCATTTGGGGAACACAGAAATTAAGGCTGTTTTTATTTTTCAAGACTGACATCGACTTGATTTATAGAGGGAGAAATGACACAGGGGCCAGAGGGCTTCCTAACCAGGCACCCTCAGTTCCTCTGTGTTGTGCTTGACCATTAGCTTAGTTCTGTGTTCTCCAGGTGGGTTGAACATCCAGTTCCCTAATTCTGCTTCTACCTAAGTCTAAAGCCCTGTTGGGACCCCAAAGATGAGCTTGGGTCAATAGGTCCCTCCGTTCCCTATCTTGGCACATTGATTAAATTTCCTGTCTCTGACCCCTTCTAAGTGACAATGAAGCTTGGCTGCTCCTAAGAAAGGATGGAGAAAGGCTGAAAGTTCATCAAGGTCATCAATTTGAGAGTTGTCCAAAGCCAAAGTCTGGAAATAGTCCCTTCCCTACCTTAAAATGTATTAACGTTTGCGTGAATGCTACAGTCTAAAGAGAGGTCCTGCCTGGTTGGCTACCATGCTGACTACCAAGTATTTCTCTAGAGTCATTGGCTGCAGAAAATCTTATGAGTTTTGTAAGCTCATTCTGAAATGCCAGGAAGTCTGAGTACATTGTAAAACAACATTTCTGGACAGAAAGGAAGAAGAGGTAAAATATGGCTGCTAACGTGCTGTGGGAAAATGGTCTTTTATCCTGTCACTTGTATTATTTTTAATAAAATGCTGATTGGCCAGTAGCCAGGCAGGAAGTATAGGCAGAAAAACCAGGCAGAAAGTAGAGGCAGGGCAATGAGAACAGGAGAATTCTGGAAAGTGGAAATCTCAGTCTGTAGTCATCATCTACACATAGAGGAAGAAACATGTGAATGCTTCGCTGAAAAATGTATCAAGCCACATGGCTAGCACCACTGCCATTAGTTTCTCAGCAAGGGGTAGGACCTCCTGAATCCCTCTCCTATCCAAGTTGCAGCTTTCTTTACTTTCTAATCACAGATGGACAAAACTGATCTATTAGCAGCAACAAGCTACTTCCTGAGGAAGACAGGCATCAAAGGCTTCTTATAGAGTTAGTTAGCCATTTGGGCAAGAAACTGCTCTTGCCTAGACTGTTGCATAAACTGGGCATGCAGTACCCACAGAGAGATGACTGCTGAATTTGCCAAAAGATGAGATAATCCTTTGGAGTTCCTGATTCATGAAAGAATCTGTGAGACATTCTGCAGGATACAGAAGAAAATGACTAAATTTTCTCTGAAATTTCCTGCTTCATGGAAAAGTTCACTGGGTACTATGGGCCTGTAGGCCAAAGATGGATGCCCCAATATTACAGAAGAACTTTGGGTGACTGTCCAGACAGCAAGATATTTCTGTCAATTCTAAAGTTTTGGAAGTTGTTTACAATGCCCTTCCTGTTTAGTTCCTTTTTATTATATCCTTCTCGAGTCTTTGATGAACTCTGGAGTTGAAGAATAGATAGTTATATTTTTCCTTAGTTATGATAAAATATAAAGTAGATATAAATATTATAACTGTAATTCTTGCTTGATACCTGTTATAAGTAATTTTACTATGTTAAACCATCCTTTTTGTTTAAACAGAAAAGGGGAAATAGTGTAGGAGTTCCTTTTGTTTGTGTGTCACTTTTATTGGTTAATGAATAAAGAAACTGTGTTGGCCTAGTTGATAAAGCAGAACATAGGTAGGCAGAGAATACAGAATTGAATTCTGGGAGGAAGAAAGTGAAGTGGCCACTGGAAATGAATGCCAGTTAGAATATCTGGTCAGTCACTGCCACATTGGCAATACACAGATTAATGGAGATGTGTTAAACTAATATGTAAGAGTTAGCCATCTCTCCAGCCCCTGAAAATTCTACATACTTAACATATCTTAAATGGCATATTTTGTATGTCTTAGAAGTGTTTGAAGATTACCTATCCAGCTGAAATATATCTCTGTATATTTAGAAAACCTAATATGACTATAATATTTATTATTATGTATAACTATTAATTTGCATTTTAATTATACATTACATTTTTAAATGAACTGCATAAACACAATACCTTAAACAATATATATATTTCTACTCTTGTTTAAGGCATTTTGCTTATGCAGCTCATTTAAAAATATAATGTATAGCTAAAATTACATAGTTTTAACTTAAACTCAAATTAATGTATAAAACAAAATTCAACTTTAAATTTATATCAATAATCTAAAACTCATACCAATGTTAAGTATTCATTTTTTCTTTCTTTATTATTACTTAAAAAATACCAATCCAAATTTCCACTCCCTCCCCTTCTCACAATCTCCTCCTTCTCCCTCCACAGATTCTCCCCTAGCCCTCCAACCCTAAGGGAGTGCCACGCACCCTGCCCTGTGGAAAGTCCATGGTCCTCCCTACTACATCTAGGTTGAGCAAGGTTTATATCCAAAGAGAACAGAATCCCACAAAGCCAGTATATGCAGTAGAGACACATTCCAGTGTCACTATCAGTGGCCCCTCAGTCTGCCCCAGCTGTCAACCCCTTCAGAGGGGCTTGATTTTCCCTTGCTCATTCACTCCCAGACCAGTTGGAGTAGGTGAGTTCCCATTAGCTCAAGCAAACTGTCTCAGTGGATGACCCACTCATGGTCTTGAATTCCTTTCTCATACTCTCACTTCTTCCATTCTTCAACAGCATCTTTGGAGCTCAGTCAAGTACTCCGATATGGGTCATTGCCTCTGTTTCCATCTGTTGTTGGATGGAGGTTCTATAATGATATTTAAGATAATCATCAGTCTGACTACATGGTAAGGTCAGTTCAGACTTTCTCTATTGCTCAGGGTCATAGCTGGAGTCATCCATGTGGGTTCTTCAGCATTTTTCTAGAGCCAGATTTCTTGCTAACTTCTTAATTGCTCCCTTAATCAAGATATCCCATTCTTTGCTCTCATATCTGTCCTTCCTCCATCTTTACTATCATATTTCCTTAGGTTCTCTTCAGTACCCCTTCTCTCCTTCCTTCTACCCCCTGCCCCCCTACTCCCAAATTTTTATCTGATTCTGTTTTCCAGATAGGTCTATATATGTTTTTCTTTGGCTTCATCTTATTACTTAGCTTCTCTAGGATCCTGAACTATAGGGCTTGGTGTCCTTCGTTTATGACTAGTATTCACTTATGACTGAGTACATGCCATATTCATTTTTTGAGTCTGGGTTACCTCACTCAGAATAATGTTTTCTAATTCTGTCCATTTGCATGCAAAATTCAAGATGATATTATTATTTTTTTTTTTTTTACTGCTGAGTAGTACTCTAACGTGTAGATGTGCCACGCTTTCTTTATCCATTCTGTTGTTGAGGGGCTTCTAGGTTGTTTCCAGGTTCTGGCTATTACAAATAATGCTGCTGTGAACATAGTTGAAAAAATGCTCTTGTAGTAAGATTGAACATCTTTTGCGTATATTCCCAAGAATGGAACTGCTAGGTCTTGAGGTAGGTTGATACCCAGTTTTCTGAGAAACTGCCACACTGATTTTCAACGTGCTTGCACAAGTTTGCATTCCCACCGTTAATGGATAAGTTTTCCTTTTGTCACAAACCTCTCCAGCATAATATATCATTAGTGTTTTTGATCTTAGCCATTTAGACAGGTGTAAGATGATATCTCAAAGTTATTGTGATTTGCATTTCCCTGATAGCTAAGAAAGAAGAACATGTCCTTATGTATCTTTTGGCCATTTGAATTTATTCTGTTGAGAATTCTCTGTTTTAGTTCATACACCACTTTTTAATTGGGTTATTTAGAATTTTAATGTCTAATTTCTTGTTTTTTTTTATATACTTTGGAGATCAGACCTTTGTCTGATGTAGAATTGATGAAGATTTTTCCCATTCAGTAGGCTGCCTTTTTGTCGTATTGACTTTGCTTTACAGAAGCTTCTCAGTTTCAGGAGATCCCATTTAGTTATTGATGCTCGTATTGTCTGTGCTTTGGGGGTTATACGTAGCAAGTGGTCTCCTGTGAGCATGCATTGAAAGCTATTTTCCACTTTCTCCTCTATCAGGTTCAGTGTGGTTGGATTTACATTGAGGTCTTTAATCCATTTGGACTTGAGTTTTATGCATAGTGACAAATATGAATCCACTTTCATTCTTCTACAGATTGACATCCAGTTATGCCAGCACCATTTGTTGAAGATGCTTTCTTTTTTCCATTGTACCTTTTTTCCTTCTTTCTCAAAAATCAGGTGTTGATATGTGTGTGAATTAATGTATAGTTAAAATTATATAATTTAACCTAAACTAAAATCAAATATAAAACAAAATTCAATATTAAATTTGTATCAATAAACTAAAATCCATACCAATGTTAAATATTCATTTTTATATCATGCCCCCCCATTTTTTAGAAAGAGATTAACTGTGGCCAGTAATAATTTATAATCAATCCTTTTTAAATGAAAGCAAAAACATTTGTAAACAAAACTTGGGAGTTTATTAGACTACTTTATATTGATTGTTGGGCACAGTGATCTTGTGAGAACCCTGAGAAAATTTAGAATTATGGTATAGTCCTGATTGGGGTATTTTGTGTGATTCATCCATATCAGCCAGCTGTCTTGAAGCTGTTCTGAATGGTGAATCACCTGGGTCATTGTTTCAGGGATCTTGCTTGATCAAACCAAATTATTTAGGAAGGAATGCATAAGTTCTCATCTTCTGTGGAAACAAAAGTAGAACATCTTTTTCAAAGTAATGTATCCTTAGACCCAAATTTTGAAGTCAAGATACCTTTAAAATATTCATGTTGGTATAGTTTAGGAGACCTCATAATCAAATTTCTCTCAGCAGTTAACTCATTAATGTTCAAAAAAGCCAAATAAAACATAATAATATACATAACCCAGACTTTGTGTGTGTTTTCCATTTATACATGGCCCATTATGGTTTTTTTACTCTATTGCTCCTTTAAGGACCTCAGTTTATTATCCTAGAATTATTCTTTTTATCTATGACTTTGTCTATCTTGTATCCTCACTCAAGCCAATGCACATTTATGAAACACACTATGACCTGTTTGAAGGCTATTTTTGTCTTAATTTGTTTTCATTGTGAACATACAATCTTTTTGTGACCATTGTTTCAAAATGTTAAGCAGGAGTGACTAGGACCAGAAAGATCACTTTGGCAGTTGGTTCCACCCTGTTTGATTTTCCAAAACAGTAGAGATATGTTTACTGTCAACTCTGGGAGCCATACTTTCTATCCCAGCTCTGGTCTACACTACCACTAAGCAGCTTGTAGTACACTGCCCATAAACTTTTTTTCTCTGTATGAGTAAAAGATAACTCTGCCAAGTGGCAAAATGAGTAGCTTATAGATGCCCCAATGTACCATGGGGAATCCACTATGCTGTATTGAACCATGAATGGAATGCCACTATCTCTGTGCACCATGGCCTGCATGAGACTGTGAGACCAGAGAGCCCAGCGCAGTTGCATTTCTGTGAGTTTATAACCTTTAAGCTTTTTTTTAGGTTTCATGTGAATCCATGCTAGATTTTGGGTACCATGTGTAAATGGAGGTTTGTCTCCCACCCACCAGTTCCCCCCAAATCTCAGAAGCTTAATATTAATATAACTGTTTGGTCAATGACTCAAACATATTACTGACTAGTTCTTACAACTTAAAATAACACATTTTTATTAATCTATGTATTGCCAAGTGGCTGTGGCATACCAGTAATGTTCTGGCATCTTACTCCTTTGCTAGCTACACAGAATTTCCCTGACTCTGTCTTCTTTCTCTTCATAACCCTGTTTGATTTTTTTACCTAGCTATATTCTGCTCTGCCTTAGGCCAAAACAGCTTTATTCATCAACCGATAAAAGCAATATATATTCACATCACACAGAAAGACATCCCACATCAATTTCCTATAGATTGTTTAAATGATTTATTTAACTATTAACAAATTCCTATCTCTATAAGAATCTGGTTTGAATAGCTCACTGGAAGCTTATATGGGGATTCTGTAGAAGGGCCAAAGCTCATCTGAATCTGAGGAGTTGGTATGAGTAGACCTATTTTTTCAATCTACTGTGAACAAGATTATTGGATTAGACAATGTCATAAACCTATCAAGTTTCTTTTATGGATTAAGTTCATAGAGTTTAATGATATAAACTAAACTTTTTGTAGAAATTTATCTTTCTTTGTCAGGAACTTAGTTGAAAATAAGTAGTTTTGCAGCCATAATTGTGACAGCATGGTTCATTCCATGGGTCTGCTTTGAAAATTCCCATTTTGGACACACTACTAGTCTCTGAGGATGTTTTCAATTTTCCTATTAAGATGCAAAAAGTGAAAGAGATTGCAAGGAGAAATTTTTATTAGGGCTAAGTGAGATGTATGTGCCTGTACACATGTGGGAGTGTCTGTATGTCTGTGTAGGGAAGAGGGCTGAAAAGTCATTTCTGAGAATAAAATATACTTTAATTCACCTAATGAACAATAAAATACAGCCATAACGTAAGTATAATACATTACTCAAAAGCTATCTGCAGGTTTTCTTAATTAAATTTATTTATTTTTTATAGTACTTTCCCTCCCATCCCTCACCCAATTCCAACTTCCCACCTTTCTTCACCCCCACTTCTATGCTTGTTCTGTTCAGAAAGGGGTAGGTACAAAGTATGGCATTAGTACTTTAAAAAAAATTGTAAAGCTTGGCAAGAACTGACAATAAAAAAAAGTCAAGGAAAGAGAGAAGGCTGGAGAGATAGTTCGGCACTTAAGAGCACTTGCAGAAGACCTGTATTCCATTCCCAACACCAACATGAGTTTACATGTCCAGTTCCGGGGTGCTGATGACTTTTGATCTCTGCCAGCTCAGGTGGTACAAACATGTCAGTCTATAAGTAGAATTCTAGGTTGTTGATGCCTTCTGGGCTCTGCCAGTTCAGGTGGTATGTGAGAGAGAGAGAGAGAGAGAGAGAGAGAGAGAGAGAGAGAGAGAGAGAGAGAGAGAGTAGTGGATATAAAAGAAAAAGAAAAGAATTTTTTTTTAACACAACAAGAGGGAGAGGAAGAGATGAAGAGGTCAAGAGATGCTTTGTAACCTGGTATTTCATCCTCTTTGGGACTCATCAGTACAGTGTATCTGCTCTATAAAGATTTTAAGTACTTTGATTTTTAAGGCCCAATAGTACACACACTACTGAGAGATTAAGTATTAAACGCCTAAGGATTTTAACTCACATTTGATGTGAAATAAATCCAAGCAACTCTTTCACAAAAATGGCATTTGTTTATAAGATGTACTTATAGAATAATTGAAAACTAAAGTACAGAAACATTTTATCAGTGTCCCTAAAGTTTTAATTTGGAAAATATGAAGTAAATCTTAGTGTTAAAATACTTTTAAATTCTTCTGTATGTTGGAATGACTTCTGAAAAGAATGTGCAGATTACATCCCCAAATAACAGGATGGTGCAGATAGATTTTCATCTTCCTTATCATTAGCATTCCCATACTTTTAGACCCCACTTGTGCATCTGTGACCCTCCTGTTTCATCCCTTAAATACCTGGGTTTACAGGTGTAATTACAGATCTCAATCAAAAATACCCATTCTGCTTGCCCAAGTAATTGGATTGAATTTGGGAGTAAATGTTTTTATTTTTCTGAAAACCCAAGTAATGTTCTGAAAACAACAACCTTTCTGCTTTTCATTTTTTTCTTTTTGTTTTCTTTTTCTCTTTTTTCCTTCTGGAAAAACATGTCTCTGAGTAGTTTTGGCTATACTAGAATTTACTTTGAAGACCAAGCTGGCCTCAAACTCTTATTTATTTACCTATTTTTTAGTTTTTTTTTTTTTTGGTTTTGGTTTTTGAGACAGAATTACTCTGGGCAACAGCACTTCCTGTCCTGGAACAGCTCTGTAGGACAGGCTGGACTCAAACTCACAGAGCTCTGCCTGCCTCTGTCTCCTGAGTGCTGGGATTAAAGGCACATACCACCACTGCACAGGTATTTTAATTATTAAAGTACAAGGGCAATTGCACTTTGAGGAATTCATTCTTGTGATCCCATAAATTTAAAAGGAGAATGTCTGAACAAAAACTTCATTTCATAAAAGTAGGGTTCACTAATGTTAATTGTACTTTAGGCTTAAGGTATGCATGCCAACAAGCATTTTAGTCTCATCTATGTTCTTCTAAACCCTTGGTTGTGCAGTTCTCAAAGATGATTTTCAATTGGATGTAAAGAAATAGCCTCAGTTCTTTTTTATAACAATGTTGGGAAGTAGGGGATAGAGCAGCAACTGTAGATATCAGGTTACAAAGCATCTCTTAACAAAGACTAGAAAGAAGCAAAAGGAAATTGGCAGTGGGCGAGGTAGCTGTTGGGCTTGCTACAGATCCATCTCCTGTCTGCATAGATTCTGGCACTGCTGATTTCGTTGTTGTTCAGGTAGGCATAGTCTTCCACTCCTCGGATGGGAGCCCTGAAAATAAGCTGAACACAGTAAATCTGCAGAGCCCAGAACTGCATTTGCTCCTCTGTGAAATCTTGTCTGTCTCTACTGCTTATTTGTAATGTGAATCAAAAAAAGGCAGAGTCCAGGAGAGCCATCTGCACTAGGTTTGTACCTACTGTCTTTTACATTCTCAGAGTTTGATTTAAACACAGTACCTTTGATATTCATCCAAGTTGAACCAACCCTTTAATTTGAATACAAAGGAATTAACTTGTGCTTGCTACCAAGTTCAAATTAACTACAGCCATAGATGGCTCACTGAGGATGATATTTAATTCTGTTTTGAAGAATTTCACATATGGGGAAAAACATATGGTAGTAAATTGCTGAATGGACATTAATAATGGAAAAGACTGGGTCCATGATCTACCATTCCAGTATATTGGCTCCATTCGAAACATCTATGTTCACATTCAAGAATTGTCTTGGGTGTTCTCTAGCTTTAATGAAGGTTTCCAAGACTGTGAAGCCTCTGTTTCTGTAAAGAGGTACAGCCAGACACATAGTAGACTGAGGGGTCTCAGGCTTGCCCTTCTGCAGTTGCTTCCTGAAGTTTCAGGGCTCTCATTACCCATCTAAGGTTCTGTTTACATTCCACACAGGGAATTTCTCAAAAACAAAGAAATTTAAATTAGTGATAGAGACAACAATAGCTACCCTAAATGCCATGATCATGTGAAATATTTTGAGGAAAATCACACTAAGTAAAGGCTTTGAAAATGATGGCCAATGTACCTCCAAGGCAATACAGCTGGCTTCACATGACACAGCATTTCCTCTCTCATAGACACAACTCACACACTTCACAAAAAATGATCACAGCAGAAGGGAAATGGTTTGAAAACATACGAGCTGTTATATTCCGTGTTGTCCATCCACCTCCAAGGGTGCTCTGGTGACTCTCTGTGCAGGCCAATCCAGTAATCAAAGGTCCCTTTGTATCTCATCAGGAAATTCTGTCATAAAACACTGAAAGTGAATATATGTGTCTCTCTGTTTCAGATGATTCTTGAGTGTAACCACCCCACAGCTTCCTCATCAGATGACAAGAGGGTGAGGGTGTACCTGAGGGACACAGACTTTGAAGCCACAATAGCCCCTAGTTCTCAGTGAATCCAGTTGACAGCCATAATTCTTAAGTACCTCATTTGCATTAAAGTACTGAGTTTAATGACATATTCCTCATGGCTGGGTTGGTTCCTGATTAAGCCTCCCCTTTCAGTTATTAACAGTTGTCACGTTCAGGATGAAGCATTTGCTAGCTTGGAGAAAAATGCTCATCACTAGCAGGTATCTCAGTAAAATGGCATATCCGACCTTCCGCATTGACTATGAGCACTACATGAGAAAATGTTGCTAAAATGTCACAGGGCTCCAATCAGATGTGTTGCCATAAGAAAATGACACACAATCATGTGTTCCCAATGTTCCCATCTGCAGGGGATGTGATCCTTCCTCATGCTTCATCTTTAACCACTCTGTCTCAAAGTAATACATATTCAACTGAATAAATAAAGAAACCAATTTCTGATCCTTTCTTACCAGCTCCTCAGTGTTGTCAAATTGAGCTAGTTGGGCCTCCAGCTCCATGCAGAAGTTCTGACTCAATGTCCAAGTGCTTGTGTCTTCAGAAAAATAAAAACATTTACTCCCAAATCCAATCCAGTTTCTTGGGCAAGCAGCATAGGTAGTTTTGATTGAGACTTGTTCTTGCCTTCTTTCTAATATTTGGACAATAAAATGAATTATAACAAGAATTGGCATACCCTATTGAGCTCAGATGTGAGGTGTGATTTTGACTGTAGTTTTTCTAACTAATCTATAGGAGTCTTCTCCTATGAATGATTGTTCTTTAGCTAAAGGCATCCCAGCTTGGGTCTTTGCCACAATATCTCTTAGGTGCTCACAGACACTAGGGCACTCAGGAAGTGAATTTCTATAATATCATCACTTTTTGTACTTTATTACTGTTCACTGCAATAGGATTTGCTAGAGCACCAAGCACTCTCTATAGACACCTACTTTGACAGTCAGCCTGATAACTGAGATAACAGTGAGGACTATTGGGAAGGCAGTGTATACCGTGTGGGCCTGTTGCACTAAGGGATTGCTCATATGTTGGAATACATGCTGGCTCATTAGAGCTCACAGTCTGTCATAGCCTAGCAGCTTTCTCTCTAAGCTTGACAATATGAAACTCCCTCCTTTCCGAACAAAGCTTCCTGCTCTCTACCTAGCCTTATCTGGAGGATGTTCCTAAGCCTAGAAGACTGACATTATATGAAAGCTGTATCTAAAGCAGATGCATGTCTTTAGTACCAGATGCTTGATTCATCTTTATCTTGGCCCTTGATATAGATTCCTGCTAAGAAGACTTATGATAGGAACTCTTCTAAAGGACTCTACTGCTATATACCAAGTCTTGTGACAAGATCATGCCATGGTTTGTACACAGGCTCCTTAATCCTATATATTCCTTATACTCTGGAATGTTGAGCTGATTCACTTAAGTCCACCTCCCAGAGGCCTCCCTTTATCTATGCTCATGGGCTGTATACAAACTTTCTGTCACCTCTTCATCTTTTCCCTCTTAACTTGGTAGCCAACAGGCCAAGAGGGAAAGAGGCCCCCCTCACACACAGATAGCAATAGTACAAGACTTTTATTACAATATTCTGAACAGTGTAGTTCTAAAATCCTATAAATTGATAACATCCAAAAACTTTTCATTGAATAGTTTAAAAAATATAGTTGAACATGGTAACTAACACAATGGATAATGGGGGTAGGTGTTGTATCTTTCCAACCATATCACTCTTTTCTGTCCTCACAGTTCATTGAGCTTCCTCCTTTGGGTATGGCTCCCCTTGTTCTCTACCTTGAATTGTTCCCCAAGGGAGACATCTGTCTCCTACATCTCTCTAGAGGTTAATAAATACCCTTTTCCCAGGGATACTATCCCTGGCCTCCTGGGCATACTACAGCCTTTGTTATTCCTTCTCTGTCTTCCTGCTAGATCCTAAGTTCCCACAGAACAGAAATTTCCATTGTGTTTTCTCTCCAGCCTTTACATAGCACCTGGCTGATGGTGCTCAGTAAGTAGAACTGACAGTGTGGATGTGGACAGAATGCTGCAGGATCTGGAGAATGTCACTCACCTGTCAATGACAGAGCCACAGAAAGTGCAATCACAGCTCCAGTGAGGATGATGATCACTGCATAGCAGCAGTAAAGCCTAGCAGGAGACACGGGGGAGATGATTCTGAGACATTTTCTTTCGAGCTTTTTACCTGAAAAATATAAGAATATCAATCTCAAGAAACTTTCAGCAAAAAGGATAAATTTTCACAGAATCATATGTAGATACGGCTTGTATTCCTCCTCTGCAAACACCCTTCTAAGAAAGTCCTGGTCTGGAAATGATTTCTATGGCTTACAGAAAAGTAGAAGAAAGGGAAACAGAACTGTTGCTATGGAGTTTTTCCAGTTATTGAACTATGAGCCAATAAAGGGCTAAGAAACAGAGTGAAGATCAGAATGAAAAAGAAATAACAACAAAAAACTACCTGTGAACTTATGATGTAGGTGGGCAATCTGTCTATCTGCTGCTTTCATTGGTTAATTAATAAAGAAACTGCTTGGTCTTTGATAGGCCAGCCCTTAGGAGGGCAGAGTAGACAGAACAGAATTCTGGGAGAAAGAAAGTCGAGTCAAGCAGTTGCCATGATTCTGAGGCAGACGCAGGTTAAGATCTTTCCTGGTAAGCTACCACCTCGTGGTGCTACACATAATATGGGTTAAAGCAAGATGTGAGAGTTAGCCAATCAGAGGCTACAGATAACAGGCCAAGCAGTGTTTAAAAGAATACAGTTTCCCTGTAATTATTTCGGGTAAAACTAGCCAGGTGGTGGGACACAGCCCACTGCTCCTATTACAACAAACTTAGTTTCTTAATTTATTTAGTAAATTATTCTTGAGCTCTACATTTTTCTCTGCTTCCCTCCCTGCATCTCCCCTCCCCTTCAACACTTGCCCAAGGTCCCCATGCTCCCAATTTTTTCAGGAGATCTTGTCTTTTTGTACATCCCATGTAGATTAGATCTATGTATGCCTCTCTTAGGGTCCTCATTGTTGTCTAGCTTCTCTAGGATTGTGATTTGCAGGCTGGTTTTCTTTGCTTTATGTTTAAGAACAACTTATGAGTGAGTGAGTAAGTAAGTGAGTACATGTGATAATTGTTTTTCTGGGTCTGGGTTACCTCACTCAAAATTATGTTTTCTAACTCCATCCATTTGCCTACAAAATTCAAGATGTCATTATTTTTTTCTGCTGTGTAGTACTCCATTGTGTAATTGTACCAAATTTTCCTTATCCATTCTTTGGTTGAGGGGCATTTAGGTTGCTTCCAGGATCTGGCTATGACAAACAATGCTGCTATGAACATAGTTGAGCACATGTACTTGTGGCACAATTGAGCATCCTTTGGATATATATGCAAAAGTGGTATTACTGGGTCTTGAGGAAGGTTGTTTCCTAATTTTCTGAGAAATTGCCAAACTGACATCCAAAGGGGCTGTACCAGCTTGCATTCCCACCAGCAATGTAAAAATGTTACCTTTACTTTACAACCCCTCTAGCATATGTTGCCATCAGTGTTTTTGATCTTGGCCCTTCTTACAGTGGTAAGATGGAATCTTAGAGTTGTTTTGATTTACATTTCTCTGAAGACTAAGGATGTTTAACGTTTTCTTAATTGTTTTTCAGTCATTTTAGATTTCTCTGTTGAGAGTTCTCTGTTTAGGTCTGTACTCCATTTTTTTATTAGATTATTTGTTCTTTTGATGGCCAATTTCACGAGTTCTTTGTATATTTTGGAGATCAGACCTCTGTCTGATGTGGGATTAGTGAATTCTTTTCCCATTATGTAGGCTGTCATTTTGTCTTGTTGACCATGTCCTTTGCTTTACAGAAACTTTTCAGTTTAAAAAGGTCTCATGTATTAATTGTTTCTCTCAGTGTCTGAACTATGGGGGTTATATTTAGGAAGTAGTCTCCTGTACCAATAAGTTCAAGTGTACTTCCCACTTTCTCTTCTATGAGGTTCAGTGTGGCTGGCTTTATGTTGAGGTCTTTGATCCATTTGGATTTGAGTTTTGTGCATGGTAATAGATATGCATTTAATTTCATTTTTTCTACGTGTTGATATCCAGTCATGCCAGCACTGTTTCTTAAATATGATTTTTTTCCATATGATATTTTTCCTTCTTTGTCAAAAATCAGGTGTCTGAAGTTGTGTGGAATAATATTCATGTCTTCGATTCCATTCCATTGGTACTATTGTCACTTTTTATGCCAATACCAGGCTGTTTTTAGTACTGTACCTCTGTAGAAGAGTTTGAAGTCAGGGATTGTTATGCCTCCAGAAGTTCTTTTATTGAACAGGATTGCTTTGGCATCCTGAGTTTTTTTTTATTTTTTATTTTTTTTTTTTGCTTTTCCATATGAAGTTGAGTACCATTCTTCTGAAGTCGGTTAAGAATTTTGCTGGGATTTTGATGGGCATTGCATTGAGTCTGTAGATTTCTTTTGGTAATACTGACATTTTTACTATGTTAATTCTACCTACCCAGAGCATGGGAGATATTTCCACTTTGTAGCATCTTCTTCAATTTCTTCTTTCAAAGATTAAATTTCTTGTCATTCAAGTCTTCCACTAGTTTGGTTAGAGTTATTGTCTCTATTTCAGTTTTTGAGTCTTGAATAGTTTCTTTCATATGTTTTACTGCTTTTTCTTGGTTTTCTTTAAGGGATTTGCTGATGTCTTCCTATTTTTTGTTTGTCTTTTCCTCCATTTCTTTGGGGGAATATCTAACTTCCTCTTTAAGAGTTTCAAACATTCTCCATAAGTTATTTTTTAAGTCATTTTTTCTTCGTCATCTATATTTGATTGGTCAAGTCTTGCTGTTGAGTATCTTTAGGTTTTACTGATGTCATGTTGGAGAAGCCATGCTGCCCCACCACAGACAGACAGCAGACGAAACCATGGCAGTAAGCCACAGCCATGTGATAGAACACAGATTAATAGAAATGAATTAATTTAAGATGTAAGAGCTAGCTGATAAGAAGCTAGAACTAGTGGGCCAAGCAGTGACTTAATAAATACAGTTTCTGTATGGTTATTGTGGGACTGAGCAGCTGGGAACAAACTTCTAGCCAGGAACAAACAAGCAGCCTCCTATACACCCTTTGTTTACAGTGATATAAATTCTGATACTGTCAGTTTCATTTTGATACATGAAAGTTGTAATTGTTATATTTATAATTATTTTGGCCTGAACTGTTTCTTTAAGAGACAAGCTCTACCCACTCCCAATCTTCCCCTTTGTACCAATGCAAGCTGATCTTGGCCCTCTTCCCTTTCCCTGTCTCTCTCTCTGTCTACTCTTCTGAAGAGGCAGCTCCCTGTGTCCCTCCTCCCCTCCTCCTCTTCTTCTTCTTCTTCTTCTTCTTCTTCTTCTTCTTCTTCTTCTTCTTCTTCTTCTTCTTCTTCTTCTTCTTCTTCTTCTTCTCTCTCTCTCTCTGTCCCTCAATTTCTCTCTCCACCACCATACTACCCCTCCCCTTATAGCCTCCCAATACCCACTAAATAAACTCTACATATCCAAGCTCTTTCTGCTTGGCATATCTCTCTGTCCTTTACCTTCTGCAGTCCCCCACATCTGAAGGGAGACCTTCCAGGGTCACTTGCACCACAAATCATAACAATATTTTTTTTTCTTTCACCAGGTTCCACACAGGATTCCACACAAAACATTTCAGATACCTTATCAACACCAAGATTTATTGATAATCCTCTGTATTTACAGTTGTATAAAATCTGATACTGTCTCTTTCATTTTGATACAAAATGGTAATTTTTCCTTTTGCCTTTCTCATACTGTATATATATATCCTTATAAAATCTAAAGCTTCCCATAGCACAGTTGGAAGATAACTTTTATGTTTTTATTAGGAAGCAATATTAGAAATGATCTCTCAAAAAATAAAGAAATAAAACATTGCTGATCTGGTTTTTAGCATATTTTACAGGTCACTCCTGCTGTCTGGGCCAAGACCAACTAGGAAAGTGTTCTCCAGACAATGCCAACACCTTCACTGGTTCCTGAAACTTCACCATTTGTACCAACTCTCCTGGATCAAGGATAACTGTCAACTAAAATCTGCTTTTATCTGCTATTGTATCCCATTTATATGCCTGAGCCTCACCTGGATAACCAGAGCACTTCTCTGTCTCATTCTTTCTGGCAGTTAATGACTCTTCCCATGACTGGTCCCATTAATAGGGCCAATAACAACAATATAGTTTTTCTCCACTGCTATCCCCATTCATAGGACCAATAGTTACAATATTTTTTTTCTCCTAGCCACCTTCCTTCATATCTCTCTCAAGAAACAGCTACTTGACGTCTCGAAGATGACAGTAAACCAGATGCCTCTTCAGCCACACCTCTCACTTAGTGTTAGCCCACCAACTCCCAGCTCTCCCCTCTCCCATGTTACCCCTGCCCACAGGAAGCAGCCAGACTGGAGCCAGTGCCTCTTTATCCAAGGAGTCTAAAACTTTGGTTGAAGGGCTTTATCTCAGCTCGTTGCCACCCCCTTATCCAAAAAGCCTGCAACGTTTGGTCAAAAGCACCACTCCAGCTCCCTAACACCCCTTTTTATATAAAAGTACAGATTGTTTGGCTGGGAGCTTCACCCCAGCTCCTGGCATAAGATCCCTCTCCAGGCAGGGTCAAAAAAGCCCACCAAATGGTAACCCCTGTCCTGGGAAAGTCAAGACCACTCCCAAAGGCTATTTAAACTGCCCCCAGGAGAATAAGCATGTGGTCTCCGGGTTCTGTATGGTCTCCCCTTTCTTTTATTCCCCTCTTTGTGCATTCCTGGGGCCACCCAGGAGCATTGCATTAAACATGGGCATCCTTTAATTTGGTTTGATTGTAATTATTTGCATCAACAGAGAGGTATGACTTAATAGAAATATCTAACAACAACAACGTTAACAACAACAACAATAAGAATAATAATAAGAGGATGATAAAAATAATAATAATGATTTAGTTAGGAGAGTACTTTGTTTAGGTGATAAAGGTGAATATTTTGTCGTAAATTTTGTATTTGGTAAATAACAGTAGTGTTTTCCCAAAATCCAGTATCATTTCCCAAATAAAAAAAAATAAAATGAAGGGACAGGGAAGAAGAAAAAAGCAAGATAAAACAGTGAAATATAATAAAACATAGACATTTTTCAAAAGGCAAGAAACACAATTTTGCCTCCTTCCTGAAGACTGAAGTAGAAAACCCATTATATTCTTTTCCATAATTTATTATCAGCTGAAAATGCAGATGATTTGGTCTTGGATGAGTTTAGTCTGGACTCCAAGCCTCCTGACTCTTCCTTATATTGTTTTTCCATTACAGTGACTCTGTAAAGCAAAAGCCCCAGCTTCCCAGGCAACTTCTGTCAGTGAACACTACAAAGCTGTTGTTGTTTGATTTGTCTTTGCAGTGAAACTTGAAAAGCAAGCCTGTTCTACAGGGACTTGGTGAAAATCACCAGAATGCACTGACTTTTGTATGGCAATTCACTGTTCATTTCTCTGTGTGAGAACTATTTAAGTATTATATGCTGTAATAGAATAACTAATGTAACAACCTCTTAGCTAACTAAAGTCCTGTCTGCTTTCTTTGTTTCTAAAGAGACCCACTCTTACAGGCTCACAGGCTTGAGGTTCAGCTCCCCTGTCCTCCCTGTCTGTGCTTGTCCTTGGCAAGCAGCTCTCTGCTCCTGTAGTTCCTTTTGTATGTGCATTAAATACATACCAATCTCTTTTTCCTGCAGGTGGTCTGTGGTACTGAGCATGACAAGAAAAGCCTCCGCAGGTTCTGCAGCACTCATCTTGGATAGAAACTAAAATCGTCGCGAGGGAAGCAATGACCTTTTAGTTTCATGGGCGGTTCTGTCTCCACTCTGCCTATGCAATCACCACACTGTGCAATCAGCACACTCCTCCTTTGCAATTTCCAGCCCTTTTCTCACACAAAAGACAACGTGAGAGGTGAGACCCAGGTTGCTACAACTCTTCAGTTTTGAGAACATCACTTAAGAAGGAAGCACCAGAGCCAGGTCAGAGGATTCTGTGTGCTAAGGATCCAGAGACTGGGAAACAGAGTGAAGAGAACTGGAAACACACTGTCCACAGTTGGTGAACACATTTCTCTCCTCTCCAGGAATAAAAGATCGTTTATTCTGAAGCCAATTATGAGTGATTCAAACTGTCTCTTACACCAGGTTTCAACATGGAAATGTTTGATTAGTGGTGTGGAAACAGAAAGACACATCCTACTGCCACCCTCACCAGTCCAAAAAATGTCTGTAGATCAGTGGTTCTCAGCCTGTTTAATGCTTTTAATACAGTTCCGCATGCTCTGTTACCCGAGACCATTAAAATTATTTCATCGCTACTGTAATTTACTATTGTTATAAATGAGAATGTCAATATTAATACACAGGATACCTGATATAATGACCCTTGTGAAATGATCATTCAACTTCCCCAAAAGAGGTCACAACCCACAGGTTGAGAATCACTGCTCTAGATTTCCAGGGACCATTGACTTAGGGCAAACCAAGGTGCACAGCTTTGATGCCAAAAAGAACTTCAGAACTAGACAGTTTATGTAGCAGAGTTGGAGTTTTTCTAAGATTTATTTGTATTATATTGAATTATATGTATTTAAGAGGTTATACCAGTCTATGGGTCTGTTCCTGTAAGTGCAGGTGTCTGCAGAGGTCAGCAGAGGGTGTCAGATTGCTCCTTGAGGAGTTTGAATTTAGAATGCAGGTGCTTCAGAATTGTAGCAATGAAATATCATTAACCTCAATAAAAACAAACTTAGTGTTGTTTTTATAATTTAGGAACATATGCCAAAGAAAATTGTAAACATCTCAGAAAATTTACTTAAATAGTAGAATAAAATATTTGGGTGATGGATACAATAGTGTGTGACTCTGATCTCAGAACTCCTGATCATAAAATCCTGCTGGAACAGGATGAGAATCCATGGCAGCCCTGGTGGCGCCATCTGAAGATTGACTTCTCATTTACTGATTATCTTTGTGTTTACTTTTTTTCAGAGGTCTGACTTGAAGTAAAACTGTTAACACAAGAGATCTTATTAAACCCCACGGACTTTCAACCCTCCCATAGCTGGAGGCCTCTCCATCCTGAGCAAGAGATCACAGACCTTTTCCTGGAGCAGAGTGTATAGCCTGTCCCAGTGATAAGGACAGAGTGAAGCCTGGCACAGCAATGAGGACAGAGTGTACTTTAGCCCAATGATAAAGACCTCCAGTCTTCCTCTTATCCCAGGCCTGGAGCAGTTCTGGGAGTCAGGGAGCCCAGGAGTGGCATAAGTAGAGCCAGACTCCTGGTCTGGATTGGGGAGAGATATCCCTAGAAGCCCAGGTACTGTCAGGCAGTGAGGCTACAGTTTGTAGCAACGTAGGAGTAAAAAAAAGTACATGTCTATTCTTCCAGACTGAAAGAAGGCACACTGCCAAGAGCAGACTGACTCAGTGTCATAAAAGAGTCAATATTTATTCTTGTACTGGGCATGTGTGCTTCTCACTGTAGTACATTGACCTTAGGGAAATTGATCCAGGAAGGACAGCAAATGCAAAATGTCTCAATACTTTCCAGCCAATTTTCCTGTGGTACTGGAAATACTCTGAAATTTTACTGTCTTTTGTTTTATTTTAGGCATGAAGGAAGACAGAGGGCTTTGTGTAACATTGTAATTGCTGGAACTGTAAGTCTCCAAGCATGTCAGAGGTTCTATTCTTGACCAGGAATTTTTCCTTAAAGGGTCTTACTACCACTATAATCATTTCAGAAGTAACTGCAGTCTGTCTGCACTGACTCTCAGGAGCCCTAGGAAAGCAGTGATGGGAAGAGCTACCTTTCTTCCCTGAAAAGCATGTTTTAGTGTGCAATAAATAATTATATTCACTAGGCATATCCACCCATTTGAAATATGGGCAAGTTACCTTTTGGCCATTAAAAGTTAGTTGACTTACTAGTGAAGGGGGGCACACCCATGCCACATCATATGTGAGATATGTGGTCACAGGAGCCAGTTCTCTCTGCTTCCTTGGGTTATACTTTCTGTCCTGCTTACAGATTTGGAAGAAAGCTGCCTATTCTTTATTTAATATATGCAAATGCAGTAGTGAGTGCTTCTTTATGATTTATTAGGAATTTTTCAACTTCTAAATACAAATTTCTTTTTCAGAATTAAGACTTGCTTAACTGGAAAGATGATGATTGAGCAGTTAGGAGAATTTGCCTGAATTCTGTTCCCAGAGCCCAAACTGGGTAGCTCATAACTGCCTATAACACTAGTCCCGGAGGTTCTATTACCATGTACACATGCATATAAATATTTAAGAAAGAAAGGAGGAAGGAAGAAAGAAGAGGGAGGCAGGATGATAGAAAATAAGGCAGAAAGGAGCTCCTTGAATATTTCTAGTTATTGTCCTCCCACCTTACTCCATTGCTGCCTAACTTGCTCCAAAATCCCCCATTCAGCCAGAGTCCTAGAGTTTTGAGGGTATAGGGTGTTATTGGTTAATTTTATTTTGAGGCTCCCTCAGGAGTTGAAATAGACCAGTTACTTCATCCACTCAAGGACTTTTTGGGCTCCTTGAGTTTCACTTCTCTGCAAAGCTTGTGGCAAAAGAGAAAAGAAAGTATAAAATAATGCATTTCTTTTAAAAAAGTAAGAACTCTGGATTTCTAATCAGCTCTTAATACCCCTTCAAAGAAGGGAAGGGATGATTTAACCTGGGTGCAACATTGATTTCTTGCCTTTTTTTTTCCATTTTGAAATTTCAAAGGATAAGAGTCAGCAGTTAGACTGCAAGGCCCTGCTTTGAATGGTCACTAGGATGGACCAGCTAGGTCCTGCCTATTTTCTGTAATTAGAGGAGAATAAAGGAAAGAAAGAAAAAGAAAATGAAATCTTAAAGTACCTAGCACAGGTTGGCCCATCCTGGAACCATGTTCAATACTTCCCCAGAAGAAAGGCCTCATTGTCTTCGGTAGGTAAGGGTAGAGACATTCACTTCCTTCATTACTATATTTTGCTTTTAAGACAAGTTCTCTTACTGAACCCGGAGCTCACAGATTAAGCTAAACAAACTGACCAACTTGTCCCAAGGATCTGCCAGTCTCTACCCTCCTGGAATTGCATTTACAAGCTCATGCCACCAGGTGCAAATTTCTTATGTCCCTTCTGAAGGATGGAATTCGTGTGCTTACACTTACGTGGCAAGCACTTTAATGACTGCCAAGGTTCTGAAGATGATCTTTAGGAAAAACATATAGAATATGTTTGTTGCCTTCAAAATGAAATAGTTGTGCACAAAAGCTATTAGGAACTATTTCAAGGACTGGCCTCATTCTTCATTCCTGATTGTCAACTTAATGAAGGGATCATAAAATTTATGTGAAAAGTGAGATCTTATGTGACATGCTATGTGGTAATATGGTTGTGGTGATAGAGCTCATTAAAGAACAAAAAGCCTATGGTAGGACACAGAGGTACCACACCTATAATCCCCACTGGGAGGTAGAAGGCAGAAGATAAAGACTACTCCGGCTATGTAAGACACTTTGTTATCCCCTGCCTCCAACTGCAAAACAAAACAAAATAAGAAAAACCTCATTGGATTTTATTGATTTGTATATAGTAACACACAGCTGTTGGGGACACAAACATTCTTCTCACAGATAAGCACTAAAGGAACCCAGAATGTTAAACATGGAAGTAAAACCTATTTTCTGCCCAAAGTCTGGACATGGATGTGACCAATAACCTGGTGACCTCGGTGTCTGTATGGCCAGGCCACACCTGGCTTCCCCAAACTCTTTCTCATGAGACCCTCACTTTGAGCACTGATTCTCAGTCAAAGGGGCTCATCCTTATGGGAGATGTCACATGAACTTTACTAAGGGGAGAAGAGGTGGTTAATAACTTAGGGACCCTCTATGCTATCTGTAAGACCATGATAACACCAAATCATCCCCCACACCCTTAAGATGTCACATGCATTCAATATAGAATTCATCTTCACAGAAGTCACAGGTGTAATTCTTTCTGCGGGGTTGGATACGGGTTGGAGAGAAAACATGAGACACATGGTGGTCTTACGTGGGTGAACTTTAATGGGGGGATGACGATAGGTCAGGGACGGGGGTGACGAGACGAAAGGAAAAAAGGGGCGAGTTATGGAGTCCCCCCGTTTTTAAAGGGGGATCCAAGTGTGTCTGGGAGTGTAGTTCTGTGGGATGCTGGGAACTGTAGTCCAGCCGCCTTGTCTCCAAAAGGAACAGCATTTCACCCTTTTGGTTTTATTAAAAAAAATTGAGGGGGGCCTTAAAGGGTAGGGAATGGGGACGTAGCCCGGTCTCTCATGACTGCTTCCTGCTGGCTTTGGGCGTCGAGGGATCCGGGGAGTGTCCGATAGTTCTGCTGATGTATCATTGATTATGTCCTGTTCACTGGCGTTTTGAGGTGGCTGATTGAAGAAATCGCGTCTGTCTGGCTCTTGAGTCGTTAAGATGCTGGAAAACAAAAGTCACATTAGTAGAGAGAAAGAAAAAGTTAAAGGAGAGGGGGTTTGGTAAATTAAAGGGGGGATTTGGGGTGGGGAGGTCTATAGGAGGTCTGGGGTTAAGAATGATAAAAAAATTAAATGGTACTTATTCCATTAATTGAATGGTACTTATTCCATTAATGATCCGTTTGTGTCTACTTCATTCAGGTGGGTCGGGCTGGCATCTTGGAACTTAAAGAAAATGTGTTAAAAGAAATACATTTAACCGTATATTCCTTAACATTCTAGGGGTCACTGCTGCAGTCAGTGACAGACCTGTTATGTCAAGGAACTTTGTTAAGAATCTGCTTATCACCTGAACCTTTGACTTGACTCCATGTTCGATGACGATTTCTGTAATGACAGCTGGATGGTATTTAGGAATTTAAAGAAGGGAGGGTGTGTTAACACAAGAAGATTAAGTGAAGGATGGGACCACTGTTTTCCTTAGACTGGAGTAGAGGGAGCTGAACCTGGTGTCCTTTGAAACTTAAGAGAACAAGATCCTGTCTGAGTTACCGTGTATGGAGGATTATCTTGAGCCGTGGAGATGAACGGTTTAAGATGTGACAGGTGAATTCAGTGAGGAATTCCTTCAAGCTTGGCAGCTGTGGGAGTTAGAAGAATTACTCTGAGGGGACCCTGCCATTTAGGGGAAAAGGGTGAGGGACATTGGCCTGGAGGTGAGAATAATACCTTATCTCCTATGTTAACTGGCGGTGGACATGTGTTAGTACATGGTTGAGGTAGTGAGTAATCTGTGAAGTCCCACAGTAGCGAGCGTAGGTAGAAAAGGAGGGGAGTGATCAGGTGATCAGGAAGCAGAGAGGTTCCTGATGAGAGGCCAGGGGTTAAAATCAGCCGCCCATACATGAGTTTGAAGGGTGAAATGAAAAGGGGGCCCTTTGGGAGAGCCCAAAGCCTAAGAAGAGCCAGGGGCAGAAGTCTTACCCAGTCGAGGTGGAGTTCCTGTGACATTTTAATGAGGGCTTCCTTTATAGAGCAGTTAGTCCATTCTACCTTACCTGAAGACTGAGGTTGGTATGGTATGTGGAAATTCCAGGGGATTCCAAGTGCCCTAGACAGATTTTGAGAAATCTGGGAAGTAAACTCTGGGCTGTTATCTGACTGAAGAGAAGTTGGAAGTCCAAACCAGGGAACAATTTCTCAGAGAAGAACATCAGAGACTATTTGGACTCTCTTGTTAGAGGTGGGGAAAGCTTCGACCCACCCAGACATTTTATCCACCAAAACCAGGAGATATTTAATTTTCTTGACTGTGGGCATATGAGTAAAATCCAGCTGCCAGTCAGTTCCCAGAAGGGAGCCCCTGGCCTGGTGGGTAGGGAAAGGAAAGCTACGGTATTTGGTCCTGGGATCTGACTTCTGGCAGATCTGGCAGGAGGCAGTGGTTGCTTTTAGGAACCTGATATCCTCAGGTGTGGGTTTGATATGTGTTTTTACAAAATGAAATAGGGCTTTTTCATTGGGATGAAAAAGCTGGTGTAGGTAGGACAGGATCTGTTGGGTGTCAGGAGGTGTCTGTGAGGCTGTGGGCTATGCTGTAAGTATTCCCTGAAGTAGCTGAGGCAGGCCTGGGCTCTGGAGTGCTGCCATCTTAGCTGCTCTGTCGGCTCGGTTATTTCCCTTGGAGACAATAGAACTGCCAGATTGATGAGACCGGCAGTGAATAATTCTTATAGCTTTAGGGAGATGGGAAGCTTTTAGTAAGTCCATAATATGCTCTGAGTTGGTAATAGAGCCTCCCTTCATCGTGAGAAGCCCGCGCTCCTTCCAGATGGCCGCATGAGACAACAGGATATGAAATGCATATTTAGAATCTGTGTAAACATTTAAAGATTGTCCCTTGGCTAACTGAAAGGCACGGGTGAGAGCTGTCAGCTCAGCCTGCTGGTTAGTAGTATGAGCAGGGAGTGCCTTCGCCTCAACTATCTCCGTGTCTGATACTATGGCATAACCTGTTCTGCGAGTCCCATCACATAGAAAGAAGCTGCCATCCGTGTACCAGGTATGAGTAGCCTGAGACAGGCTGCCCTCCTGTATATGTGAGGGGTGGGGCAGTAGGTCCTCTAGGACCTCAATGCAGGAATGGGATGGGGAATCATTAACATTAGGTTGAGGTAGAAGATTTGAAATATTAAGGGTGGGCAGCATTGAAATGTGAGACTGGCATCTTCCACCAGTGCCACCTGAAGGGAAAGAACTCGAGAAGGGGGTAGGGTCCGTAGGCCTTTGTAGGTTAAGAGGTTGGACAGGTAATGATGAGAGAAAACCATAGTGGGTGCTCCAAAGGTTAGTTTTTTTGACTCATGAATAAGAAGTTCAGCAGCCGCCAAAGCAAGTATGCAGGGTGCCCAGCTCTGAGTGGTGAGGTCCATCTTCTTTGACAGGTAAGCTACAGGTGCAAAGGAGGGTCCCAGTTGATGACCTAGGACTCCCAGAGCATAGCCCTCCTTTTCTGCTACGTAAAGAGAAAAGGGGCGGGTTAAATCTGGAAGATGGAGAGCGGGGGCTTGGGTAAGGGCCTGTTGGAGTCTCCAGAACGGTTTGGTGATGGGGTGGAGAAGGGGCTCATGCAGAGAGCCGAGAGCTGCTTCATATATGGGGTGGGCAAGGAGGGAGAAGGAGGGGATCCAGGAACACAAGAAACCAGCCACTCCCAGGAATGATAAAACCTCTTCTTTGGTGGAAGGAACTGTAACAGATTGAATTAGTTTTTTTTCTGTCCAGAGTGATAGCCTTTTGTATTGGGGTTATGGTTAATCCCAAATACGTACCTGAGTGGTGGACAATTGAGCATTAGAAAGTGAGACTCTATAGCCCTTTTTGGATAAGAAATTTAATAAGGCAGCAGTATCAGTCCTGCTGGTCACGAAAGATGGGCTACACAGCAGGATGTCATCTACATAGAGTATCAGTTTTGATTTAAGGAGGGACAGTGAGAGCAGATCAGAGGCCAGAACCTGGCCAAAGAGGTGTGGGCTGGCCTGGAATCCCTGAGGGAGAACGGTCCAGGTTAGTTGTGTGGAGAAATTAGTATCAGGATCTGTCCAGGTGAAGGCAAAGATGTTTTGAGATTGAGGGCTGAGAAAAATAGAGAAAAAGGCATCCTTGAGGTCTAAGACTGAGAAGTGGGAGGTCCCTGAAGGGATGTTAGACAGAAGGGTGAGGGAATTAGGTATGACTGGGTGCAAAGGAACAACAGCAGAATTGATGAGCCGAAGGTCCTGAACCAAACGATAAGTCACGTTAGATTTTTTGACAGCCAGTATAGGGGTGTTAAAGGGGGAAGAGGTGGGGCAAAGCAGCTCCTTTTTCAAAAGGTCAGAGATCATAGGTTTCAGTCCTCTGAAGCTTTGGGAAGAGAAGGGGTACTGAGCTTGGGTGATATACTTGGTGGGGTTTTTTAACTGAATAACAATGGGGGAATGGTGTTTAGCGACAGCGGGATTCTGGGTGTCCCACATGAGAGGGTCCACTTGGGAGGCTGGAAGAGGAAAGGGCGTGTTAGTATCAGAAGATTGTGAGGCCAGGAGAAGAAGCAGCTGCGTCACCGACGAATCTGGAGCAAAGCAAGTGGGGGGCGCAAAAAAATGGAGGCTCCCAACTTGGTCAGGAGATCTCTTCCCAAGAGTAGGACTGGGCAGGTTGGTATGACTAGGAATGAATCAGTGAGAAAGATACCTCTAAATATGCAATTGAGAGGTGGAGTTTGGTGAGGTAAATAAGGCTGTCCCCCTACCCCAACAATAGGGAAATTTGAGGGAGAGGTTGGCCCCCAGAATTCCCTTAGAACTGAATACGTTGCTCTGGTGTCCAAGAGAAACAAAATGAGGCATCCCGACACTGTGAGAAGTATCCATGGCTCCTGATTGCAGATGGGCGTGGCAGTCGGGTTGTCGATGGAGGAGCCCGGGAACCTTTAGTCTTCCAAGGCCAAGCCCAATAGGTCAACCTGGGAATCCTCTGGGCCTGTTGCCCCCATGTCATCAAATGCATGAGGACAGTTTACAGACCAGTGACCCTCCCTGTGACACCTTGGGCAGGGGCCCCTTGGGCTACTATGGGGATTAGGGCACCACTTGGCCCAGTGACCTGTCTTACCACACTTGAAGCATGGGCCAGGTGGCTCACACACCCTGGGAGGCAGGGGGGCAGCACGAACAGGACGGGTGGAGTCTGTCACCTCGGCTGGCCGGGCGGGTGCAGTTATCACGTGGCAGTGATTACGAGCCTTGTCGTTCCTTGCGTGGTACACCTTGAAAGCCACCTCCAGGATCTGTGCCTGTGGGGTTAGGAGACCCTTATCCAAACGTCTGAACTTGGTCTTGATGTCTGAGTAGGACTGGTGGACGAAATGGGCCATCAGGAGCTGTCTGTCCTCAGTGGATTCTGGATCCATGTTTGTGAACTGTAACATAGCTTTAGTAAGACGGTCAAGTAATGCAGAAGGATTTTCCTTAGTGTCCTGAAAAATTTTTGCGAGTTTAGAATAGTCTACTGGTTTAAGAGCAGCCTTGCAGAGACCTACCATGAGGCAAGTTAGGAACCGGTCTCTGGCCAGAATGCCACCGGGGGAGTTATAATCCCAGTGGAGTTCCTGGTCTGGCACCACCTCTACCACAGGAGGATGGGAGGCCAGGGTTTGGTGAACTTCATCAGCATGCTGTTTAGCCTGTTCCCAGACCCGCCTGCGCTCCTTGGGAAGTAAGTTATTAGACAAGATCATAAAAATGTCATGGTAAGTTAGGTTGTACAATTGGGTTATATATTGAAATTCTTTTGTGAAATTGGTGGGATCAGCTTTGTACGACCCAAGTAACTTAGAAATATGGGAAAGTTCCGATAAGGCAAACGGGACGTGGACTCTCATCAAGCCCTTCGCCCCGGCAACCTCCTGCAAGGGCAAAACAGCGGCGGGCCTGGCTTGACCAGAATTAGACTCCACGGCGGCACACAAGCGCGTGAGTCGAGGGGTGAAAGAAGGTGCGAGATGGCGGGCGGACGGGGAGCCTGAAGGGGCTTTGGAAGATCGAGGGTGCAGAGTGGGGCAGGAAGGAGATGGGAAAGAGTCCGAAGATGCTTCCGGCTGCCTGTGTGACCTGTGGCGGGAAAAATGAGGGGAAGCTGAGTCGGAGGGATTAGGTGAGGCCCTTGTAGATCTGGAACGGGAGTTTCTTGGGGACCTAGAAGGAGAGCAGTTAGGTGACCTGGAAGAATATTTACGCGGGGCTCTGTTGGAGGGGCTAGGCGAGGCCCTTGCAAGTCTGAAATGGGACTTTCTTGGGGATCTAGAAGGGGAACGGTTAGGTGACCTGGAAGAATATTTACACGGGACTCCTGGAGACCTAGAAGTGGAACGTTTAGAGGCGTCATGGAGGAAGATGTAGGTGAGTCTTTCCTGTGCCTAGAAGAAACTTTTGAGGAAAGAGGGAGAGGTGAGGTGTCACTTGACCGGGCAGAGTGGGAAGGGGTGGTCCCTCGAGTCGGGAGGGGGGGGTGGAGGTTCGTCCGCGGGATCCATGGCAGGAGCAGAGGGTTCCTGGAGGGATGGCATTGCTAAGAACATGTGGGCAGGTGAACAGTGAGAAGAAGCGGAGGGGTCAGTTTTTAGGGCCATGTAAAAGAATGCCATAATGTACATCATTTCTTTCCATTTAGCTGAACGATGACAGAAGTTAGCTAATTCCCGTAAAATATCAGGGTCAAAGGATCCATAAGAAGGCCATCTGAAGTTCCCCTGTAAATTGTACCATGGCCATGTCTTAGAACAAAGACAGATGAGTGTAGATAACTTAATGGAAGGAATCAGGGCGTGAGGTTGTAGTGCCTCCAGTAGCTGTCCTAGTGGAGAGGACGGGGGAACTGTTTTTGAAGGCTTAGCACCCATGGCTAGAACCGTGAAAATGTGCGCAGAAGGCACCCAGAAATGCCACGAACACCGGCAACTCTATTCACGGGCGTCCAAGTGATTAGAGGGCAGTGTTGTAGCCTGACTGAACTGATCCTAAGAGGGAACCGTCAGGCGTGAAGGCCGCCCGCTGCATCCAAGGCGCTCTCACCATAGCAAGCCCGTAAAGAGGACAGAAAAAGATCAGAAAGAAGAGGGGAGAACTGGAAGCTCCAAGCTCCCAGGCACAGATAAAAACCAGGTCTAGCCGAGGGTGCAAGGCCAGGGGGAGAGGGGAGGAGTCAGCATCCGTACACAGGACGTGCCAAAGAAAGCTGGGAGCTCCACCAGACGATCTCTGGGTGAGATGGGATGGTAAGCCAGCCCAGGTCAACTCACAAGGAAAGAGCCAGCATTTAGTGGGAAATATCTGATATTTCAAACCATTAGATAAAGTTACTAAACATCCCTTAATCCTGAATTCACCCATTCTTTTCATCTAATCTCTTTTGCAATAACCAGCTTTGGGAACAAGCAGATTTATTTTTTAGCAAAGGTGGGGCGTGCGGCCTTCCTGCTCAATGCCTGCCTTATATAGAAATTTCTATCTGGTCTATTGGTGGGTAATTGAGTGGGACTGACACTATGTAAATTTACTGTTAAAACAAAGAATGAATGTTATTTCCTTAAGGCTTCTGGGTGTTGGGGAATAGAGCAAGATCACTCTACAGCCTTACAAAAGTCACACTGCTGAGGTGTTTTGGGAACAAATCCCATTTCAAAGGGAAGAATCATGGCTTCACAAGATTTCTGTAGTTGTGACAGTGGTTTTTCCAAAAGACAAGTGTTCCTGCAGCTCTGCAAAATGGGTTGTTCTATGTGTATGTGTATGTGTACACTTCCCATAGATCTGCCTATTGGTCTGTCAGCTGTGCATTCACTGTGTAGTTTTGTGGGCTCCAACAAAATAGGACACACCAAATGCTGTGACAAAATAAGGTTCTTTCCTCAGCGTCAGTACATGTATAAAAAGCTGAAATCTATTTACATGACTTGTTTCAATGAAGTGAAAATGAATCACATAAAATCATAACATAACCTGTTAGAAATGGACATCAAAGAGTTTTGAACATATAGTTTAGCATGTCACCTTTTGTATCACTTTAATAACATTTCAAAACAAAAACTTAACCCTTCTGAGAAATCTCACAATGTCTTTGTTCATTCTCTAGAGTGTTTGTCACTGAAATCCACTGCTCTTATGAAAAACATTGAAATGAAGTGCAAACTGGAGAGATGGCCTTCCAGCTAAAGGATAAGGTTCACAGCCAGAAGGACTGGGATTCCGTTCTCATCACCCATGCTTGCCTCTCCAGCTTCCTCTTTGTCATGCATGATGGTAGATATCAAATAAACAAAGAGCCTAATAAACAAGTAAAGAAATCAACAATTAATATGTATTATATATACGTACTTGTATACTATCATATATATTTAAAACATATATTTAAAGATGAGCATGGGCTCATACATGTTAGATAAGGACTGAAGCAGACTATTCTTTAATCAGAATACTGAAGGATGCCAGTTCTCTGTAGAGGTGGAGATCATGTATCCAGGAACTTCTGGAGAAGAAAGTTTTATTATAAAATGTGTTCTTTACAGTCAAGACTGAATGATGCCGGCAGGTGATGTTCTGTTACTGTTTTCTTGCCAAAAAGCTTTCTTTCTTTCTTTCTTTCTTTCTTTCTTTCTTTCTTTCTTTCTTTCTTTCTTTCTTTCATTCCTTTCTTCCTTTCTTCCGTTCTTCCTTTATTTCTTCTGAAAGACCTCCAGAGCGGGGAGACTCTCACTCAAGTCTCAGGATAACACGACCCCCCAGGAACTCACTAGAGACCGTCCTTGCTGCAATCACATGAGGTTTATTGACAGGACAGGAACCAGTGCACTGGGACCAAACTCATTTCCCATGCAGAGGTAGAGAGTTTGACCCCGACTAACTGGGAGAAGGGGTATTTAAGGGAAGAAACCACAACCCAGTAATCCAAAGGGGGTAGGAGGGCATCATTGGAAAATTCCGAAAATACCAGTGATAATCACAAGGGGGTAACTCCCTGTTTCTCAAGATAATTTTCAAGATTATAATCTAACTTTATCTTTAGCTAGTTTCTGAAGCAGAGTCACTGAACCAGCTAACCTATATCTTTGTCTTTATTTTTTCTGCTAGAGGGGTCTGGATTTATCTGGGTCTTTCACTTCCTTCTTTCCTTCTTTAAGAAATGTATTTACTTAATATCCCAATCACAGTTTCTTCACTCTCCTCTCCTCCCATTGCTCCCCTCTGCCCTCCCTCCAAATCCAATTCTCCCTTTTCTATTCAGAAAAGGACAGGCCTCACATGAATATCAACAATACCTGGCATATCAAGTTGCAGTTAAGACTAAGCCCCTGCTCTGGTATTAAGGCTAGGCAAGGAGATCCAGTGTAAGGACTAGCTAAGGACAAAAGCCAGCCACAGAGTAAAAAACAGCCCTGGCTCCCACTACGAGGATTCCTTCCAAAAAGCCAAGGTTTTAGGTTGGCTCTGTTCCCAAGAAATATACATATAGGTCAGATTGACTTCATGTAGAAGGGGGAGAGTTTTAACTTGACTTACTATGTGGGTCCTATGACTGCTGTCATGTGCTGCTAGAGAAATCTTTATAAACAACTAATTAGACACGGGACAGTAGTTCATAAGATGAAACCAAAGACTAGAGGGCATAGTGGGACACTAGTCATAGTAGCCAGTGTCCTAAGGTGGACCTATTGATGGTAGTAACTTGATCCAGGAGGAACTTCATTTGACAATTTAAAAGACAGGATAAAACCATAAGTGTGAGGGTAATTAAGAGAAAAGGAGAGATGAAGGGAAGGAAACTGAGTGGGAAGGAACCCGAACACTTCCATAAAAGGAGGCTTGTCATTAAACTTTTTCTGTGGTCTTTAAGTCTCAAGCCAGTTTGGATTTGCTGGTGCAGAAGCAGCACTGTACCTGGAGGAGGGCACAAATCCCACCTTTAGCAGTAGTCAGGAAACCTAGTCTTCTTTATGTTTAGACTATGGCATCAACAAAAGAAGCGATCTGGTATTTCTTTAAGGTTTTCTGAAAGCTGGTGAGACAGAGAGGTTAATTGATTCAAACAAGCCCTCAGTCCAGCTGTTTCAGTTCTGCACAGCTGATGAAAGCATAACACACACAACACACATTATATAGAGTGCACAGCACTCATAATTCTCATGAACACATGATTGCCTTATATATTAACTATGCTGTTGTTCAATACTTTAGAAAATATGCCCTTTACATGTAAATATAAGCATAATAAGAGATCCATGTGGCTGTTATGCTTTTGGCAGCCTATGATTCATATTCAATGTGTCTCAGTTGCAGCAAGGAACCAGTGTAAATGAAAGACCTATGGCATAAGGAAGTACACTCTGCCCTGCCATGGTGGTCTCAAATGCTAGTAAATCTTTCCTTTCTGAGTTGTTTCCATCAGGCATTTTCTCTCGGCAATGACATGGATAACTAATATATCACCATACTGCATGTTCTAATCATGAAGTTGCTGAAATATCTTTCCAGTTCCTGATCGTAATGGGAAAACTTTGTATTTCTCACCAGGAGGATGGTGCTGCCGTTAGTGTTTCATGCATGTTCTTTATCAAGTTGAAGTTCTTTCCTTTTTTTTTAGTCTGCATCTATTAACGTGGTCATGTTTTTTAGGTTTTTAGACAACTAGTGTGTCAAACTACATTAATTGATTTCATTTTTTAGAATGGGTAAAAGTGTGCCAAAATATCTATCAGATATTTTAGTGAAACTCAAAAAATTCAGATATAAAATTTATCTTAGAATATATGATTATTTGAGTTTTTTCTTATTTTGGTTTCAAATCATTCAGAATTAAAAGAGTCAATAGATAGACATTGGTGGCACATACTTTTAACCTCATTTCTTGGAAGGCAAAGCAGGAGCATCTCTGAGTTTGGACTAACCTGGTTGACACGGTTAGTTCCAGGACAGCCAGGGCTACATAGAGAAATCCTATCTAGAAAACAAAACAAAACAACAACAAAACAAAAAACAAACCACACACACACACAAAGAAGAAAAGACAAAGATAAAACACATTTGGAAAAATTGTTGTGGCTTAAGTCTAGGACTGGAGAAAGAGAGAATGCTATTGACAACTCTTTTAGAGCTTTTGCATAAACATGAGAATTCTCCTTGAGGTCCTGTGGTTTCAAAGTCATAGTCACACAATACATCTGGTTTTGAATTTAAGTGAGACTAGAACTGCAATTCAGTATTCAGTGACTTTTAAAGCATCCCAATTTTTTCACTTTGGTCATCACCATCTCTAAAACACACAATCAACTTTTTTCTTCATCAAGACTAAGATGCATTCCTTACAAAAAAATATTTTCAAAATTAGTGACATATATTTTATTGACTGACTTTCATATTTGTGTGTGTATGTGCTATTGTATGTACTTGCATGTGCATTTGCCCAACCACATACATGCAAAAATGTAAATTCACATGCCTGGGAAACCAGAAGGGCATGTCAGATGTCCATATTTTTTCAAATCACCTCTCCATTTTGTTCATTTGAAATAGGATCTCTTATTGATCCTGGAAGTTGGTGGGCCCCAGCTATACTTCTGTTTGCAGATCATTGCCCAATATCTCACACACAGTACCAACACATACATAAATGAAATCACAGTCACATGGGCAACTATACTCAGATTTTTTTGACGCAGGTGTTTGACTGTTTTAGTTTTTGAGAGGGTCTCATGTAGCCCAGGCTGGCCTCAAACTCTTTATGCAGCTGAAGATGACCTTTAACTCCTGATGTTCAGGCCTCTACCTCTGAGGTGCTGGGATTATAGTTATAGACCACTACTCCTGGCAGGAAAGTACTTTTGAGGCTATCTAGTCCTAACAGATTTTCCCACACACACTGTCTGGAGTTTAGTACAAAATCAAGTGATATTAAAATTTTACATGGTGGAAGTTAAATAAAAGACCTAGTTCCCTGTGTTTTCTCCTATCATGCCCTGTGTAATATGACTTGAAACTCCTTCCATCAAGGAAAGATGTCAATTCCTGACCCTGCCAAATCCTTAAATTTGGCTCAACCAGCAGAATGTGCATGAGCATGCACAGAGCTACATGGAAGGCCAAGACTTGTTGTGTCTTCCAAGTATGTCCAATGTCCACGTAAACAAGCTGTTGAAACATGGGAAACATGTGGTGTTAATCAGTTCTTGATGTGGGATTTCCCTCTGTATGCTGTGATTACCATTAATGAATAAAGAAAACTGGCTTGGCCTGATAGAGTAAAACTTAGGTAGGTGGGGAAAACTAAACTAGATGCTAGGAGAAAGAAGGGTGGAGTCAGGGACAAGTTATGTAGCCCCACAGGTGCCAGATGGAACTTTACTCAGTAAGCCACAGCCAGGTGGCGATACACAGATTGCTAAAAAATGGATTAAATTAAAATGTAAGAGTTAGCCAATAAGAAGGTAGAGTTAATGGGCCAAGCAGTGATTAAAATAATATAATTTCTCTAGTTACCACTTACTTAGCACATAATCTAACTGCTTGGTTGAGCTCTATGCTTTTCTAAATTAGAATCCATAGTGATAACCAGTTGTACACAGACAAAAATAACCCAGGTCAATAACAACAACACATTAAGAACAACTAAAAAATGCTAAAAACTCTAATCATTTTAACCAGAACAAACACATCAGTAGCAAGTGATTTATACTCATTGCAGACTTACCTCATGAAATTACATAACACAAATCTAGAATTACAATGGAATAAATAGCTGTTAATATGATTGTTATTTGTGCCCTATTCAGCATGATAATCATTTCCAAATTCTGCAGCTTGCTAATCAGACTGTGAACTTCCCCTAGCTGGGCTTCTGTAAATATGCCTAAGTTTTATTTTTCATCCTTTAGCTTCTTTCTTCAACCTTCAAGATCCTTTTCTTAAGGTCAATCTGTTCGAATTAATGACTTCTTTTCAAAAAGCCTTTGATGGGTTCCCAGGGCTTCTTCCCCAGCCAGACTTCTGGTGAGGGATCTAACATTATCTCATTTAATTCCCAAAATAACCCTGTTTACGAAATATTTACTTTGCCTCTGTTTCTCCACGTTTCCTTACCTGAAAACCAGGGCTCAGGGAGTTCAAATAAATAATTACTTATGTTTTTGTGAGAGATAAGTGGGCAAAGGGAGGGAGAGAGGAAGAATTAGAGCCTGTGTAGAAGTCAGAGGGTTGATTTTGGGGGATCCTTCCTTTCTACATTGTTGCTGCCACTGTGCTGTGTACTGTCTGCCCACTGGCCCAGGTTGCTGGAGTGCTGTGACTCAGATGTGGACTTCTGAATCTGGCTTTTTTATAAGGGTTCTGTAGACTGAACTAAAGCTGTGAGATTTAGACAGCTAGAACTTTTACCCAGAGCCATTTCTCAATTGAGCTGAAACAAAAGCTGGTATGACTGACTCTTTCTATTGGAACAACTTCAAAATTCCAGCTTAAAAATTTCCGTGTAGGGGCTGGAGAGATGGCTTAGGAGTTAAGTGAGCTTACTGCTCTTACAGAGGACCCAGATTTAAGTTCTAGCACCCACAGGACATCTCACAACTATCTCTAGTTCCAGCTTTAAGGAATCTGATGCCCTCCTCTGAACTCTGTGAGCTCCTTCATGCACATGGTACATATATATATACATACACACTAGAACACACACATATAAAATAAGTAAATTATTTAAAAAGAAATCACATGTGTGTATATGTGACAAAAGAGAAAGAGAAAATATATGTATTCCAGACTGACATTTACAAATATTTTATGCCTAACCCTAAGAATTTAATTTATTTCTTGTCCTTTACAACTCAGTTTTAAGTACACACACACACACACACACACACACACAAACACACACACACACACACACATACACACACACACATTATTATAAATTGCTGATGTCCACTTATACATGAAAAGTTTTAACTAACTTTGGAATTATCTTTTTAGCTTACTCTGGCCAGCTCTAAATTTAAACTAAATCAAAATTGCTAAATTTTATTTTTAATAAGATGGATATGGATTGAATATTGAAATTAGACCATTTAAAACTTACAGATCAGGAGTTAAAATAGAGCCATTTGTCCAGTTTTAGATCTTCTCTGCCAGCACATAATTTAGTCCAATTATAAAAAACTGTTCTTTTTTCTTTAAGAATTCCTGCATTAGTTGGGTGCTGGTAGGCAAATGCCTTTTAATCCCAGCACTCAGGAAGCGGAGGTAGAAGAATCTCTGTGAGTTCGAGGCCAGCTTGGTCTACAAGAGATTGTTTCAGGAGAGGCTCCAAAGGTACAGAGAAAGCCTTCCTAAAAAAAAAAAATCAAAAAATTCAATGATTCTTTAATCAAAGATTGGAGTGAGAGATTTAATCTGCAATGTGTTTGTTCATGACTTATTTTCTTCTACTAACCTTCTAAAATATTATTACTCCTGTCTGAAGTCCTTCCTATATCCCTATCAGCATAACTCTCTCTTCTTCATAAAACTGCTTTCTATATATTTGTATTTTTAATTGAGTCATCCCACTATATTCTGCTATTAATTGATTATTACTATTATTAGACTCTGTAATTATGAACTGCATAAAATCCAAGCCTCCACTCCCTCAGAATAAAAAATTAGTTAAAGTCTAAAGATGTCACTGTAACTACTGTAAAGTGTTACGTTCTATTCTAGCCTTCTTCTGCTAAACCACAATCAGTTTCCCACAGTAGCCCATGTTGAAACAAGGCTAATGATGCCATTTGTCAAGGAATCATACTGACAAAGAATTCTCGTTATGTTTTGTTTCTATTAATTAACTTCAGACAAACTAACAGAGGATAAAGTTTCAGCAAACTGAATTAAGGGACAAGTGTGGAAACGGGATTATGAACCAGAAAAGCACAGAACACATAGATTCAAACAGCTCTGAGGTCACACGATTTGATTGACAAGTCAATCTGTGGGTGTTACTGAAACTCTCAGATTGCTCACAGTCACACCTGAGTTTGCTCATCTTCAATCACACCCACCCCAAGAAAAGGTGTAGCAGGCATGCAATAAAACTAACTCTGAAGAGCTTTTAGTTTCTTTATTTGTGTTATATTTTGTCACAAATATAACTTTGATTTTTCAACTGTTCTAGTTCACATGGGCCACAGCTCAAAAAAAATTTAGAGCTGGGAGGAATTGTAGGAATTGTGAAGTTTCTGTAGTGGACAAGACATGATGTCTTGAAACACTTGATATCATTGACTTTCCCCTAGACTCTAGGTGGTCAAGTGCCATGGAGAGGATTAATGTTTATGTAGAAAAATATTTTTATGAAGCTAAAACTCTTGCCTCACTTACCTGAGACACTGAGTCTAGCCATGCTCAAGACAGGAAGGATCATCCCAGCACAGCCAAGTTTTAGAGGCCACCAATGCCAGCATGGGCATTGACAGGCACCTAAGAAGTGCAAAAAATATACTTGCTAAATCATCCACTTGGATACATCTGGGATAAAAGTCATAAATGATTTTGTCACCTCCCTTAACTATAAGGATTCTCTCCAACACTCCTGATGCACTAACTGAAACTGGAGATAGTGCCATACACTTTATGCACTGTTACACACACACACACACACACACACACACACACTGTTTTCTTTCTTAACTAAGCACATACTACATCTGGTGGCCATAAATTTCACAATGTGATAATGTGATGTGTGACAATAAGAACAATTTCTTCCGCCAAGTGTAGTACTTTGTACTATCACCATTTATCTAAAGTAATGCATTATGGCTTCTCTTTAGAATACTGAGATGCTGGTATCACTACCTTTTCAATTTGGAGCCATCACTGAGTGAATGTGTATTGCTGGGACACAAGCACTAGTGACGAGTGATTCACTTTGTAACTTAGATGTTGTGAGATCTCATTGTTGCTGATCAGGGTAGTGTCCAGCTTTAAACATTGAGTTAATTATAGCAAATAAGGAGTTGTGTGCTGTAACATGACATACACTGTCTATACCAGATAAGGGGTACTGTGCTGTAACATGACATACATTAAGTCTATATCACATAAGGGGTACTATGTTGTAACACTGGGGGAGGCTTGGCATATTTAATCACAGCATAATTTGGGAAAAATGTCTCTGGTGATAACTAACTCAATCCCGTGTACACAACAAAGCTTACAATGTGACTGCATTGAAACTGTATGTAAAGTACATGTGACATCTTCCATAAAGATGGGTCCTATAAATTAAAAAGTTCATGATAAGTGTCTGAGAGGATTCATTGTGGTCTCATCTACAAAGTGCAAAAGTTGCCAGGCTATTAACCATGTCTACTCCCTTAGATTATGCATCCCCTCCTTTGATGGAACAACCTGGTATGCTTAGCATTCCTGGTTGCCCCAGTGCTTGTATGTAAGCACAAGGACCTGAAAACCTCCTAAATAACATGGCAAATACTATGTCTACCACACTTCATGGCTAAATACCATCTTTATTTTCTTATCTCTGCTTTCCTTTGCAACTGTATCACAGTGGATGTCTTCTGTTTATTAGACAGTGAAATATATTAATTTTTTGATATGTGATCATCATGTATCATATATTCATCAATTTAACTTTCTTCTAGACAATTAAAAATGGGAGTTTCATATGGAAAGCAATAGTTTATAAATAGTTTATAAAATTAATATAGAAGATGGGCATTGGTGGCACATGCCTTTAATGCCAACACTTATGAGACAGAGACAGGTGGATCTCTGTGAATTCAAGGCCAACCTGGTATACAAGAGCTACTTACAGGGCTGTTACACAGAGAAACCCTGTCTTGAAAAATTAAAATAAAATAAAACTAATATGGAGAGACATTGGCTTGTTTTTCTATCTCTAATTTAATCATGATCTTCTGTTTGTATTCATTTAGTTTCAAAAAGTCCTATGGGTAACCATTTTATGAATGGTATCTGGATTTTAATTTAAAATCCAAGTACCATACCTTTCTGAGCAAAGTTTTTCTAGTTGCTTTCTGTTTTGCTTTATTCTGCTTCAGAGATTAGGTTCCCTGTAACCTCAACTTCTCACAGACTCTCTGTGGTTAGGATGATCTTGAACTCCTGATGCCTTTGTCTCTACTTCTCAAGTACAGGAATTACGGTTGTACCCTACCATACATCGCTAGAATTACTTAACTTCTACAGCTGTATATTTATATGTTAAGTTTTTGTGAGGATTCTATTGTTCCTAAACATTTCTTGGTATAAATGATAACATGCTTTGAGTTACAGATTAAAATTTTAAACTAGATGTGCTAAAAAAGTTGTCTTTTATTCTCATTTTATGGTTCCAAATTAACTGCCTGTGGTCTATTTCCACTTTGTTTTTTTTCTCCTCCCCCTCCCCCCTCCCCCCTCCCCCTCCCCTCCCCCTCCTCCTCCTCCTCCTCCTCCTTCTTCTCATCCAGATTGAAAACAAATACTAGTGATCTTAGGACTGCAGAGTAGTTGTGGGATACTGACAATCATTAAATGAGTCAGCTCATTTTAAAATGTTTTTGAGGAAAAACCAAAGGAGCAAGGAAGTGAAGAAGAAAAAGGAGAAATGTTTCTAGGAGATGAGACAGCTCCCCTTAGCCTTAAAGGCCATCCAATTCTACAGGCACAGCTCTCTGATGAATAAAATTTTACACACATGTTAAAAAAAAGTTCCATTTATAAAGCATAAACAGATTTCCCTGGTGTGAGAAATCCTTCTGTCTATGTTTCTTTTTATTGGCTAATAATTTTTTTTTTCTGTTTCTGTAACATGAGGGCCTGCTTGTTGGGGTTTCTGTCCCACCCAGTACCCCACAGCCAGCAAGTCCCAAAGAAAATCACACTGAGATCTCCATAAGTTGTAAAACTGTTTGGCCCATTAGCTCAGGCTGCTTATTAGCTCTTGTAGCTTATATTAACCCATTATTCTTATCCATGTTATCCACATGGCTTGGTACCTTTCTTAGCTCGGTAGATTACATCTTGCTTCTTTTGTGGTCTGGGCAGGACTGACAGAGGGAACTTCCTGCTTCCCAGAATACTCCTGTTCTCTTTGCTCCACCTCCACTTCCTGTCTGGTTGAACCACCTGTACTTTCTGCCTGGCCAATCAGCATTTATTTAAAAATGATTGACAGAATACAGACAATTCTCCCAGAGCTTGTTTCCATTTTCTTTAATCTTTTTAAATTTTTTTTATTTTTCTATTCAAAAATTTATACTTCCTCTCCTCCTCCCATTCCCTTCCTGCTCCCCCACTCTCCCTGCTCCCTTCCCCTCTCTGATTGAGAGAGGGTGGGGAACCCTGCCATGTGGGAAATCCAAGGCCCTCCTCTCTATATCCAGGCCTAGGAAGCTGTGCATCCAAATAGACTAGGATCCCAAAAAGCCAGTTATGCAGTTAAAACAAGTCCTAGTGCCTTTATGAATGGCTTCTCAGTCAGCCCCTTTTGTCAGCCACAATCAGAGAGTTCAGTTTGATCACATGCTCATTCAGTCCCAGTCCAGCTGGATTTGGGGAGCTCCGATTAGACCAGGCACACTGTCTCAGTGGGTGGACCAACCCCTCGAGGTCCTGACTTCCTTGCTCGCCTTCTCACTCCTTCTGCCCTTCAACTGAACCTTGGGAGCTCAGTCCATTGCTCTGATAGGGTCTCTGTCTCCATCTCCATCTGCTGATGTACGAAGATTCTATGGTGATATTTGAGATAATCATCAGTGTAATAATGGGGCAAGAACAGTTCAAGCACCCTCTCCTCTGCTGCCCAAGGACCTAGCTGGGGACATCCCCATGGACACCTGGGATCCTGTCTAGAGCCAAGTCTCTTGCCAACCCTAAAATGGCTCCCTTAATGTAGATATATGGCTCCTATATCCACCCTTCCTCCATCTCCACCCTTCCATTCCCACAAGTTCTCCCCAGCCTTTCCCTTCTCTCTTCCCTCTCCATCTCTCCCTCTCCCCTTCCCCCAACCCCACCCTAACCCCTATCCCCACCCCCATGCTCTCTACTTTTGCCCAACAATCTTGTTTGCTTTTAATTTCCAGAAAGATCTATATATGTTTTTCTTTGGGTTCACCTTGTTATTTGGCTTCTCTAGGCTTGTGAACTATAAGCTTAATGTCCTTTGTTTATAGCTAGAGTCCACTAATGAGTGAGTACACACCATATTCATCTTTTCAGGTCTGGATTATCTTTCTCAGGATAGTGTTTTCATTTTCTATCCATTTGCATTCAAAATTCAAGATGTCTTTGTTTTTTATTCAATGTTTATACACATTGAGTAGTACTCTAATGTGTATATATTCTACACTTTCTTTATTCATTCTTCCATTGAGGGGCATCTAGGTTGTTTCCAGGTTCTGGCAATTACAAATAATGCTGCTATGAATATAGTTGAATAAATACTTCTGTAGTATAATTGGGCATCTCTTGGGTATATTCCCAAGAGTGGTATTGCTGGATCCTGAGGTAGGCTGATTCCCAATTTCCTGAGAAACTGCCACAATTGATTTCCAAAGTGGTTACACAAGTTTGCATTCCCACCAGCAATGGATGAATATTCCCCTTACTCCACATTCTCTCCAGCATAAACTATCATTAGTGTTTTTGATTTTAGCCATTCTGACAGGTGTAAGATGGTATCTCAAAGTTGTTTTGATTTGCATTTCCCTGATTGCTAAGAAGGTTGAACATGACCTTAAGTATCTTTTGGCCATTTGAAATTCTTCTGTTGAGAATTCTCTGTTCAGATCAGTACCCCAGTTTTTAATTGGGTTATTTAGAATTTTAATGTCTAGCTTCTTGAGTTCTTTATATATTTTGGAGATCAGACCTTTGTCTGATGTGGGGTTGGTAAAGATCTTCTCCCATTCAGTAGAATACCTTTTTGTCTTAATGACAGTGTCTTTGCTTTACAGAAGCTTCTCAGTTTCAGGAGGTCCCTTTTATTCACTGTTTCTCTTATTGTCTGTGCTACTGGGGTTATATGTAGGAAGTGGTCTTATCTTAGACTGCATCTGTATTGCAGTCTACTTCCCACTTTCTCTTTTATCAGGTTCAGTGTGGTCAGATTTATATTGAGGTCTGTAATCCATTTGGACTTGAGTTTTGTGCATGGTGATAGATGTGGGTCTATTTTCATTCTTCCATAGGTTGATATCCAGTTATGCCAGCACCATTTGTTGAAGATGCTATCTTTCTTCCATTGCATACCTTTAGCTCCCTTGTCAAAAATCAGATGTTCGTAAGTTTGTTCTGGGTTAATATCTGGGTCTTTGATTCAATTCTATTGGTCAACATTTCTGTTTTTATGCCAATACCAAGATCAACTCAAAAAATCAGTAGCCCTCCTATACACAAATGATAGAGAAGTAGAGAGGGAAATCACGATAGCCACAAATAGCATAAAGTATCTTGGGGTAGCACTAACCAAGGAAGTGAAAGATCTATTTGACAAGAACTTAAAGACTATGAAGAAGGAAACTGAAGAGGTCATCAGAAAATGGAACAATCTCCCATGCTCTTGGATAGGTAGGGTCAACATAGTAAAAATGGCAATTCTACCAAAGACAATCTATTAATTCAACACAATCCCCATCAAATTCCCAACAAAATTCTTCACAGATCTTTAGAGAACAATGATCAACTTTATATGAAAAAACAAAAATCTAGTATAGCCAAGACAATCCTATACAATAAAGGAACTTCTGGAGGCATTACCATCCCTGACTTCAAAATCTATTACAGAGCTACAGTAATGAAAACAACTTGTTATTGGCTAATGATTAAAGCTGCTTTGACCAATGGCTTAACAGAGTAAAGCCAGGCTAAAAGAGGTATATATAGAGAGTAAGGGAGGTGCCAGGTAAAGTCAGGGAGAAACCATCTAGACTCCAGAGGAAAAAATCATGAACTGCTAACTAGATCCTGGCTGGTAGGCCATGAACTTTATGATAAAATATAAAATAATAGAATAATAGAAATGGGTTGATTTAATATGTAATATCTTGCTAGGAATATACTACAGTCATTGGCCAAGTAGTGTTTTAAATAATAGAGTTTTGTGTGATTATTTCAGTTCTGGACCTGGAAACTAGCGAATGAGCAGCTTCTGACTATGTTTCCCCTCATTATACTTTTATCCTCATAACAGATATTTGCATAAAATTGATATCATCTTTGATGTTGTAGTCAACCTGAAAATTATCTAAAGTATATAGAAATATACACATATTTCCTGTACAAATACCAAATTTTAAAGAAGAGACTTGTGCCTACATGTAGCAGTTCTGGGAGCAATCTTATGAACAGTCAACAATGCTGTGTGGTCAGAGGTTACGCAAAACTGTCATGGAATGAAGCACACAGTGCACTGGACTTGTGGACTGGAACCATGGATCGTCAATTTCTGTGATGTAGGACATGCTGCGTTGCCAGAAAAGGAGACAGAAGCAGACACCAGAAAAGATCCTAAAGTACCAGAGATACTTCAGAAACAATGAGACCAGAATTTACAACAACCTGGAATTTATCCTGAATGATAGAGTTGATATAGAGTGATAAAAGCAAATAAATAATCCCAACAAATCATGTTTCATGTTTTATCTGTGTGTGTCATTTCTTATTTCTGTCTTTTCTTAATTTGTCACCCTTGAATAATCCGGTTTTTTTTTTTTTTGGTAAAATAGAGAAAACTTCATACAGTCCTCATTTTGATGGTTTTTACTAAAGTCTAGGAATAAGAGCAGTCATATTTCAAATTAGTAATATAATGTACAATGTACTACAGCATAGTGTTGTGGCGATCTGTTTAACCTTAATAAACAATAAATTTCCTCATCTGTGAAATGCCTGAATAATACTTATTTCACAAATTTAGATTTTATAAAACAATTCTTATAAATTCCAAAGTCAAGTGCCTGATACAGGCACTTCTTTGTTTTTTTTCTGAAAGTATTTTTTGATTTTTTTCTTTTTCAATTTTGGCTAATGGTTATTTTGATGACTTTAGAAAGCTCTATTTCTTATCCCTAAGATATAAGAAACTGCACAGAACTTCTGTCCTGAGAGATTGGCTCTGTGTCCTGCTGTGGCTCTTCTGTATGAAATTACATCGAATGTTACAGTTATTAATCACTGAAGAGGCCCCATGAACATGGGTTGGTTATGTGGAAGTACCTGCTTTGGTATTCATAGAAAGCTAAGTCATCTCCACTGCTCCAGGCATTTCAATGACTTCCCCCTCAATATCTAAACCTATGGAATGTCTTCCAAATCCCTTTCCACCTGCCACCATTCTTCCTGATTTGATCTCCACACCACACAGGGCACGCATGTTCCCCTACAACACAGGCATGTTCTCCCTTTGTATTTGCCAGTGCAGCTTCCTAGAAGGCTCATCTCTCAGATACTCTGTCTTGTTTTTGGTGTCTAGTACTTAGGATTCATTGCTCTCACTGCCACATCCTGGGTTCTATTCTCAGTCAGGGAACCAATGTTTTAATTTGCAAAGCAATCCTAGATAAGAAGATGACATGTGATAGGGCTCACATGAAATGGTTTTTTATTAGGGAAAAGGGAATGGAAAAGGATGTGGGAGTAAGAGGACAGATCTCTAGAGGCAGGATTAGTGGAAGAGAAGAGAGAGGGTGGGAGAGAGAGATTCATGAAGTAGGCAAGGTCCACCTTTCAAAATGGCATATAGAGAATGTGCATAGGAGGTATTCTTAGTGACTGCAGCTGAGGAGATATCCTGTCAGGACCCCAAGGGCAGGCCAGTACAGATGACTGAATACTAGAACACAGTAGGTACTTTTTTCTGAGTGAATGCATGAACTCTGTACACATTTTATACATTCTACTACCAAAGCAAACTATTGATCATTTAGTCACAAAATATGTCCTTTCAGTGTTTGTTGTTTGTTCACTGAGAGATCTAATCCCTGTGCTGATTTTCCCACACTTTCAGGTGTTTAGCTAATGGGTCAAGGTTGTTTCATTTATTTCACTAGTGAGCAAGTATTTTCTCTTCAAACACTTTGCTGTGACTTTATTCTATTACTTATTCCTTCAGGTTTTCATTCCAGCTGATGGCTTGTAGGATATTAATCACAATGAGGTTAGACAAACTTTCCAGTCTCTTGATTTGGGATCATGAAGAGTAGCGTTGATGAAATCTCACTGCCTTTCTCAATCTTCATTTTCTTAATTTCACTTCAACAAATCCTTTCCCATCCTTTTGCTAAGTTTGAACAAAGGAAAAGAAAAACTCACATCTTCCCCTCATGCTGGTTCACTGAAATCCCCCCAGCAGTGTCAAATTCTCCACTTTCCCCTGACTCTGATGTGAAGATTATAATGAAGCAGATTTGATGACTCTGAGATGATTTCCTGATTTTAACTTTTATAATTTAATAGTTCCTAAATCAAAATCCTAAAATGTTGACAATCACACAGTTTCCAAAATATAGGAATAATGTCCAGTTAAAAATGTTGCAATGTTATTGATAAAAGCAAGTTCAGTTAGGTCATAGAATGCAATTTCCTGACAACTTGACACTTTTTCTACCTCAGTTTCTGGTTCTTTTCCATACTCTCTCATCTTGTGTTATCCTTTGAGTATTACCTCAGTCTACCACTTTTCTTTCACTCAGGTTGCTAACTTTTCTGGCACTGGAGAGGACTGCTTTACCCAATGCTGACTCCTGGGAGTGCAACTGCAGTTCAGCTGAGTCAAAATGTTGTTCTGTACCAGGATCTGGAATGGGCTTGCTCTTACAGCAAGTCTGCCGTGTTTCCAAAATGCTTTTCTGATCACATATGTAAATGGTTAGTTATTCAGGGTCATGTACCTAAGGCTAAAGAGAAGCTCAGTTCACGTTTCATGAAGGCTACTTGAAAAAAGTGGCAGTGTGTAAGCCTTTTCTCTCTGAAGTTGTAGTTACTGCAGGCAAGCTGTCCTATGCTAGTCAACACACAAAGAACCGCTGCTTCCAAGCAATACTTTTTAATTAATGTGCATATGTCTGTGTGTAAGAGAGTTGGATATTTTGTTACAATACAGATCAGAATTGATAATTATCTTGATCTTGTCACAGTAAAATAGATGGAGAGACAACAGACAGACAGAGAAACAGACAATGAGTGAATGAGATTACAATATGGTGTCACATGCAAACAACGTAATATTAAATCAAAGCACGTCAAATGCTGAATGATTGTAAATGTTTTAGAGTTTGGCAATAGTAAAAGCAATATTGAGGATCTCAAGGAGAAATAAAGACAAATTTGTAACTAGAAGCCTATCTTGATAGCAATTTTTTTCCAGTTAAAAATGGGACATGAAATATAAAGAAAAATATAGCAAAGTGTAAGCAATAGTACTCCAACTTGTGAAAACAAACATGATAAACTAATAATTGTATTCAAGAAGATGAAAATATGATCTAGAAAGTGATAATTGTGAGATAAGATCTTATGCTTCAGGCTAAATATACAAAGGATGACATGAGCAGAATGGCTCTCCAGGAAGCTATGACACCTCATTCTCCACTGAGGTTTTGCTTTGCCATACAGGGCACAGCACCTCTGTGGGAAGTCTAGAGACTAACTGGGAAGTGGTAACCACAGTCCATTTTGTAACCAAGGAGATACATTACAGAGAAGGGGGTAGGCAACTACAGCTGTCTGCCGCCTAATCCTAGAGATTAAATAGAAATCTACCACACTGTTGAGAGACAGACCTCTCCAAGGCTCTCTCAGAAGCCCCAATGAAAGAATAAAAGGAAATCAATACTTTTCCTTGCCCAGGGTTGAACTTGGCAAGGCCAATCTACAGTTGTGGCCAACCCCTCAAAGACCTTAACGTTTTGGTCCTGGTCCTTGGGTATTTCCCTCTTAAAAGGTCAGAATGATCAGCACAAGGTCACTCACTGTCTGTTCTATCATATATTTTAGATGCTCAATATTCCCTTTGCTTGGTTAGCTTACTGCTGCTTTCATCCCATTGTGTGATAGATTTTTCTGACTCTGTCCCATTTCTCCCCTGGAAATAGTGCATAAGATGCTGTATTTTTTTTTTAAATAAACTTGATAGACATAAGACATAGCTTCTGCAAGACATCTCAATCTCTCTTGTTCTATCTTCTTTATCTCTGACCCCTTAGGACTATGAAAGTGGTTGCATGCAGATTTAATGGGCTATCCTAGTAGAAGCTTGGAGAACAGTGTCGTGAGAGTAATAGGAAAATTAAGGCCAGCACAGGAGGATTCAAGGGGGAACAATATCAGCAACTGAATTTAAAGACTATACTTGTGATATTTTGACAAAGAATGTGGCTGCTTTTGTCCTTGCCCTGATAATTTCCCTAATCCTCAGTAGAAGAGTTTTGAATTAATTTCTTTGGCAGAAGAGATTTCAAGAGATTCTGAAATCTCTATAAAGCAGTGATTACTGTTATGTAGATGCAAAATGAGAAAAAAATGTAAACAAATCAAAAAGAAATACAGAATGTAGTTTGAAGAGAGAAAGAGCACAAGGAAATTTAATATTGGAGCCAAGGATTGAGCTAAGGAGATAGGGAGATGCCTTTAAGGAAAAACTCTTCACAGCTAAGCCTACAATTTTTGAAAAGGCCTAAGGAATTATCTGTCCTAAAAGAGCAACAATGAATCAAAGCTTAGGCAAATATAACTCAAGGAGGGGGCCAGGTTCCACCCCAAACAGGGAATAGAATTTGGCATTATGGCCACATGACTCTGGGTTTGTAGTCATGAAGAATATAGAAGTAAAGGGATTGTAATCCACGATTAAGGAGTGCCTCAGAGGTTAAGAGGGTAGCAGGGAATTCCGATTCCCTGCATTAAAGCCCAGAGACAGACACTATTCTATGAAACTGTGAAAATGAAGCCTGGATTTCATTGGAAACTCCAAGATATTATAGGTGCCAGAGTTATGGGATAGCTACCAAGGAGAGCTCTAGATAGGGAATGGAAACAGCCCAAGAAGAAGATGTATGTAGCAATCTGCAAATCTGGAAGGGAGGAGCCATTGTTGCCCTTTGATCTCCAATGTGGAGTTCTAGGATTTGCAGTTTGCCTTGCTGGATTTCAGTTTTGCTTTGATCCAGTGTTTCTGTACCATGGCCCATTCACTCCCTTTTGAAAATGTAATATATAGCTGTGCCATTATTTAACTTTGTTTCTTTGATATTACAGAGGATTACAATTATGAGATTGCTGTGTGTATCAGAAGAGACTTTGGACTTTGAACTTTTAAACAGTCTTGAGACTGAAAGATTATGGAGACTTATGAAGTTTAATTGAATGTATTTTGCATTATGGTATGGTCATAAACCTATGAGGGTACTGGAGTGGAATGTGGTGGTTTGAATGACAGTGTCCCACATAGGCTTATATGTGTGAATGCTTAGTCTCCAGGAACTTGTTTGAGAATGAATAAGAGTTCAGGGCTTGTTGGAGGAAGTGGTCAATTAGAGATTTCAAAAGCCTCCTCCATCCTAATTAATTCTGTTTCTCCTTCTCTATGGATCAGGATGGAAGCTCTAAACTACTGCTTCAACACCATGCCTGCCTGCCAGTTGTCTTGTTCCCCATGATGATTATGGACTCTAGTACTAAAACTGTGAGCCCCAATAAATGTTTTTTTCCTAAGTAGCACAGCATCAGTAACAATCATGAGGATTTAAGTGAAAACACATCTAGAAAAGATTCCTGGTTTCTAGTTCTACATGAAGGAGCGTGGAAGGCTCCAGTTCATCCTCAAAACAAACACCAAGGTGAGCCACCTAAAAAATAAACAGCTCTTCTAGACTGTGCAAGAGAGGAGAGGGCACAAGACAAAGACATACCTGCACACATTATGCTCTGATCACAGAGTCACCCAAAAACCAACAAGGAGACTGAGTCTCATATGTAAAAGTAAAGACCCTTTATTCAAGTTTGAACTTGGACTCTCCATGTCTCTAAGGTATTAGCATGATCAGAGATTTCTAACACAGTTGGAGCAGGACTTTTATAACAGCAGAGGTTAGGATGAAGGATTTCTAAGCTTCAGAACATTTACTGACATTTTCGTAGCGGTGTCCTGCGGAAGAGAGGGTGGGTGTATGCTGGGCTATGAAATGTTCGATATTTTCTCTTGGCCAGTCCTATTTCTGGGTGGCACCCTGGTGGTCTTTCTTGGAACCATGAATTGCCTTAGGGTAAACTGAAACTCAGGTTTCTATTAAGCTTCTCATGGCTGGGCCCTACACTCCTAGCACTAGATAGGCAGAGGAGCAAGGGCAGGGAGCCATATTTCTTGGGAGCCCTGTTCAGCACTGCTCTTCCACCATGGTGCTGTTGCATATTTGATCATACTGTGAACTTCAAGATTGAGTTAACAAAATAAAATAAACCTTGTTCAAGAGCCAGGACCAGCAACCAGTTGACAGGAAATAGCCATAGAGAGTAAGGGGAAGTCAGGAGAGCTGGTAGAGAAATGCACAGGAAATATTGAGGAGAGACATTAGGTCTGGTGGCCAGTTAGGTTTTTGTATGGCAGAAAAGGTCTCTTTTGAGAAGGTGGCTAAGAAGGAAGGTCAGCTGGTTGCTCCTGGGCCTCACTGTGTTATCATGTTTTTGCCTCTGCATCTGACTCCCAAACCTTTATTTATCGGTAAAATCACAAGGTTGAGATTTAGTTTAAAAGCAACACCATGGGACCATAGGTAAAACCAGAAAACTTTATCTGCAATTATAAAAGTGCTAAGGAATCAGTGTGGTAAAGTTGATAGTTATGAACACCAATGAGCGCCAGAGAGGAGGCATTCACATCTGTGAGATTTTTCTTTAGAATCTTGAACAGGTTCTCACAGTAAATATAAAACAAACTTCTCAATATCATAGTAAGGGAGAAGAAAACCATTTTAAAAATATATGGCTAAATCAATCTGCTGTTAATAGAAGAGGTCTCGGAAATAACAATAATAACAACAACAAACCCTAAGAATCTAATATAAGAGTAGATTTATTACAGCCCAACTCACCAGGGAATAGAAAATACATTCTCTATTCAGCTCACCTTTCCTCACAGAGAAGAAAAAAAATCAACTTTAGTTCATTCTAGCCTTCTGTGTTGAAGGGAAATGCCCAACTGCAGCTGCTCTAGGTAGCCACTCCCTCTTCATGGAAGGAAAAAAAACTGAAGATACAATGGGGAATTTTTTGTCAGAGCACAAGGACACCAACAACCTGAAACATTATCACACTTCTCTGACCCTGCATCTAACCAGCAAAATAAAGGTCTAACTCTGCACTTCTTTTACCTGGAGCATTGTGTCTGGTTGTCTAGAAAAATCACAAGGCACTGCGCAATGCAAAACATGACTGGAAGATCAAGAACAACCTTTAGAAGAAGACGTGTCAGGGGTTGGGGAATTACAACCAATGACATCACCTTCTACCCACTGGGTGACTACACTAAGAAAACAGTTTCTCCAGTAAAAATAAAATGTTAAGTGTGGGTGAGAACGTGGGGAAATTGATGCCATTATTCACTTGGTGGAGGAAAAGTAAAGCAGTGTCACCATAGTGGAGCGCTGTGGTAAGGACTCAAAAGAGAGACAAAGAAAGAAAGAAAATAGTTTGACAACATGCAGCTGGACAATAGTAATGCATTCATTTAACTCTAGAACTAAAGATGCAGAAGGGAGCAGATATGATCTCTGTCAGTTCCAGAATAGTCAGGGATATACAGAGAGGAACATATCTCAAAAACCAAAACAAAACCAGCCAAACAAACAAAAATGCTCATCTTCAAAAAAGACATCTATGTCACCTCCTTCAAGACCCAGAGAATAGTGTGAAATAGGGGTAGAGGGACTGGCTGTAGGAACTGAAGATGAGGAGAAGTGAGGTGGGATGTTGTTTTCTGGACATGGCAGGGCCACTATGAACATTCAAGCTTGCAAGGGAACCAGAGGGCAGGGGAGAAGAATGGAAGCATGGAAAATAAGGAAGGAAGGAGAGAGGAAATAAGGAAGAAGAAATGAGTGGAAGGAAATGCAGGTAGATAGAGGACAGACTGAGAAAAGCAAGGGGTCAGAGGAAGTAGAATGGTATGAGAAATGGGAGTAGAATGTGAATGTGACCACAGTACTGTTTATGCAAACACACAGATTGGTTGGCTAGTTTTATGTAGTCCTGACACAGGCTAAATTCATCTGAGAGGACGGAAACTCAATTAACAAAATGCATCTATAAGATTAACTGTAGACTAGTCTGGAGGGTATTTTCTTAATCAGTGATTGATGGAGGAGGTTCCAGACAAGCGAAGGTGGTTCCATGCCTGTATTTGGTCCTGGGTTCTACAAGAGAGCAGGGCAAGCAAACCATGCGGAACAAGTGAATAACCAGCATTCCTTTATGGTTTTTGCAACTGCTCTGACTCCAGGTTTCTGCCTTGTTTCAGTTCCTGTCCTGACTCTTTTTGATGATGAATACTAATATAGAAGTGTAAGCCAAATAAACCCTTTCCTCTCCAAGCTGCTTTGGTCATGACGTTACATCACAATAACAGTAACCCTAAATAAGACATTATTATCAAATATAAACAGTTAATATAACATTTCAAAAAGAAGTAAAGTGAGGCTTTTGTGGAAGTGATTAAGTCATGACTCACAAATAGATTAGTACTTTATGTAGGATTAAGCCAACTTCAGAGTCCATTTGTTATTTTACTGAGTCCTGCTGTGTAGAGACAAGGCATTCATCACTCTGTCTTTTCATCCCCTTCCACTATGAAAGTAGCAGCAAGAAAGCCCCCATTAGCCACCAGAGGCCATGAAGGTAACATCTGTGATTTTACACTGTGTTAGGAGCCGTTTCTCCCCTAAAGATTATTACAGGAACCATCACCTTGGGGGGCCTGCAGGGAACCCCACACCCATAATTATGTTAAGAATAGTTCTATTGACAAAACCTGCTCCACACCCAATTAGCTATTCGCTAATTGCTAACGAACTTAATCTGTTAGCAGACCCATCCCAAATTCCAGACAATCTAGAGAGAACTAGGTGTGTCAACTCGAGACATCCTGACCGGGAGAATCAACATCTGACTTCTTGGCCTACCTGACCGGACGTAGGTTACGTGACCTGGGACCACGTGGCCAGATTCCATGCTCCTGTGCCCTGCTCCCCTGCCCCCCAATCCAGGGGCTATATAAGCTGTAACCCTGTCCCTAATAAACGGAGGCCTTGACAAATTTAGCATGGTCTTCCCCTCCTTCTTTTCTAGCTCATTTCTTCCAGGTAGCGCCCCTCCGAGAGACCCTGGAGTAACAGGCTGCCAGGTAGGTCACAAATTCTAGACTAGTGACCTACCCACGGCGGTTACAGTGGCGCCCGAACCAGTGCCTCGGAGTACGGTTAGCTATCGGACAACATCGCGCAGTCCCGGGACACCAAGAAGAAAAATGAAGATTCTGCAGCTGTAGGACTCGGACAGATCTGCAGGAGGAGAGGTAGGCGCATCACCGTTGTCTATTAAGGGATGAGACTTTCAAAGGCAGAGAAATTCATACAGGAATTTAATTAATCAATCAGGTAAAGAAGGGTAAGAGTCAAAAACAAAGATTTATGTGTTTGCTTTATGTGTTTGCTTGTGGACTCAAAAGGGAGTCCCTCGAGATGGGAAAAGTTAGGGTACAATCCACACAGCTATGCCTGCCAAACAGGCTGGCTGTTAGGGCTAGAGAGCCTGCCATATGAAGCGAAAGCTGACAGGCAGGTTTGCTATAAAGGAGTCTAGACTCAAAAAGCTGCAGCTGCATTTAGGACTATAAATATGCTTCTTTTCCATTTTAAAAATCTTGTTTCTTGGTCAAAAATATTTAGTTTGTAGATGTAAAAGTTTATATCTAAGGTAGATTAATTTCAGTACTGTGTTTCTGTAAATACATTCAGAGGATTTTTAGAATTGTTTAGGCTATCCTGAGTTTTTATTTCTTTCGTATAAGGTTAAGGATTGTTCTTTTGAGTTCTATATTGTTCTTTTGAGTTCTGTGAAAAGTTTTGCTATAATTTTAATGAACATTTACATTAAATCTGTATGTGAGTTTTATGAGGAATGTTACTATAATTTTTAATGGACATTTACACTGAATCTGTAAACTGCTTTCAGTAAAATTGTCATTTTTGCTGTGTTTCTTCTGCTTTCCCAAGAAAGTAGGGGATCTTTCAAGATTTAAAGTTCTTATCATTAAAATTTTTCCGTTTGTACGGCCCGCTCTTGGGTGGGAGTCATTGTTTCAGCTTGAGGTTCTTTCCTGCTGCTAGGTGCGGCTTCAGGATGGAATGCTGAGACTCAGGCCTCTCACTAAATTTATCAAGGGCCAGAGTTACAAGTGATAATGGTTAAAAATAAAAAAAAAAGAAAAAACATTTCCGCCTTCACAGGCAAAGATGACGGGACCTAAAAAACTTCTGTCCTGCTTGCTTAAAGTTACTCCAAGATATTTTGTGGTATTCATGGATATTTAGAAGGAAAATGTCTCATTTATCCTAAATGTAAAATAGATACCTTTGGGTTATTTTCAGATTCTGGCTATGATAAAGTAGTTCTGCTATGGGCATGGCTGAGCACGTGTCCTTATGGTAGGGTTCAAAAACTTTGTATTTAGGCCCAAAAGGGGTATTGCTGAGTTTTGAGGTAGATATTTGCCTAATTTTAAAAAATAGACAAAACGAGAGTCCCTCAGTGCTGGGGAGACTCTCACTTGGGTTTCAGGATAGCGCGGCCCCCCCATGGCTCGCGGAAGATGGGCCTTGCTGCGATCACATGGGGCTTTGAGACAGCGGCCATTGCACTGGGGCCGAGGCTCATGGCCCACGTGGGGGAGGAGTTCCGACCCCGAGTGACCAGGAAAAAAAAAAATTTGGGGGGGAAGGGGCCACAGCCCACTAATCAAAAGGGTCATAAATTTCAAAAATCCAATGGTGGTCGCAGGGGGACAACTCCCTACCTCTTGGGATCACTCCCAAGGTCGTTATCAGTTAGTTCCTAAAACTGTGATAATTGCAGCTGGAAAACCTGTTTTTCAAGGTTAAAGTCAGGCTTTGTCTTCAGCTGGTTCCTGGTGCAGGGTTGCTGAACAGGCTAATCCTAGATTTTTGATTCTCCTCTTCCTGCTGGAGGGGCTGGAGAGATGGCTCAGAGGTTAAGAGCATTGCCTGCTCTTCCAAAGGTCCTGAGTTCAATTCCCAGCAACCATGAGGTCTGGTGATTTTTCTCTTCCTGCTGGGGGAGTCTGGATTTATCCAGGTTTCTCAATACTATGTGTGATCCAAAGGTGACTGTCAGTTTTACACTTCCAGCAATAAAGTTTTTTCTTTACCCACGTTTTCTTAAGCATAAATTGTTAACAATAATTTTTAATCTTGGTCATTTTTACAAAGATAAGGCAAAATCTCAAAGTTTTGATTTGCATTTCTCTGATAGTTAAAGGATGTTATATTTAAACATTTTTTAAGTGTCTCTCAGTCATTTTTAGTTTGTTGAGAGTTTTCAGTTTAGGTCTATAACAAATATTTTTATTGGACTAAAATTTTTAATAACTAATTTCCTGAGTTCTTCATATATTTTTAAAATGGATTTATGATAAGTAAAGATCTTTTCCCACCCTATAGTCTTGTTATACAAAAGTTTCTCAATTCAGGAGATATAATTTATATTTTCTCACAATGTTTGTGCCACTGAGGCTGTATTTAAGATGTGACATAGTGTGCTTCAAAAAATTTTTTCTCTGTAAGGTTCAACAAAATTGTTATATGCTGAGGCCTTTGGCTCATTTAAACTTAAATTTTGTACATGGAGATGGATATAGATCTATTTCCATTCTTCTACATGTTGATGTCTAATGAGGCCAGAATTATTAGTTAAAATGCTTCCTTTTTCCATTTTGCTATCTGCAAGGCAGACTTAAAACTTAAGAGGAGGATAGCTTACAAACTTTTAGTTGGATGTCCAATGGTTAAAGCCCTAGTTATAATATTCTTATGGGAGACCTTGAGCTGCTACGTAAAATTCTTACAAAAAACAGTTTCCAATAGAGAGAGCTTAAAGCTGCCTAACAGGTACTCAAGCAGGTAAAATATAAATCACAGGTAAAGTATACAATAATCAACAAACACAGTATATTAATTATAATTCAGCTATGGCAAGTGTGTATATTAAATGTAAAACTTACTCTTACAACAGCTTTATAAAAAATGCTGTTTATGGCTAAACTTTCCCAGTTTTGCTAGTTAATATATTAAACTCTTAATTTAAAACAATAGCCTGTCTGGTACAAAAGGACAGGATAACATCTGGAAGATGGCTTGACAAAATATTGACTATGATCAATGTTTCTTATACTAAACAATAGATTCATTGATTATTTTAAGATTGATTCCTGGACAATTGCCTTTGCTCAATTCAAAGGCCAAAAACAATGGTCTTTTCCCAGATTATTGCTACAATTCACAACTGTATAAAAATCCCTTAAAGGATTTTATGCAAAATTTTACAAATGGCTCTTCCAATGGAAGAACTGCATATATGGCTAATAAATAAAAAATTATGGAGCAAACAAGGCTCCTTCAAAGCAATTCATAAAAGTTGCCAGCAGATCTTGATGCAAGCAGATCTGACATGATAACACCAAGCTGACCTTTGCTAAGGCAAGGTGGAAGAGCCCTTGCAATGCATTATGAAAAAACCTGACCTATATATATTTGGGGTCGAGGATATGTTTATGCTTTTTTTCACAGAAAGAAAATAAAAGCTGGACCTGATGTTGAGGCTGCGGACACAGAGGAGTTCCAGAGGCGAGTGGAGAGAGGTCCTTGGTCCAGCCTTCCCTGCCCCCAAGGAGAGGAGTGCCTGATAACAGAACCTGCTGCTCCACTCTGCAGGGTGTCACTTCTGCCTCCTGAGCCCAGGGAGACCCGCCTGGAGATGCAGGATGTGCTTCAGATAGCTGAATCCAGCTCACCTCACCCAGGAATCCCACCTGCCCTGAAGCACAAATGCTAAACTGCTTCTGCAGCTTGAATTCTGGTCTGCTTTGGAGCTAAGGTGCAGACTAAACATCAGACTGTTTTAATCTTTGGGACACAAAACTCATTTTAATTAAAACACTAACCTCTTCACTTAAGAAGGGGGAAGATTGGGGTTCCTATCATTGTTGCTCAGAGACTGGAACTGATGGTATTTGATAACAACAATGTATGTCATTGTACCCTTACTGAAATTGATCTAATGATATTTGTAACTGCTTTTAGATGTTGGGAAAGGTTTGACGCATGCTGTAAAGTGTTTGGGTTTAATGCATATGTTAAGAATTTTAGATTTTGATGCTTTTTACACTGCCCTAAGTTTTGGCAGGCAGCACACGTAACTTTATGTGGAGTAGGCATTTAGGAAGGAGGATACCATGGGCCAGACTAAAAGGTGAATACTGGGTTTGGAAAAACACCCTTTCTTCTTGTCTGGAGATGGAGTTATTGGTGCCAAAATTATATATCTTTTGTTTGAGGGGCTCCTCACAGTTTTTTCATTAATGATAGACACAGGGGCCCAATGACGGGAGTTAGTGTGGATCCTTGCCTAAATTTCAAACCATACAGAGGCCGTATAGGCCGGCTCAACATGGCATGGTTTTTAGGTACGAGGGCGCTCTCCACATAGCCTAAGACAGGGTGCCCTGTGATCTGCTTACTTTAATCCTGCTAGATACCTTTTATTTGAGGAGCTCCAAGGACAGGCGACTTATGGCAGGATAGCCCCCAACCTAAGACAGGGACCTGGGAACCCTAGGACGGGTAAGGGGGAAAGAAATAAGGCCTGGTCCCTACTCGACCTAAGATTCATCAGGCACCCCTCTATTCCCAGGAGAGGTAAATTGCTTCACCAGTCGAAGAAGGGTCTCTCCTTGTCCCAGTCCCTTCTCCTTTAGATCTGACACCATAATTGACTCTGACTTGGTGCCCTCCATTTACAGCTACCTGCCTTTATATAAGAAGGGAGGAATATGTTAGGAGCCGTTTCTCCCCTAAAGATTATTACAGGAACCATCACCTTGGGGGGCCTGCAGGGAACCCCACACCCATAATTATGTTAAGAATAGTTCTATTGACAAAACCTGCTCCACACCCAATTAGCTATTCGCTAATTGCTAACGAACTTAATCTGTTAGCAGACCCATCCCAAATTCCAGACAATCTAGAGAGAACTAGGTGTGTCAACTCGAGACATCCTGACCGGGAGAATCAACATCTGACTTCTTGGCCTACCTGACCGGACGTAGGTTACGTGACCTGGGACCACGTGGCCAGATTCCATGCTCCTGTGCCCTGCTCCCCTGCCCCCCAATCCAGGGGCTATATAAGCTGTAACCCTGTCCCTAATAAACGGAGGCCTTGACAAATTTAGCATGGTCTTCCCCTCCTTCTTTTCTAGCTCATTTCTTCCAGGTAGCGCCCCTCCGAGAGACCCTGGAGTAACAGGCTGCCAGGTAGGTCACAAATTCTAGACTAGTGACCTACCCAGGGCGGCCACAACACTGTACTTCCACACCACTATCCAATGTTGTACTGCTTTCAAAAGTCAAAATGAAGATGGATCCCAAGTGTTCAACAGTGGATGCTTGGGTAAATGTCTTATACAGCAGTGAAAGAGACGACTTACCACATCAGACCACAAACCACTCTACAAGAAAACCTGAGTTTTTTTTTTCAAACATACTCATGACCAACTGTAACTCCAGTTCCAGGGGTCTCATACCATCTTCTGGCCTCCAGACACACAAGTGATGCATACATGTTGATCAAATTCTTTTTCTTTTATTGGTTTTCGAGGCAGGGTTTATCTGTAGTTTTAGAGCCCATCCTAGAACTAGCTCTTGTAGAACAGGCTGACCTTGAACTTGTGGAGATCCACCTGCCTCTGCCTCCTGAGTGCTGAGGCATGTGCCACCACTTCCTGATGCCAAATTCCTATTATAAAAAAAAGTACTTAATTTATATTTCTGGGTGTCTTTTCATACCCATTCTACCTATATGTCCCTCCCTTCCAGTCCCTCTCTCTCTGATAACCTCTCTCCTTTCTTCCTTCCTTTCTTCTTCCCTTCCTCCCTTCATCTCTCCCTTCCTCACTCCCTCCTTTCTTCCTTCCTTTCTTCTTCCCTTCCTCCCTTCATCTTTCCCTTCCTCCCTCCCTCCTTTCTTCCTTTCTTGTTCCTGTCACATGAACACCTTAACCACTTTTATGTTTTCCTATCTCTATCCTTTTGTTAATATAATGATAATTGCAGTTGTGTTTTGTCTGTCCTGATCATGTTCTACTTAAGCTACATTATCAAGAACTGATGGAGAAGGGTCACACTTTCATTGGTTTAATAAAGAAAATGCTTGGCCTGATAGGGCAGAATTTAGATAGGTGGATTAGACTGAACAGAATGCTGGGAGAAAGAATCAGATTCAGGCAGATCCTATAGCTCTCCTCTCCAAGATGGACACAGGTTAAGATCCTTCCCAGTAATCCACCACCTTGTGGTGCTACACAGATTATTAGAAATGGGTTAATTACGATGTGAGAATTAGCCAGTAAGAGGCTAGAGCTAATGGGCCAAGCAGTGTTTAAAAGAATACAGTTTCCATGTAATTATTTTGGGTAAAGCTAGCCATGTGGGAGCTGGGTAGTGGGAAATGGCCCGCCATTTCTTCTACAAAGAACCATCTGTAGTCCTAGCGGAAACCCTAGAATCTGTCATTGCACAGAATGTCATGTCCTTTCCTGAGATAGTTTTAGCTGTCATTTGTCATTATAAGTATAGGTCTCTCGTAAAAGGGGTGAGAGACACTTTATTCTAGAATTCAACATGAATGTCCATGACACGGTAACACAGATAAAACCTTCCACCAAACGCCATGATCCAAAGTTTATACTAATAGAACATAGAATGACATGAATCAAGCCACTTTTCAAATACATTAATGGAAACCAGATGGGCAAGTTATAGCAACCTAGGGAAAACTCTGCTATAGGTCTCACAGGCTACCTGAAGGCATTCTTCACATTTTGGTTTGTTAACACTTTCCAAACATGTCAGCTACAAATATGGAAGCCAGTCACATGCACGGGCAGTGAGCAGTATCATTTTAAAGATAAATAGTAACTGGACTCTGGATCTGCAATATCCCTGACTCTCAACAATCAGTGAAGTTCTACTCAGGCAAGCAGGTTTTGTAGAAGGTTCAAGGTAGGGTGCAGTTTTCACTGCATAGTAGTTAGTAAGCTCTTTACAGGAAGTGGTGATCACCAATACATGTGTCTGAGACCTCTACAGGCATGAGAATATGGCTGACTCACTGCCTCCTCAGAGACTTTTATTTCTAGCCATTGAGATCAATATGACAAGAGTCTGACTCACGTCTGATGTTTCCACTGGTCTCAACTCACTCGTTCCATAAATAGAAAATGAGCATCTTGATAAATTTATATCAATAAAGCAAAATTCAAAAAAAAAAAAAAGAAAAGAAAATGAACATCTTCATCAGACTTCCATGGCATTCTATGGATTGCTCAGACATATTTGTCATTTTCTGAATGTTTGCTGTATTAAATTTTAGATTCTTTTTTTGTTGGCTATTTTTCAGGAATATCACCTTTATGCTTTCCAATCTCTTAATTCTTTCAAAAATTATCCTTTTTATTGCTTTAACTTGGCTGACAAAAGCAACTTCATATTCACCATTTCAAAGGGACTCCTTTCTTTAGTCTTTATTGTCTTTCACTTCTCTGCTGACCACTGAAGCTCATTTATTTCCTCCACTATTGTGATTATTATCTGAAATTAAACTGCTATGTGAGTTCTTTTATTGAAGTTTTCCCTAAGTTATTAGAGTATGAAGAGTTTTCCATATGAGTATATTTTATTTATCCTAAAATACTTATTCTAATGCAAATTCCTCATCAACTTTCAGATTTGTTTTCCTCAGACTCTGATGTGGTTTTTGATAAAAGAATATCAGAACCATGTCTACGTATAGTCCCCAAGCAAGTTATTCTTGTAATTACATGTTGTGTACATCTTGTGTAGAAATGTCAGAGACGTGGCTGAGGGTTCTTTCCTCTACCTGGACGGCAAGCAGTTTCTTCCATTTCTGTTTGTAGAAGTGTGGCACAGCAGCTGACTGGGAATCAGCAACTACTGGTGCCCTCAAGTGTTCAGTGCTTTTGCAGGCTACAGTGATCTGATAATTAATGGGTTGATTATCATCATTTTACCTGTTATTAATACATCAATCCAAGTCACCAGAGATACCCTTATAGGCCCGGACAAAGTCTAACTACAACACCCTGGAAATAAGGAAAGAAATGAGAGAGCTCTTGGTTTCTATGACTCTGCCTCATCCCTATTCCTAGAATGTTCCCTTTAACCTTTGATTCCATCTATTTGATAAATAGATTGAATAAATACTCATTAAAAATCTTATGACTAAGACTGGGTGGTGGTGGAGCACGCCTTTAATCCCAGCACTCGGGAGGCAGAGGCAGGTGGATCTCTGGGAGTTCGAGACCAGCCTGGTCTACAAGAGCTAGTTCTGGGACAGGCACCAAAGCTACAGAGAAACCCTGTCTCGAAAAACCAAAAAAAAAAAAAAAAAAAAAAAACAAAAAAAAACTTATAATCTTATCAGTAAAACCATTCTTCACTAGAATAGTTTTGAAAATATGTAATATTAAACTGACTCATTCAGGCTAGCAGTATGGCTAGCATAGAGTAAGCAAGGAGACACACAGCACACATTTCCAGGGCCATTGCCAGAATCATACAGCAAATTGTCCACAGGTCTTTGTCATGTGGGTCAGGGTCTTGTCACAAGAAGAGTTCTTCATTGTATTATTAGACCCCGGCCTTTGCAGAAGGCGCATGGCTCATGTCATCAGTAGCGCAGATTTTTTTTTTTTTTTTTTTTTTTTTTTAGGGATCCTGTACAAGAGCAAAGAGAATGTGCCTACCTGTGTTGCCCAGTGATCAGGAGTAGCAGAAATCATGTAAACAAGTAGTAAATTTGTAGAAAGTCCAATAGTCATACTTTATAGTATTCAGTGTCCAGGAGTCTTTACTCTAAGGTAAGGAAAGTGTCAAAGCACTTGTGAGAAACCTGTCCATGCTACCTATGGTTGATACTCCATCTTGATCTACTAATACCATTATTTAAAATCAGTTCATAATGTGTGATGGCATCAAGGATGAAGCCTATCTTAAAGGACTATAGTTACAGGTGCTTGGGAGAACAAATGTGATAACACATTAAATGTGTGCTTGGGTATGAGTTGCATTCTTATCTTGAACCTCAGGTATATTCACATCAGCATCAGTGAACTCTACTTTTATGACCACATATGAACATTTTTAAAATTAACTCCCTCTTTGAATGACTGCTGACCTAAGAATAAATGAAATCATAAAATAATTCAACAATCACAAGTAAGATGATAATTTGTCTGTGGCCTCCAAAATTTTTAGAAACAGTTATCATTCTATTACAAAATTCAGTGACCTGCATGAAGGAAATCATAGAGAGGATTATATGCCATATAATCTGTAATTTAATTGTTTGGAATCTTTGTTAAAAATTTTTCTCAGTTTATATTTTTTTAGTTATAGTGAACTAAGAAATTTTGCAAGCAATGTCATTTTACTTTATTAATTTTTTTGATAATTTTATATAACAGCATGGCAGTTTAGTTTTACTTTTTATTTGTTCATTTAAGATCAGGAAAGAGTTAGTTAGTGAGACTTCTTAAGTATTTGATGATATTCTTGTAATAGTTTCCATTTTCTTGAGTTGTAAGACCAGTATTTTTTAGTTTTTGTTTGATCATTCATGGCACTGTGCTGACAAGTCCCAAAAAAGGTAAAATTACTGGTCACAAACATCTTCTTTGTTAATTCTGTCTTCTTACTGCATTGACATATAGATTAAAGTAACTCACACAAGTCTAGCAAGTATCCAGTGTTAATCTCTGCCAGGATCCCCTTCTATAAACTTATTTTCTAACAAGATCTCTATGTAATTTCTAGATGGCTAGAATTTGGGTACATATCACCACATAGGCTTTATCATTAATATTCACTTTTCAATAAATCTTCTGTCCTATTAGTGTTTTTGTTTGTTTTAAGATTTATTTATTCATGTGCTTGAGTGCTCTGTCTGCATGTATGCCTGCATGCCAAAAGAGAGCATCATGTTATATCTCTAAAGGGAAAGGCCTTGCCAATGGAAGCCTTACAGCTCTGAGGAGGAAGGTTCCCACAATAAAAGTGGTATAGCTCTGGAGGGAAAGGTATCATAGCAGTGGGGACTAAAGAATCCACAAAGTCATACTGTACAACAAACATCATACAAGAGATTTATTGGGAGGGAAAACCCAGGAGGGTGGCTGCCTCTGCTTGGGCAAGAAGCAGCAGAGAAGTGGGCAGAAGACAGGGATTTATATAGAGTTTCATGGGGAGGAGATAGTGGAGCTTTCTATGGTGACAGTTGGTGGGATTTGAAGTCCTGAGTTTGAGCTTTTAACTCTGTAAAGGAGACCTTGGCTTCCTGTACCTGGAGGATCTGAGGCTTTTTCAGCTTTAGAGACTTTTGTGGACACAGTTGGGGAGTTGAAGGTTCCCAAGGATGAGACCTTGTCATTTGCTCATACCTTCAGGTGCTTATAGGCTTCAGAGCCCATTATAGATAGTTGTGAGCTACCATGTGAAATGGATTGGTTTTTTTGTGTGTGTGTGGGGGGGGTGTTAAAATGTTTTATTTGATTTATACTTCCATATCACTGTTTATCATTGAAGGAAGTGAGGACAGGAACTCAAATAGGGCAAGAACCTGAAGAAAAAAGCTGATGCATAGGTCTTGCAGGCGTGCTGTTTACTGGCTTGCTGTTCAGTTTGCTCAGTTAGCTTTCTCAGAGAACCCAGCACCACCAGCTTAGGGATGGCCCCATACACAATGGCCTGGGCCCTTCCTATCCACTACTAATTAAGAAAATGCCTTACAGGCTTGCCCATGGGCTGATCTTATAGAGATATTTTCTTAAGACATTTTCTTAATCAAGATTCCCATCTCTCAAATGACATTTGCTTGTGTCATGTTGCCCTGAAACTATTCAAACAATAGTTGTATAATGAATTTCAATTTGTAAATTTGGTACAGTAAGAAATTAACACTAATAAATAACAAAATAGAATGGTTAGTATGGTCATTTGAAAGAAAATGGCCACCAAATAGAGTGGTAGTATTAGGAGGTATGGCTTTGTTGCAGTAGGTGTGGCCTTCTAAGAGGAAGTACATCACTGTGGAAGTGGGCTTGAGTTCCCCTTTGCTCAAGATACATTCAATGCTATAGACAATTCACTTTCTCTTGCCTGTGGATCAAGATATAGAACTCTCAGCTCCTTATCCAGCACCATGTCTGCCTACATAACACCCTGTCCTGCCATGATGATAATGGACTAAACCTTTGAAACTGTAAGTCACCCCAATTAAATGTTTGACTTTATAAGAGTTACTGTTGTCATGGTGTGTCTTCACAGCATTAGAAATCCTAAGACAAAAGTTGGCACCAGGAACCAATACTGGGGTATTTGTTTTTCTTAATTTAAAAAACATTTTTTTTCATTTATTTTGTATACTGACCACAATTTCCCCTATCTACTCTCCTTCCATTCCTTCACCCCACCTCCCCATCCATTCCTCCTCCATCTGATCCCTGAAATGCAGGCCTCTCATGGATTTGAACAAAGCATGGCACGTCAAGCTGAGTCAAGACCTATTTTCCCATGCATCAAGACTGGGCAAGGCAATCCAAATGGAGAACAGGTTCCTAAAAGCCAGCTATGCACCAGGGACAGGTCCTGATCTCACTGCCAAGAGCCTTGCAAAGAGACCAAGCTATTCAATTGTCACACACATGGAGTCAGCCTATGTGGGTCTCATGTAGGCACTATAATTGTTGGCCTAGAGTGCATGACTCTCATGAGCTCAGGTCAGGTGTCTCTGTGGGTTTCCCCATCATGATACCTGTGGTTTATACAATCCCTTCTTCCCCTTTCCAACAAGTTTCCTAGAGCTCCGCCCAGTGCTTGTCTGTGGATCTTTGCATCTGGATATGCAAAGTCAGTCATTGGATACAGTATCTCTATGACAATTAGGGTAGTCACTAATCTGATTACAGTAGATGACCAGTTAAACATTCTCTATACTATTGCTAGGATTCTTAGCTGGTGTAATCCTTGTGGATTCTTGGAAATGTCCTTGATACCAGGTTTATCCCTAACACTGAATTGACTGCTCTATCAAGACATCTCTTTCCCTACTCTCTCCCTCCCTCCCACCATATCCCAACCCCAATCCCAGCCCACCCAACCCATTCACTCAGGTTTAATATCTCAGTGACAACCCTCCCCTGTTCCCAGATCACCTAGGAGATCTCTTTTATTTCCCCTTCCCAGGAAAATTCATACTTTTTTTGGGGCACTCCTCATTATCTAGCCTCTCTGAGGCTATGGATTAAAGGTTGGTTATTCTACACTTTAGTCCTAATATTTACTTATGAGTGAGTACATTTTATCTTTGTCTTTCTGGGTCTGGGTTATCCCTCAATCAGACTGATTTTTTTCCTAGTTCTATACATTTGCCTGGTCATTTCATGGTATCATTTTTTTTTACAGCTGTGTAACAAATACACCATTTTGTAAATGTACTGTATTTCCTTTATCCATTATTTGGTTGAAGGACCAAATATATGTCATTTCCAAGTTCTGGTTATTATGAATAATACTGCTATGAACATAGTTGAGCAAGTGTCCTTGTAGTATGATTGAGCATCCTTTGGTCATATATCCAGGATTGGTATAGCTCGATCTTGAGGTAGATTGATTCCCAATTTCCTGAGAAACCACTCTATTGATTTCCAAAGTGTTTTTACCAGTTTCTACTCCCACCAGAAGTAGAAGAATATTTCCCTTACTTCATATCATCTCTATCATAAATTGTCATCGGTATTTTAGATCTTACCTGTCCTGACAGGTATAAGATAGTATCTCAGAGTCATTTTGATTTGAATTTTCCTGATGACTAATGATGCAGAGAAATTTCTTAAATGTCTTTTGGCCATTTGAGATTTTTCTGTTGAAAATTCTCTTTTTAATTGGTACCTTATTTTTAATTGAATTATTTGGTATTTCAATGTCTAATTTCTTGAGTTCTTTATGTATTATGAGATCAGCTCTCTGTCAAATGAAAGATATGAAGAATGTTTATCTAACTGAAATATATCTCTATATATCCAGAAAATCTAACTAACATGACTACAAGCTTGATTATTATTGATGATTATCTATTAACCTATATTTCTTAATTATATATTACAATTTTAAATGAACTACACAATCACAATACCTTAATCAAGATCAGAAATATATATACATATAACAAAATTGACCTTAATACCAATAAAACAAAATTTATACCAATGTAAATTATTCATATCTATATCATATCCCTCTTTAAATGTAAAAGAACATTTATAAACAATTTTTGGGAATATGGATGCAGTTATTTCTCTCCAAACTGCTTCCTGCTGTATGGGGGCACTGTTAATCAGGTCTTTTATGATGTAACCTGTGTGTCAGATTCATTTCAGTCAGCAGTTGAGTGAAGTAATTTTTTGAGGGTGTTCAAAGCAACCTTTCAGTAGGATGTGGGCTATCATACCATACTGGGATAGAAGCAATCCGCAGGGTCTTATCCTCTGTGAAAACAAAAGAAGAAACTTTTTTCCAAAGCATGATATCCAAATTCTGAAGTCAAGGTATTTTCAAAATATCTATCTTGGATTAGTTCAGCAGCATTTATAAACAAATATCTTTTAGCAGCTGTTGCTCCTTCCTCAGCATCCAAACAATTCAAAGAAAGCACAATAGCATACAGTATCAAGATTCTCTGTGTAATTTCCATCTTTGTGCAGCTTTATTTTAACCTCTATTTCATTTATTTTTACTTTCTTTTAAGACAGGTTCTCTGTATATCTTTTTTCTGGAATAACTTTGTAGACCAGGCTGTCCTTCAACTCTCAGAGATCCACCTGTCTCTATCTCCCAGGCACTGGGGTTAAAGGCGTGTGCTACCACACCTTAAAGTCACAGAGGTCAATCTACCTTTGCCCCTTGAAGTCTCAGAGGTCAATTTACCTCTGCTTCCCAAGTGTTGGGATTAAAGGTGTGTTCTACCACACCCAACTACTCTCTTTCTTTCTTTACTTTAAGAACTTTAACTTTTTTTCAAGCCTGCATATGTTTTTAAACACACTGTAAACCATTTAGAGTTTTTTTTAAAATCTCTCTTTACTGTATATCTCTCCTTTTTCTGACTACACGAGTCTTTAATTTACTAAGCAATATGGAGAGCCATGGCTTTGATGGCTGGATCCAGCCCATTCCTTAGTTTTCCAGCCTCATGGTGGAGGTGCTGGCTGTAGCCATTTTTATTGCCACAACTCTATGGTGTTTCAAGGTCCTTGCCAGCAAGCAAGGTGCAGCATTCTGCTCACAGACCACACGCAGTCTGACTGCCTGCCTGAGTCTGAGTTTGCCCTGGCAGGATGGCCCAGAAAGCTGGCATTTTAAAACAGTATGGCTTTTTTTTCTGCTATGGCTGAAAACTGAAAAAACATGCATTTAGCTTTTCATCAACACCATTTAAGTGTTTCGTGGCAGCACCTCTTAAAAGAGCTGCAGGGTTTTGCAGCTAAAGCTGAGTCAGGAAGCCTCTCTTAGATGAGAGCGCTTGCTTGCCTCTAGCAAGCAGAGCAGACCCAAGAAATTGCTGCTACCAAGAAAACATGCTTTGCTCTCTTCTTTCCCAAGCTTTCTCAGGCTTTCTGTGGATTCAGTTATCCACGTCTGGGTGCCAGTTTCTACAGCTCTTTGAAGAAGTTGAAGATTATCTATCTATACTGAATATAATGTATCTAAAGAACCTGATTAGTCTAATTATAAATGAAAAACATAGATGACTATTGATCTATATAATTCTCAATACCTATCTAACTTAAAGCCTAAGACAATAAACAACTGTGCAATAAATTTCTTGTATTTTCATAGGCATATCCCTCTTTAGTTTGGAAAGTTTTTGCCTATACTTTTGTTAAGTATAATTTCTGTACCTTTGAGCTGGAATTTGTCTTTTTCTTTTATCCCTATCATTCTTAGATTTGATCTTTTCATGGTGTCCCAGTTTCCTGGATTATTTGTACTAAGAACTTAGTTGATTTAAGACTTTCTTTAACCAATGAATCTATTTCCATCATCATATCTTCCAAACCAGAGATTCTCTTTTTCATTTCTTGTATTCTGTTAGTGATACTTGCCTCTGTAGTTCCTCTTTGCTCATCCCAATTTTCTATTTACAGATTTCCCTCAGTTTATGTTTTTTTCTATTGCCTCTATTTCAACTTTCAAGTCTTTAATTGTTTGCTTCATTCATTTAATATTCTTTTTTTCCTCCTTTGATTTTATTATGGTATTTATTGATTTCTTCCAATTTTTGTTTTCTTTATCTTGATATCTTTAAGAGAATGTTTTTATTTTCTCTTTAAATGCTCCTCCATTTTCATGAAATTATTTTGGGGTCATTTTCTTCTGCTTCATCTGTGTTGGATTGTTCAGGTCCTGCTGTTGGAGAACCACTGGGTTCTTGTGGTGCCCTATTGTTCTTTATGCTGTTGCTTGTATTCCTACACTGCTGTTTACCCATTTAGCTTTGGATAATTACAGGTACAGGAGTTGATTCTTGTTGTGTCTGTTGTATGGTTCTTTTCTCTCTTTGCTGTCTGTTTCCTTTGCTGCCTTTTGTCTTGAATGGCCAAGGATTCTGGTTGCTCATTGTTCCTCAGGTCCAGTAGGGTTGCCTCAACTGAGGTTTGTGGGGTTTGGGTGCCTAAATGTAATATATCCTCCAGTTCTTCTGGCTTGTGTGGGTTTTTCTTGTGCCAATGGGGTCTTTTCTTCCAAAAGGTGTAGGTGCTGCTGGTGCTTATAGGGGCTGTTGTACTTCCAACTGAGTAGATAATGTTAATATTGCAGTGGATGACTGGACAAGGGGAGGGTGTTGGTGTTTGTTGGGATTCAGTGATGGAGTGGGTCATAGAGGCAACAGAGTTCAGTGGTGTCAGGGGTGGTGATGTAGCATGGCCACATGTCTCTCACATAGTGTCTGGCTACTGGGCTCTTGGATCTCCTCTTTCTCCCTTTTTGCTCATCCTCTAGATGAATCAGCCCCTGGTTTCTGCTGCTAACTACTTCTTAACCCATTACCAAGCTCTTTCTTATAGTTTAGCAGGCCATTCCAGCCTGAACCACAGCCCAACAGGACAAAATAATGGCTGTTATCAGTGTCTTTCAGTTAGCAAAGAGACAGTCCCTAAACCTTTATTCAGAATCCAAATATGTCTTTGATAGTCTCCTACCACACACTAGTTTACACTTTTGAGTTAAACACTAGTTACCCTGCTGTAACTCTAAAGGCCCTTGACACCTGCCATTTCTTGTTGCAAGGAGAGGGGCCCCTTGTTTATCCCAGCCACCTGGCTAGCTTACACCTGATATAACCACACAGAAATTGTATTTATTAAAATACTAATTGGCTATTAGTTCTAACTTCTTACTGTCTAACTCTTACATATTAGTTTAACATATTTCTATTAATCTGTGTATCACCATGTGGCAGTGGCCTACCGGGAAAGATTCGACAAGTCTGTCTCTGGCAGAAGTTCCACAGCATCTCTCCCTCGACCCTTCTTCCCAGCATTCAGTTCTGTCTTCTCTGCCTACCCAAGTTCTGCCCTATCAGGCTCAAAGCAGTTTCTTTATTCATTAACCAATGAAAGAAACACATGAACAGAAGAACCTCCTACACCATTGAAACATGAGGGCCTACTTGTTGGGCTTTCTGTCCTGCCTCGTTTCTATCCTCCCACCAGGTCCCACAGCCATTAGCCCCCCCAAAAAATCACACATAGGTCTACAAAGTTATAAACTGATTGACCCATTAGCTCAGGCTTCTTATTAGTTCTTATAGCATATATTAGACCATTATTCTAGTATATGTTAGCCATATGGCTTGGTACCTTTTTCATTGAGGCAGGTCACATCTTCCTTTTTTTGGTGTCTGGACTGGATTGCTGCGGGAATGAGCTTTCTTCTTCCCAGAATATTTCTGTTCTCATTGCCTTGCCTCTACTTCCTCTCTGGATGTCCTGCCTATACTTTCTCCCTGGCTACTGGCCAATCAGCATTTATTTAAAGCATAATTGAGAGTATACAGAACTGTGCTGCACCACACCATTTTCTTATTTTAAAAGATGCACATAAATCTCTTTTGGGCAGTGAGTAATGTGGGTAATGAAAATTCTGAAGATGAGCCGGGCGGTGGTGGCACACGCCTTTAATCCCAGCACTTGGGAGGCAGAGGCAGGCGGATCTCTGTGAGTTCAAGACCAGCCTGGTCTACAAGAGCTAGTTCCAGGACAGGCTCCAAAACCACAGAGAAACCCTGTCTCAAAAAAACCAAATAAATAAATAAATAAAAATAAAAAATAAAATTCTGAAGATGACTGGAAGAATGATAATGATTTTGAAATTGATAATTAATAATCTATATTGACAACAAGCTGAGAACCAGTTTAACCATCATGTTGGTGATCTGTATATGATTTCAGAATATCTCTTATCTACAATAAGACAGAGGGGTAATATAAAAATCTGTAATAGTTTGACATAATGTGGTTAAGTGTGCCAAAAAGTTGTAGTATTGAGTTATTCAAAATGAATGTTAGTTTAGAATGTTAGTTTTATCTATTAATCTTTTATTATGATTAATCTGTATATCGATGAAGCATTATTAGAAAAGAGTTTTCCTGAATTAGCAGTGAGCATCTTTAGGATCAAGGTTGTCATTGAAGGTTGTCTACTAAGTGAAATTTGTAACCAAGGCAGTAATAAACAATATTAGGTATGAGGGGACATTACCACCTTATCTCAAAATATACATAGTAAGATTTTCATATACAGAACAATCTCTAGGAATACATATGGAGAATATCTGATAATATCTACATTATAGGGTCTAAGGTTTAATTTATACAATCAGTAGTAGACTATTTTTAAAATCAGTCCAGTTCCTAGGCTGTAGAATTTAATATAGAAATAGGGGTAAGTGACATAGGGAGGTAGAAATGGCTAATTGTTTCTTCCTGCTGATATGAGGGCAAAACTGCAGATCTTGAAGTCTGGAATACAGTGAAAACGTGAGAAAAGCAGGGTGTTCCATGCTTTCTGAGGCATGTAGATAGCTTTGGAGCTGTGCTTGGAGAATGCAACAGCGCCCCCTGCTGTGAGATCTGGAGGGTGGAGCATAGGGTAGCAGCAAGACAGCAGACATGTTCAGAGAATGAGCAAGGTGTAAAACTTTAAAATGTTTATAAATCTGGTGGAATAAATAAATATTAAGAACAAAACATGGAGTTAAGGAATTTTAGAAAGGAAACTTTTTCTCTTAGGTGTGCACTTGGAATTTTTAATTTCATGATTTTGGCAGATGAGAGAAGGGAATTTCAGGCCCAGAAGACAGGGAGAAGGAACCCCCCCCCCCAAAAAAAATAGGCAGAAAAGCAAACTGTAGACAAGTAAGGCTTACCTCAGTTTATTTTGACCTGTGATGATGTTGGTGGATGTAAATTGATTACTTCCAGCTTATAAGAACCTTTCTTAAGAGGCAAAAAAGTCAGATATTTCAGGTTATTATTATTTGAAATTAGCTATAAAGACAAATTATTTTTTACTGGCATCACCCTAAGGAAGTGAGGCCTGTGACTTGACTTTTACCTAACGAGAAAACTGAAAAAGCATCTGAAGCTTTGGGGAAGGATATTTGTTGTATCCAGCCATGGCTTAAAAAGGGACAGTGATTGCAGGTGTTAAATATAAATTTTGAGATTATGTTTGGCAAGGAAAAACTTGGAGAATTGACCCTGTCTTTTTAACAGATAAAAGAAAGTGACTTTAAAGTATACATAATTAAAATAGAGCCCTAGCAGAAATTAGAACAGGCTATAGTTTTGTTAATTTATGAGAAGTTTAAACATTTTAAATGACAGAAGTCTAAGTAAATTATTTCTATCAAAAATAGTATATTCATAGTTTTAGGTTAAAGTATATAAGAGAATATATTCAAAATTATTTAAATATATTGAAATAATATTTTAAAAATTAGTCAATAATCTATATTTTTAATTAGCAGCTTATAATCTAAGTGAATTTTTAATTAATAGACTGTACAGTTTAAAAAATTATTCTTAACAATTTTTGAATTAGCTGTTCAGATAATTAGGCATGAGATGATATTTCTTAATTATCCTTAATAGTTTAGGATTTAAGTAAAGTTATTGTTAATAGTTTATAAGTTATTGTAGCATCTCCTTTGGACTCTAAAAACTTTGGACACTAAAAACTCTAAAGAGTGGTATAAAACTCTGTAACTGCCTTACAACTTGGAACCCCAGAGCTGCTGCAGCTCCTATTTAAATAACAGAGCAAGTTTAGTGGACAGACTGACAGCATCAGGCTGTGCTAAACAGACAATTCCTACAGCTTTTCCACCCATGGTTACACTAAAATTCTGCCTTTCTTTCTAAATGGATGGGGCTACCCTACTCTTAAAAAAAACTGAAAATAAATGGTCACATACAGGAACCTCAGTTTACCCCTGCCCTACAGGGCCAAGGAAACAATCAGCTCAACAAGTCCCTTTTATTGTTCTGTCCTGCTGTAAAAGTGTCCAACTTATATTAACATACAGACACAATCAACAATTCTATGGCAATAGCAAGGATACCTGGCACGTATTTCTTAGGTGCACACCTAAGCAGATAAGGGCTCACAAATAGGGCACACATATCTTACTTACTGACTTAGGGAAGCATGACTTGTGAAATGCCTGGGCATATCTTAGGAGGTGAAAAAGGGTCAATAGAGGAACAGGCTATGATTTCTAAAAGGGAAGAAGGAGAGTTTATGTGTTAAAATACATTTGTGTGGCTAGTTAAGATAAAATTTTGTAACTTAATAAGTGTAGAAAAAGGGAAAGAAATGTGGAGCACTGTATACTTTCTAAGCACTTTCTTCTGCTTCTGCAGTGACTGGGAACACAGTGTTGTGGTAGCCAAGGCAACCAGTGTAAGCTGCTGAAGGAAAAAAAGGTGGCCTAAAATTTATGGCTGTGTATAGTAAAATCCAGAGGCTGACTCTTTTAGTCTTGGGCTAAGTTGTTCCTACTGATGCACTCTAGGGGTGAAGCTAGAAACAGTAAATTTTCTAGACAAATATCTTTCATCAATAAAAACCAGGTGAAGCCAAATAGTACAGCAGGACTAAACTGAGGTTGACCTCTTCCAACTAGACTGTGGAAGGATTTACGTCACCCAGCATATATTCTATATCTCAAAATTGTGAATCCAAATGAAAAGTCATCTTCCTGATTAGCCACAGATATATGTGTCCACTAGATGTAGTGTTTTCATGAGCTAAACACACAGGCAGTGGAAAACACGCAAAGCTCTTCTTAGGGAAGAAATGAAACTCTTTGGGAAGAAACGAAGTAACTCATAAAAGAAATTCCAGACAGGAGCAACTGATTTCCATAGCCAATAACTCCACCATCTTCTCAGTTGGGGCTCCTTACTATAGAATCACTCATCTGATAGGTCGGACTCTTGAACACTAGTTACTTGTATTTCCCATGGTTTTTGACAGCGAGTGAGCATGGACTACTTACTACAAAAGGAGGGTCAATAACTCAGATCAAGTTATGAGCCTGCTAACAGCCTCTCATCTTCCCATAGAACTATGTCCACTATATTCACATATATGTCCACAGTCTATTGCATCAAGCAGACAGATTCACCAACACGAAGGAAAACAACTGAACCAAAGAGGTAACTAGAGCCATGTGATTCTGATGTGGGAGAGTCTTCTGTTTTGTGTTGATTTCATTGGTTAATAAAGAAACTGCCTTGGCCCTTTAATATGACAGAAAATTAGGTAGGCAGAGTAGACAGACAGAATTCTGGGAGAAAGAATCCGAGTCAAGCAGTTGCCATGATTCTCCCACCTGACACAGACGCAGGTTAAGATCCTCCCTGGTAAACCACCTCGTGGTGCTACACACATTATTAGAAATGGGTTAAAGCAAGATGTGAGAATTAGCCAATAAGAGGCTGGAACTAATGGGTCAGGCAGTGTTTAAAAGAATACAGTTTCTGTGTAATTATTTCAGGGCGTAAGCTATCCAGGCAGCTGGGAGCCAGGCAGAATGCAGCCCGCCGCTGCTCCCTACTACATGACTCCAGTCCTAGATCCTTCTCACACATGACAGGACATCCTCACTTTACAACCTACATTTACGATCATCCCCAGACACTCAACAAATTCTACCTTATTTGTACCAGCTCTTCCACCCTAACAGGCACATTTTGTCTCATTTCATTAAAACTGATATACAACCAACCACTGAGGGTTTATCTTTTCTAAAGTCTGTCACTACTTATTGAAAAATTTGTCAAACTTCAATCTCAGCCACATTAGAATCTTCCTTTCCCCTCCCATCAAGCCAGAAAATCTCTACTTGGAACAGAATGGCAGCTCGCTGTCACCTGTATGCCCACTGTTAGACACTTCAAATGCTTTTTAGTTCAGGCAGACATATTCTTAGGAGGGGGAGAAGCTTCCCCGCACTTCTAGTGAGGGGTCACAGTCTCCAGTCTCCATCTCAGGGAAATCATTGTAATTTCAGAGTTCCAACTTCCCTTCAATCAAAAAATGGCCCTGCTTAAACATTCTCTAAAGTCTAATTTCCTGTGGTGTAGTCATTTCCCTTATCATGCCCAATCCTCAAGTAAGGTCAAATGAACCAATTGCTCTCTCACAAACAGCTTTTCTAAGCTCTCTGGAACTCCATATAGACTGGATAAAACTCCTGCCATTGGCTCTCCTACAACTGATAGCCCTCCAAAAGAAATGCCTCCTCCCCTTGAGGTGGTCAAGATCACTCCCACAGGGTACTTAAACTGCCCCCAGACAGCAGATGCCTGCTTTTCCAGTCTTCCTTTCAAGTTTCTCTGTGGGGCTAGAAAATCATCCAGGATATCTTTCCTTGCTTTTTCTCTGTCCTTCTCCCATCTTGACTATCCCATTCCCTCATTTTCCTTCCCCTCCCATTCTTCCTTCTCCCTCCCCCATGCTCCCAATTTTCTCAGGAGATGTTGTCTATTTCCCCATCCCAGGGGGGATCTATATATGTTTATCTTTGGGTTCTCCTTGTTACTTACTTCTCTGCTAGTACCCACTTATGAGTGAGTACATATCATGCTCATCTTTCTGAGTCTGGGTTACCTCACTCAGAATGATTCTTTTTCTACTCTCTCTCTCTCTCTCTCTCTCTCTCTCTGTTTTTCTCCCCCCCAATCTGTTTCTCTCTCTCCCCATCCCTTCCCTTTTCCTTTCATAACCAACTAAATAAAGTCTATACTCAAGCTCTCTCTGCATCAATATCTTTCTGTCACCTTCAATGGTCTCTCACCAGCATGGGACCTGCCAAGGCCCCCAGTGGTGGTACCAGCTGTTCCTTGTGGCCAGCCCCTCAGGGAACAATACCATCACTTTTAAGAACCATAACACACAGTCAGTATCTGGCACCAGAACATAGGGGATTAGAAAGGAATTTCCAAGACTATCCATAGAGGGAGATAGCTCTTGGCAGGGGTGTTCCCTGAAAAGAATCCCCCCCCCCCCCCAAAAAAAATGTTTGAGAGAGACATTTCTCTAATCTGGCAGCCACAGACAAGCCCTCATTGACTGGATTCTGCAGATTTGGGGTCTTGAGCACCCTCCAATGATGACAAGAGACATTCCCCTACCCCCTTGGAGGGCAACCCCAGGAGGTCCCTTCTGGAGGAGATAGTTTCTCAGAGAGTCCTTACTGGTAGAATGCTACAAGTTCCAAGGACACTAATACCTTATTAAGAGTGAGTAGTTTTGACCCCTAACATTCTCTAAGTGCTCACTTTATGATTTTTTTTCTAACTATGGGTCAAACAGATCTACAATCCAACAGCTAATTGTTCAGATTAACAGATCAAAAGAAAATGCTAGCAAAAATAAGTCAGACTCAAAAACAGATAATGACAGACACTGGAGACTTTATTCTTTCTTCAGGAGAGGACTCTGCTGCTATCTCATTCAGTTTCTTAAGGACAAACAAACATCAAAATACCATAGTCTTATTTGGCTTCCTAGGCTAAGCTTAATTTTTTTTTTAATCCCTTTGCTTGACCTCCTGAGAGAAAGCACACAGGGATTGGTAAAGGTTCCCAAGCTCTTCCCCAGCTTTCCAGGGGCTGGCAGCTTAGGATCCTGCCTGCTCCAAATAGCTTTCATTGCTTTGTCTCAAAGAGTTAACTTTTTCTTCAATTTGGAGCTTCCAGCTCTGTCAGCTCCTTATTTAAATATCAAAACTGGCTTCCCTGAAGGGGAGCCGGACAGGCTAATTTATAAACTCAAATGGTGATTCCCCAACATTCACAAACCGTTTCTCCACGCTGTTTCTCTTATCGTTGCACAAAAACTGTTTCTTCTCTCTTTATCTCTCTATGGATGGGGCTACAGCTGAGCTCCTGGTTTGTTTACAAAATCTCGAGGCTGCAGCAGCAACTTCCGGTTAGCGCATTCAAAGGAAGTCATAGGAATAAGCCTTATCCGTATTGTAAATGTTCTTCCGTTCTTCTTCTTCTTCTGTTCTTCTTGTTCGCGAAAGGAGGACGCAAGACACAACAAAACCCAAGTGGAACGTGAGCTTTATTGCACCGAGCGAGAGAGAAGGGGAAAAGAGAACGAACAGACGGATTTCCAGCCTTTTAAAGGGTTCCCCACGCGGGTGCGTCAGATGCCACGTTCTGTGCCTGCGCAACCTTTGCGTGGAACGCTAGGGGCTCCTGGGAAATGTAGTTCCCCAGGCAAGCTACGTTCAGGGGCCTTCTGGGGAACAGTAAACATTCTACATGATTTTTCAGTTCGGTTGGAGATGTCCACAAAAACTGGATGAATCTTGCTGTATAAACGCTTATTAACTCTCTGCATCTTTGCTCTTTGTTTTAAATTCGGCCTGTGTCTCAGCCCTTCCCCCCAAGGCCCTCTGTTGGCAATTCTTTAACTGCCTGAAGCTGCTCCATTCTCCACTCCCACACCTTGCTTTAAACAATCTACCTGACTACCACGGGCTGTTTCATTTTGTCTTGCTTTCCTGTTAAAATGTCCTTTTGAATGAGAATGTGACCCCAGTGCGCCTCATTTTTGACTGGTTTTGAATGTCTGAATTTGTGTGTTCTGTATGTTTTACTGATGTGCTCACAGCTTGCTGACTGCTTCCTTTATCTGTTTCCCAATTTTCATCTGACCCTACTTTGAAATAAACTCTTCTCTTCTTTCACTCATACAACAGATATTTTGGTTTCCTTAATGCACCTATTATATTCCATGATGCCCTATAAGGATGTATAAAGTTGCCAGTCTCCCTATATCTAGTTTTTGTGATTAAAAGGTTTCATGTCAATGCTAAAAGAACTTTGACTCAAAATGATTATTTTTAAGCTAAATATAACAGGGATAAAACGTAAAATTCTAGATCTATAAGGGCAACTTATTTATAAACTGTTAAAAATAATTTACTTAAATTGAAACAATTGAGGATAATTAGGAATGCAGGTTGATGTATGCTAACTAATATAGATAATTCCTTAGTGCCCCAGCATTTAAAATGTTTAAGTTTCCCATGTTAGATAAAACTGTGCCATGCCTCTTACAAAGCCAGGGCTTTGTTAAAATATACTTTTGGGTCATCTAGATTGTATTTCTTGTTACACAGGTCTAAAAGTCATCGACCTTGTTACCAAATTCCAAATAAAGAAGAGCTTACCAAACAGATTTCAAAATAACTTTTAGTATTCCTTTGGTTAAAGAAACTCACTCTACATTGACTGCTCAAATAATCTATGATCTATGTCTCTTGATTCATTAATTAAAAAATTAGGATGTAAAATTGTTTAAGAATTTAAAGATTTAATTAAATAATTTTGGGGGACTTAAAAAATAAGATCTAGGTACATAAAACAATCAAACATGTCCCAGATTTATTTCCCCTTCTGTGATATTATTATATAAGATTTTAAGAATTCAAAGTTTAACATTAACAAAATTCTAAATAAACCGATACAACATTGATTCTTCTTATTCAGCCATAAGCTCAGGATTCTATATTCTCTGATCACTGCTTAAATGTAAACAAACATCCTACTGATTTTAATGGAGACATTTTCTTGACTTACATACAACCACACTCCTACACAAATAAAAATATTACTGCTTTTAACCAAATTAGTTTTAAGTTTCCAAACTACTATTATGACTCAAAAAAAAATGAGATTCCTAACCTCTTTGATATCATGGATTTCAATATAGACTACATATAATAATAATTATAATAATAACATTTCTGACACTTTTGCCTCTTAAAGAAAATTCATTTAAGCTTCAAGAGGTGAACTTGGATCAACCAGTGTTATGGTTTAGGTAAAATGCTGGCAAGCCATGCAGAGGGAGGTCAGATGTTAGATATTTCTTTAGTGGGTTATGGGGGGGAAAAGAAAAGGGAGGAAGGGAAGAAGGGGAAAGAACGGGGAGAGGCAAAGAGAGAGAGAGAGAGAGAGAGAGAGAGAGAGAGAGAGAGAGAGAGAGAGAAACAGAGAGGGGGGAGAGGAGAGGAACTATGGCAGCAACTACCTTATCAGGGGAGAGATGGATGGGAAAGACTTCAGGCTGGAAGCAGAAGGAAGATCTGCTTGCCTGGCACATGTGGGTAGGGAATGGGCAGGACTTGTCTCTTAAAGGAACAGAACAGGCCACTACATTCAGCATCATCACAGGTCAGCATGAATTCAGAAAATTATTACTTGTCAACAGTTTATTTCCCAACCTGTCTATTTGAATTCTCTCTCTCTCTCTCTCTCTCTCTCTCTCTCTCTCTCTCTCTGTGTGTGTGTGTGTGTGTGTGTGTGTGTGTCTTTTCCTCTCTTTCTGGCCTGGAATGCCCTTTTTCGTCTGCTAAAATCATACACATAAAATTCCAAATGTGCACCTGAGAGAAAAAGTTTTCTATTTAAAATTCTTTAGCTTCCTGTTCTACCATTAATGTATATTTACTCTACTAGATTCATAATCACTGAAGGAGTTACAGCTTGCTCTGTCATCCTCCTAGGCGCCAGCCTCATCTATCTGCAGCCCTGTGCCCAGCCTTCAAGCTCACACTCCAGGGGATTCTGCTGTACTCTCCTGGACTTCTCTCAGCACAGGGTTTTGTTTGCTTGTTTTTTTTGTTCTAAAGACACAAAATTGGATGAGTAAGGATGGATCAGGTGAATCTGGGAATAGGAAAGAGTGTAAACAGGATCAAAATAATTTGGAGAAAATTCTCAAAGAATAAAAAATATTAAGAATGAATTTGAGAAATCTGAATTAAAAGAAGGTGTAAATCCAAAATTACTTGTATGCTTCCTATAATGTGTTTGAACCTTTTGTTTTTATAGTCATAATTTTCATTTTCTTTATTTGTTGTGTGAAACATTGTCTCTCCCTGAACCAGATTGGTGCCCAACAAGTCCTAGGGATGCTCCTGTCTCTGTCCTTTGTAGAGTTGAAAGGACAGAAGTATGAGGAAAAGTATGAGGAGAGTCATGCTTGGCCTGTTATGTGAGTGATTGATGTGGGAGTGTCATATATCAATCCGTTGATTTTATTGGTTAAATAAACTGCCTTGGCCCTGATAGGTAGGAACATAGGTGGGTGGAGTAAACAGAACAAAATGCTGGGAAGAAGAGGAAGTGAGGTCAGAAATCACGCAGCTCCTCTCAGAGCCAGACGCCTCAGACAGAAATGCCATGCTCCCCTCGCGATAGCTCTGCTCTCTGAGGAGACCCAGGATGGACGTAGGCTAGAATCTTCCTGGTAAGCGCACCTCATGGTGCTACACAGATGATTAGAAATGGGTTAAGAGGTTGAAGCTAATGGGCCAAGCAGTGTTTAAATGAATACAATTTGTGTGTTGTTATTTCCGGCATGAGCTAGCAGGTGGCCGGAGTGCTGGGGACGCAGCCCCACCACTCTTATTTCAACAAGTGATGGGAATTTTAATTCAGGTCCCCGTGTTTCTATAACAATGCTCTTACCTGCTCACCTTTCTCTCCAGCCCATATAAACCTAAGCCAGGCATTTTGGCACACTCCTTTAAACACAGAAATCAGGAGGAAGAGGCAGAGAGATCTCTACATTCAGGGCCAGCCTGCTCTACACAGTGAGACTCTGTCTCCTAAAAGAAAAAAAAGAAAGAAAAATATTTATTTCCAAAATGCTGTTTAAGTGATTCATTTAACTATTGATAAATTCCTTGTCTGTAAGAAACTGGTTTGAAAAGCTTGCTGGTTGCTTCTGGGGAGATTCCTTAGAATGGCCAATGCTCAGGAAAACCTACTGTTACTTTGAGAACCATTTCCACAGAGCAATGGAAGAAAATTTACCCTGTGTTTACTATGGGTCAGCTGGAGACACTGGCAAGGCATTTTTCTGGGTTATCTCATCTGAATCTGAGGAGTTGGTATAAGTAGACCTAATTTTCAAATCTATTGTGAACAAGATTATACGGTCAGATATGGTCATAAACCTATCAAGTTTCTTTTCTGGATAATGTTTACATAGTTTAATGATATAAAATGAACTTTTTGTAGAAATATAACCTTCTTTGTCAGAATTTAGTTGAAACTAACCAGTCTCGCAGCCATAATTGTGACAACTTGGTTCATTCTATGGGTATGCTTTGAAGACTCCAGTGTTGGATACACTGCTAGTCCCTGAGTGAAAAGTGATTAATAAAAACTCAGGGTCAGAAATTGGGGTTCAACCTAAAGATCTGAAAATCAAAACAGCCAGCCACTAGCTCTTAACTCCACCTCAGTCTGAAATTGCAATCCTGCCTCCTTAATCTCAGAATCAAACTGTCTCTGAGAGCTGTCTCACCCTCACCCCTCTTATATTCCTCTCTGTGGCTAGGATTAAAGGCATGCAACACTGGGATTAAAAGCATTCACTGCCCAGTTTCTATGGCAAATTAATATGGCTACTGGGATTAAAGGTGCCTTCCATTAGGGCTTCTACGATTAAAGGTATGTATTACCATAACCTGGTCTGTAAGACTGACCAGTGGGACTGGATTAATCTCAGATCTTCAGGTAGTCTTTATTTATCAAAATACATTTGAAATTCCACTACACATGAGGATGTTTTCTCCTTTCTTATGATGATGCAGGAAATAAAACGGATTGAAAGAAAAAAGTTTTTTATTAAGCCTAAATGAAGAAGTGACTTAGAAAGTGATTTTCCAAAATAAAGTATTCTGTATTCATCTAATAAATAGTAGAGTATAGATATAACAAAACACAATTATTCACTCATTTTAATTTACATTATTTAAAAGGTATCTGTAGTTTAACACTGAAGAGCAGAATGTATTGTGTGATAACACACACCTGTGATCCCAGTTTCTTGCAGAGGGTCACAGATTCAGGTCAAGTGGAAAGACCTTATTGAAAATAAAGTTATGACTGGCAGTGGTGGCACACTCCTTTGATTCCAGTGCATGGGAGGCAGAGGCTAGAGATAATGGGCCAAGCAGTGGTTTAATTAATACAATTTCTGTGTGGTTACTTCAGGGCTAAGCTAGCCAGGTGTCTGGAATGAACAAGCAGGCCTTCTCCTTGCAACAGCCTAGTCTACAGAGTGAGTGCCAGGACAGCCAAAGCTACACAGAGAGACCTTCAACTTGGAAACAAAAGGTGAAAAAAATTATAAAAGCCCCTGGGATTAAAGGGTCATACCACCACTGCAACCGCTGCTTGCTGCTTTTCATTATTAAAGTGCAAGGACAAGTGTACTTAGGAAAAATCATTTTGGTGGTCTCATATTCTCATGAGGAAGATGGTCTGCAACAAAACTTCCAATCATGCCATTAGGATGTGGGAGTTCTTTCTATGTGCTATAATTACCATTAATGAATAATGAAACACCCTTGGCCTGTTGATAGGGCAAAGCATATGTAGGCAGGGAAGACAGAACTGAATGCTAGCAGGAAGAAGGGCAGAGTCAGAGAGAAGCCATGGACTCGCCCCAGGAGAGAGAAGTGCTGAGGATTTACTGGTAGGGCATGACCCCATGGTGATATATAGATTTTAGAAATTTGCTAAACTAATATGTAACAATTAGCCAATAAGAGGTTAGAGCTAATGGGCCAAGCAGGGAATTTAATTAATACAGTTTCTGTGTGATTATTTTATTTCTGGGCAGCCAGGACAAACAAGCAGCCTTCCTTCCTACACAATTACATAAAAATTACATAAAATACCCCCCAAAATTTAACAAATTGCAGAAAAAATGCATAAAGTGCATTAATTGTACTAAGGGTTAAGACACAAGTGTCAACACCCATTTTAGAAGCATCAATGTTGTTCAAAACCCCTATATATGCTGATCTCTAAGATGATTTTTAGTTGTGATGCCAACAAATATTCAGTTTCTTTTGATAACAGTGTTGGAAGATAGCAGATAGAGCAGCAACTGTTGATACAGGTTACAAAGCATTTCTTGACAAAGACAAGAAAGAAGCAAAAGGAATTTGACATTGCAGGATACAGCTGTTGGGCTTGCTACAGATCTATCTCATGTCTGCATAGGTCCTGGCACTGCTGATACACTTGTTGTTCAGGTAGGCATGTTTTTACACTCCTCGGATGGGAACCCTGAAAATAAACCAAGCACAGTAAATCTGCAGAGCCCAGAAATGCATTTGTCCCTCTGGGAAACCTTGTATGTCTCTATTTTTTATTTGTAATGTGAATCAAACAAAGGCAGAGTTCAGGAGAATCATCTGCACTAGGTTTGATTGAGACCTGTTCTTGGTTTCTTACTAAAATTTGGACAATAAAGTGAATTATAACAAGAATTGGCATACCCTATTCAGATCAGATGTGAAGTGTGAATTTGACTACCGTTTTTCTAACCGATGTGTCAAAACTATCTCCTTAGCATGACATTCCTCTGTCTAAAGGTGTCCTAGATTAGGCCTGTGCCCCAATCTTTCTCAGGTACACACTAAAATTAGGGCTCCTCGGAAGTTAATTTGGAGCCCTACCTTGATAGTCAGTTTGATAACTGAGATAGCAGTGAGAACTATTGGGAAGGCAGTGTATAAAATGTGGACCTGTTGCACTAAGGGATTGTTAATATGCTTGAAAACATTGCTGACTGGATAGAGGTCACAGTCTGCCATAGCTGGTTGTAGGAAGTCCTATAGCCAGCAGTTACCCCCCACCACCACCACTGGGTTGTGGCCTCTTATACTATTTATGCCCATGTAGTGCATGCAAATGGCCTCTTTTCTGGCTGTGGGATTTGGTTTCTGATCTCTGTTCCAGCAGAGGATTCTGATTTGTGAGTCTACCTTTAAATAAATAATGTCTTTCTCTCAATTCTGAGCTAGTATGGGATTCCTTTTAAGTGTCCTTCTTCATCTGGCACCCATGTGGATTCAGACTCCATGACTACCTGGTTGACTGCCTACAGGCCTAGATGGTCCACAGCCCAGACAGTCTCCCAACTCTGCCTACTTGGTTTGCTTTTACCTAAGCAGCTTTTTGTAGAACCCCTGCCACAGCAGAGTTTATTGTGTGTGGCAACTTGGAAATGTCAAAAGCACATGCATTACTGCTGCATTCCCTGGCGCAGTTTCCTGGTGTGGTTCCATGCCATGTGGCAACTTGTGCAACTTTCAGTTTCTTCTCCCTGCCCATGAGTTTTGGTTTCCTTTCTACATGTATAAAATTGATTTAATTGATTTTAATTTGTCAATCAAAGCATATTTCGCAGTATTTAATCAGCACCCAGGTGGGAAATTAAAGAGGCTTGGAAACTATAAAATTGGCTCAGTACCATTCCTGTTGCCACTTCGGCTCTGCAACCACAACATCTCTTGGATAATAAAGATTTGTAGTGGCGTAAATGAACGGCAGACAAAAATTATAATAAAATATTCAGCTTTAATAAGGGAAAGACTTACAGAACTGAAGTTCCAGTGGAGAACAGGAAAGCAGAAGGGAAGGGGGGAGCACACCAGCAATATTTATTAGTAAAAAATATCCTCAGGGGACTCCGCCCTACAAGCAAGGTGATTGGCTGAGGTTACCCCTACATCTCCCCCTTTTGTCTAAATAAGATAGAGCCAAACCAAATACAACTATATACAATAGGAACAAGCAATAAATACACTAAACATTCTATTCCAAGGAGTCTAAATAATGTAGAGAGTAACTACAATTATCTAATCTTCAACTATGTCAAAGATTTGAGAAGGGAATTAATATTACTTAACAAACGAGAGATATCCAAAATGTGCAACAATAGACAGAGACAACTGACTATCTGGGCAATCACCCAAAGTCTCGTTTGCAATGTTGAGTCAACCAACTTTGGCTAAGACCTAACATAATTGACATACAATTATTAAAGGCAAGGAACTTTCTTAGAACTATCCTACCCTGTCTTAGAAAGATAAGACAATCCTGTTTCATCCACTTATGGATATTCTGTATCTTTGTCAGTAGTTGAGGTATGGGCTTTTCTTAACCCAAAGGCCAGTTCTGCCAAGAAGACAAGCTCCCTGTGGAGTCTTTGGTGCTCAACGTTATCTCGGGAGTAGAGTCGTGTTGCCAGGAGTGATTGTGTCTCGTTTTCACGGAATTTTAGGTTAGATTAAAGGCCATTTTCTACAGCTCTTTGAAGAGGCTGAAGATTATACTATCTATACTAAATATAATTTCTATGTATCTAAAATCCTGATTATCTTAAAAATAAATATGACAAACATATAATTTTTAATACCTATCTAACTTGAAGACTAAGAGAATAAATAACTGTGCAATATATGAAGACAATGATCTCCAACTGTAAACAATGTCATTAAATATCAAATGTAAACAATGTTATTATATAAATAATATCAGAGGTATAAATGTACATTGTAATATGGTAAATGTATCAGTACAATATAGACAAAGTTATAAGCATACTCTTGTACAAAAATAGAAGTAAAAGCACTCACATTTAATATTTAATATATCAATATACAAGAAACAGTATCAATTAAATTTTTAAAAACAGTAATTTACAAATACCAATCATCCCATCAAACTAGTTAATTCCCCCCCCCCCTTTTATAGAAAGTACCCCTAATTTCATAAAATATCTCCCCCATCCCCTTAACCCTATACCAACCACTAAATGATGTCCCTAACCCTGAAGGCAAACTCTGTTGGGAGAGGGGACGTCGTCCTCTAAGATTGCTTCAAGCTGACATGGGGGCAATGTTCTTCTTAGGGGGTCCTGTGAAATCAAATGATGGTAAAATTCCCAAATTAACATTTGACCTAAGAAAATTGTAACTGGTCTCTGAGCATTTTGAGAAGGTCTGGCCAGAGTGTTGTCAAAAATGTGAGCCATTTGAAACTGTCTCGTGCAGTTGGTACCAAAAAACAGGTCTAATTTTAGCGCTAAAAAAATTATGGCGTCATAATAACCAGATTGAGTTGATGTCGTGGGGCCCCAACTTCATCCTGGAAACTTCAAAGATTATTGTAGGAAAATTTGTTGCTTGTTATGGAAAATTTAAAAGTTAACAACAAAGACATATACTGACATATAAAGAAAGACACAGATATGAGGAAAGGCAAAGAAAGTTTATCAAGTATATAATTATTCTTATTATGTCCCATTTTATGGCTCCTGACCTGAGACAGAAACTCTGAGATATCTCTTATCAACAGGCTTGGGATTGAAGAGGGACTGAGCCATAGTCCAACTCCAAAACACCAGCTCTACATATTTATAAAGAAATGTTTAATAAGACATATATAACAGCATATGTTTAGTTTTATCGCTGATCCTTAGTGGGTCGTAACTAGTTTTTCTCCATCAGTAATTAAATATTTAGAGTTCTTTAAATTCTTTGAAGATGAGTGTTTTCCTATGGAAATAAAAAAGAACCCTGCCCCCAATCTATCCATATTTCTTACCATCAGTATGATCACCATCTTTGTGAATGAATTGTTATTTATCTTTTCCAAGTGGCTTCTCTTCTTCAAACCTAACCTTTATTAATTTTGATGGTATCCACAATTTTTCCTCTCCTGTGGAGACAAGAGCAAAACCCATTCCCCAAGGCAGCATATCTCCTGGCTTCCATTGTGAGGTCAGCACATCCTTGAAATAAACTGGTTGATTTAGTTCAGTAGACCTTTACATTATCTTTCTGCAGCTATTCTTCCCTTCTCATTAGCGTTGAGAAAATTCAAGGTTAACAAAGCATTATGTGACCTATTTCTGGGGGTGTTTTCCATCCCTTTCTGTTTGTACAACATATCCTTTATAGTTCAATTTGATCTTTCTATGACTGCTTGACCTGTAGGATTGTATGGTATACCTGTAACATGATTAATATTATAATAATCAAAAAACCATTTCATTTTCCTAGAAACATAAGCAGGACTATTATCCATCTTTATTTGTGTAGGTATACCCATGATAGCCATGACTTCTAATAAATAAGTGATTACTGAATCAGCTTTTTCTGAACTTAAAGCAGTTGCCCACTGAAAGCCTGAATAAGTGTCAATGGTGTGATGAACATATTTTAATTTGCCAAATTCTGCAAAGTAGAACACATCCATCTGCCAAATTTCATTCTTTTGAGTGCCCTTTGGATTAGGCAGTGGCATTTGGTTATAGAAAGAGCAAGTAGGGCATTTCTTTACAATCTCCTTAGCTTGTTGCCATGTAATAGAAAACTCTTTCTTCAAGCCTTTGCTATTAACGTGATGTTTTTTATGAAATTCAGAGGCCTGTAGCACACTACCAGTCAATAATTGATCAATTTCTGCATTACCTTGTGCTAGAGGACCTGGCAGACCTGTATGGGTCGGATGTATGTTATATACATAGGGCAAAGCCTGTTCCTCATCATATCTTGTACCTGGATAAACAATGAGGTTAGTTCTGTATCATCAGGTATAAATTCAGCAGTTTCAATATGTAAAATAACTCTTTCTGCATATTGTGAATTAGTAACTATATTAATAAGTTCTTTAAAAATCCCTTAGCACCATAAGAATGGCATGTAATTCTGCTTTCTGGACAGAATCATAAAGACTTTGTTCCACCCTACTCAAGTCTTCTGATTTGTAACCTGCCTTCCCTGATTTATTGACATCAGTATAAAATGTATGGGCTCTGGTTATTGGAACATCACGGATGATTCGAAGAAGGGTCCAAGAAGTTCTCTTTATGAAGTTAAGCCTCTTGCTTTTTGGATAGTTGTTATTAATGTCTCCCAAAAAATTAGCACAAGCTCTTTGCCATGGTTCATTATCATCCCATAATTTCTTTAGTTCATCAGCAGTGAAAGGCACTATTAATTTCTTCTGGGTCTATGCCGGCTAGTTGATGAAGTCTCACCTTGCCTTTTATAATTAATTTAGAGACTTTTTTCACATAAGTTTTTAATTTCTTACTTGATTTATGTGGTAAAAAGATTCATTTCAAGAAAATATCATCTCTCTGCATTAAAATTCCTGTAGGAGAAATTTTTGATGGTAGTATGATGAGAATACAATCGAGCTCTGGATTTACCCTGTCCACATGTGCCTGTTGTAATTTTTCCTCAATCATTGTCAGTTCCTTTTCTTCTTCAGTTGTTAATTCTCTGGGACTGTTCAAATCTTTATCACCATCCAAATTTTTTCCAAATGAATTATTAGATTAGGTGTTATCCCAATAGCTGGTTGTAGACTGGAAATGTCTCCTAACAGTATTTGAAAGTCATTAAGAGTCCGTAGGCAATCTCTCCTAATTTGTGCCTTTTGTGTCTTAATTTTTTGCAAACCCATTTTATAACCTAAATAATTAAGAGAATCTCCCCTCTGAATCTTTTCAGGAACAATCTGTAATCCCCTATTAGGTAAAACTATCTTTATTTCTTCAAACAGTCTTTTCAAGGTATCCATGTTTGAATTAGATAACAAAATATTGTCCATGTAATGATAGACTGTCGACTTGGGAAATTTTTTGTGTATTAGTTGCAAGGGTTGATTTACAAAATATTGGCACAGGGAGGGGCTATTTAACATGTCCTGTGGGAGAACGGCCCACTGGTATCTCCTCGAAGGTTGAGAATTATTATAAGTAGGTACTGTGAAGGCAAACTTTTTTCTATCTTGTTCTTGTAAAGGTATAGTGAAGAAACAATCCTTTAAGTCAATAGCTATGAGAGGCCATCCTTTTGGTAATAAAGAGGGCAAAGGAATTCCAGATTGCAAAGGGCCCATAGATTGAATAACCTTGTTGATAGCCCTGATATCTGTCACCATTCTCCATTTACCTGATTTTTTTCTTAACCACAAATACAGGAGAATTCTAAGGGCTGGTAGATTCTTCTATATGTCCAGCATCTAATTGCTCTTGTACCAGCTGTTCTAAAACCTGTAACTTTTCCTCAGCTAAAGGACATTGCTTTCTCCATATTGGTTTCTCAGTTAACCATTTTAGAGGCAAGGCTGTTGTTATCTCTGAAGGGACATCAGTTGCTTGATGTGTGAGTGTCATATATCAATCTATTGATTTCATTGGATAAGCAATAAATAAACTGCTTGGTCCAATTGGTTAGAACATAGGTGGGAGGAGTAAACAGAATAGTATGCGGACAGGAAGAGGAAGTTAGCTCAGAGAAGCACGCAGCTCCGCTCAGAGACAGCAGCCTTCTGTCTAGCGGGCAGACAGGATGGCCCAGCTCTCTGAGGCATGCACGCGATGAAGCTCCAACTCAAGATGGACGTAGGCTAGAATCTCCCTGGTAAGCGCACCTTGGGGTGCCTACATAGATGATTAGGAATGGGTTAAGAGGTTGAAGTTAATGGGCCAAGCAGTGTTTAAAAGATTACAGTTTTCGTGTAATTATTTCGGGGCGTAAGCTAAGCTAGCCAGGCGACAGGGGTGCTGGGGAACACAACCCGGCGCCCCATATTTCAACAGATGGCGCCCAACGTGTGGACAACTGAATCCACAGAATGTCTGAGAAAGCTTGGGAAAGAGTAAAGCATGTTTTCTTGGTAGCAGCAGTTTCTCGGTTTTGCTCTGCTTGCTAGAGGAAAGCAAGCGCTCTCATTTAAGAGAGGCTTCCTGACTCAGCTTTAGCTGCAAAACCCTGCAGCTCATTAAGAGGTCCTGCCACGAAACACTTAAACGTTGTTGACGAAAAGCTGAACACATGGTTTTCGGTTTTCAGCCGTAGCAGGAAAAAAGCTGCGCTGTTTAAAAATGCCGGCTTTCTGGGCCGTCCTGCCAGGGCAAACTCTGACTGAAGCAGGAGGGCCGGCTACAGAGAGAGGACTTGAGTGTTGTCTGTTGTAGCTCGCTGGCTGGCAGGGACCTTGAAACACTGTAGACTTGTGGCACTGAACGCGGCCCTGGCCGGTACCTCAGCCAAAAGTTTGGAACGCCTTTAATCCTACTGATATTGCTTGGTAAATTAAAGACTTTTGTGGTCAGAAAAACAGAGAGAGATACAGTAAAAAGAGATTCAAAGATAAAGAAAATTTTCAAATGGTTTACAGTGTGTTAAAAATATAAGCAAGCTAAAAGTAAGTTCTTAAGAGTAAAAAAAAAAAGAAAGAAAGAAAAAGAGAAGTTGGTTGTGGTAGTACACGCCTTTAATCCCAACACTTGGGATGCAGAGGGAGATTGACCTCTGTGACTTCAAAGTGTGGTAGCACACGCCTTTAATCCCAGTGCCTAGAAGGCAGAGACAAACAGATCTCTGTGAGTTCAAGGTGTAGTAGCATATGCCTTTAATCCCAGTGCCTGGGAGGCAGAGACAGGCGGATCTCTGAGAGTTCAAGAAGAGCCTGGTCTACAGTGTCCAGGTCAAAGATATACGCTTAAAAAGCAAAAAGTTAAAAGTAAAAATAAACGAAATAGAGTTAAAATAAAGCGCACAAAGATGGAAAATACACAGAGAATGTTGATACTGTATGCTATTATGCTCTGTTTGAATTGTTTGAATGCTGAGGAAGGAGCAAGAGCTGCTAAAAGATATTTGTCTATAAATGCTGCTAAACTAACCCAATGTGAAAATGCCTTGACTTTTAAATTTGGATTTAAGGACATGATACTTTGGAAAGGAGTTTCTTGTTTTGTTTTCACAGAGGATGAGACCCTGTTCATTTCTTCTATTCCGATATGGTATGATGGACCACGCCCTCCTGAACAGTTGCTGTGAACGCCTTCAGAAAATTGCTTCGCCCAACTGCCAACTGAGATGAAACTAGCACACAGGTTATACCAAGAAAGACCTAATTAATGACGCCCCCCATTCAGCAGGAAGCAGTTTGGAAAGATAACTGCGCCCATGTTCCCAAATATGGTTTATAAGTGTTCTTTTACATTTAAAGGGGAAATGGTATAGGTATGAATAATTTGCATTGATATGGATTTTGCTTTAGTGATTTAAATTTAAGGTCAATTTTGTTATATGTATATGTATTTCTGATCTTGATTAGGTGTAGTGATTGTGTAGTTCACTTAAAAATGTAATATATATAGGTTGTTAATAGATAATCATAATAGTCAAGTTTGTAGTCATGTTAGTTAAGATTTTCTAGATGTACATAGATAAATTTTAGATAGACATTCTTCATATCTTTCAAAGATTACAGAATAGGACATTTAATGTTTTAATAACTTAGGACTTTTCATGACAATGAGACACTCTGCTCCTGGCAGCACCAATCTACTTCAAGAGGAAGATGGGCATCGAAGAGGATCCTTATGGAGTTTGATAGCCATTTGGGCAAGAAACTGCTCTTGCCTGGACTATTGCATAAACTGGACACAGAGAACCCGCAGAGAGAGGACTACTGAACTTGCCTAAAGGTGAGATGATCTTTCGGGGTTCCTGATTGATGAAAGAGTCTGCAAGACATTCTTCAGGACAAGCAGATAGTGACTGCCTTTGAAATTTCCTGCTTTGTGGAATGTCTGCTGAAAACTATGGGCCTGTAGGCCGAAGATGGATGCCCCAACGGTACAGAGGAACTTTGGGTGACTGTCCAGGCAGCAAGATGTCTCTGTCATTTCTAGAGTTTGAACGTTGCTGTTAAAGTTAAAGCTTTTCTTTTTTGTTTAAACAGAAAAAGGGGAAGTGATGTGTGAGTGTCATATATCAATCTATTGATTTCATTGGATAAGCAATAAATAAACTGCTTGGTCCAATTGGTTAGAACATAGGTGGGAGGAGTAAACAGAATAGTATGCGGACAGGAAGAGGAAGTTAGCTCAGAGAAGCACGCAGCTCCGCTCAGAGACAGCAGCCTCCTGTCTAGCGGGCAGACAGGATGGCCCAGCTCTCTGAGGCACGCACGCGATGAAGCTCCAACTCAAGATGGACGTAGGCTAGAATCTCCCCGGTAAGCGCACCTTGGGGTGCCTACATAGATGATTAGGAATGGGTTAAGAGGTTGAAGTTAATGGGCCAAGCAGTGTTTAAAAGATTACAGTTTTCGTGTAATTATTTCGGGGCGTAAGCTAAGCTAGCCAGGCGACAGGGGTGCTGGGGAACACAACCCGGCGCCCCATATTTCAACAGTTGCTTTGTGTTCTTGTACAACCCGCATGGCCGGTTTTCTCTGTTTGTAATATCTTTTAATATTATTCTCAGAAATATAGGCTCTAGAAGTAGCAGGAACGTTAATTTTGGTATTCCATTGCTGTAATAGGTCACAGCCCCATAAATTCACTGTATTATTGGCTACATATGGCCTTAGTTTTCCTATTTTTCCTTTTAGCCCTATGTATTTAACCCATCTCACTTTCTCTATTGTTATTACTGGAAAGGCAGGTAGAGCTTTAGGTAGAGCTTTATCCCAGAGAGATTTACCCACAAGTGGAGTTAAAATTTGTCTTTCTACCCTTGCTCCTCTTCATCAGCATTTAGAAATTCCTCAATCTTTTCAATTCTATTCACCATTGCTTTCTGAAATGCCTGAATCTCCTGTCCAGAATTATGTTCCAAAGCCTTTATTGAGGATTCTAAGGTATGTAGTTTGTCCATTAGAGATAACATCTCATCTTTAGACATAATTCTCATGGCATGAACTGTGCCTTCTTGTATTGACAATTTGTCTGCCAATCTGTCATATCCTTTAGACAAAATCCGATTGTCACATTCAGCAGTTTTGATTTTCTCAGTTAATGTTTCAGTTCCTACAGAAAGGGACTGAAACGTATGATCAAAATCAGCAGTTCCCTCTTCCATAGTAATGAATTTCTCCTTAATATCAGCCTGTACCTTTTCTAAATTTTGCTCAGTTGACTGAGTCATGCTAGACAAAGATCTATTCACTTCCTGGTGAAATTCAAACTGATTTTTGAGGAGATTGTTGTCAGTCTCAATTGTTTTTAAGCATTCAACCTTTGCCTTAAGAATCATGGATTCATCTCGTAAAGACTTTTTCATATTTCTATTATCAAACCATATAGTACCAAAGAAAACTACAAATCCCAGAAAGATCCATAGATGTGGGGTGACAGACACCTCTTGTAAAATCTCCCACATGGTACAATCAAAGCGGGCCCGAGTCGCCAATCTGCCGAGCTGCGGCTGTACTGTGGACTCTAGCGCACATGTGTGTCCTGTGCTCTGTTGCAAATGCTGTGAAAATCAAGCACTGCGGTTGAGCCTCCGAGCTGTAGCTGTGTACTAAAAAACTGTGGGGTGCCTGGCAACATGGCCGGGAGCGTGCTGTGTAGTTAGGACCCAGGCAGAGAGCTGCGAGATTGGGGGGTGCAGTTCTCTCAAAGTAAAATTCAAGCCTGCGCCCTAGGCTGCGCAGGGGCAGAGGCAAAGAGCCCCACGTTGGGTGCCAAAATGTAGTGGCATAAATGAATGGCAGACAGAAATTATAATAAAATATTCAGCTTTAATAAGGGAAAGACTTACAGAACCGAAGGTCCAGTGGAGAACAGGAAAGCAGAAGGGAAGGGGGGAGCACACCAGCAATATTTATTAGTAAAACATATCCTCAGGAGACCCCTCCCTACAAGCAAGGTGATTGGCTGAGGCTACCCCTACAAAGATTATTACACCTAAAACAATTTATAGGATCTCATAACAGGTAATTAATAAATCAATATAGCTGATTACATTAATATTGAAACTTTTAGTAACTTTTTGTCTAATACTATGGATTGTATTATATGAGACATATGGTTATGGTGATAGTTCAATTTATTGGGTATTGGGACTCAGTTTTTTTTTCTTTATATTCTCTCATTAAGAAAGAATGTGGCAGTTTTAGGAATGATACTGTCTTTACAGATTAATAATAAACTGTTGAAATGAGAGTGGCAGGGCTGCGACCCCGGCACCCGGCTGCCCACATGGCTAGCTTTACCCAAAATAATTACACGGACACCGTATTCTTTTAAACACTGCTTGGCCCATTTCTATCTAGCCTCTTCTAGGCTAACTCTTGCACCTGGACTAACCAATTTCTAATAATGTGTGTAAGCACCCCAAGGTGTTCTTACCGGGAAGATTCTAGCCTATGTCCATCCTGGGTTGGAGCTTCATTGAGAGTGCCTCAGAGAGCAGAGCTATCCCATCTGCCCGCTAGACAGGAGCATGCCATCTCTCTCTGAGGCATCTGGCTCTGAGAGGAGCTGCATGATTTCTGACCTCACTTCCTCTTCCTCCCAGCATTTTCTTCTGTTTACTCCACCCACCTATGTTCCTTCCTATCAGGGCCAAGGCAGTTTATTTAACCAATGACCTTCCTCCATCAATAAACAGCTAGATGACAGTATTAGTACCATTGAAAATCAAAAGTTACCTGAAAAAAATAATAGTATTAAAAAGAATAACATTAATTTGACAGGAAAATTAACTTTATATCTAAGGGTACTAAGAAATAGTCTGAAAGAATTTATACTGTTGAATGCGCCAATCAAAATTTGTTAAAGTTATGATAAGTTAGCAGATGGAGTATCTCTCCAGAATGGCAATTTGCACTCTATGCAAGTAATGTCCAAGGATGAGGTATTATCTTTAAAGGAGAATGTCAGACCTTGGAATCACATGTGCAGAATGAGAACCAGAGGTTAGGTGCCTCAATTAAATCACTAGAATTATATACAGGCCAGGAGATTTGGGCTTTACATAAGACAACAGTAAAAAGGTTTGAAATAATTGAGGAAATTATTGGAGCTGATGAACAGGGAAAGAAGACACAAGGACAGGAGTCAACATCACCAGTAGCTGTTAGAGATGATTTACCCAGGATTTTAACTTCATACCCTGTAATCTACTCTGATAAAGCGTCAAATTCTAAAGGTCCAAAACAATCCAAAGAATGTAGATGGATACCTATAGGAATGAATGATCTAAAAGAAATTAAGCACGTGTTTGTAACTTATGATTTGCATTCCACATATTTTAGGGAAAAAATAAAGACATGGTCTTCTAGCACCAAAGCAATGCCAAATGGTTGGATTCAGTTAGTTTCAGCAGTCCTGGATGATGGGCTTCAATTAATGTTTAGAATTTATTTCAGGAAAGAAGCAAAAAATTTGGAACAACAGGGAAAAGCAAAAGGCCTTGAGACTTCCCAAGATCAACTTTTTGGTGAAGGCACATACGCTAACCCAGAGGTTCAAGCTTTTTACAATGAACAAATCTTGTCCCTATGCCACAAAACAGCCTTAAATGCTTTAGACAGGATTCAAGAACTAGGAAAACAGATGGAATCATATACCAGGGTTAAACAGGGCCAGAGAGAATCCTTTACTAACTTTTTACAAAGAGCAATTAAGGATGTACAAATAGGATTAACAGACCCAGATGCTAGACGAGTACTTATTGAATCTCTGGCTTTTGAAAATGCAAACTTACAATGCAAAAAGGTTAGATCAGCACCTATGGCTGAATGAATCCCGCATACAATGAACATTGAGACATTTGAGTATACTATTGAATCTTGGGTAGAAGAAGCAATTTCCAAAGGAATGAGGAGACATCAAAATGCCAAATGTTTTAATTGTGGTAGAATAGGACATCTGAGAAGGAATTGTAGACAAGGAATTCCTAAGAATAATTATCTCCTCTGGAAATGGCAAGAATAGGAGGACTCAACCTTTAAGTATATATAGAAGGTATGGCAAAGGCCAGCAATGGACCAATGAATGCAGATCAACAAAAAAGAGACAAGGCATTTCGATACCATCAGGAAAATCTTTTAGGGGCCTCTCACAGGCCCCCAAGTCAAAAGTGGCCCAGTCATTCCCAGTCACTGTGGAGGATATGTCTCACCAGGAAAATTAAAAATTCTAGAGCCTTCTGTAAAATACCATAATGTTCTAGATGATGACCTAAACATGGAGAATAAATCAAAAATCCCAATAGGAAATAGGAAATGTATATTCTAGCAGACTTCTATAAATGATCAAAGACTAAAGCTAAGAGTGCATATAAATGGCATTGTAATTGTTGGTTTGATAGACACAGGTGTAGATATGAGTCTCCTTACTCCAGAATCTTGGCATCCAAATTGGCCTCTTAAAGAGGCAGGTGCTCATTTACTATAAATTGGAACCATATCTCAAGGCAAACAAAGCATGATTTGACTGCACAATTGACTGCATAGTGCCAGAAGTTCAAAGAGGGAAGCTGAGGCCATATGTGGCTAATGTTGTAGTAAATTTATGTGTTTGTGACTTGTTGCATTCCTGCAGTCCAAGGAACATAATTCTGGGAAGGATATTATAGGTTCTATACACAAAGGTCACCAGCCATTCATACTCTACAAGAATATAAAGAAACTAGAAAACCTTTAGAGGTACCAGCAGCCCTACTTTTAACATGGTTAACTGAGAAGCCAGTATTGGTTAAGCAGTGGCTTCCTGAGTAAAATAAATTGCAGGCTTTAGAACAGATGGTACAAGTGTAACTAGATGCTCACCATATTGAAGAATAAACCAGCACTTGGAATTCTCCTGTATTTGTTGTAAAAAAGAAATCTGGTAAGTGGAGAATGGTGACAGATTAAAGAGTGGTCAATAAGGTAACTCAGGCTATGGGCCCTCTACAATCTGGAATCCTTCTGCCTGCTCTATTACCAAAAAGATGGCCTCTTATAGTTATTGGTTTGAAAGATTGTTTCTTCACTATCCTTTACAAGGAAAGGATAGAGAAAAATTTGCCTTCACGTTGCCTACTTACAGTTATTCTCAACCTACTAGGTGATATCAGTGGACTATCCTCCCACAGAGAATGCTCAATAGCTGATAGAGCTACTATAAGACCTGTTTTGGCTACCATGTGCTCAAAACGGTTCCAACTTGGTTAGCTGAAATGGTACACATTTTTACAACATTTTGTCCAAAACTTCAAATAGAAACCTCAGAAAAACCTTACCAATACTCAGATACTATTTAAAATTATACCAGATAGTAATCTTAGAACTTAAGCATTATTTTCATGGGATTCCATAGAAAGAACATTGCCCTCATGACAGCTGGAAGTAATTCTAGAAGATGACATCCCCTCTCCCAACAAAGTTTGTCCTCAGGGTTAGGGACATCATTTAGTGGTTTATTATAATTGGTTTAGGGCTGGATGTTGGGGGCAAATTTTATAGGCTTAGGCATCTCTTTGGAAAAAAAAGGAAAATTGGATGGGATAATAGATTAATGTGAGCTTACTTACACTAATAATAATAGTGAGCAATAGAGTGGATATTTGTGAGGCATTATTTATAAACAATTTCATTGGTATAGATGCTTGTATATTGATATAAAGTTAAATTTTATTGAATATGTTTCTATTTTTGTCCACCATTTTGTATACCTAGGCAAAGTTAATTTGTCATATTGTATGCATGCATGATTCTACCACTGCTTAAAAACATTATTGAATATTGACATAATTTTAGGATATATTTATCATATTGCAATGTACATTTCTACCTATCTATCAAGATAATTATACATTTTTTACATTCTGAGGTCATTGTCTTCACTTGTTGCACAGTTGTTTATTGTATAATATTCTAATATGAAGTCTTAGTCTTTAAGTTATATAGGTATTAAAAATTATAGATCAATAGTCATCTATGTTTGTCATGCTTATAGTTAGACTAATCAGGTTCTTTAGATACATAAAGATTATATTCTACATAGATAGGTAATCTTCAACCTCTTCAAAGAGCAGTAGAATATGTCATATAAATAACTTAGGGTACTGTTGAAGTGAGATACCATTGCTCCTGGCAGCACCAATCTATTCCAGAGAGAATGTTGAGCATAGAAAACAGTCCACTTTGAGTTTTCTTCTAGGCAAAACTGGCCTTTGGACAAAAAACTGCCTATGCCTCAAACATTGACTAGGTACATGGTATCCCGAAAAGGATAAGGAGGACTGCCAAATCTTGCCAAGACAATGTAAGATGGTTTGGAAAAATTTCCTAACTCTGAAAATGGTCTGTCAGTTATTCTAGGCCTTAACCAAAGTTGGTTGCTTCAACATTACAAATGAGACTTTGGGTGATTGCCCAGGCAACCACTTGTTTCTCTTATTTGTTGCACATTTTGGAAGTTGCTTGATTGTACTTTCTGCTTACCCAAGCAATATTATTTCCCTTTTCGGATCTTTGATGGGGTTGAAGACTAGATAGTTGTAGTTACTTTCCTCTTATTACTTGGCCAACTTATTAATTATACAAGACATAAACTATGGATATGATGTTTATTGAATATATTTGTCCTTATTGTATATAATTTTGCAGTAGGCTTAGAACTCAATTATTTAAACAAAAATTTAAAAAAAGTGGGAGGTGCCATAGGAAGTTATATGGCCAGTAGTTACCCAACCACTAGGGCCTGGCCTCTTACACTATTTATGCCTATGTAAAGTATGTGTCTGACCTCTTTTTTGGCTGTGGGATTTGGTTTCTGTTCTCCATTTCAGCAGAGGATTGATTTGTGAGTCTACCCCTAAATAAGTAACCATCTCTTTCTCAATTCTGAGCTAGTGTGGGATTTCTTTTAAGCATCCTTCTTCAATAGCCTAGCAGCTTTCTCTCTAAGCTTGACAATATGGAGCTATATGGAGCTTCTTTCTTCCCAAACAAAGCTTCCTGCTTTCTATCTAGCCTTATCTGGAGGATATCCCTGGGCCTGGAAGACAGACCTTATCTGAAAGATGTTTCTGAACAGATGCATTTCTCTAAAACCAGATGCCTAATTTACCTTTAGCTTGACACTTGATACAAATCTGTGCTAAGAAAATTTGTGCTAGGAACTCTGTTAAAGGACCTTACTGCCACATACCATTCCTTGTGACAGGAGCGTACCACTTTGTACTAATGAGGGTTTGTCCCTAGGCTCACAAATCCTATATATTTCTTATACTCTGGAATAAAGTTGAGCTGATTTACCAAAGTAAATTTACCACAGTCCATCTGTGCTCATGGACTGCATACAAAACTTTCTGTCACCCCATCTTTATCTTTTCTCTCTCAACCTGGTGACCAATAAGCCAAAGTAGAAAGAAGATCCCCCACAGATGGCAACAGTACAAGACTTTTATTGCACTGTTAAAATAGTGTGGTTCTAAAATCCTATAATTGATCAGCTTAAAAACCTTTCACTGAATACTTTCAAAATTTAATTGAACATGGGAACTGACATGATGGGTAATTGGGGGAGGGGTGCTGTATCTTCTTGGCCATATTACTCTTCTCTGTCCTCACATTTCCTTGAGGTTCCTCCTTTGGGTATTGCTGTTCTTGTTCTCTATTTTTAATAGTTTCCCAAGGTTAGATATAAGTCTTCTGCAACTCTCTAGAGGTTGCTGAATGTCCTCTTCCCAGGGATGCTGAGCCTGGCTTTCTTTGTACACCGCAGTCTGTGCTGTTCCTTCACTGCAACTTCCTGCTAGACCCTAAGTTCCCAGAGAACAGGAATTCCCAGTGTGTTTTCTCTCTGTCCTTCACAAAGAGCCTCGCTCACAGTGCTCAGTAAGTGTAACTGACAGTGTGGATGTGGACAGAATGCTACAGAATCTGGAGAATGGGTCACTCACCTGACAATGACAAAGCCACAGAAAGTGCAATCACAGCTCCAGTGAGGATGATGATCACTGCATAGCAGCAGTAAAGCCTAGCAGGAGACACGAAGGAGACGATTCTGAGACATTGTCCTTGGACATTTTTACCTGAAAAATATAAATATAAGAACATTATTCTCATGAACCTTTCAGGGAAAAAGATAGATTTACTCCAAATCATCTGTGTATTTGGCTTGTACCCCTCTACTGAAAATGCCCTTCATGAAAGTCCTGGTCTATAAATTATGTCTGCAGTTCACAGAAAAGTCGAAGACAAGCAAACAGAATTGTTGCCAGGGAGTGTTTTTCAAGTATTGAACTAAGAGCCAATAAAGGAGCAAGAAAAAGAAAGAATAAAGATCAAGACAAAAAAAAAAAGCCACCCATAGATAAAAACAGACTGATTAGGACTGAGGGAAACACTGTGGGGTTTGGGGGTGGCAGGGATTTGCAAGAGCCTGGAGAGATAGCTGAGGTGTTAAGAGTAGTTGTTTCTCTTCTAGAGGACCAAAGTTTGGATTCCTTAGTGGATCATGACTGTCTGCATAACTCCTGCTCCAGTCAGTGAGTCAGACATGTTGGTACTTTTCTGCAATTCCAGTACTTGACCAGCCGAAGCTGGAGAGGGAGCCTTGGATATATAGGAAGTTTGAGGCCAACCTGGATTATATAAGGATCAATTTCAAAGAACCTACTAAATAAATAAATTAGTAAACACACACATAATTATAATAGAACACACTGACTTAATTAATGGGTGAAACCACATGTCTCTCAGATTCAGAGCACTTTGGGCCCTGTTCCCATGTGACAATGTAGGGTTATGGCTTGTGCCCCCACACTCCCCACTTTCTGTGGACCTTGTATATGATGATCCAAGGCCAACATGAGTGGTGGTCCACACGGAACCTTTGGGACACTGGGCCTTGTCTCTACCTCCTTCACAATAAATGTGCCCACCCCAATCACCCCTTCCTCAGATATCAAACCATGTGACTGTTTATAAGCAGCCTACAATCCACCAGTGAGCCATAGTTGAAAGTTCAGCCTCTTGTTTTTTCCTGTTCTCTACACTTGTCTAACTTTCTTTCCTACCTGCTGCTGCAGCGACCTCCTGCCACCTCCCCTCATGGTTAAGCCTGTCTCCGGGAAGGATCATCTCTCTGCCTGGGAACATTCTGCTTCACTAGGCATCTCATGCTCATGTTCAAAATGTCTCGCTCTTTTGTTTGTCCTGTGAATCATCCATTCCCAGGTGGTGGTTCCCTCTTTCTCATCTGACTCTGTCTCTGTTCCCACCCTTGCTGCTACAATCCAGGGTGGGGGTCCCTCTTTCCTGCCGGCTGCAGGTGGGCAGCACACGTTCAGGATGTTTCCTGCCTGCTTCATGTATGAAAGAATATGTGAATGGTGTGGTCACACGGGTGTGATTCTGACTGCGTTAAGTGTATGTTTTATGCAGCTTGTGTGTCTGTGTTCTTAACTGAGCATGTCTAAAGTTACATGACTGCTCTAAAAACATGTGGTTTCTCAGAGCCTTGCAATGTGTGGGTAGACACTGTCTTGACCAAGGGCAGGTCATATGTCTTAACCACAATCTTTACTAAAGGTGGTCATGTGACCAGCTCCTCCTGGGATACTCTGCCTGAGGTGGCAACTGGGCCTGGGAAGATCTGAAGACTCATACAGTTCCAGTTCCAGCCCTAAACAAAGGGCACCCATGGCAGCCACCACAGCCAGAGCACTTAAATCAGCACCTGTCTTCAGCTGCCTTTACACTCTTAGTTACGCTTTTAAAAGTGTCCACTAGGTAGAGATAGTCCATTATCTTTTCTTTGTCTCTAACTCTTTAGACTGACTCTATTGCTTGTGGTGTCTTTGCATGATGGTATGCCTTAGCAGGGCCCACTGAGCCATTTATTTCACTCAGGGACCCTACTCCCTGGTAGCACATCTGCTCTCTTAGACCTGTAACAAATCTGCTTTGCATTTCATTCAGTACCAGCAGCTGGGTCTGCCACGTGGGAGTCAGAGATGGAGAAGTTAGCTGCCTCTGGATCAATACACATTGTTTCTCATTTCTTATTTATTCAACTCTTGTTTAATATAAATGTGTATGTATGTGTGTATACAATGCAAATTCAACTGCATGTATATATACATGTACTTATAGTTTAAAAGATGCTTTAAATAGTCTCAATGAGTTCTGTTTATATTGTCAGTTTTTACTGTTTAGCTGCTATTGCAAAAGAAAAATTTTCTTTCTTTGTCCCTAACAAGCCTAAATCTGACCTGCTAAGTTAAAAACCAATTATAATCAAGTTGGAGAATGCTGTGTAAATCATTCTTCCACAACCTCTCAGCTTGAATCCAGCTCTCGAGGCAGATACTACACTGTAGTCATAACTCAGGTATTCCCAGTACACAGACATCCTCTATTCTCAGAGAGCTAGAAAATATGTCATTTAAAAAGTTTAATTATTACCAAGGCTTTTCATAACAGAGAGACAGGTTAGCTCCTGTCACTACCCCATTTTCTCCAAAGATAGATGTTAACAGAAGAACTTCCACCTGAAACTTGTTTAATAAGAGGCAGCGATAACCACTAAGAAAGAAATACTGCCTTTTACCTCAACTGGTGCAAAGACACTCTTCAGACCATGGACAACATGACACTAGGGAACCAACTGCCTCAAGTTGCTTAAGACAAAGGTAAAATCCTCCCATGCATCCTTACTTCACAGTAGCCTGTGGGACCTTCTGGGGCCTTGCACTCTTAGCTCTGCCATCTGGAAGGTAGAAGATGTTGACATAGTTCTTCCCTAGACAACCCTGGAGGACCCTGGGGAGTGGTTGTCCAGGCACCCAATGAGTAAGTCTGTCATTTTTTTAGGCATTAGCTCAGATAAAATTTATCCTTATTAAGATCCTCGAGGCAGTTTGATGACTGTTAGTTGTAGTGGAAGCTGCGGGCCACTTCCTGCCACCCAGCTCCCAGCCACCAGCTAGCTTTACCCTGAAATAACAACACACAAACTGTATTCATATAAACACTGCTTGGCCCACTATATCTAGCCTCTTCTTGGCTAACTCTCACACCTCGACTAACCCATTTCTAATAATCTGTATAGCGCCATGAGGCAGCAGCTTACCAGGAAGATTCTAGCCTACGTCCATCTTGGGTCAGAGCTTCATCTTGTCTGCTTCAGAGAGGAGAGGCATGGCGATTGCCTCACTTCCCTCTTCCTCCCAGCATTCTGTTCTGTCTACTCCACTCACCTAAGGGCTGGCCTATCAAATGGGCCAAGGCAGTTTCCTTATTAATCAATGACCTTCTTCCATCAGTTAGCTTTACCAGCAACCTTCTTAATTATCTGTGTAAAATTCAGGTCACAGACTTCACTCTACTAGAGCCAATACTAAGTGTAGACACAATTTACCTCATTACCACACTCAGAAAAGAGATAAACTCACAAAACAGATTTCAGTATAACTTCTTACCATTTCTTTATTTAAATAAAAGTGTTTTAAGATGCAAAGCTTAAGATGTAAGGGTCTAAGAATGTTTAAGTTCTAAGAATGTGCTTTAAGGTGTGTCAAAGCAAGTTATTCATGTGTATATAATATTAACATTAGTCAATAAAGTTCTCATAAGCTACTATTCCAACTCTGACAGAGTAGTAAATACCATACTATACCATTATCAATAGCCATGAGCACTAAATTTCAAATTCCCATTTGGTGATTTCCTAACTATCGTCCTCAAAGATATTTTTTATCATGCAAAAACATTTGTCATAGTTGTTTCTGACCTGAATATACTGCTGTTTATGTAATGTAAATCTCAATACATGCTAAACAATAAAAACGGTCATGCCTAAGACTTAAGCATTCACAAAGGCAAAGAATTCTTGAAAGTTTCAAAAGGTGTACATGGATTCCCTTCCAAGAGATCATATGCATTCCTGAAAAGTTCTGTCAATTGGCAACCAAAGCCACGACCACATTTTCCTGGGCTTTACACCTATCCTCCCTCACTTACTAGGACCTAAGAAAAAAATTTCCCTAAACTTAGCCTTGTCCTCTGCTCTGCCAGCACTTTGATAGGTCCAAGAGATACCAGACAGTTCCACAGAGCCTGGACAGCAGTGAAATAACCTTGAACATGGCAAGAACCCCAGCTTTCTCAGGTTCAAGATTTCGACACCCACAAATCAGCAGAAAGAAGTCTTATGAACCCCGCACCCCATCCCTGCCACACTTGCTATGCCCTTTAGTTTTCTCACCTTTTTGTAATAAGAAAACCATGGAAATATTAGGATTCAAGCAGTGTGCCTGGCAGGACGCCCTCAGGGAGTCCACTGGCCAGTCCAAAGTCCTACGGCTGCTATGTTATTCCCTAGTCCTTATGTAGGTGCATAAGGTTTTTTAAGAGACAAGCTCTGCCCATTGTTACTTAACCACAGTTCTAAACAGGCAAGCAGGTCTCAGCCTCTATCTCTCTTTCTCTCTCCCTTTTCATTTCTTCTCTCTCTCTCTCTCTCTCTCTCTCTCTCTCTCTCTCTCTCTTTCTCTCTGTCTCTCTCTGTGTGTTTGTCTTTGTCTCTTCCTTCCCCTTTATCCTTCTCTCAATAATCTCCACTTTACAGTTCTGCCTGCATGGCATATTTGTCTCCTGCCTGATCCCTTGGCCTGCCAAGGTCTTGCTATTTTACAAAAATCAACAGCAAGATTTACTGATAATCCTTTGTAATTATAGAATTATTGTTCAGATAAGGTACAAGGGGTACCCTGGTGGGTGAGCCCATGATGGGTGAATGACAAACATAGACAGGTAGATACAACTGAAGTGAAAAGTTTTATTAGGGGATTTGAAGGGAATGGGGAAAAGGAAGGGAGACAGGAGAAGAGAAGAAAGAAATAGAGACAGAAAAGAGAAGAGACAGGAAAAGTCCTGCCTGTTCATTCAGAGGAACAGCAGGAAAGAGTGATCCAGAGTGGGCAGAGATTTTTTTTTAAAGGGACCTTTTGCACCTGCCTACAAACTAGCACCTTGGGCTGGACAGAGTACTGAATCCTGACAGATGACAGGGCTTTTTTTGCATAATGCCTGAATCCTATAATTCCCAAAGATGCTCAAACATATTACAAAGGCATTTGTTCAACTATGTTTATATAGCAGCATTATCTGTAATAGTCAGAGCCTGGAAACAACCTAGATGTCCCTCATCTGAAAAATGGATAAAGAAAATGTGACACATTTACACATTAGAGTACTACTACTCAGTGGTAAAATAAAATGAATTCTTGAATTTTGCACCCGAATGGATGGAATTATAAAACACTATCCTGAGTGAGGTAACCTAGACCTAAAAAGATGAATATGGTATGTCCTCACACCTAAGTGGATACTAGCTATAAACAAAGGATATTGACCCCATAGTTCATGGTCATAGAGAAGCTAAGTAATAAGGTAATCCCTAAGAAAAACATACATAGACCCACATGGAATGTGGAAACAAACAAGATAGGCTGGCAAAATTGGGAACATGGTGGTGGGGGGAGAAGGTAGGGTGGAAAGGGAAGAGGAGAGGAAACGGGGAAGGGTGAGGAATACTTGAGAAAATGGGATAGTTGAGAAGAAGCAAGGAAAGAGATGAGAGCAAGGAAAGAGATATCTTGATTGAGGGAGCCATTATAGGGTTAGCAAGAAACTTGGCTCTAGAGAATTCCTAGGAATCCATAAGGATGACTCCAGCTAAGGTCCAAAGCAATAGAGGTAAAGGAGCCTGATCTTGACTTGCCTTGAGTCAGACTGATAATATCACCATAGAACCTTCATTCAGCAACTGATGGAAACAGAGGCGAGACCTGCATCGGAGCACTGGACTGAACTCCCAAAATCTAGTTGAAGAGTGGAAGGAATGAGAATATGAGCAAAGAGGTCAAGATCATTATGGGTACACCCACTGAAACAGTCTACCCGAGTTAATGGGAGCTCACCAACTCCAGCCAGACTGGGAAGGAACAAGAAAAGGACCAAACTAGTCCCTCTGAATGTGGTTGGCAGTTGCATGGCTAGAACAGACTGGGGGGCCACTGGCAGTGGCACCAGGATTTATCCCTAGTACACATACTGGCTTTTTGGGAACCTATTCTCTTCGGGTGATACCTTGTTCAGTCTATATATATTAGGAAGGGCCTTGGACCTTCCACAAAGCAATGTGCCTTACCCTCTCTGAGGATTGGATGTGGGTAGGGTTGGAGGGTATGTGGAGGGAAAATGGGAGGAGGGGAGGTAGCAGAAACTTGGATCTGTATATTTTATTTTTATAATTATAAATAAAAAAATAGAGAAAAAGGTGGGAAAATTAAATGAGATAGCAGGTAGGACGGGGATGGGGCACTGGGTTCTCAAGACATCTTCCTGTTGATTTGTGGGCATCGAAATTTTGGCAACCTGAGAAAACTGGGGTACTGGTCACATCTGGGAGTAGTTGGTTGTTTCGCTGCTTTCCAGGCTCTGTGGAACACTCTGCTGTCTATTAGACCTAACAAGATACTGGCAGAGCAGACAATAGGTTATGTTTAGAAAAAATTTCTGTATCTTTAGGACCTTGTGATTGAGGGGGAGGGTGTTAGGACCAGGAAAAGGTGAGGAGGCTTGGGCTCTTAGGGCCTGAGAATTGAGGAAAGGGTGCATCGGACCTGTTCTAGGTGAATCCTCCAAGTCGGCTCCCTGGAATTTACAAGAATTATTTGAATTTGTGAAAACATAAGTTTTAGACACATTAGCATCCACTGTTCATAATCTGTATTGAAATTTGTTTTGTAGAAATGACGGTGACAATTTTTTTTTGTACCATAAAAAGTACCTTTTAAGTCTGTACTTACAAAACTATAAGACATAATTTAAAATCCTGATCTCATAGTTACGATGGTGGTAGTATTCTGCTAGAGCTGTATTAATAACTTATCAGAATTTTGTTGATTAATGTTAAGATTAAAGATCCTTGGGATCCTAATATAACAGGAGCAAAATGAAAGAGAAAAATTTGGAACATTTTATTCTTTCAAATGTCTCAAACCAATTGCCTTTGTCATGACTTAAGCTTTTATGTTCAAACTTTCATAACTTGCATTTACACACACTAAGTATCCTCAGACCTTCATGTCCTGCATGTACACATCTTAATAACTTGCATTTGCATACCTTAAAACATCATCTGATTTTTTTAGATCCTCACATCGTAAGCTTTGCACTTTTATGTAAGTGACCCCTAAAGTACCTGTTCCTTTTCCATTATTGTGACATCACCTTAACATTCAGGAGAAATCTGTTTTGTGAGTTTATTTTTTTAATCAGAGGCTGGTAACAAGGTAAATTTTGTCTAGACTTGGTATTAGCTCTCATTGAGTGAGGACTGTAACCTGCACTTTACACAGAGAACAGAGAAGGCAGTTGACAAAGCTGCCAGTCTTCAAACTCCATCAGAGATCTTGAAAAGGATAAATCACATGAGTTATTGAGAGAGACTTACTTGACTGGCTACCTAGACAGCCACCCTTGCAAACTCCTTGGTCATTGAGGGAAGGTTGTAGGGAAACACCTGCCACTCATTTCTCATGAACTCCCGTTTTTGAGTCAAAAGCTCTGTCCTGATGGATTCACCACAACAGGCTTGAGTCCCCATTGGCATGGGCTTCTGAATGGGTTCTTGCCATTCAAAGCCAAATTCTCAACTGCACCTGCGATGCCTTTTATAAAAATCCTTTTAAATTGGGACTGTCTAGCACCTAATGTAAAAACAAATAAGGCTACAAAAGCCCATGGTTTCTAGATGCCTGCTTCAGGCCCCACTCCTTTCCTCCTCCCCCTCCCTGCTTCTCTAGCTGTTTGCCATTGGTCTCACTCTGTTTCCCCCGCCTTCCACTCTAAAACCATATAGCTCTTCAGTCCTTTTGTTCTTGTTCCCCATTGCAGCATCTGCTAATCTGGTCCTTAACCAAACCACATCTGTGCTTCCCTGGCTTCTGCCACCTGCCTACACAAGAATTAAGCTGGTCCTCTGACACAAGTTCTTAAAACTGTTTTATTTATCTGTCTGTTAGAATAATGTGACCACAGTATTTCTGTGTGAGTATGTGGGTTCGTTTTCATAGTATACTACTTTTAGTCTTTATGTGTGTATGTGTGCATGTTTTAATATCTGTAAAGCTTATAACTCCAAATGCAAACAGCTCTGGAAAAATACAAATATATGGGTAATTCCCATTTTACCCTACCACCATCTTGGATAAGAGTGCCCACATGTGCTACTATTTTTTGACTTATTAAAATAAGCTGAGCACAAGCCCACCAACTCTCAGCTCTTCCCTCTCCCACTTCACCACATGCCCACAGGAAGCAGCCAGACTCGAGCTGGTGTTCCTTTATCCAAGGAGTCTAAAATGTTTGGTTCAGGGGCTTTACCTCAGCTTGCTGGCACCCCCTTATCCAAAAAGTCTGGAAGGTTTGGTCAAAAGAATCGCCCCGGCTCCCTAACACCCCTTTATACAAAGAGTCTGGAATATACCTGGGGGCCTCGTCCCAGCCCCAGCACTCATCTTTGGAGTACTGGGCAGGAAGCTCCATTTCAAGCCCCCTCCCCTGGGAGTTGCCTTGGCCCAGACTCCACCTCTGGGAAAGCCTGCCAAGCAGTGACCCCTCCCCAGAGTGGGTCAGGACCACTCACACAGGCCACTTAGGCTGCCTTCCAGAGACGAACACGTGGTCTCCGGGTTTCACGTGGTCTCCTCTTCTCTCTCTTTTCCCCTCCCCATGCTTTCCCACTACCATCCAGGAGCATTGCATTAAACATGGCCGTCTTTTATTTGTTCTGATTGGAATTATTTGTGTAGGCAGTTAGACTCTTTTAAGAAATATTCCTAACACTCAGTACTAGGTCTTTGAGCAAAGCCTGAATGTGAGAAACCCCAGATGAGATGAATCCTCAGTAACAGAAACATGGTAAAGAGGTGGAGGAGGGAAGAGGCCTACCATTCCAGTCGATTTTGCCAGTGTTGGGTATAGAATTCTAGCAATCCTGAGTTGACTGAAGATTACAACCAGATTAAAAATTACAGGGTTCTGTTGGTCCTCAAACATGCACATGGGAGGAACTGACAGAAGAGCCTTCCAACTGTCAAGGTACCATGGTTATGATATGGCACAAGTGGGACCCTGGAGGGTGAGCCCCGGAAGAGTGAGGGCAAACATGGCCAGGCAGATAGAACTTAAGTGGAATGTTTTATTGGGTGAAGGGAATGGAATGGAGACAGGTAAGGGAGACAGGGGAGGGGAAGAGAAAGAAAGAAATAGAGACACAGAGAGAGAAAAGAGAAGAAGAGGCTGGAAAAGTCCTGCCCTGCCACTTCATAAGGGAAGTGGGAAAGAGAGATCGGGAGTGGGCAGAGCTTGTCTCTTTTGCACCTGTGTACGGACTAGGACCCTGGGATGTCCAGGGTACTGCCTCGATTCATTCGGCCAGAGGGAAGGCTGGCATAATGCTTGAACCCTAACAGTTATAATGTCTGATACTGTTTGTTTCATTTTGATATATGAGCAATAATAATTTTCCTTCCAGAGGGTTCCAACAGGATTCCATACCAGACATTCCTAATATGTTATTAACTGCAAGAATTACTGATCATCCTCTGTATCTACAATGGTATAAAATCTGAAACTGTGTGTTTTATTTTGATACAGAAGTAGTAGGTATTTTCTTCCACCATTTTTATACTGTATATATGTAGATCTCCTTCTAAAATCTAATGCCTGCCACAGTACAGTTGGAGCATAGTTTTTGTGTCTTTATTTTGAAGCAATATTTGGAATGATTTCTCAAAAAACAAAGAAATAAAACATTACTGATCATATATATATTATATATTATATATATATTAAAAATGCTATGTGATGGTGACTCAAGCCTTTAATCCCAGCACTCAGGAGTCAGAGGCAGGTATGTGGACCTCTGAGTTTGAGGCCAGCATGAGTGAGCTCCTGGACAGCCAAGGCTACATAGAAAAACCCTGTCTTGAAAAACATAAAAAACAAAACAAACAAACAAACAAGACAAACAAACAAACCAAAATACCAGCTTCACTCATAGAACAAGTTACAGTTTGAGAAGAGTGAAATTGCAGAATGCATCCAGTTACACAGTATCCACTCTTTGGACTGGAGTTCCATGCTCACAACAGCTATGTTCTCATTGGGAAAGTATTTGGTTTCAAAAATCAGCCTTGCTGGGGCAAATGGAGCAGGAATTATCAGTCAACTTGGAATATAGTATGAGATTTTCTCAAAGAGTCAACAAACAGGCAAAAATAGTAGCAGCACCATCAATTATTAAGAATAATATTGATAATAATCATAATAGTAAATTTCAGTTAGAAGAATACTTGACTTAAGTGACAAACATTAATGTTTGTCATGAACTTTATTTTTGGTAAATACCAGTCATATTTTCTCAAAATCCAATATATTTTTTTTTTTTTGGTTTTTTGAGACAGGGTCTCTCTGTGGTTTTGGAGCCTGTCCTGGAACTAGCTCTTGTAGACCAGGCTGGTCTCGAACTCACAAAGATCCGCCTGCCTCTGCCTCCCGAGTGCTGGGATTAAAGGCGTGCACCACCACCGCCCGGCTAAAATCCAATATTCTTTCCATAAATGAAAAAAAATTAAGGTGGAGGAAAAGGAAAAAGAAAATAAGAAGATAAAAGAAATATAACAAGCATAGACATTTTGAAAATGTAAGAAACAAGATTTTGCTTCCTTCCTGAAGACTGAAATGAAAGTCCCATCATATTCTTTTTCCATAATTTACTTGAGCTAAAAATGCAGAGGATTTGGTCCTGGGTGGGGTCAGCCTGGACAACATGCCTCCTGCCTTCTCCTTACATCCTTTTTCTTTTTATTACAGTGGATCTGCAAAGCAAAAGCCGCAGCTTCCCAGGCAGCTCCTGTCACTGTGCACAATGCAAAGCTGTTGTTTGAATTTCAATTTGCCTTTGCTGTGGGACATGTAGAACAAGCATGTTCCACCAGAACTTGGTGTGATTCACCAGAGTGTAATTTACCAGATCCCTGGGAAAGGAGTGTACTAGCACGCTACGATCAAAGGAAAACAAACAAAACAAAACCGTGGCTCCACATTTTATATGATAATTCACCGTTCATTTTTCTTGTTCGAGAACTATTATTTAATGTGCCAATAGAATAACTAATGCAACAACCTCTTCGGCAACTAAAGTCCTGTCTGCATTCTCTGGTTCTGCAGAGACCCACTGGGGCTGGCTCACAGACCTGAGGTTCAGCTCTTCTGCCCTCTGTTTCCATTCTGACCCTGGGAAGCATTTCTCTGTTCTTGTAGTTAGTTCTATTTGAATATGCATTAAATACATACCAATCTCACCCTTCTGAAGGCTGTCTGTGGTACTGAGCATGCCAACAAAAGCCTCTGCAGACTCTGCACCACTCATCTCTGATAGAAACAAAAAATGCTGAGAGGGAAAGAATGTCTTTAATGTTCCACTCCATCTCCCCCCCCCCCCCCCCGTGCAGTTACCTCACTGTGCAAACAGCACATTTCTCATTCGCATTGCCAGTCCTTTTCTGCTCTGATTGACTACCACATAAAAGGCACTGCGAGATGTGAGCCCAGTGATGCTACAGTTCTGAGTTTTGAGGACATCACTTAAGAAGGGGGCACCAGAGCCAGCTCAGAGGATTCTGTGTGCTAAGGATCCAGAGTCTGAACCTCTCAGAGTCAGAGTGAGAATGGAGAGAGCTGGAAACATACTGTTCACAGTCAGTAAACACACTTCTCACCTCTCTAGGAATAAGAGATCATTTATGTTTGAGCCAATTATGAGTCATTCAGTCTGTCTCATACAACAGGTTCCAATATGGAAATGTTTGATAAGTGGTGTGGGGATAGAAGGACACATCCAGGGGCCACCCTCTCTAGTCCTAGATAAGACTGTCATACTGTGGTGACCCCAACCATAAATTTATTTGATTGCTACTGTAGTGTGTTATTGTTTTGAATAAGAATGTAAATATTGAAATGCAGGATATCTGATAAGTGACTCCTGTGACATGAATGTTCAACTACTCCCCCCCCCCCAAAGAAGTCACAACACACAGGGTGAGAACTGCTCAGATTTCCAGGGACCATTGATCTAGGCCAAACCAAAATTCATAGCTTTGATGTCAAGAAGAATTTCAAGGCTAGACAGTTTATGAAGCAGTGTTAGAGTTTTTCTAAGATTAATTGTGTTGTATTCAATGCATTAGGGTGTGCCTGTCTGTGGGTTTGTGTCTGTGAGTGCAGGTGCCTGCAGAGGTCAGAAGAGGGCATCAGGTTGCTCCAGAGCTGGAATTGCAGCCTTGAAGAGTTTGGATTTAGAATGCAGGTGCCCCATAAAAGTAGCAATGGAATATCATCATCCTCAAGAAAAACAAATTTAGCATTATTTTTATCATTTAGGAACATATGCCAAGGAAAACTGTAAATAACTCAGAAAAATTTAAAAATAATAGAATGAAATATTTTGGTGATGGATATGACAGTGTATGACTCTGATCCCAGAACTGGGGAGGCTGTGACAGGTGGATCTTTCTTGAGTTCAAGGCTACATATTGAGAATGGCCTACAGAGGGAGCTCCAGACCTGCCAAGACTACGTACAAAAACACTAAAAAATTTAATGTATTAATTATATAAAATATAATTATATAAAATATAATCAATACAGTAATATAACATATTAAATATAAATTATTATATATACTATTAAAATATGAATTAAGAGAGATATAGTCAGAAGGATTTTCAATTCAGTTATTTGGGATATTCAACTGGCAGTGAAGTTGGAGATGTATCCCAGACTTTCTGATGTCCAAGAATGTTGCAGGATATTTGTTTACACTGCATGAAGATGTGACTATGTTTTGACTCACCTGCCTAAGGCACTTGATTGGTTTAATAAAGTGCTCACTAGAAAATAGCCAGGCAGGATAGAATAGGCAGGATTTCTGGAGAGACAGGGGAACACTGGGAGCAAGAGAGGAGATGCCAGTGTTGCTGTGATGACATGAGTGGGACCCTCCAGGGTGGGTGAGGACAGAGCTAGAGAGATCTTTGTGTTGTGTCCCGTGGTAGGAGGTTCCAAACTGTGTCAGGTGACAAACATGCCATGCAGGAAGAGTTTGAATGTGGAATTTATTGATTTACAGGGAATGTGAAGGGGAGGGAGAATGGGAGAGACAGAGAAACAGGGGGAGGCAGAAAGCTACCTCCTCAGAGAGAAAGGCAGAAAAGGAAGGAAGAGAGAAGAAAGTGGGCAGAGCGTCTCTCTCTTTCTTTCTTTCTTTCTTTCTTTCTTTCTTTCTTTCTTTCTTTCTTTCTTTCTTTCTTTCTTTCTTTTCAAAACAGGGTTTCTCTGTAGCTTTGAAGCCTGTCCTGGAACTTGCTCTTGTAAAGCAGGCTGGCCTAGAACTCACAGAGATCCACCTGACTCCCAAGGGCTGGCATTAAAGGCAGGCACCACCACACCTGGCCAGAGCTCGTCTCTCAATAGGACCTTTGCACCTGCACACAGACTAGGACCCTGGGAGGGCCAGGGTACAGCCTGGGTACATCCTGCCAGATGAAAGGGCAGGCCAGCATAATGCCTGAATGTCAAGAGTCAATGAGACCCAGACAGAGTTGGATATACGAATGGAGAAGAGAGAAAAACCATGTGGCAGAATGAATATTAATAAAACATGGCCATTTAATTAAAAGAGCTAATGGAGTAAACCTAAACTAAAGGGCAAGCTTTCACAGAGTAATTAGTCCCCATGTCATTATTGGGAAGCTAGTAATCCCAAAAGAAAATCGGACTAGAAGGTCCTGTTCTGCAAATAAAGCTGAGTTTTTTCTTGTTTTTTTTTTTTTATTTTTATTTTTTTAATCTCTTCACCTGTCACAAAATTCTTTCTGCTTAAGCAAACCTAATTCATTAGTTTTTCTGTTGGCTTTTCCTAACCTCCTGCAAAAAAGAAGCAGACATTCAGCTGCTTTCAAAGTTCTGAATCCAGAACTGTTTGAACACCAGTGAGTGGTGCTTGGAACATAAATCTAAGGTCAATTGTTTGTCCTTGACACACAAGTGTCACATTTAGAGGACAACGAGACTGTAGGATCTATGTGAACAGTTTCTGTAAAGGAAGTGTCAGATCAGGAGTGGCCATGGTCTGGGAACAGAGGAAGAGATTGTCTGGGAAGAATCTGCAATGGGTCTCACAGGAATGTGAGTAGAGTTATAGGACTATATTTCACTGTGATGGAAACAGAAGCATAAGTTTAAAAACTTAGAAATGTTCCCCAAACAATTGGATTTTACTGAATATAAAATGTACTTTTTAAAAAAAGCTTCCACTGACTTTATTCACTATATTTGCTCATTTTGTACTTCTCCAAGTCAAAGGAGAGCTTACCCTTAAACTAACAAGAAAGACAATACTTAGGATTAAAGGATTGCAAGCATTATATATAATGCATTTTTTTTTGTTTAGATTTCCAAAACAGGGTCTCTCCATAGCTTTTTGGTTTCTGTCCTGGAACTAGCTCTTGTAGACCAGGCTGGCCTCGAACTCACAGAGATCCGCCTGCCTCTGCCTCCCGAGTGCTGGGATTAAAGGCGTGCGCCACCACTGCCCGGCTATATAATGCATTTTTATTATATATATTAGACAAAATGTCTTTAGAAACTCAATTATCATGATTTCTACTTTTTTTTTAACTTCTACTAAGGTGATACTCAAAGTGTCCTTTAATCTCCCCAATAAAGACCCATTTGTTTCATTGGTTCCTCTGAGGGTCAGTTCACCTATAAGTCCTTCCTCATGTTTTAATGTCTTCGCTTCCTTTTTTTTTTTTTTTAGCATTTAAAAACAAGGCATTTGCTATTGGGTATTGCAAGCCTATACAAAAATAAAGAAAAATATGCTAAATTTTCATGTATTCACTACCCTGTATTGCTACCTGGGGGTCATGGTAACATCTGAGTCAGGGATGCTGTCAAGGACTATATCTGGCTCTGTGGTCTTAAAAGAGTCCGGGTCTCTGTTGATGTCCATGTCTCAAGTTGCCATGTGGGTCAGGGGCTCCATGGTTTCACCACAAGAAGATGTAGAAGCATACTCACATACAATTTTCAATATAATTTAACTTTGTATTAATATACAAGAATCGATACCAATATAATTGTCTGAAAACAATAACTCACAAATGCCAATCTATTATCCCATCATCAATTATACCTTTTTTTTAATTTTTTTTACAACAAATATAGTTTAATAATTGGAAACAGGGAAACTCACATGATCGGGGTCCAGCGAACACTGCTGGCAGAGCAGAGAGAGTACACCTGAATTTCCAGGTTTTTCCTCCCTGGCCCCAGGCAGCTACACCCTAGCCAAATGTGATTGGCTTAGCTTCCCCATCACATTCTTTGGTCCAGGGACATTTAGGTTGTGTCCAGGTTCTGGATATGACAAACAAAGCTGCTATGAACATAGTTGAATACATGTCCTTGTGGTATGATTGAGCATCCTTTGGATATATATACAAAAGTGGTATTGCTGGGTATTGAGGAAGGTTGTTTCCTAATTTTTTGAGAAATCATTGCACTGACATCCAAAGGGGCTGTACCAGCTCACATTCCTACCAGCAAGGCAGAAGTATTCCCTTTATCCCACAACATCTCCATTATATGTTGTCATCAGTGTTTTTGATCATAACCATTCTTACAGGTGTAAGATGGAATCTCAAAGTTGTTTTAAATTATATTTCTCTGATGACTAAGGATGTTGAACATTTCCTTAAGTTTTTTTCAGCCATTTTAGATTCCTCTGTTGAGAGTTCTCTGTTTAGGTCTGTACTGCATTTTTAAATTGGGTTATTTGTTCTTTTGATGACCAATTTCTTGAGTTTTTTTTTTTTTTTTGTATATTTTGCAGATCAGACCTCTGTATGATGTGGGGTTGGTAAAGATCTTTTCCCACTCTGTAGGCTTCTGTTTTGTCTTGTTGACCATGTCCTTTGCTTTATAAAAGCTTTTCAGTTTCAGGAGGTCCCATTTATTGTTTTTTTTTTCTCTCAGAGACTGTGCTACTAGGGTTATATTTAAGAAGTAGTTTCTTTTGCTAATGTGTTCAAGTGTACTTCCCACTTTCTCTTCTATAAGGTTCAGTGTGGTTGGCTTTATGTTGAGGTCTTTGATCCATTTGGACTTGAATTTTGTGCATGGTGATAGGTATGGATCTATTTTCATTCTTCTACATGTTGATATCCAGTTATGCCAGCACCATTTGTTAAATATTATTTCTTTTTTCCATTTTATATTTTTTGCTTCTTTGTCAAAAATCAGGTATTTGAAAGTGTGTGGATTAACATCTGGGTCTTTTATTTGGTTTCATTGGTCCTCCTGTCTGTTATTATGCCAAAGCCAGGCTGTTTTCAGTTCTGTAGCTCTGAGGTAGAGTTTGAAGTCAGGGATAGTGATGTCTCCTAAAGTTCCTTTATTGTACAGGGTTGTTTTGGCTATCCTGGGCTTTTTGATTTTCTGTATGAAGTTGAGTACCATTCTTTTGAGGGGTCTGAGGAATTTTACTGGGATTTTGATGGGCATTGCATTGAATCTGTAGATTGCTGTTGGTAAGATTGCCATTTTTGATGGAGGTGGGTCTTGTATCTTATCTGTTGCTTTCATTGGTTAACTAATAAAGAAACTGCCTAGGCCCCTTGATAGGCCAATCCTTAGGTAGGTGGAGAAAACAGAATAGGATGCTGGGAGAGAGAAGCTGAGTGAGGAGTCGCCATGGCTCTCCCACTGCAGACAGACGCAGGTTAAGATCTTTCCTGGTAAGTGCACCTCGTGGTGTTACAGGATTATTAGAAATGGGTTAGATTAATATGTAAGAGCTAGCCAATAAGAGGCTGGAACTAATGGGTCAGGCAGTGTTTAAAAGAATACAGTTTCCGTGTAATTATTTCGGGTAAAGCTAGCCATGCGGGCGGTCAGGTGCAGGGACACAGCCCCGCCGCTTCTCATACTACACATTTTTACTATGTTTAGTCTGCCTACCCAAGAGCATGAAAGATTTTTTTCATTTTCTGGTGTTTTCTTCAATTTCTTTTTAAAAAATTTAAAGTTCTTATCACACAAGTTGTCAAATTGTTTGATGAGAGTTACTCTGAGATATTTTATGCTATTTGTGGCTATTGAAAGGGTGATGTTTCTCTGATTTCTTTCCCAGCCCATTTATCATCTGTGTAAAGGAAGGCTACTGATTTTTTTTTAGTTAATTTTGTATCCTGCTACATTACTGAAAAGGTTTATGAGTTGTAGACGTTCCTTGGTAGAATTTTTGGGGTCGTTCATGTAATATCATATCTTCACCATATAGTGAGAGCTTAACTTCTTTGCCAATTTGTATCCCCTTGATCTCCCTTAATTGTCATATTGCTCTAGCTAGGACCTCAAGAACTATATTGAGTAGATATAAGGTGTGGACAACTTTGTCTTATTCTTGATTTCAGTCGGATTGTTGTGAATTTCTCTCCATTTAGTTTGATATTGACAGTTGGCTTGTTGTTTATTGCCTTTACTATGCTGAGGTTTGTTCCTTGTATCCCTGCTCTCTCCAAGACCTTTATCATGAAAGGATGTTGTATTTTGTCAAAAAATTTTTCAGCATTTAATGAGATGATCATGTGGGTTTTAATTTTTAAGTTTATTTATATGATGGGGTAAATTTACAAATTTTGTATGTTGAAATATCCATGCATATCTGGGATGAAGCCAACGAGATCATGGTGGATGATGGTTCTGATGTATTCTTGGATTCAATTGGCCAGTATTTTATTGAGTATTTTTGCATCAGTGTTCATGAGTGTGATTGGTTTGTAACTTTCCTTCTTAGTAACGTCTTTATGTGGTTTGGGTATCAGGGTAATTACAGCATCATAAAATAGTTTGGCAATGTTCCTTCTGTTTCTATTGTGTGGAACAATTTGAGAAGTATAGGTATTAGTTATTCTTGGAAATTGTTGTAGAATTCTGAGCTGAAACCAGCTGGTCCTGGGCTTTGTTTAGGTTGGAAGACTTTTGAGGATTTTTTTTTCTATTTCTTTAGCAGTTGTAGGGCTATTTAATTTTCTTATCTGGTCTTGATTTCATTTTTGTAGGTGATATTTATCCAGAAAGTTAACCATTTCTTTTAAGTTTCCTAATTTTGTGGAGTACAGGTTTTTGAAATATGACCTGATGATTCTCTGGATTTCCTCTGTGTCTGTTGTTATGCCCTTATTTTTGTTTCTGCTTTTGTTATTATGGATATTCTCTCTCTGACTTTTGTTTAGTTTGGATAAAAATTTGTCTATTTTGTCAGTTTTCTCAAAGAACGAACTGTTTGTCTCATTGATTCTTTATATTGTTTTCTTTGTTTCTATGTATTGAGTTCAGCTCTCAATTTGATTATTTCCTGCCATCTAGTTTTCTTGGGTAATTTTGCTTCTTTTTGCTGTAAAGTTTTCAAATATTTTGTTAATTTACTAGTGTGGAATTTTTTTCCCAGCCTCTTTATGTAGGCATTAGGATTAGAAACTTTGCCAGTGGATTCAATGTCAGATGGTTGGTTCTCGTGGTTCAGTCACTATCACAGTTCTAGTCACCCAGTTGGTCACTCTGTTTTCCTAGAGGTCACTCAGCATGCCCACGGTTTGCTCTGCTCCTGTGGCATTTGCTGTCTCAGGCCTGCTCTGGCCTAGGTTACCAGCTCAAACCTGTTTCTGTAAATGTCCCTGGTCTGTATCTGCTCCTGTGGATGTCCTTGGCTTGGGGTAGGTCCTGAAAAGGTCTCTATCTCTGATGTACTTTCTTGGAGGTCCAAGACTTGGTTGTTTCTAAACCCATAGTTGTCTTGGCTCACGCTTTCTTGCTCAGAAGTCCCAGACTCACACCCAGACTCACAGAGGTCTCTAGTTCCTGCCTTTTATCTTGGAGGTCCTAGACTCATGCTCAGACCTTCAGAGGTCCTGGCTCAGGCCTAGTTCCTTAGAGGTCCCATGCTCATGCATGGATGCACTGGGGTCCTGGCTCAAGTCTGTTCCTATGACAGTCCCAGACTCATACCCAGACCCACAGAGGTCTTTTGTTCCTGCCTATACCCTCACAGGTCCCAGAGTCATGCCTGGACCCACAGAGGTCTCTGGCTCTGTCCCCCTCCCTCAGCAGTTGCTTCCCTTTACTTGCTCCTGTGGAGTTCATTGTCTCAGGTTTGCTCCAGGCTAGGTTGCTGGCTCTGTCCTTCTCCTGTGAAGTTTGCTGTCTCAGGCCTGCTCCAGCCCAGGTCTCTGGCTTAGTCCTGCTCCTGAGGAGTTCACCGTTCCATGCCTGGATTTTGTCTCAGATGTGCTAACCTGAAGTTACTGTATGTGGCCACATATTTTCAGTAAACAAACCAGGAGCAGTGTAGCCTCATCCATTTAGAGAAAAAGGCAGATATTTAGTGTAGCAAGAGGAGGAAAAGATGTAAGAACAGCTTATAAAATATTGGTAAACCATCATTTGAGTTTCCAAAGCAGCCTGAATTGTCTGTTTATCACAGCCTAATGCTGTCAGCCTATCAGGTGAAAATGCTCTGTTATTTAAATAAGGAGCTGAAGGAGCTCTGGGTTTCCAAACTGTAAGGCAGTTACAGAGATTTAAAACACTCTTTAGAGGTTTAAAATTCAAAGTTTTAGAGTTCTAGGTTTTTAAAGTATAAAAGAGGTGCTACAATAAAGGTAGGAACTATGATCTGATGGCGAAGGATGTCACACATCATAGGACATCCTTACTTTACAACTCATGTCATTATTATTATCCCCAGACACTGGAAAATTCTGTCCTACCTGTACCAGCTCTTTCACCCTAACAGGCAGGCTTTGTCTCATTTCATTAAAGTCTATTTACAACTACCACTGAGGATTTTTCTTTACTAATGTCTATCACTGCTTCTTGGACAAAGTGTCAAACCTCTAATCTCATCTGCAGGCATCAGAATCTTCCTTTCCACTCCCAACAAGCCAGGGAATCTCTATCTTCCTGGAAAGACATTCAATAAGTCAATCTGTCATACCTCTTTAGTAGAGTCCAATTAATAATTCAACAGTACATATTCTTTCAAAGAGTGTTTCAGCACCCACTGTCATTGATTGGGTTTTATGTGCCAAATTGGCTGTATTTTTCTTCAGAGTACTGAATCTTCCTTGAAATAAATTACTATTAGTTTGTACCATGTCTAAAGGTACCCAAGTTGACTCAGTTTGTTAGTTAAATTATTCATATCTTTCTTCAGATTTCTGACCTTTTTGTTGAGAAGCTTGGTGTGATTCTGTAAAGACTATACCATGTCTAAAAGTCCCTCACTTGACTGAGTTTTGTTAGTTAAACTGGTCATATCTTTCTTCAGATTTCCTATTTCTCTTTTGAGAAGCCTGGTATCACTCTATAAAGACTGTTCTATCTCTAAAAGTGCCTCATTCTGAGCCCTATTGTCAAACCATATTTTTAAGAAAAATATACTGAGGATAAGGATAATCCCCAGAATCAAAAATAGTGATGTAGAAGGGACATCATATAAGTCTTGTAAAACCTCGTACATGGTGTAAGTAAAGAGGCTATTGAAACCTTGGATGGTTAGGTTGTCTGACATATTACCCTTTTAAATTAGAAGCTTTTGATTTATATTTTGGATATTAAATCTTGACTGTGGTTTACTTAGCTGGATTAGTTGTGATAACTGGTGTCAGTGGCCACCTACAAATAAACCTCTAATCTGGGCTTAGAGGTGCACCTGGAGTCATGTGATTGGTCTGAATCCGATTTTAGAGTAAAATGCTGAAAGATATGCTAAGATTAAGAATATTTATTCAATAGAATTCATAGACCATGTACATCACAGTGCACCCTGATTGGTCAGCAGTCGCAGGAGCACAGGCATAACAAATAACAGAAGGGACCAGGGAAAGCCTGTATCCCATCTGAGTTTTCACATGGTGCATGGCAGTGGTATACAGTCACCAGGGCAAGCACACAGGGACTGGAAGCCGCTCTGAGACCTGTAATGGGATAATATGAAGAACCCCGGCTGATCTTTAGCAAGAAAAGCTGCTGCTGCACAAGAATTCTATATCAAAATGAACTTTTGTCTCCATGTACAGGCCATGGCCAAGGAGGGCTGAGCCGGGATTAGTCCAAGCCCCTGGCATCCACATACACAAAGAAAATGGAACATTCAGGTAGAAACTCCACCACAAGCCCCCTTTCCCATTTCTGTCCAAACCATCCTATATCCCAGAAAACCTGTCAAATGATGATCTCCTCTCCAAGAGATGCTCAGTACCACTCCCACCGGGTATTACAGCTGCCCCCAGAAAACAGATGTGTGGTTTTTCCAGACTTCCTTTTCCATGTCCTCTTTGTGGGGCTAGAGGAGTGTTGTATTCATTAAACCTGGGCTTCTTATAATTCAGTTTGATTTGGTCTGACTTGGATTGCTGAATCTGCAGAGAGGATGATCTGGGTGCAGAAACATTTTCCATCTCTCTCCTCCCAGTTACAATCACCCTCCTCTTCCCCATAAACAAATGGGGTTATCCTTGCTACTTGTGGTTTGAAAGAAAATGGCCCCCAAAGGGGCACTATTTGGAAGCATAGCTTTGTTGGATTATGTGTGGCCTTCTTGGAAGAATCATGTCCCTGTGGCAGTGGGATTTGACTTATATATATGTCTTATGACATATCATATGATATGACTTATATATATTGACAATATATGCTCAAACCATACCCAGTGTCTCAATTCACATTCTGTTTTCAATTAATCAAGATATAGGACTCTCAGCTCCAGCACCATGTCTGCCTGTACACCTGCATGCAGAACCATGATGATAATGGACTAAGCCTCTGAAACTGTAAGCTACCGTCTCAACTGAATGTTTTCCTTCATAAGATTTTTTCATGGCCATGGTGTATTTAGAAAGCAATACAAACCCTAACAAAGACAAAAATATAATAACAGTTTCCAAGATCAATACAGTTGTAGTTGCCAGGATACAGTGAAGTTTGCTTATTATGCAAGCTACTAACAGTTAATATCTAATACCAATTGTCCTATCAAGCCTTCATGCTTCCTTGACTACTAATATACAGAGAAACACAAAGCTGCCTGAATACTTTACTGCCTGTGAGAGTCCATTTGTCTCTTAAAAACTAGAAAGCATAGTGAGCCCCAGGAGCCATGGACTCAAACCTGAAAAACCTATGACAAATAACTCTCAAGACAGCTAGGCCAAGCCAACTCTATGGTTTCCTACATACTCCCTTCTTTTTTGTTTACCTTTGATAAACAATCAGGTCAGGAAAGGAGAAAACATTATTTGAATACTTCCTGCTGATTGGGGGCATCAAAGTTCTTGGGGAAAACTTAACCTGGACTATCAGGGCATATTTGGGTTTCACAGGCTTCTAGTTCCATAACCAGGGACTTATAATCCTGTAATAGCAACTATTTAAAAGTCTGGGTAGAAATCTTTTGAATCTGCTATTGAATAATCTCAACAAGAAGTTTATAAGTCAGAGTTATAATTAAATTTTCTTAATATTTTTAAAAAGGAGATAAGGGGTGTTAAGAAAGGCAGTATCTGGGCCAGGCAGTGGTGGCACATGCCTTTGATCCCAGCACTCAGGGGGTGGAGGCATGCAGATCTCTGTGATTATGAGGCCAGCCTGGACTATAAGAGCTAGTTCCAGAACAGACTCCGAAGCTAAAGAGAAACCCTTTCTCGAAAAATAAAACAAAAAAAGTGGGGAAGGTCTCTAATTTTATATTTTATTGCTAACCATTCATCTGCCAGAGGTATCAGAACTGTTCCTTACATGCTTCATGCTTCCTTGACTACTAAGAGAACATACAGAGAAACACAAAGCTGCCTGAATACTTTACTGCCCAAGTGAGTCCAATTTGTCTCTTAGAAACTAGAAAGCATATTTTTTGAGATCTATCTGGATTTGTTGAATCTTATATCATGGGATCTGCAAGTTTACATAATATCTGGGTACCAGATAATAAGGGATTTGAAAGGAATTTCCAAGATTATCCAGGAAGAGAGCTAGCTGAGAGAGAGATTTCTCTAATTTGGCAGCCGCAGACAAGCCCTCATTGTCTGGATTCTGCAGATTTGGAGTCCTGAGCATCCTAGAATGATGACAAGAGACATATCCCTAGTTCCTTGGAGGGCAACCCCAGGAGGTCCCTTCTGAAATAGATAGTTTCTCAGAGAGTCCTCACTGGTAGAATGATACAAGTCCAACGACACTAATTGATGTGGGAGGTGATATGTTTCTGTGAGTATATTTTATTGCCATTGGTTAATAAAAAAGCTGCTTTCAGCCAATTCCTTACCAGAGTAAAGTCAGGCTGAAAGAGATACATAGAGAAAGTAGGCAGGGTCAGAGAGAAGTCATATAGAGCCAGGCAGAGATAGACACCTCCACTGGAGCCCACTGAAACTTTATCCATAGGCCACAACCATGTGGTGATGCACAGATTAATGGCAATAAATTAGTTTTGAATATAAGAGCTAGCTAGCAATACACTTAAGCTATTGGCAAACAATATTGCAAATTATATAGTTTCTGAGTGATTATTTTGGGTAAGTGACCAGGAAATGAGCCAGCAGCCTCTGCCAACAACTAATGCCTTGTTAACTGTGAGTAGCTTTGCCCTCCAACCCTCTCTAAATGTTCTCTTTATATAATTTTTTTCTCTTACTATGGGTCAAACAAGATCTACAATAAAGCAGTTAATTGTTTAGATTTACAGCTCAAAAGAAAATACTAATAAAAAAAACCAGTCAGCCTAAAAAACAAAAAATAACAGACACCGAAGACTTACTCTCTTCCTTCAAGAGAAAACTCTGCTACTATCACATTCTGGGAAAAAAACAAAAAAAAAAAAACAAAAAAAAAACAAACAAAAAAAAAACAGCCCAATCATCAAAATACTATAATCTTATCTGGCTTCCTTTTAAAGCCCAATTTTTTTTAGCATCCTTCTAGACATCCTGAGGAAGCCAACAAGGGTTGATAAAGTTTCCCAAGCTGTCCCCCAGCTTTCCAGGGGTCAGCAGCTAGGATCCCTGCCTGCTCCAGTATTCATTGCTTTGTCTCACTGGAAGCTAAAGAGTTATCTTGTCCTTCAGCTTGGAGCTCTGTCAGTTCCTCACTTAAAAAACTGGCTTCATTGACTGGGAGACAGACAACACCTGCTTCTTCAGGCTACCAACTTTTTGAGTTGATTGACGAATTCAAATGGTGATTCTGCACCATTCATAAACTATTTTCCAGGCTGTTTCTTCTATCCTGCACTAAAAATCTGTCTCTCTCTCTCTCTTTATTTCTTTGTGGATGAGGTGACCTGAGCTCCTGGTCTGTTTACAAAATCTCAGGGCAGTGCAGGAAATTCCAGTTATAGCATCCAAAACCCAGTCATAGGAGTAAGGGCACCTTCTCCAGATTGTAAACATTCTAGATTGTTTTTTCAGTTCGGTTGGAGATGTCCATGCAAACTAGATAAATGTTGCTGTATAAATGTTTATTAATTCTTTGCATCTTTGCTCTTTGTTTTTATTTTGGCCTCAGTCTCTGCTCCTCCCTCCTGTTCCCTGTTGATAACTTTTTAATTTCCTGCCTCTACTGTCCTTCTCTCCTCCATGCCATGTTTAAAAAGTCTACTGCCCATGGTGGGCTGTTTCATCTAAAAATCTTGTCTGTCTTCCTGTTAAAATGTCCATATGAATGGAAATATTGTCCCAATGTGCTTAATTTTTGACTGTTTTTTGAATGTCTTTTGCAAGGAAGGGAGGCTTGTTGGTTCCTGGCTGCCTAGCTATCTTAGACCTGAAATAATCACACCAAGACTGTATTAATTAAATCACTGCTTGGCCCATTAGCTCTAGCTTTTTATTGACTAACTCTTACATCTGTTGAAATAGGAGCGGCGGGGCTGCGTCCCCAGCACCCCAGTCGCCCACATGGCTAGCTTTACCCGAAATAATTACACGGACACTGTATTCTTTGAAGCATTGCTTGGCCCATTAGCTTCAACCTCATAACCCATTTCTAATCATCTATGTAGCACCATGAGGTGCGCTTACCAGGAAGATTCTAACCTACGTCCATCTTGGGTGGGAGCTTCATCGCGAGTGCCTCAGAGAACAGAGCTATCCCATCTGCCCGCTAGACAGGAGCATGGCATCTCTGAGGCGTCTGGCTCTGGCAGGAGCTACATGATTTCTCTCTGAGGAGTTTTACCTCACTTCCTCTTCCTCCCAGCATTATATTCTGTTTACTCCTCCCACCTAGGTTTTAACCTATCAGGACCAAGCAGTTTATTTATTGCTTAACCAATGAAATCAACAGATTGATATATGACACTCCCACATCATACATCTTAGTTTAACCCATTTCTATTAATCTGTGTATTACCCGGTGGCTGCAGCTTACTGGCTAAAGTTTAGGTGTCTGGTCTCTGGTGGGGCTACAGAGCATCTCTGTGAGTCTTCATTCTCTCTCCCCGCACACAGCCTAGCTTTCTCTGCCTAGTTCTGTTCTTCCCTGCCATAGACTCAAAGAAGTTCTTTATTCATTAATTAATAAAAGCAACACATAGATAGAAGGGCCTCCCATACCAAATGTCAATTTGTGTGACTTGTATGTTTTGCTAGCAGCATCTATGATGTGCAGGCAGCTGACTGTTTCCTTTATCTATGTTTCCCAATTTTCATTTGACCCTTGTTTGAAATAAACCTTTCTCTCTGTTCACTCGTACAACAGTTATTTTGTTTTCTTTAAAACACCTATTATATTCCATGATGAACTTTTTTTTATGGTTAAAGAGTTTCATGTCAATACTACAAGAACTTTAATTTAAAGTTGATATTTTTAGGCTAAATATAACAGGGATGACACATAAAATTCTAGATCTATAAAGACAACTAACTTATAAACGGTTAAGAATAAATTTGCTTAAATTGAAACTATTGAGGATAATTAAGAATGCAGGTTGATGTATGCTAAGTAATATGCATAATTCCTTACTTAATCCCCTGGCATTTAAAATGTTTAAGTTTCCCATACTAGACAAAACTGTCTCATGCCTCTTTCTTGCTGCAAGGGCTTTGTTAGAATTACACTTTTGGGTCATTTAGATTAGATCAGATTTCTTTTTTTTTTCCTTACAACAAAATTCCATACTTTTTATTCAAATTCCTGATTTCTGTTTTTATTATTATTATTACAAATTTTTACCTCCTCCCATTTCCCTCCCCCTCTCCCCATTCTCCCCTCCCTCTGTAGTCCAAAGAGCAATCACAGTTCCCTGCCATGTGGGAAGTCCAAGATCCTCCCGCCTCCATCCACGTCTAGGAAGGTGAGCATCCAAACAGACTAGGTTCCCACAAAGCCAGTACATGCAGTAGAATCAAAACCCAGTGCCATTGTCCTTGGCTTCTCAGTCAGCCTTCCTTGTCAATCACATTCAGAGAGTCCAGTTTGATCACATTCTCTATCAGTCTCAGTCCCAGCTGGCCTTGGTAAGTTCCCATTAGATGAGCCCCACCATCACAGGTGGTGGGCGCACCCCTCACTGTCCTGACTTCCTTGCTCATGTTCTCTCTCCTTCTGCTCCTGATTTGGACCTTGGGAGCTCAGTTCAGTGCTCCAATGTGGGTCTCTGTCTCTATCTCCATCCAAACACTATCCTGAGTGAGGTAACCCAGACCCAAAAAGATGAATATGGTATGTATTCACTCATAAGTGGATTCTAGCCATAAATAAAGGACATTGAGCCTATAATTCATGATCCTAGAGAAGCTAAATTCGAAGGTGAACTCAAAGAAAAACATGTAGTTATCCTCCTGGATATTGGAAGTAGACAAGATTGCCAGGCAAAAATTGAGAGCTTGGGGGTGGGGGTAGGGTGGGGGTAAGGGGAGATGGGGAGAGAGAAGTGAGAAGGGGAGGATGGGGAGAGTTTGGAGGAATGGGATGGTTGGGTTGGAGGAAGAGTAGATCTGGGAGAAGAGAAGTATATATCCTAATTAAGGGAGCCATTTTAGGGTGTCCAAGGAGATGTCCCTAGCTTGTTCCTTGAGCAGCTGAGGAGAGGGCACCTGATCTGGCCCTATACTATAGCCATATTGATGAATATCTTGCATATCACCATAGAACCTTCATCTAGATTAAATTTCTTATACTAGATCTAAAAATCATTTACCTTGTTACCAAATTCCAAATAGAGGAGAGCTCACCAAGCAGGTTTCAAAGTAACTTTTTACTATTCCTTTGATTAAAGATACTCACTCTACATCGACTGCTCTCAATAATCTATGGCCCATGTCTGTTGATTAATTAAATAAAAAATATATTAGGATGTAAAGTTTTTCAAATATATTAGGTTTAATCAAATGATTTTTGGGAAGATTGACAATAAGGTCTAAATATATAAACAATAATAATGCAGATTTCCTTCCCCTTCTATGATATTGTTATATTAAGATTTCAAGAGTTTAAAGTTTAACATTAATAAAATTCTAAATAAACTGATACAACAATGATGCTTGCTATTCAGCCATAAGCTCAGGATCCTATATTCCCTGGTTATTTCTTAAATATAGACAAAAATACTTCTGATTTTAATGGAGGAATTTTCATGATTTACATATATCCAATCTCCTAAACAAATAATTTGGTAATTGCTTTTAACCAAAATTATTTTTAGGTTTCCAAACTTCTATTATGGCTCAAGAAAAATGATTCTCTTGCCTTTTCTATAACATGGATTTCATACAGACTACATATATTAATAATAATACTGAATTATCTTACATTTTTGCCTCATAAATAAGTTCTTATAAGCTTCAAGAGATCAACTTGGGTCAACCATCTTCACAGTCAAAATGAACTCAGATAAGTATTATTTTTCAACAGTTTATTTTCAAGCCTGTCTATTTGAATTGGGGGGGTCTTTTCCTCTCTCTTTGACCTGGACTACCCTCTCTCATCTGCTAAAACACATAAAATTCCAAACGTGCACCCGAGAGAAAAAGTTTCCTCTTTAAAATGTCTTAATTTCATGTTCTACGGTTAATGCATATTTACTCCACTAGAGTCACAATCGTTGAAAGGGTTACAAATTGCTCTGTCATCCTCTTGGGCATCAGCATCGTCTCTCTGCAGCCCTGTGCCCAGCCTTCCAGCTCACACTCCAGGGGATTCTGCTGTGCTCTCCTGGCCTTATCTCAGCACAGGGATCTGTTGCTTATTTTTGTTTTAAAGACACAAATTGGGTGAGTAAGGATGGATCAGGTGATTCTTGGAATCAGGAAGAGTGTAAATGGGATCAAAATAATTTGAAGAAACTTCTCAAAGAACAAAAAAACCTTAAGAATAAATTTGAGGAATCTGAATTAGGAGAAGGTGTGGATCCCAAATTACTTGGATGCTTCCTATAATGTGCCTGAGCCATTTGCTTTTATAGTCATAATTTACTTTTTCTTTATTTGTTGTGTGAAACATTGTCTCTCCCTGAACAAGACTGATGTCCAATAAACTCTAGGGATCCTCCTGGCTTGTCCTCTATAGACCTGAAATAACAGAAGTATGATAAGAGCCCTGCTTGGATTTTTATGTGAGTGATGAGAATTTGAATTTAGGTCCTCGTATTTCTACAACAAAATTCTTACCCACTCACCTTTTTCTCCAGCCCATATAAACCTAAGCCAGGCATGGTGGCACACTCCTTTAAACACACAACTAAGGAGGAAGAGGCAGGGAGATCTCTGAGTTCAGGGCCAGCCTGCTCTACATAGTGAGACTCTGTCTCAAAAAAGAAAAAGAAGAAAGAAAAAGATTTTTTTCCTATATGCTGTTAAAATTATTCATTTATCAGTATGGTTATAGGATAGGGCCATTTCAGGTTCCTTCTCCTCAGATGCCCAAGGAACTAGCTGGGGACATTTCCCTTGACACCTGGGAGCCCCTCTAGAGTCAAGTCTCTTGCCAACCCTAAGATGGCTCCCTTTATTAAGATATATACTTCCCTGCTCCCATATCCACCCTTCCTTTATCCCAACCATCCCATTCCCCCACACTCTCCCCATCCTCCCCTTCTCACTTTTCTCTCCCCATTTCCCCTTACCCCCATCCTACCCCACCCCCAAGTTCCCAATTTTTGCCTAGCAATCTTGTCTACTTCCAATATCCAGGAGGGTAACCATACTGATGAATATCTTGCATATCACCATAGAAACTTCATCTGGCGATGGATGGAGATAGAGACAGAGACTCACATTGGAGCACCAGACTGAGCTCCCAAGGTCCAAATGAGGAGCAGAAGGAGGGAGAATATAAGCAAGGAAGTCAGGACCATGAGGGGTGCACCCACCCACTGAGTCAGAGGGGCTGATCTAATGGGAGCTCACCAAGGCCAGCTGGACTGGGACTGATAGAGCATGGGATAAAACAGGACTCTCTGAACACGGCGGAAAATAAGGGCTGATGAGAAGCCAAGGACAATGGCACTGGGTTTTGATCCTACTACATGTACTGGCTGTGTGGGAGTTTAGCCTATTTTGATGCTCACCTTCCTAGACCTGGATGGAGGGGTGAGGACCTTGGACTTCCCACATGGCAGGGAACCGTGATTGGTCTTTGGACTGAAGAGGGAGGGGGAGAAAGAGGGGGGAGGGGAAGAGGAGAGAGGAATGGGGGAGGGGGAGAGAAGGGGGGAGGTAAATGAGAGGCTGGGAGGAGGCAGAATTTTTTTTTTTCAATAAAAAAATTATTCATTTAACTAGTGGTAAATTTCCTTGTCCATAAGAAACAAGTTTGAACAGCTCACTGTCAGCTTTTGGGGGGAATCCTTTGAAGGGCCAATGCTCACGAGAACTTATTGTTCCTTTCAGATTATTTACACAGAGCAATGGAAGGAAACTTACCCTGTGTTTACTATAAGTCACGTGAAGATACTGGCAAGTCATTTCCCTGGGTTATCTCATCTGAATCTGAGGAGTTGGTATGAGTAGACTTATTTTTTCAAGTCTATTGTGAACAAGATTATTCGGTCAGATAAGGTCATAAACCTACCCAGTTTCTTTTGTTAATAAAGTTCACCCAGTTTAATGATATAAAATGAACTTCTTGTAGAAATATATCTCCATTTTAGACACATAGTTCCTTTGTCAGGAACTTAGCTGAAACTAACCAGTCTTACAAGCATAATTCTGACAACATGGTCCATTCCATGGGTCTGTTTTGAAGACTCCTGTGTTGGGCAAACTGCTGGTCCCTGAGAATGTTTTCTACTTTCCTATGAGGATCCAGGAAGGAAAATGGATTACAAATAAAACTTTTTATTAGGGCTAAATGAAGAAGTAACTTAGAAAGTGATATTTCAAAATGAAATATTCTTTATTCATCTAATAAAAAATAAAGTATAGACATAACAAAAATACAATGTATTATTATTTTTTTTTAAATATTTTATTTATTATGCATAAAATATTCTGTCTGTGTATATGTCTGCAGGCCAGAAGAGGGCACCAAACCTCATTACAGATGGTTGTGAGCCACCATGTGGTTGCCGGGAATTGAACTCAGGACCTTTGGAAGAGCAGGCAATGCTCTCAACCACTGAGCCATCTCTCCAGCCCCTACAATGTATTATTTAACAGATATTTGCAGTTTAACACTGAACTGCAGAATGTATGATGTGGTTCTTGCAAAGGGTCACAAGTTCAGGTTAAGCAGAAAGACCATATTAAAAATAAAATTTATGACTGGCAGTGTTGGTGTACTCCTTTGATTCCAGTACTTGGGATTCAGAGGCAAGCAAATCTCTGTAAGTTTAAGGCCAGCCTGGTCTACAGAGTGAGTTCCAGTGTAGCCAAGTTACACAGAGAGACCCTGTCTTGAAAACAAACAAACGACAAACAAAAAATTCACAAGCCCCTGGGATTAAAGGGTCATGTCACCACTGCCACCTGACGCTTTTCATTATTAAAGTCCAAGGGCAAGTGCACTTTGGAGAACTCATTTTAGTGGTCCCATATTCTCATAAGTATGACAGTCTGCACAAAAATCTTTATATCATAAAAGTGGGGTTCATTAACACTGATTGCACTGAGGTTTAAGTCATGAGTGCCAATACCCATTTTAGATGCATTAGTGTTGTTCTAAACCCCTGTATGTGCCATTCTCCAAGATGATGTTCATTTGTGATACCAGCAAATATTCAGGGTTTTTTTTTATAACAATGTTGGAAGATGGGAAAAAGAGCAGCATCTGTTGATATCAGGGTACAAAACATCTTTTGACAAAGACTAGGAAGAAGCAAAAGGAATTTGGCATTCGAGGATATAGCTGTTGGGCTTGCTACAGATCCATCTCCTGTCTGCATAGATCCTGGCAGTGCTGATCCCGTTGTTGTTCAGGTAGGCATATTCTTCCACTCCTCGGATGGGCACCCTGAAAATAAACCAAAAACAGTAAATCTGCAGAGTCCAGAACTGCATTCTCTCCTCAGTGTGATCTTGCCTGTCTGCCCTGCTTATTTGTAATATAAATCAAAGGAAGACAGAGTCCATGAGAATCATCCGCACTAGTTGTGTTTCTATTGTCTTTTATATTCTTAGGGTTTGATTTGAACACAGAAACTTTGTCATTCATCCATGTTAAAACAACTTTTCAATGTGTTTCCAGAGTTTTGTCTTATGCTTGCTGCCCTGTTAAAATGAAATACAGCCATGGGTGGCATCATTGAGGTTGATTTTCAGTTCTGTTTCACATATGAGGAAACTCACTTCTTTGAAGAGGGTGTTCAAGACAGGGTTTTTCTGTAGCGTTGAGGTCTGGCCTGAAAGTAGCTCTTGTAGACCAGGCAGTCCTTGAACTTACAGAGACCTGAGTGCTGCTGCCTCCCTAGTGCTGGGATTAAAGGCATGTTTCAGCACTGCCCAGCTGAAACCCACTTAGCAAATTTCTGAAAAGGCTTAAATGATGGACAAGACTGAGTCTGTGATACTATTCCTGTATAAACATTCAAAACAACTATTTTCACACCCAAGAATGGTCTTGGTGCTCTCTAGTTACAAGACTTCAGAAGAGGTTTCCAATGCCCTTGGAGCCTCTGCTTCTTCAGTGAGTAGGTACAACTGTGCACACAATGGACTGTTGCGTCTCAGGCTTGCCCTTCTGCAGTGGCTTCCTGAAGTTTCAGGGTCCTCATTGCCCTTTTTACGTTGTGTCTACATTCCACACAGGGCATTTATCAACAACAAAAATATTTAAATTGGTGAAGAAACAGACAATAGCTACCCCAGATGCCATCATCATGCTGAAGATTTTGAGGAAAATCACACTAAGTAAAGGTTTTGAAAAAGAAGACAAATATACCTCTGAGGCAGTAATGTGAGGTTCACATGACACAGCCTTTCCTCTCTAATAGACACAACAAACACATTTCACAACAAATCATCATAGTAGAAGAAAAATGGTTTGAAAACATACAAGCTATTATATTCAGTGTTGTCCATCCACCTCCAAGGGTGCTCTGGTGACTCTCTGTGTAGGCCGATCCAGTAGTCAAAGGTCCCTTTGTATCTGTTTATGAAATTCTGTAATAAAATATGGAAAGTAAATATATGTATCTCTTTGTTTCAGATGACCCTGAGTGTCCCTACCCCACAGCTTCCTCTTTAGATGACAAGAGCATGTATATGAGGGACACAGACTTTGGAGCCATAATAGCCCTCAGTTCTCAGTGTATTCAGTTGACAGTCATAATTATTAAGTACCTCATTTGAATTAAAGTTAAGTTTTATGACATATTCATCATGGCTGGGTTAGTTTCTGGTTAAGCTTCCCCTTGCAGTTATTAACAGTTGTCAACTTCAGGATGCAGCATTTGCTAGCTTGGAGAAAATTGCTCATCACCAGCAGGTATCTCAGTAAAGTGCTATAAATACCTTCCAGATTGACTATGAGCACTACCTGAGAAAATGTTGCTTGAATGTCTCAGGGCTTCACTCAGGAGTGCTACCATCAACAAACGGCACACACTCACTTGTTACTCATGTCTCCACCTGCAAGGGTGAGATCCTTCCTCATGTTTCATCTTTAATCAACCTATCTGAAGGAAACACATGCTCAGAAGAACAAACCAATAAGCCAATTCCTGATCATTTCTTACCAGCTCCTCCATGTTGTCAAATCGAGCTAGCTGGGCCTTTAATTCCATGCAGAAGTTCTGACTGAATGTCCAGTTACTTGTGTCTTCCGAAAAATAAAAACATTTACTCCCAAATCCAATCCAGTTTCTTGGGCAAGAACCATGAGTATTTTTGATTGAGACATCTTCTGACTTTCTTACTAAAATTTAAACAATAAAATAAATTTTAAAAGGCATTGACATACCCTACTGAGCTCAGCTATGAGGTGTGAATTTGATTGGCAGTTTCTTAACCGATCTGTAGAAGTACTCTGTTTAGGAAAATGGTCCTTTATCTAAAGGCCTTTCAGTTCAAGCCTGTGCCCCAATCTCTCTGTTTCTCAATGACAATGGGGTGACTAGCAAATGAATTTCTACAATATCATCACTATTTGTGCTTTATCATTGTTTACTACAATATGTGTCGCTAGATCAACAAGCACTCTGTATGGACACTTACTTTGACAGTCAGCCTAATAATTGAGATAACAGTGAGAACTATTGGGAAGGTAGTGTTACAGTGTGGACCTGCTGCACTAACGGCTTGCTTGAAGGTTGGGAAACATTGCTGGCTGGTTAGAAGTCAGTCTGCCATAGCCAAGTAGCTCTCTCTTTCTAAGTTTGACAATATGGAACTCCCTCCTTCCCAAACAAAACTTCTTGCTCTCTCTACCTAGCCTTATCTGGATGATGTCCCTGGGCCTGGATGCCTGACATTATCTGAAAGCTATCTCTAAACCAGATGCCTGTTTTTAAAACCAGATGCTTGATCCATCATTAACTTGACCCTTGATATAGATCCCTGCTAAGAATAGTGCTAGGAACTCTGCTAAAGGACCCTATTGCCACATACCAAGCCTTGTGACAGGAGCATGTCACTTAATACAAATTTGGATTTTCCCAGTATCCCCCATCTTATTTATTCTTTATACTCTGGAATAAAGTTGAGCTGATTCACCTAAGTCTGTATCCCAGATGCCTCTGTTCATCTGTGTTCATAGGTATTGACTGAGGTTTTTGTCCTGCCTGGTTCCACAGCCATTCAGTCCCAAATAAACACACAGAGCTCCACCTTGATTATAAACTGGTTGGCCTATTAGCTCAGGCATCTTATTAACTAGTTATCACATCTTATAGTAACCCATAATTCTTGTCTGTGTTAGTTAAGTGGCTTGGTACCTTTTATCAGTGAGGCATTCTCATCTTATTCCTCTGTGTCTGGCTTCCTCTGTGATGATTGTAGACTGGCTCTCTCCTCTTTCCAGAATCCTCCTGTTCTGGTTGTCCCACCTCTACTTCCTGCCTGGTTGCCCTGCCTCCACTTCCTGCCTGGCTAATGGCCAATCACCATTTTATTAAAACAATACAATATAAGTAACAGGGTACAAGACCATTGTCCAACAGCACATGGGCTGTATAAAAAACTTACTATGACCCCTTTTATTCTTTATCCTCGCAACCTGGTGGCTAAAAGACTGAGAGGGAAATAGATCTCCTGCATAGAGGGCAATAGTACAAGACTTTTATTACACTGTTAGAACAGTGTGGTTCTAAAATCCTATAAATTGATCACCTCAAAAACCTTTCAATGAATGCATACAAAATACAGTTGAACATTTTAACTAACACCATGGGCAATGGGAGGGAAGTACTGTATCTTCCTGGCCATATTACTCTTCTCTGTACTAACACTTCCTTGAAGTTCCTTCTTTGGATATCATTCTTCTTGTGCTCTATCTTGAATAGTTACCCAAGGTAGACATATATCTCCTGCATCTCTTTAGAGGTTGCTGAATGTCCTCTTCCCAGGGATGCAGAGCCTGGCCTCCTGAGCACATCACAGCCTGTGATGTTCCTTTGCTGCATCTTTCTGCTAGACCCTAAGTTCCCAGAGAACAGGAATTTCCAGTGTGTTTTCTCTCTGCCTTCACAGTGCCTGGCTCACAGTGCTCAGTAAGTGCAACTGACAGTGTGGATGTGGACAGAATGCTGCAGGATCTGGAGAATGTCACTCACCTGACAATGACAGAGCCACAGAAAGTGCAATCACAGCTCCAGTGAGAACGATGATCACTGCATAGCAGCAGTAAAGCCTAGCACGAGACTCAGAGGAGATGATTCTGAGACATTTTCCTTGGAGATTTTTACCTGAAAAATATAAATATGAGAAAATCAATCTCAAGAACCTTTCAGGGGAGAGAATAAATTTACTCAGATGGAACACTTCTGCACTTCCAGTGCTAGAGAGGTAGAAGCTGGAGAGTCAGGGGTACAAGACCAGCCTTGGATATAAAGGAGGTCTGAGTCCAACCTGGACTACATAATGATAATTTTTTAAAAACGATGTAAGTAAATAAATTAGTAAACACACATATAAATGTATATAATAAAACACATTGACATAACTAATGGGTGAAATATGGGAGCATTTTAATAAGTTTTCAAAATCGTATGAAATAAATTAATATTAGTCCAAAATACAAAAAACTCACTGCAAGTTAGAAATTGAAAGCATTTCTTAGGTGTTGGAATCATGATTATGCTGGCCTGCCCCGTCACCTGGTAGAATGAATCCAGACAGTACCCTGTCCCCTTAAGAGACAAGTTCTGCCCACTCCCTGTCTCTTTCTGCCCACTGAGACAAACTGGGTTTGGCCTCTTTCCTCTACCTTTACCTGCTGTTCTTCTGAAGAGGCTGTTCTTTCTCTCTTTCTCCCTCTTTCCTTTTGCTCCTCTTTCCCCTGACCCCAGGTCTCTCTGCATGTGTGTCTCTCTCTTTCTCTCTATCTCCCTCCATACCCTCCCAATACCTTCTAAATAAAATCTCCATACCCCAGCTCTCTCTGTAAGGCATATTCTGTCTCTTGCTGGCATTCCACACCCACCATGATACTTGTGTTGTCTTTCTTTAGGCTTAGACCTTCCACAGATCTAGAGCAGGGAGCTACAAAACAAGCTGTCTGTCATGCAACTTATCTTGAGAATCTGATTACAGAGATGTGTGTGGTTTTGTTTTGTTTTTTGGTCACTCTGACCATTACTAAATTATTTCTGCTTGAGTTAATTTAATCCATCTGTTTTCCTGTTGGCTTTTTTTAAACCTTCTGTAAAACACATGTTGTACTTTGAGTTGCTTTCATATTTCTGAATCCAGAACTGTTTGTAGTTCATTGGTACTTGGAACATAAATCTAAGGTCAACTGTTTATACTTGAACAGCTTCTGAAAAGGAAATTTCAGGTCATAGGTGGCCATGGTTTGGGAACAGAGGAAGGGAGTGTCTGGAGAAAATCTGCAATGGGCCTCAGAGGAATTTGGGTGGAGTTATAGATTTGTCTTTCACTGTGAGGGAGATATTATTGGTATATGTTTTCAAAACTCAGAAATGTACACCTAGTGATGGTGGCTCAAGCCTTCAATTCCAGTACTGGGGAGGCAGAGGCAGAGAGAAGGATCTCTGAGCTTGAGGCCAACCTGGTCTACAGAGTGAGTTTAAGGGCAGCCAGAGCTACACCAACTGAGAAACCCTCTCTTGAAAAAACAAACAAAGCAAAATAAAACAAAGTATTAAAGCAAAAAACAAAACACAAAAACCAGTTCACTCACAGACCCTGATACGGTTTCAGAAGAGTGAAGTTACAGAATGCCTCCAGTTACCCAACATTCACCCTTTGGACAGGGGCTCTGCTTTCACAAGAGATATGTTCCCTTTGGGTAAGTATTTGGTTTCAAAAGTCGATGCTGCTGGGAAAAGAAGCAGGAACTATCGTTCAGCTTGGAATATAGTATGAAACTTTCTCAAAGAATCAATCGATAAGCAGCTATCAGAAGCAGCAACAACAGCAGTATCAATAGTTAATAATTATTTTAGTAATAGGAAATTTCAGTTAGGATAATACTTGGTTTAAGTGATAAGCAATAACATTTGTCATGATTTTTTTATTTTGGCAAATATTAGTCTTATTTTCTCAAAATCCAATATTCTTTCCATAAATGAAAAAAAAAAAGGTGGAGGGACAAGGAAGAAGGAAAAAAGAAGATAAAACAGCAGAGTATAATGAAGCATGGCCATTTTCAAAATGCAAGAAACACAGTTTTTCTTTCTTCCTGAAGACTGAAATAGAAAACCCTTTATATTCTTTTTCCATAATTTACTAGCAGCTCAAAATGCAAAGGATTTGGTCCTGGGTGGGGTCAGCCTGGACACTAGACCTCCTGCCTCCTCCTTACATCCTTTTCCATTACAGTGACTCTGTAAAGCAAAAGCCACAGCTTCCCAGGCACCTCCTGCCACTACACACTGCAAACAAACTGTTGTTGTTTGAATTTGCCTTTGCTGTGGGACTTGTAGAGCAAGCATGTTCCACAGGACTTAGTGTGATTTACCAGAGTAATTTATCGGATCCCTAGGAAAAGAGTGGACTAACAAGCCAAGAACAAAGAAAAAAAAATCATGATTCAGGCTTTTGTATGGCAATTCACTGTTCATTTCTCTTGTATGAGAACTATTTAAGTATTATATGCCCCAATAGAATAACTACTATAACAGCCTCTTAGGTAACTAAACTCCTATCTGAATTCTCTGGTTCTGCAGAATCTCACCATGACAGACTTAAAGACATGAGGTTCAGCTCCCCTGCCTTCCCTGTTCATTGCTGTCCCTTGCAAACACCTCTCTGATCTTGTAGTTCTGTTCGCTTATGCATTAAATACATACCCATCTTGACCTCATGCAGGCTGTCTGTGGTACTGAGCATGCTCACAAAAGCGTCTGCAGGTTCTGCAGCACTCATCTCCGATAGAAACTAAAACCGTTGAGAGGGAAGAAATACCGTTTGTGTTTGTGGGCGGTTGCTCTGTGCACTCAGCCTTTGTATCATGACAGGAACACTTCCCTTTCGTAATTATCAACCCTTTCCTGCCTTGACAGAGTTTAGCCCATGTTGCTACAACTCTGAGTTTTGAGGACATCACTTTAGAAGGGGGCACCAGAGCCAGATCAGAGGATTTGTGTGCTAAAGATCCAGAGACTGAATCTCTGGGAGACAGAGTCAGAATGGAGAGAGCTGGAGACCACAGTGTCCACAGTCAGTGAACATATTTCTCACCTCTCCGGGAATAAGAGATCATTTATTCTGGAGCCAATTATGGGTGATTTGGGCTGTGTCATATGACAGGTTCAAATATGGAAGTGCTTGGTGGTTGGTGTGGGGTTAGAAAGGACATATCGTACTGCCACTGTCACCAGTCCAAGAAATGCCTCTAGATGAGTGGTTCTCAATGTTCTTAATGCTGTGCCCCTTTAATAAGTTTCTTATGATGTGGTGACACCAATTATAAATTTATTTCATTGTATGCTATTGTTATGAATCAGAATATCAATATTAATATGCAGGATATCTGATATTTGACCCCTGTGAAATAGTTGTTCGATTCTCCCCAAAGAGGTCACAACCCACAGGTTGTGAATTGCACAGATTTTTAGGGATCTTTTACTTAGGCCAAAGCAAGTGTTATTACTTTGATGCTAAAAAGAATTTCAGGACTAGACAGTTTATGAAGCAGAGTTGAAGTTTTTCTAAAATTTACTTTTATTATATTGAATTATATATATATGTGGCTGTGCCTGTCTCTGGGGCTGTGCCTGTGAGTACAGGTGCCTGCAGAGGTCAGAAGAGGGTGTCAGATTGCTCCAGAACTGAAACTGCAGGCTTGAAGAGTTTGGATTTAGAATGCAGGTGCTTCAGAATTGTAGCAGCAGAATGTCATCATCCTCAAGAAAAACAAATTTAACATTGCTTTTATCATTTAAGAACATATGTCAAGGAAAATTGTAAACATCTGTGAAACTTTTTAAAATACTGGAATAAAATATTTGGGTGATGGATACAGTAGTATATGACTCTGATTCCAGAACTGGGGAGGCTGTGACAGGTAGATCTCTATGAGTCCAAGGCTAAACTGGTCTACAGAGGGAGCTCCAGGCCAGCCAAGGTTAAGTCAAGAAAATACTACAAACGTAGGGGCTGGAGAGAAAGCTCATTTGTTAAGATCCTTGGCTATTTCCAGAGGACCCGGATTCATATCCCAGCACCTACCTGGAAGCTCACACTTGTCTGCAACTCCAGAGGACCTGAAACCCTCACACCAATGAAAACAGCAAAAATAAATGTTTAAAAACACTACAAACTTAATATATTAATTATAAAAAATATATAACAATAGCACATAATTAGTATAGTAATATAACATATAAATAACTATACTATAAAGTATGAGTTAATATAAATGCAGTCAAAAAGCTTCTAAATTCAGGTATTTGGGGCTACAACAGTCAATGTAGCTGGAGATGAGTGTTGCTCAGATTTTCTGATGTCCAAGTATAATGCAGGATATTTGTTTATACTACATGAAAATATGTCTATGTTTTACCTCACCTGCCTAAGACACCTGATCGATTTAATAAAAATCTGAATGGCCATTAGGAGAGGATAGGTAGAATTTCTGGGGAGAGAGAAACTCCGGGAGTAAGAAAGGAGGAGATGCCACTGAGATGCAGAGGGCGTTGAACATACAGAATGGACAAGAGATAAAAAGCCCCATGGCAGGATGAAGATTAACAGAAATGGGTTCTGAGGGTCATGCTTCAGCTTGGGGGACATACAGATCTGAGTATGATACCTAGTGCCATGATGGCATCCAAGCCCAGGCTACAGTTGAGGACCATGTCTAGGTCCATGACTCTACTGTGGTCAGGATAATGTTGTGAGAGTAGAAGTTAGACATATGTCTAGTAGGCAGACAGGAAATGGAACAATAACTAGATAATAAGAAGGCCAACTTTTCAAGATGGCAGCTTCTTTCTCACACTCTTGACCTAAGACAAAGCCTGGCAGCTTAAAATAAAGTTGTAGAAGGCTTTTAATCTGGCCAATAGCATACACTCTCCTCCATAAACACACATAACAGCTTCAAGTCCTGATCCTTCCCCTGCCCTACTCTCTATAGCCTCTTCTGTCTCTCTTCTCTCTCTCCCCTTCCATTTTCTATTGTTTCCCCTTCCCTCTTTCTCCCTCTCACCCCCTCTCAACCTCTCTCTCTTTCTACTTTTATCCCTCTCTCCCTTCTCTTTTCTCCCTGATCCCCCTGACTTCAGCTTGCCTCTCACAACATCCAGATCACAAAATCCTGCTGGAACAGAACAAGAGTCCATGGCAGCCATGGTGGAGCCATCTGGAGACTGACTTTTCATTTACTGGTTTACTTTGTGTTTTGTTTCTTTTCAGAGCTCTAACTTAGAAGTGAAACCATTAATACAAGCTGACTTTACTAAGTCCCAAGGACTTTCAGTGCTCCCCTAGCTGGAAGCCTCTCCCTTTAACCCCAGGATTCTGAGCCTGAGCCAGAGATAACAGATGGCTTCCTGCAACAGAGTGTAGCCTGACACAGTGATAAGGACAATCTGGTACAGCGATGGGAACAGAGTGAACTCTAAGTCAGTGATAAAGACTTCTGGTCCTTCTCAGGCACACAGCAATTCTGGGAGTCTGGGAGCCCAGAGGGGGCCTAGGCAGAAATAGACTCCTGGCCTAGGTTGGGGAGACATATCCCTGGAAACCCAGGGACAGTTAGGCAGTGGGGTTATGTTGTATGATGGAGTAAGAATGGACAAAAGTACCTGTCTAGTTCTTCAGGCCCACAGAAGGCACAATGTCAAAAGCAAGTTTTCATAAAAGTCAATATTTATTCTTACACTGGGTGTTTGCTTTTTACTCTAGACTGTTGACCTTAGAGAAATGGATTGGGGGAGGAGAGACAATGAAAAAAGTTTCAGTACTTTCCACTTCCTGTGATGTTTGTTTGTTTGTTTGTTTTTGTTTTTTAGACATGAGCAAAGACACAGAGTTTTGTGTGACCTTGTAATTGCTGGAACATAAGATCTCCAGGCAGGTCAGAGGTTCTGTTCTTGGCCAGCAGTTTTCCCTTAAAGGGCCTTTACTACCCCTGTAACCATTTCAGAGGTAACTGCAGTACATCTTCCCTATAGCTCTCAGGAGCTATAGGAAAGTGGAGATTGGAAGAGTCAACTTTCTTCCTTGAAAAGCATGCTTTATTGTACAAAAAACAATTATATTCACTGGCCACATTCACCTGTTTGAAACATGAGAGAGCTACACATTGGCCATTAAAAATTAGTTTACTTACTACTGAAGGGGGGCACACCCATGCCACAGCATATGTGAGAGGTCATGTGGTCACAGGAGACAGTTCTCTTCTGCTTCCTTTGATTATACTTTCTGTCTTGCTTACAGATTTGGAAGAAACCTGACTACTTTTTATTTAACATATAAAAATACAGTAGTGAGCGCTTCTTTAGAATTTATTAGGAAATCTTCAACTTCTGAGTACAAATTACTTTTGCAGAACTAAGACTTCCTGTACTGGAGAGATGATGACTGAGCAGTTAGGAGATTTATCTGAGCTCTGTCCTCAGAACCCACACTGGGTAGCTCATAACTGCTTATAGGGCCAGTCCCGGAAGATCTGTTACCATGCACACATGCGCATAAATTTTTAAGAAAGAAAGGGGGAAGAAAGAAAGAAGAGGGAGGGAAGAAAAGAGAAAGGAAGGAAGAAGCTCCTTGAATATTTTCAGTTATCGCCCTCCCACCTTACACTATTGCTGCCCAACTCCCCCCAAATTCCCCATTCAGCCAGAGTCCTGGAGTTCTGAGGGTGTAAAGTGTTGTTGGCTGGTTTTATTTTGAGGTTGCTTCAGGATTTGAAATAGACCTCAAAAATAGACTTCATCCACCCAAGGACTTTTTGGACTCTTTGAGTTTCACTTCTCAGCAAAGCTTGTGGTTAAAGAGAAAAGAAAGTATAAGTAATGCATTTCTTTCACAAAGAAAGAGCTCTGGATCTCTAACCAGCTCGAAGGAATGATTCAGCCTGGGTGCAATATTAAATGATTGTTTTTTTCCTTTTTGAAATTCCAAAAGATAAGAGTTGGCAGTTAGACTGCAGGGCCCTGCTTTGAATGGTCACTAGGATAGCCCTGCCAGGTCCTGCCTACTTTCTGTAATCAGAGGGGAAAAAAGGAAAGAAATAAAAAGAAAATGAAATCATGAAGTACCTAGCACAGATTGCCCCATTCTGGAATCATGTTTGATATTTCATCAGAAGAAAGACCTCATTGTCTTCTGTAGGTAAGGGTAGAGACATTTACTTTCTTAATCACTATATTTTGTTTTTTTAAGACAAGTTCTCTCACTGAACCTAGAACTCACAGATTAAACTAAGCTAATTGACCAACAAGTCCCAAGGATCTTCCAGTCTCTACCCTCCTGGAACTGAATTCATGAGCTCATGTCACCAGGTCCAAATTTCTTATGTCAGTTCTGAAGGTTGGAATTCATGTGCTTTCACTTATGTGGCAAGCACTTTAATGACTGCCTAGGACCTGAAGATGATCTTTAGGAAAAACATATAAAATATTTTCATTGCCTTTAGAATGAAATATTTGTGCTCAAAAGCTGTTAGAAACTGTTTCAAGAACTAGCCCCATTCTCCATTCCTGATTGTTACCTTAATGAACGGATTATAAAATTTATGTGAAAAGCGATGTTTTATGTGACCTGCTAAGTGGTAATAGGGTTGTGGTAATAGAACTCATTAAAGAATATAAAGTTGGTAGGACACAGAGCTACCACACCTATAATCCCCACTGGGGAGGTAAATGCTAGAAGATAAGGACAACTTAGGCTATGTACGACAATTTCTCAAAATTGCCCTCCAAAAAAAATAAGAAGAACATTATTGGATTTTATTGATTTGCTTATAGTAACACACAGCTGTTGGGGACACAGAGATTCTTGTTCTCATAGATAAGCACTAAAGGAACCTGGAATGTAAAACACAGACGTATAAACTGTTTTCTGCCCAGAAGACTAGAAATGGATGTTACTGACAACCTGGTGACCTCTGTGCTGTCTGTAGAGCAAGGCCACTCCTGACTTCCTAAAACTCTTCCAACTGAGACCCTCATTGTGAGCACTGATTCTCAGTCAAAGATGCTCATCCTTATGGGAAATGTCACATGGACTTCACAAAGGGGATCAGAGGTGGATAATAGCCTAGGGGGCCTCTATGCTATCTGTAATACCATGACCACACCAAATCCTCGCCAGACCCTTAAGATGTCGCATGCAGTCAACATAGAACCAATTTTTATGGAAGAAGTCACAGGTACTTTACAGTTCAATGTAGTGATGCCTTAAGCTTTCTTGTGCACATAGGATTGAGTTCATTGTCACCAGGAAACTCAATTCTAAAATTGTGCTGTGTTTAAATGTGTTCTGTTGTGGGAGGTCCTTCCACTCCTCCAGCCAATAGCTGCTGAGTGGTGCCCAAAGTGGGGTTCGAACCCATGACCCTGGGATTAAGAGTCCCATGCTCTACTGACTGAGCTAGCCGGGCTTAAACAAAAGTGGGAGGTGTAGCGGGAGGTCCTTCGGCTCCTCCAGCCAATAGCCGCTGAGATACCAGCCCATTTGTTATCTCTGCAGCTATTGGCTGGAGGAGCGGAAGGACCTCCCACAACAGTGTTCAAAACAATCTTCTTGGTGTCCAGATATCTGAACCCATACTGGCTACTGAGGCATGCTGAACTAGATCTTCTTACCTCACATGGATGGTTATTCTGCTGTGGGCTCACAGAGAACTCATACTTAGTTTTCCTAGTAACTATGACCACAGTTTTCCTTAAAGTCATCTTACCTGAGACATAGTCCTTGAACAATGGACCCAGAAGTTTATGAAGCTGACCAAACATTTAAAGCAAATATTTACATTTTAAGTGGAAAGCTGATATTTCTCTGACAACCAAACCAGACTCCACATCACTGAACAGAAAACAGACCAATAAATCAACAGCAGACTTAATGTTGAATCAACACAGGTACAGACTGTGTGTGAGCCACAGGAAATGGTATCGGGGGGGCATGAGTACCAGCCTCAGTACCCCCTCAGGGCTCAGAATTAGATATCTATGGCAGGCGAGGATCTGAAGGTAAAAAATTAACTCAAGAACATTACCTCTGAATCTTCTTTAGTTTTTGTGTAAAGGAAAAATGAAGTGAAGGGGATGAAGGAGAGGAAGAGTAGGAAGAAGAGTAAGGGGAAGAATAAGGAGAAAAAGGAAGGAGAGTAAGGGGAAGAAGTAGAAGTAGTGAGGAGAAGAAAAAGTGTAAAAGTAAGAGTAAGGGCTGATCTCCATGAAGTTCTAGTTTTTACAAGTGTGGTTGGAAAAGTCCATAAGTAAGAATATTGTAGTACTGTAATAATATTGTAATAGGTATATCAAAATCACAAAAAAGGAAAGTAGAACCTGACAAAAGAGTACTCTGGAATATGCATAATTAAAATCACAAAAAGAGGCAGGTAGAACCTGAGAAAGCATTACACTGGAACAGGTGGCACCACCCAGGAAAGAGCCAACATTCAAGGGGAAGTATCTGACCTTCCAAACCATTGGATAAAGTTACTAAACATCCCTAAATCCTGGATTCATCTATTCTCCTCATGTAATCTCAAGCAATAGCCAGCTTTGGGAACAAGCAGACTTGAGTGTTAGCAAAGATGGGACATGCTGCCTTCCTGCTCGGTGCTTATCTTCTATAGACATCACTATGAGGTCTATTGGTGGCAAATTTGTGGTATTGACTCTAGTAAACTTGACTATTAGAACAAAGAATGTTATCTCTCTAAGGCTTCACGGTGTGGGGAAATGGAGCAAGGTCACTGTTTTGGGAACAAATCTTATTTCAAAGGGAAGAATCATGGCTTCACAAGGTTTCTGCAAATATGACAGTGACTTTTCAAAAAGACAAGTGTTCCTGCACCTTTGCAAAATGGTTTGTTCCATGTAGATGAGGATGTACACACTTTTCCTGTGGATCTGCCTTTTGGCCTATCTGCTGAGCATTCACTGTATAGTTTTGTGGGTTCCAACAAAATGGGACACACCAACTGTTAAAATAAGGTTTCTTGCTCAGCATCAGTCCAGGTATAAAAAGCTGAAATTCATTTACATAATTTGTTTCAAGGCAGTGAAAATGAATCACATAAAATCATGACATAATCTTTTAGAAATGAGAATTGATGAGTTTTTTGAACATATAATTTAGCATGTCACCTTTTGTATCACTTTAATAACATTTAAAAACAGAAACCTAAGCCAGGCGGTGGTGGCGCACGCCTTTAATCCCAGCACTCGGGAGGCAGAGGCAGGTGGATCTCTGTGAGTTTGAGGCCAGCCTGGTTTACAAGAGCTAGTTTCAGGACAGGAACCAAAAAGCTATGGAGAAACCCTGTCTCGAGAAAAAAAAAAAAAAAAAAACTAACCCTGCCGAGAAATTTTACAATGTCTTCATTCCTTCTCTAGAGTGTATGCTACTGAAACCAACTGCTCTTATGAAAAACACTGAAATGACGTGCAAACTGGAGAGATGGCCCTGCAGCTAAAGGCTAAAGTTCACAACCAGAAGGACTAGGATTCAGTTCTCAGTACCCATTCTTGCCTCTCCAGCTTCCTCTTTGCCAGGCATGATGGTAGATATAAAATAAACAAACTAATAAACAAGTAATAAATCAAAAATTAATATGTAATTACATATATATATACTGATATATTATAAATTATCATATAGATATTAAAAGTATATATTTAAAGATGAGCATGGTGGCATACATGTTAGATAATGACTGAAGCAGACTATTCTTTAGTCAGAATAGTGAAGGACAGCAGTTCTCTGTGGAATGGAGACCATGTACCCAGGAACTTCTGGAGAGGAAAGTTTCATCATAAGATGTGTTCTTTATAGTCAAGGCTAAATGATGCCAGCAGGTGTTACTGCTTTCTTGTCAGGCAGGTTCTCCCTCCCTCCCTCCTTCCCTCCCTTTCTTCCTTCCTTTCTTCCTCCCTCCCTCCGTCCCTTCTTTCTTTTTTCTTTCTCTCTTTCTTTCAGAAATGTATTTATTTACTATCTCATTCACAGTTTTCCCACTCTCCTCCCCTCCCATTTGCTCCCCTCTGTCTTCCCTTAAGATCCAGTCTTCCCTTTTCTATTCAGAAAAAAAAAAGCTGGCCTTCCATGAACATCAACAATTAATGTAGTACATCACAAAACAATCCCACACCAGTTTGAAATTATGATTAATAAAAAATTATTTATTTAAAGGGAAAAATGTACAGATCACCTTCCTAGACAACAGCCTCCTGCACTACCAGGAAAAGTGTCTAATAGCCAGAAGCGGAATCCAAAGCAAGAGAGAGAGAGAATGGAGGGCTGCCACCGCTTTTTTTTTAATTTATTTATTTATTAAAGATTTCTGTCTCTTCCCTGCCACTGCTTCCCATTTCCTTCCCCCTCCCCCAATCAAGTCCCCCTCCCTTGTCAGCCCAAAGAGCTATCAGGGTTCCCTGTCCTGTGGGAAGTCCAAGGACCACCCACCTCCATCCAGGTCTAGTAAGGTGAGCATCCAAACTGCCTAGGCTCCCACAAAGCCAGTACATGCAGTAGGATCAAAACCCAGTGCCATTGTCCTTGGCTTCTCAGTAGTCCTCATTGTCCGCTATGTTCAGCGAGACCAGTTTTATCCCAGGCTTTTTCAGACCCAGGCCATCTGGCCTTGGTGAGTTCCCGATAGAACATCCCCAAGAGAGCACGAGCAAGGAACTCAGGACTGCCAACGCTTTTTTAAAGCGAAAGATACCACACCCCAGTGGGCTGGTATCTCAAAGGCTATTGGCTGAAGGAGCAGAGGAGCCCCCACAGCAAATAATACCTGCCATATCAAGTTGCAGTTAATGAAGTTTCCAGGAATAAGAATATGAAAATGTAGATTCCAGAAATAGGAATGTAGAAATAAAGAAATATAAATTTGTAAGCCTAGGAGAATGAGAACAGACTGTTAGCAGCTTTCTCAGCTGTAATATGAGGGGGCTGGCTTGTTTGTTGGGGTTTCTGTCCCACCCGGCACCCCACAGCCAGCAAGCCCCAAAGAAAATCACACAGAGATCTCTATAAGTTATAAAGCTGATTGGCCCATTACGTCAGGCTACTTATTAGCTCTTGTAGCTTGTATTAACCCATTATTCTTATCTATTTTAGCCATGTGGCTCAGTACCTTTTTCAGCTGGGTAGATCCGTCCTGCTGTTTCAGTGGCCTGGGCAGGAGTGGGAGGAATCAACTTCCTCCTTCTCAGAATTCTCCTGTTCTCATTGCATCACCTCTACTTCCTGTCTGGTTTTGCCACCTATAATTCCTGCCTGGCCAACCAGCGTTTATATAAAACATGATTGACAGAATACAGACAATTCTCCTTCACCACTCAGCAGTTTAAGGATTAACTCTTAACAGTGGGTGACTCAGCTTTACAACCCATAGCTCTATTTACAAGGCCAAAGCACCTCTCTGTGAACTGAGAGCTAGCCTACAGATATGAGCTGAGTTAACTTTTAGGAAATAGATATATGGCCTCTGGGTTATGCATTATCCCTGCTAGGTGAAACTGGCAGCATCAAAGGGGAGAGCACAAGGCTTCAGTAAACCCTCAAGGAGAGATGAAGTAGGAGGGAACCCAAAACCCTTCCATCAAAGGAGGCCTGCCATTGAACTTTTTCTGTGGTCTTTAAGTCTCAAACCAGTTTGGATTTGTTGGTACAGAAGTAGCATTGTTCCAGGAGGAGGGCTCAAATCCCACCACTCACAGTAGTCAGGAGACCTAGTGCTCTTATATATGGAATTTCTTTAAGGCTTTCTGAAAGCTGGTGAGACAGAGAGGTTAATTGATTCAAACAAGCCCTCAGTCCAGCTGTTTAGTTCTGCACAGCTGATGAAAGCATAACACACACTACATACATTATATAGAGAACACACACTTCATAATTTTCATAAACACAACATAGCCTCACATATTTACTATGCTATTGTTCAATATTTTAGAAAATATGCCCTTTACATGCAAATATAAGCATAATAAGAGATCCATGTGGCCATTATGCCTTTGGCAGCCTATGCCTCATGCCCAATGTGTCTCAGTTGCAGCAAGGGACCAGTGTAAATGACAGACCTATGGAGAAGGGAGCACACTCTGCCCTACCATGGTGGTCAAAAACCCTAATAAATCTTTCCTTCCTGAGTTGTTTCCTTTAGTCATTTTGTCTCAGCAATTGGATAGGTAACTAATATATCATTGTACTGCATGTTCCAGTCATCAAGTTGCTAAATCTCTTTCCAGTTCCGGATCTAAATGGGAAAGCTTTGTGTTTCTTACCATGGGGATGATGTTGCCATTGGTATTTCATGCATGTTCTTTATCAAGCTGAAGTCATTTCCTCTGTTCTTAGTCTACATCTATTAATGTGATCATGCTATTTATCCTTTTAGACAGCTAATGTGTCTAAATTGATTTCATTTTTTGTGAAATTAGTGCATTAATTGATTTCATTTTTTGGAATGGGTGGAAGTGTATCAAAATATCTATCAGATATTTTAGTAAAACTTAGAAAATTAAGATATAAAATTTATCTTAGAATATATGACTGTGTGAGTTTTTTTCTTATTTTTATTTCAAATCATTCAGAATAAAATGAGTCAATAGATAGACATTGGTGGCACATTCCTTTAATCTTAGCACTTGGGAGGCAGAGCATCTCTAAGTTTTGGCCAGCCTGGTTGACACAGTGAGCTCCAGGAAAACCAGGGCTACACAGAGAAATCCTATCTAAAAAACAAACTAACTAACTAAAAACATAAAAGACAAGACAGAGACAAAATACATTGGGAAAAAATTGCTGTGGGTTAAGTGTAGGAGTGAAGAAAGAGAAATTGCTATTGACATTTTAGTGTTTTTGCATAGATATGAGAATTCCTTTTTGAAGTCCTGTTATTTCAAAGTCATAGCTATGCATTATGATAACAAAGGGCAATAAACCTGGTTTTAAATTTAAGTGAGACTAGAACTGCAATTCAGTATTCAATAACTTTCAAAGCATCCTAACATTTCTACTTTGGTCATCACCATCTGTAAAACACATTTTCAAGTTTTTGCATTATCAAGACTAAGGTGTATTCCCTAGGAAAAAATATTTTAAAAATAAGTGACATATATCTTATTGACTGACTCTCCTTTCCTACTTGTGTGTGCCTGTGTGCATGCTTGCATGTGTTCATGCTCATCCACACACATGCAAACATATAACTGCACTTGTCTGGGAGACCAGAAAGGGATGTCAGATCTCCATTTTTTTTAATCACTTCTCCATTTTTTTTTTCATTTAAAACAGGGTCTCTTATTGATCCTGTAAGTAGGCAGGCAGTAGCTTCAGTTATACTTCTGTTTCCAGACACCCCCTCCTCCCCCACACAGCACCAACTCATATGTAAGTGGAATCACAGTCAAATGGGCAACTACACCCAGATTTTTTTTATGCAGCTGTTGGGACTGTTTTAGTTTTGAGAGAAGGTCTCATGTAGCCCAGGCTGGCCTCAAATTCTTTATGCAGCTAAAGATGACCTTAAACTCCTGCTGCTCAGGCCTCTACCTCTGAGGTGCTGGCATTATAGTTACAGACCACCACCACTGCTGGCAGAAAAGTACTTTTGAGGCCATCTAGTACTAACAGATTTTCCCATGCATGTTGTCTGGAGTTTAGTACAAAACCAAATGATATTAAAGTTTTATATGGTGTAAGTTAAATAAAAGCCCTAGTTCCCTGTTTTTCCTCATATTCATGCCCTGTGTAATGTGACTTGGAACTCCTTCCATTAAGGAAAGATGTCAATTCCTGACCCTTGAACTTGAATTGAACTTGGCTCATATCCATCAGAATGTTCATGAGCGTGCACAGAGTTACATGGAAGGCCAAGACTTGTTGTGTCTTCCAACTGTGTCCAATGTCCATGTAAACAAGCTGTTGAAACATGGGAAACATGTGGTGTGTCAGCCGGTCTTCAGGTGACTTCTCAAGATCCCATGTGTGTGAGTCAGCCAGAGCAAAGTCATCAGAGATTGGTCCTGTGGAAATATCTAATCTAAGCACATGACAAAGCTGAAGCACTGTATATTAAGGTGCAGAATGTGGAGATGATTATCATGCTGAATAGGGCACAAATGACAATCATATTTACAATTATTTATCCCATTGTAACTCTAGCTTAGTGTTATTTAATTTCATGACGTAAGTCTGAAATGAGTGTAAATCACTTGTTATTAATTTGTTTGCTCTGGTTAAAATGATTAGAGTTCTTAGCATTTTTTAGTTGTTCTTTATATGTTGTTGTTATTGACTTGGGTTATTTCTGTCTGTGTACAGCTGGTTATCACTATGGATTCTAATTTAGAAAAGCATATAACTCAACCAAGCAGCTAGATTATGTGCTGGGTAAGTGGTAAATAATATGAAAATGTTTAAATGTGTGCAACATATGGTCCTAAAGAGTCACATTCCACTTAGTGTAATAAGAAAATAGAAATAAAACGAGATTCAGAAGATATGCACTACAAAGTTCACGGCCAAGATTGGACTTGCAGTGTGACTGAAATGAAAATAGAATTTCCTGCAGTCACTAAAACCATAGGCCCCATTTTAACATACAGAATTAGACATTTTTCCCTGAAGATTTATTATGCCAAATACCTAAGGGTTACCAAAGAAAAGGAGTGTCAAATCCTGGAGAATTACAGGGGGGTTGAGTTGCCATTATGGCTTTTGGCAACAGAATCTATGGCCTCATCAAGAGCAGTAAGTGTCCTTAAATTTTGAATCACTGCTCAATCCCCTAGATTTGAATTTCTAAACAATTATTTAAAATATCCAGTGCGTGAAGGAGAAAAGAAGGAAGTCAGAAGAAAAGTTAACATGAACAGTCACATTCCTTTGGACTGTCTCCAAATACAATTATTCAGCCCCCCCCCCCCCCCAAAAAAAAAACCCTTAAAATTTCTTTTCATAGTTCATTTCACAGTTCCTTATTATCCTAGTCACTGTTCTATTGCTGTTAAGAGACACCATGCCAGCTGGGCAGTGGTGGCACATGCCTTTAATCCCAGAACTCGGGAGGGAAAGGCTGGAGGATCTTTGTGAGTTCGAGGTCAGCCTGGTCTACAAAAGCTAGTCCCAGGAGAGGCACCATAGCTACAGAGAAACCCTGTCTTGAAAAACAAAAACAAAAACAAAAAACAAACAACAAAAGAGACACCATGCCAAGGCAGCTCTTACAAAAGAAAATTTGATTAGTAGCTTGTTTACAAGTTCAGAAACTTACTTTATTATCATCATGGCAGGGAAGAAAGAAGCAGGCATGGCAATGGGGAATTTCTTGAATGGTATATTTTGCTATAGGCAGAGAGAGGTAGCCTAGGACTGGTATGGGCTTTTGAAACTTAAAAGCACAGCTCTAATGACAAACTTCTTCTAACAAGACAACACCTACTCCAACAAAGCTACACCTTTTACTCCCTCCAATTCTTTCAAATAGTCCTACTCCCTGGTGACTAATTATTCAAATATATGATTTCATGGGGCCGTTCTTATTTAAACCACCATAATCATCAAAAACAGGGCAGGAACTCGAACAGGTTGGAAAGAGATGAAGAGGCTATGGAGGAGTATTGCTTACTGGCTTGTACTTCATACTTTCAAGATCACCTGGGAATTGGGGATGAAAACTCCTTGTTCTAACATATGTAATGTGATCACATGAAAAACATCTTCATTTTGCTGAGTTTCAGTTTCTTTAAATATGTAGTGTATTACCAGCTGATGTTTAGGGAAACTATGAGGTATACATGCTTGTATGACAACAGTTACACACAGTAGTTGCTCAGTAAATGTTTTCAACTTAGAGTATATACAGTGGGTGAAAAGCTTCTGCACCCCAATAACTCTCTCCACCACTGTAGCAATCCAATCAGAGAAAATCAAACCAAATTAGAAAAAGCCCAGGTTTAGTGGGTAAAATGTTTCTGAATGATTTTCCATCCTTCCCTATAAATTCAGTCACATAAGGCTGATACTACTGGGTTCTAGGGGTCATGCAGGTGCAGACAAGCTCTCAGGTAGAAATGCCTAATGGCCTCTGGGGATGTTAAAGCCCCCCACCCCACACCCATGTGATCCATGTATGACTCAGCTAAGCCCTTGTGTGCATGAGTGTATTACAACATCCACTTATGACTCAGATTACAACATCCACGCATGACTCAGCTAAGTCTTTGCATGCCTGCGTGAACCCCATCATCAGCATATGATACAGCCGCATCAAACCCCTGTCTGCATGCGCTAGGCAGTTTTTAAAAGTTGGACATGCCATCTTCCTTTCTCTCTCTCTCTCTCTCTCTCTCTCTCTCTCTCTCTCTCTCTCTCTCTCTCTCTCCCTCCCCTCCATACTGACTTCCCCAGGCCTGAACATGCCCCCTCTAATAAACTCCAAAGTGGATTTATTGCTTGTTCTGTATTTCCTTCTCATTTGCGCCAGGTAATTTCACCCCATCGAGGAGACAGGGAACAGAGAAGGAGAAAACATGTGTCTGTTTTCTACGGGAAGGTTTAAATACCCTTTGGGAGCACTCATGAACATTTCTGGAGGAAAGGTCATCATTTGATGACCTTTATTAAATACTGTAGGGTTTGAAAAGAGGTAGGGGGTGCAGAGTTTGAGGTGGAGCTTTCACCAGAACATTCCAGAATCTTTGAGTATATGGATGCCTGGGGCTGGGTTGGAACTTGCACCAGAACATTTGTTCTATAGATTTGGATGCAGAAAGAAAAGAGCTTCAGCTCATGCAGAATAGAATCCTGTTTCTTTCCTTCTCATTCAAGAGTTGGTGGGTCTCTTATTTATCACAACACTAATCCACACCCAGGGTTCCTGGAATCACTGCAGGTGTAAATTAGACCAGAAGTCAACACTAACACATGTGTCTTCTGCATGATTACAAGGAAGGGGTGAGCTAAAAACTTGTCAGTCTCTAGCATACGATATCACACGTAAGGCAGTAGGCAGGGTTTCCTCTCAGCTGTCACTGCAACTATTCATTTCTTCATGGAGCCCCTTGGGTTTTAGCAAGAAATGTGATATCACCCTAGGGCCCAGTTTGCTAATCAAACTATGAGCTTTCCCTAGCTGGGCTTCTGTATACATACCAATATTTTATTTTTCATATTTTAGCTTTTTTTCTTCTATCTTCAAGATCTTTTTCATAAAGTCAATCTGTTCAAATAATAACTTCTTTTCAAAAAAACCTTTACGAGACTCCCAGGGCTTCTACAACCAGATATCTGCTGAGGACTCTAAGATTATCTTTTTATTTTTTTTATTTTTTTATTTTTTTATTTTTTTTGTTTTTCGAGACAGGGTTTCTCTGTGGTTTTGGAGCCTGTCCTGGAACTAGCTCTCGTAGACCAGGCTGGTCTCGAACTCACAAAGATCTAAGATTATCTTTTTAAATTGCAAAAATAACCCTGTTAAAACAGACAAGATCACCTGACAATATTGGGAGCATGGGGGTGGAGGTAGAAGGAAGAGGAGAAGGGGAGGGTTGAAGAGAACTTGTGGGAATGGGATAGTCGAGATTGAGAAGGGACAGATATGAGAGTAAGGAAAGAGATATCTTGATTGAGGGAGCCATTATGGGGTTCGCAAGAAACCTGGCTCCAGAAAAATTCCCAGGAATTTCCAAGGATGACTCCAGCTATGGCCTTAAGCAATAGAGGAGAGGGTGCCTGAACTGGCTTTGCCCTGTATTCAGACTGATGATTATCTTAAATATCACCATAGAAAATTCGTCCAACAACAGATGGAAACAGAGGCAGGGAACCACATCGGAGCACTGGACTGAGCTTCCAACGTCCAGTTGAAGAGTGGAAGGAGTGAGAATATGAGCAAGGATGTCAAGACCATGAGGGGTTCACCCACTGAAACAGTTTGCCTGAGCTAAGTGGGAGCTTACCGACTCCAACTGGACTGGGAGTGAACGAGCATAGGATCAAACTAATCTCTCTGAATGTGCTTGACAGTTGGGGCACACTGAGGGGGCATTGACAGTGCCATAGGGATTTATCTCTACTGCATGTACTGGAATTTTGGGATCCCATTCTCTTTGGATGTATGTCTTGTTCAACCTAGATGTAGTAAGGAGGGCCTTGGACTTTCCACAGGGCAGGGTGCATGCAGTACTTCTTAAGGGGAAAAGAACTGTTGTTTTCTATTGGAATAAACTATGTACCAGAGGATAAGATCTACAAGTGGACAAATGGCTCTATTTTAAATCCTGATATGTAAGTATTAAATTATCTAATTTAAATATTTAATTTTCATTCATTTTACTCAAAATTAAATTTTGTAATTTAGATTTAGTTTATAAATTCTTGATAGAGTCAGAAGAGACTGAAATGACAATTTCAAATTGTTTGAAACATTTCATGTATAAGTAGATATCAACAATTTATAGTAATGTATGTGTGTGTGTGTACTTAAAACTGAGTTTTAAAGAACAATAGATAGGTTAACCTCTCAGGTTTAGAAATAAAATATTTTTAAATGTGAGTCTCTAATACATAGATTTTCTCTTTCTCTTAACACATGTATACACTTTCATAGAATTTTTAAAAAATATTTATTTATGTATGTTTACTTGAGTATATGTAGGTGTACCATTTGCATGAAGGAGCTCACAGAGTTCAAAGAAGGGCATTATATTCCTTGGAGCTAAAATTATAGATGGTTGTGAGATGCCCTGTGGGTGCTGGAACTTCACTGTGGGTCTGTTGTAAGCACACTTATCCCTTAAGTCATTTTTCTAGCCCCTACACAGAAATTCTTAAGCTATACTTCTAAAGTTGAAGCAAAAAAGTTGCACCATAGTATGTCATGAATTGAATTTTGCTGGGCAGAATGAGTGTAAGCTTTGCTGGCTGAAAATAATTTCACACATTATAAGGTTTCACTTGTGTGTGTATGTTTGTGTATAAGAATGTATTTCTTAACTGTACTATGATGTAAAATTTTTACTTAATTTTGATTCATAGTAAAAATATAATGATATCAATTATCTCAAATGCATGATTTCTGCAGGGATCCAGCTACATGATATTCTTGGAAAGCAAGTGTGTAAGAGCTATAAAAAAAAAAAGCAAAGATGCTGTAGGCTGGGTACAGAGGAAAGGAGTGTCTACAGAAGAGCACAGAGGTAATGGGGTGGGGTCTGAGTCTATAATGTGACTATGATGGAGAATTCGTTGTTATATGTGTTCTAAAAGTTCGTGAACATGATATAAATTCAATGGTGTGATTAAGGGGAAATTTTTTATTGTAGACATAAAGAAGAGTACAGACAGGGGAATCTGCAAGAGTCTCTCATGATGGGGGAGAGAAAGGAAGTGGGGAGCCACAGAGGAAGAGAAGGGAAGTTGTGTGAGACCTGGAGAGAAGGAGATAAAAGTGAAGACCAAAGGAAAGAGTAAGAGAGGGGGGTAAGAGAAAGCATGGCAGGACCATAGAGCACCAAGAAGGTGGGGCAGAGAAGCCCAAGATATGGGGAAGTTTAGGGTAGGAGGCAGATTGAAAAGAGTTGAGATGGGCCACAGACACTGAGTAAGCCTGGAGGTCAGCATGTGCTTTGGTGTGCTAAAAGTCACCAGAAGCTGTTTTCTACCTCACAACTCTTACTGCTTTCTTTTCTTACTTTTTGTTTTGCTTTGTTTCTTTTTGTTTTGTTTTGATTTTTAAAATTAAACTCTAAAAGTTTATTATGGAAAATATCAAGTCTATACAAAAATTAAAAAATAGCAAGATAAATCTGCAACTTGTGCCTTGTTGTTTCAAATAACTTTGGGGTCTGTTTGTGGGAATCTACAGGGAGAACGAAAATGTTTTCAGTTACAGGAATATTTAATCTAGCTGAAAAACATCTACATTTTTATTAACTTGCTTTTTTGGCAAGTATAAATGCTGTTTTTCAGAAAATCCAATATTCTTTCATTAAGTTACACAAGCAAACAAAGAAAAATAAAAGCAACAGAAGAGAGAAGAAATAAATAAAAATAAGAATGCAATGGACATTTTCAAACACAAAAGACAGTTGTTTTTCCCTAAAGACTGGAACAAAAATCACACAGGATTCTTCATTTCATAATTTTCCACAAAGTGAAAATGCCAGAGCACTTCTGGTGTGTGTGGGGGTGAGGACGAACTGTTGCAGGGAGGAGGAGGTCGCTCACCTTGCCACTGCAGCTCTCTCCTCTCTAACTTTCCTATGAATCACAGTGCATCACAAACCCCAGGCCCTGGACCCACAGGGAACTTAGTTTCCTTCCCTCTGGGACATAAGAAGTCTGGTCTATATCAAGTTCCTCTAACTCACAGGAGAGCAAATTACCAGATCAAGAGTGGACTAGAAAGCACACACACACACACACACACACACACACACACACACACACACACACACACCAAAATCAGCAACACAACAAATAATAAATATATAATGAAAAATAAAAAAAAACAATTCCCCCTAACCAAATCAAACAAAAACTATGCCTCAAGCTATTATAATTAACTTATTATTTGTTTTTTCTTGACTAGCTGAATACTATGTGGTCTGATAGAGTAACTAATATACCAGAGGCTCCCAATCATTTCACTTCTACAGAGTCCTACCATGGCAGACTTAACAGGCAGGAGGTTCACTTCCTCTGTGAGACCCCCATGAAGCTCCTCTCTTCCCTTTCAGTTTGCTTCAAATTGCATTAAATACATACCCGTGTCTCCCTCTCGTAGGTGGTCTGGGGTAGATGTTTCTGTTTTTAGCATGTTTATGGGAGTCTCTTCAGCCTCTTCAGCAGCCATCTCTGAACTGAGAGGAAAAGTCTTTCCTGAACTAAGGGGGAGGGATGAAACCTGAAACCATGGAGAGGGAGACAAAGCTTTGGTTTCTATGTTTCCTAATAAGCACTCTGCAAGTACAACCCACTGTCCCTGTGACCCATTAACCCCTCCTTACCAGTTCTGAACACATCACCTCTCAGCAGATAACATTCTGTTCCTGGAGGAAACAGGATTACAAAGTAGGACACTTTGAAGTGAAATTAAGTGAACTATAGGACAGTAAATGTTCCAGACTCATCACAACTTCTTAAAAAAAAAAAAAGTATTACTTTGATGAAAGTCACTGCTATTAAGTGGGGAAAGTGTTGCTTGCTTGATTGATTAGTTGGTTGGATGGTTAGTTGGTTGATTGATTGATTGATTGATTGACTGATTGTTTGAATCAGTGTCTCACTTTGTAACTCTGACTAGCCTCAGACACACATTAATCCACATTGGGCCTGGATTTCTCCTCCTATGTCAGTTTAAAGGTCAGTAATGCTCTAAGGCCTGAAATTCCAGATCATATATGTGAAGGCAGATAAGACCCTGAGAAGAAGGCAAAGAGGAAAACAATTAAATTTCTGAAGTCAGAGGTACCTGAAACCACGAGAGATGCAAAATCTCTGCGTGGAGAGTAAAAAAGACTGACCTCCCTGAGAAGCTTCACCAGCTGCATGGGATGTTTTCTGCCTAGACTGTGATAAAGGGGTGTCTTTCTTTACCTTTTCTTCTATATGACTTACAGCACAAACCAATAATACTGCAGTTGCCAAGCAAGTCTAAATTCTGGAGTTAGGGAACAGACACCAGAAATAATGCCTCCATTTATCTGTGTACAAACATCCTTAAAGGTGCAGTCAAACATAAATCACAAACCCTTTGGGAAGTACCAAGACTCAAATCTCTTTCCCTCCCACTATGTCACCCCATAAGGCTCCTCACTATTTAAAACCTGAGCATAGTTTGCTAAATACTCTGCTGCACTGGATTGGAAAGAATCATGTCCCAGCCATCACCAAGGAACCTTGTAAACATGCAGATCCATACTGAGGACACTTAGTAATAAACTCCAGGTGACTTCTGCATTACTAAGAGGCCTTTCTGGAAAAACTCCTTCCTGAGGAAACAGACAGAGCCATTCACATTCCTTGGTAAAAGGGTCAATTCCTAGAGTTCATAAGTTAGGTAAGTAGTTTAAAATGTGCGTATTCAGACGTCATACAGGATGTACTCTTACCTCAATCAGCTGTTGGCCCCATTTCCTGTTCCCTGGTAACTGTCTCATTTTAAAGAAAGAGCAAGGGCCACCATTTCCCCTCCTAAGACTTTGATATGCCCTTACCCTTTAATTATTGTCCTGGTCAGTGGTTGATGATATATTTTGATTGAAACAGCAGCTATTTCCATGTTCAATGACCTCCTTCCTGTGATAGGGTCAAAATCTTACCTTACAACCAAAAGACAGCCTGAAGTCAAAAGGAGGGAAAAAAACATGATACGAAGAATAAGTGTTCACTCAATGAAAAGCATACATACCCAGTTCTGAACCTCTGCCTTCTCAAGACAGGGGAGAGTTCAAGTTATCAACTTACAGCCAGACCCTAAGAGTCTCGGGAAAGAGGTAGGGAATGAGATGGGGAGGAGGATTTGTGGCCATAGAGAAGAGACCTGAAGCATATTTAATATCCTTGTATCTTAGTATTCTAACGCTATGAAGAGACACCAAAAACACAGGATCTCTTATAAAGGATAACATTTAACTGGACTTTGCTTACAATTTCAGATGTTTAGTCCATTGTCCTCATGGTGGGGAGCATGGTGGTATGTATGCAGATATGGTGTTAGGGAATCTGAGAGTTCTGAATCCAGATCTGCAGACAGCATGAAGAGAGAGAAGAAGAGAGTGAGAGGAAGCCACTAGGTTTGCCTTGGACTTCTGAAACCCCAAAGACCACCCCCAGTGATACATTTCCTCCTACAACACAACACCCCTCAAATCCCTTACAAGTAGCTCCACTCCCTATGGACCAAGTATTCAAATATATGAGCCTTTGGGGGGGGTAGTTCTATTCAAACCAACAGAAATCTAACTGACTCCATTTTAAAGGCAGGATACATTATGTTGTATCTTAAAGATAAGTTTCTATTTACTGTGAGAGTGGAGTAGCTCTGTTTCCTGGAACATGACCTTCCCAAGCCCATGATCTGCAATTGTTTGTGAGAATATCCTGACCTTCCCTGTCCCCCTCTGAGTCTCCCTAACCTCCCCTGATCCCTCTTAAACACATGGGAAGTGATCACACTATGACTTTTTTTAAGTATTTTTTTTTATTTCCTTCTTGCCCCATTGTCTCAACTCTGTAAAAGTACTAATGATTTTACTCCTTAAAAGGGGTCCAAAATATCTCTCTCTCTCTCTCTCTCTGTATCTATGTCACCCAATTTAGTTAGCAGTGGCTGACCAGCCCTCAGTCATACCCCAATAAAAATCAAGCTTGCTTGAAGTTTGGCTCAAATTGTGGAGGTGGTCTCTTATTCTCACCATTGGGATAAACACCAGCACACCTTGTTACAGATATCTTTAAAGCCCAAGGGATTTTTTATCTTATAATGTGACTTCCTGCAGATGGTTCTGGAGACACGAAGAAGCAGACTGTGGTTTGGAAAGCCACGGAAGTGTGGAAAAAAAACCTCCATAATGTGGAAGGAGTCTTTGATGGAGGTAGGGTATGCCAGGAGATTTTATGAGCTGTTCTGGGCTCTTCAATCCTGCCTGTGCTAGAGTTGAAGGAAGACACAGGGATTTCACTTCAAGAGCAGATGAAAAGTATGCAAGCATTGAGGAGATCAAGGCAGGAAGAGAGCTAGTGAGGACTCAGCTTCAGCTCCATAAGACATTTTCTTTCAAAAAATTAATTAGTTAAAGGTTAAATAATCAGAGCTGAACATGATGATTTACACCCATAAATACAGCATTTAAGAGACTAAGAAAGGAGAATTGCTTTGAGTTTGTGATCAGATTGAGCTATAGGGAATGATCTATCTAAGAAAATCAAAATGAATTAATTAGAAACTTGTAGACCAGAGCTAAATGGATGAGATTTCCCGGGAGCTGTTTACAGGTGACTTTAGGGGTTCCTGAGGTCAGGACTTCATGTGTCTAACCACCTGAATACACATCAACAACGTGTCACTGATGGTCAGAGCAGGATTTATTCTCCATTACAAGTGATTTCTGTGTAAACCTCAAAGTAAGAGCCCATTCCAGGTTAGAAATGAAGCAGACACATAGAATACTGATTTTCTTTTCCTTCTTAAATTACTTAAAAGAAGCAACAGGTTTAGAATGCTTGATGTATGCCACATACATTTTGTACACATGGTCATTTTTTTATTTGTTGTGACTGCTAGGATTAAGGGATTATGCTGGCCTGCCCCGTCATCTGGCAGGATGTACACAGACTGTACCCTTGCAGCACAGGGTCCTAGGAGGCACACAGGTGCAAAGGTCCTTTTAAGAGACAACCCAGACCTTTCTCTTCCCACCAAGGCATGCAGGTCTTGGCCTCTCTCTCTCAGCTTCTCTTTCTTCTCCTCCTCCCCTCTTATCTCTGTGTCTCTCCCTTTGTTTTCTCTTACTACCTTCCCCATACTCTCTTCTCTATGTAACTCCACACTCAAGCTCTCTCTGCATGGAGTATTCTGTCACATGCTGTGATTCTCACCAATGGTGGGACCTGTCAGGGTGCTACTCATGCTGTATTTTAATAGTGATTGCCTAAAGTAAACAATGCAACTTGAAAAATTGAGCCTGCCAGAGAGTGCTCTGCCACATCTTGAACCAGAAGCCTGTTCATCTTATTGCAAATATTCTCCATGGAGCACTTGTTAAGTTGGGAGTGTAGCCCCCAGCCCCTGGCATCCATCCCAGCCTCGCTGGCCTGCGAGTTGTATTGGTCTGGACTCCAAATCCGAGAATGCTAGGTCCTGACCCCTCCCTGGGGAGGGGGATAGGGTCAGGACCACTTCCACAGGGTATTTAAGTGAGCACCCAGAGGAGAAACAAGTGGTTTTGGGTTTGCATGGGCTCCCTGCTGTCCTATCTCCTGCCATGCACTCGGCCACCCAAGAGTGTCTTACTTAATAAAACGATGGGCATTTTGATTCAGTTTGGTTTGACCTAATTGGATTTCTTGTGCTGGCAGAGCCGCCCTTTTCTTATTTAATTTTTACTTATCAGCACTCTTATCTCCATCTAGGACTGATCAACAAACATACTTTAAATATTTAAAAGTGTTGTCCAAGTTCCCAGAATAAGTAATTAGGGAAGCTTGGACTCAATTTCATAAAGAGCAAGCACAGAAGTATAGGCCTTATGCCCTGCTGGCATCTTCTCCTGCCTAGACTGCCCTAGTCTATTCTAGTCAAAAGTATGCATGGCTTTGACTGGACATGGAAAAAAATTCCATGAGTCAAAGTACTGAAATGCAAACATTAGTAAACATGGTGCCATCTATTTAATCAAGAAAATTAAAGAAATATGAACCTCATAGATGAAAGGAGGGATTCATTATCAGTCATGGTAAAGTCAGAATTTCTATTGTTAATTTTCTTCTCTCTATTTCCATACAAGTGACAGATGCAACATTTGGAAGAAGTCTTTCTGGCTCACAGATGAAATACAGTCCTTCATGGTATGGGGACCTAAGCAGAAACACTGTACCAGCCTGTAGTGACAGGACTGTACAGAAACTGCTTATTGACTGACATCAGTCAGGAATGCAGAGAGAGGAACCTGATGTTGGAAGATGAACCTCAGCCCCCACCTGCATCAATCTAGGAGCCACACCCAAAAGTATCAAAACTCTCCAGATGGCAGCATAAGATGGAGACAAAGTATTTCTTTACATTAGCCTGAAGGGACATTTCATCTTTAATGAAAACCAAAGTCCTGAGCATTGTTTCCCTTCATGAGCCCAGGAAGAATTCATATATGAAACATCTCCTTGAGACACTGGAGACTCACCAAACAGCTCTCTCCTTTCTGGAGAATGACTTGAAATCAGACCAGTTATTAATCTCCACTCTATTCCTCATGGGAAATCTTCTCTACCTGTCAGCACCACTGGTGGTGTGAGAGGTCAATGGTCCATTGCATCCTGTTCACTAGGGAGTTGACCACTGATGGCTGCATTGCACTTGCTAAGAAATATGTAGAGAGCACTGTTATTTGCTTGTTTTGTTTGTTTGTGTGAGACAGGGTTTCTCTCTATAGTCCTGACCGTCCTGGAATTCATTCTATAGACCAGGCTGGCCTCAAACACATTCACCTAAGGCATGCGCCACCACTCCTAACTTACAAGAGCACTTTTACTCCATTTGGTCTGTTATACACAGAGGTGGTCAGAGGGATTGCCTGGATGGGAAGAGGAGAAAGGAGAGTTGTTTGCCATGCCTGCTGGTGGACTTGAAGCTGGTATACACAGGGATATAATGGCTGAACTGTAGTGGAAGCAAAGAAATGAATGGATTACTGAATACCCAATCAGCCAAGTGACTGATGCAGTGAATGAGTCAGTGATCAAGAACATTAAAGGATCCAGCAGTCTGGCACTGTGTGTGCATCCTAGGTGAGAAGTCAGGGACCGTGGCCATGACCACAGGATTCACAACAGTCAAAAGGCAGCAGCATGCAGGTTTGCTCCCCAGGAACAGTGACACAGCGAGTGTTGGGAGCATAGATCACATTCGTCAGTCTCAAAGAGGAATGACTAAGTAGATTTTGTAGCCCACATGCCATCCATGCTGATGAAGGCTTCAAATTGTAGACCTGTCTGAACCTCTGCCATCTCCATTTCCTCTCCAAGAAGCAGAAGTAGAGAGAGCTAGATCCAGGCATCATCATTGACCTTAGGAAGTAGCCAGGAGACTAGATATCTCTATGACAAGTTAAGAGTTTCTGCTTACACATCAGCCTGATACATGAGGACTTGGCCTGTGAGCAGACAAGTTCATTAGCTGTCATGACAGGAAGGCTTCCCTGCCTACCTACACGTACAACTGAAACTGTTACAGGAGTCTGTGGTAAAGAAATTCCCTACACACATGTTTGTTGTGGAACAGCTCAGCATAAAGCCTTATACAGTCGCAAGGTATTAGGTGTACCTGTGTCCTGGTAGCTTGAGAAGGGCAAGAAGGGTGAGGGGAGCAGAAGGAGGGATAAGAGAGGGAAGTAGTGAAATGTAACAGATATAATAAGTATGAAACCAGGTTTTTATGCTGAAAGAAGTACAACAATTATAAAAAGATAAATGTTTGGGTATATGTAGGATGTGGAACAGTAGGTTTTAATCCTATGTAGGATGATGTAGTGTGGGTCTTATATAGAATATTGGGCAGAAGGACTATGGTAAGCATGCTTACCTGTGCTGAACATTTCCTGTACCCCACACTGCTCTGAAACCTAAAGCTGATGCAAAGAGCACCAAAGGCCTGGATCTCCAGCACAAGGATGATGCACACCACACACAGAAATGGAACATTATGTATTTTTCAAAATATATTACTCCCAAGAATATTCTCTGTTTCAAACTGAACTTCAAAGTTAATTAATTGAAATGAATGTAATATTCTAAAAGGAACTCAGTAGAATTAGGTTAGGCTGAAAAGATGAATTTTAAGTAAATTTAAAATGAAAGGAGTCTTTTTTTGTTTTATAAAGATCTCATTAGGAAATAAGAAATATAACACCTGGAGTGACAGCTGTGGCTGCAGGAAACCAAGCTCTTAATGATTGGTTTTGAGCTGAGTGGCTCAAGTGGCTGAATCATCTCCGTAGCCCATCCCCCATTCTACTCAATGCCTTCCAGAGCTTCCCTGAAGCACAGAAGGGCTGCCATTGTGAAACAACATTTCTGTTGAGCTTATTCACATTTATGATCCGTGACAAAATGTTTTCCTGAATTGGAGGTAAAAACAAAGACTGGATAAGTCGTGCGTTTTTGCAGTGATCACTTCTGATCTTGCGGATGCCTGCTCTCTCCTTTTCACCATAAGGAATAGCAGACAAAGAACCAAAGGGGAAGGGGGACTGATAAGAAAGATATGAGGAAACCTAGGTTGCTAGGGGAGGAATGTGGCCTCCAGACAAGGATGTGGGAGGGTGTCTGCTGCGCCCTCCGGACATGAGCTAGCACATTTGACCTCCGGACGTGAGCTAGCACCTTTGAGCTGTAGAATGGAGCTTGTGTGACTGAAGCAGCTGAGTAAAGCAGGGTAAAGGTAGCTGAGCACAGCTGGAGTGCAAGGAGGAGCTTTATGGCTTTTGGAAAGACGCTTTGGATTCACATTTTAATCCTGAAAATGTTTGGAAAAATAAAAATCCCAGGCTAGCCTTGAACTTCAAATCCTCCTCTCTTTGCCTCTTCAGTGAATCCTCCTGTAGCACATCTCAAGTGAAGGAAACAATGTGAGTTAGGGGTCTAGTTGAGTAAGTTATCCTGTGATATTACAGGACCCACCAGAATGGAAGGAGCTCAGAGTTGGGATTGCAAGAGAGCCTGTATACCCTGCTCCAAACCTAAGCCCTTTTTAGGGGTTCAAGCACTCCTATCTTCACACTAGACTCTCTCAATTCCAAGAATCAGATCCCATAGGCCTGGATGTCCTTACTGCCTGTGCCCCCCACCTGATGGCCACTCTGGAAAATGGATCTCCACTGCTCTTTGGGCATGGGAGGAGCTCTGATGACCAGCCCTTACATGGACCCTCCATACTATCTGTTTCTCTGCCCTTTGACCCTCATCATTCAAGCAGAAAATCAGTAGCCAGAGGAAGGTGGCACAGTCAGATGGCCTTTCTCAGTAGTAACTGGCAGGACTCAAAATGAGGAGAACTCCTCAGAAAGACTTGTGAGTGCACAGCACTGGCTTTTGCCCAGTGGTTCTCCTATCACCAGAACACTTGCCCTCCTTCAGCTGTGGACACTTTCTTCAAGGAGTCCAGAGGCTCAGGATGCATCTGCTTCCAACTTTAAATTTCTTTGTCAGGATTAGGTTCAGAATTTCCATCTATCTGTGTGCCATAGACTGTGTGTGCCCTGGACTTAGCCATATTCTCTGGAGGGCAACTGGATACTTGATGGCATCCTAGGAATTGTTTAGAAATTCCAGGGACAGTTGTTGAGACCTCTGCCCTCTTACATATATGTCTAAAATAAAGGGTATGTCCTGACTGATCAACACTTTTTAAAAGTTTAATAACAAATAAAAATGGGAATGGGACTTCAGTTATGGGGAGAGCTGTTCCTGACCTTACCAGCTGCAACCTCAGGAAAGCAGCTCTTGCACCTTGCCAGGTCAGCACAAAGGAGTCAACCCTATTGGTTGAGGTGTGGTTGAGCTAGCCACAATGTTGAGAGCAGGGCAGGAAGTATCCCCCTTACTCATCTGACAGAGGCTTCAAACCAGACCAAGACTCTGCAATGAACACTGGCAAGTAAAGAAATATCAACAAAGGGGTTAACTGTGTGACTCAATGTGTCACACTGCAGCTTCCATGATGAGGTTTTTAACTGTTTTCTTTAAGTTTTTTTAAACTATTTTTAATTGGGGGGGGGTGTTGCAATGGCAGAAGGCAGATTTGAAGCAACAGAGAAATGAATGGGGTTTAATTAAGATTCATGATGGGAAAAACAGACACCGAATACACAAAAAGAAAGAAAATATAAGTAAAAAAGTTAAAAATGAATAAAAATGGGCATAGGACTTCAATACTACAGCAAAAAAGTTACACAAATGATCGAACAGTATTTGAAAGAGGGAATACTGAAAACACAATCCTGAAGAAAGCATAGATCAAAGCCCCATGAGAATTTACTTCCAACTAGAAACAAAGAATACAAGCATCAAAGAGAAGAGAGAGAGCGTAGAACTTAAAAACGCTATGGGAATTTTATATTTAAAAAACCCCTGGAAAACAATTGAAATTCCTCAAAAAATTGAATGGGACTGTAGTTTGATCCAGCAACCTTTCTTCTAGATGTTTACCCAAATGATAAAAATACAGGACTTTAAAAGTTATGACCATTTCTGTTTCATTGACCCACTATTATTAACAAAGTCCCGGGATGTGCAGCCAGTCTAGATCCATGTCAGCAGCTAAGTGTGGTAATTTTGTACAGTGAAATGGTGGTCAGGCTGAAGAAAGAAGGGAATATGTGACTCAGGAACTAAGGAGAACCTGGAGGACTTTACAATAAGTAAATGAGTTACTCACCGAAACAAATGCTGCCTGATTCCACACACAGCCCCAGGGAGAAGCAGAAAATGATGGCAGAAAGCATGTGTCAACTTTGGCGCAGAAAAGTGAGACAAAGCAGAACCAAGGACAAACTAGAGCCTCCAATGACACACTTCCACAGTCTTCTGTCCCCTAAGCCTGATCTCAGGGGTTCCCTCTGCTGTACCAGCACAGCCTGAAGTCCGAGAAATCAGCGAAGGGTGTAAGGATTGAATGAATGCACAGAGCATGAGGTTGAGGTGGAACCGCTTCTTTATTGTTCTGCTGGGGCTGGCGCCAAATGAGGAAAGAGCTGAGGAGGGACTGTAATCTGACCCCCGGCAGGGATCAAAGAATGGTCACAGTGCACTCGAAATTCCTTCCCCCACTTCAGGAGCAGAGGGTATTTTTTATGTTTTCTTTGCAGATAAGCACCTCAAATAGGCTCAGGGATATCATAACTCGGGGCGGCTGTTCCCACATCCCTCTTCCCCAAGTTTTGTTATCAAGTTAAGAACGCATCCATGCATTAAAATGAGGCAGAGCCCTCATTCTTTAACGACCTCTCAGTGACTGCATCTGTACTCAACCTGGAGACCAAGACATTGGCACATGAGCCTGTTTCAGAAGACTCTTCCTACCTAAAATATAAGAAAATCTTTGATAGGATTGCATTGTATGGACAACAAAGCCATTGATTATTAAGAATTTATCTCATAATCTCTGGGGATGAGATGTATTTGAAATGACTGTAGCCACATTACCACTGGTGATAAAGTCTTTTATGGTAGTCCAGAGTCATGTGAGTGGAACAGCATCATCACTACCAATAGTAGGGGCTACTGTTTTATTTCCTGAGCCCATAAAAATTTAATGGAAAATGAATAAACCCCTATGAGTGAAACAAGGGCCTCTAAGTAAAGAAAACTGTCACATCCTCAGGAGTTAGTAGAGGAACGAAAACAACTGGGACATGCCTGGTGTCATTCAGAAAAAAAGCTAAAAGTAAAGGGAGATTATTACATGACTTAAGATCTATTAATTTATAGATGAAAAAGATGGGACCTTACAGCATGGTTTCACATGAGGCACTGCTATCCCTATTAATACATATATTCTAATCTTGCAAACAAAAAGGGGATAGAGAAAAGTTTGCTTATTCTGTGCCTGTACAAAAAATGCATATCCTGCTCAAAGACAACAGAAAATGTTGCCTCAAAGGTTGAAACATAGCCCTGCTATGTGTCAATATCACGTTTTAAACCTTAGATTCCTATTTAATAGTCCCCCTACCACATTTATTCATTGTATAGGCGATATTTTCTACCTCAATATGATTCTAACCAATTAGAGGAAGGTTTTCAATTGCTTCTTACCGGTATAAACCAATATCTGCCTTTAAACCCGTTTCACTGCAGTGGAAAATCACTGGCACTCTTAATAATCTCCGACATCATTCTGCAGTAGCGAGAGCTTGAAACAATTCTAATAACAAATTGATAAACAGAGGTCTGAATAAGAATCACCCTCAACATCTTATTAACTTTATATCCATTATTTACTTTAAAGTCTTGTAAACAGATCTCAGTGGCAATACTATAGTTTAATAACCTTTGGTGCCTTTGTCAGGGACAATGAGGTTATCTCTGGTGATGTGGAAAGATGTAATAACATGTAATGGCAATCACCAGTCCCATTACTTATCACTGTGAGAGTTTTCTCTTGTGTCTTTGCAAAAAAAAAAAAAAAAAAAAAAAAAAAAAAAAGACTGCAGCACATCTGCACATCTGGATCCCTGCCCAGCTCACCAGACATTGAAGAGCTGATATGAGCAATGAAGCTGATGAAATTTAGCAGGTTCAAAAGAAGACAGTAAGCATCTATTCTGCTCATGTGTTTGCTTACTGAACTAAGACTAATAATGCCAATTCTGAAATTTATTGGGCATTGGTTCCTAACCCTCCCTTGTTATCAGGGTGAAGTGTGGTGAGCCCACAAGTATTACACAGTAAATGTACAGCTGACAGATCTATCGGACTAATCTACAGGAAGTGTATACATACATTCCTCCTGGAGAACCCACTTTTGAAGAGCTATGGCACATCTGTTCATTTGATAAGTTCACCATCAATTCTGTAAAAATCTTGTGAAATCATGGCATTTTTCCTTTTCATAGTAATCCAGTGGTGTATAAACCCAACTTCCTGTAAGGGCAACCACACACACACACACACACACACACACACACACACACACGTACATCATGAAGCTTTGGTGTGAAAAAGATTCACCAATTCAAGCCTTTCTTCTCACAGCCTTTGGCTCCAAAATCGTAATTCTTATGTGGCTTAGATTCATCTGGTGGGCATAGCCTGCACACCTAAGGATTGTCTGATGAGCTTCTTATGTGCCATTTAACTATCACCAGTGTTTAGCAATATGGAAGTGTCAAATGAAAACCTTGTCCCTACAATAAACTGACTTTTAACAGCTGATCAGAGATTAACAGAATTTTATTTATGGAATTAACCGGACTTACAAAATTATATTCTAAAAGTAAAGGAGTCTCAGGGCATGAAACATTATATTCACATAGATACCCACTGTAATCAAATTCTCTACAGAACTCAGACTTTCTTTGCTAAGTGTTTAAGTGCCAGAGTCCAAACACAGAGCTCAACTCAATAACACAACACTTGGATTTAAAGTTTCACATAATTTACATGTGAAAGTGGAGGCCAATTCACATTCTTGGTCTTAACATTTGCCTGTTGTGGAGGAAGCACCACATCTTCCTGGCTGGTTAATTTTTGGCTCCACATATGGATACACTTTTCTATATAATAATTTTGCCTCAACTGTAGATTGGACTTTAAATGCTGTCACTTGCAGTCCCACAGACTTTGCCTAGCCTGCTTCTGGACTGTCCCCCTTTATTAATTTAAAAAAAAAGTGCATATAAAGTTATGACAAAAAGCAAACCAAGGTCACCTGATTCAATGATGGCAACCTTTACCAGGCACACAATGCCTTATTTAGTTTTTTAAAAATGTAATAAAAAAAAGATTCTTCCTTTTCCTTATATTTAAAGCTTTGTCCTAATCTGTCAGAGAAATTGTAAAGTGAGCAGAAATGATTTATGACATTCTTCATTTTTAGAATTCAAAATCTCCCCTGATACTCATTGTTATCACAAGACTGAGTGACACTGAGGCCCTTTGTTTGGTTTTGCAAGATTCACCAAGCACACTCTTGATAAAGTGCCCATCCATAGTTACACTGCTGGGAGAAAGAAGTAGCTGGTAAGTGCCATGGATTCACACTTTGGGTCAGGGTGTCTTCTTCACTGTGTTCCTATTAGCTGCTAAAGTAAATGTGCACCAAACAGCTCACCTGGCACCAAACCAGTAAGCTCTTTCCACCACCTGCCAATACCCTTGTTCTTCCATAGGAAGCCTCCCAATCCACAGTTTTCCTAACTTCCTTTTGTAAAGTTGAAGGGAAAGAGGTAATTAGACATCTCAGACTCTGCAGCCTTGATCCCACAGATGCGTACCACTAACAAGGTAAACTCTGTCTAACAATGTTTCAGCAATATACAGTCTATTAATCAAGGACTGATAGATAAAACTAACATTCTAAACTAACATTCCTTTCTTTTAATAAGTAAAACCTACAACATTTAGACATGCTTAACCACATCATGTCATAGTATGATAGTTTTTTTATAATAATCCTCTATCTTACTATAGATAAAAGATATTTTAAAATCATATACAACTCACCTGCAATATGACCAAACCAGTTTTCAGCTTGCCATCAATATAGATTATTGTCTATTAATTTAAAAATGATTATCTTTCAATCATCCTCAAAACTTAATTACCCATATTATTCGTTATCCAGAGAGATATACACATGCTCTATTTTGTAAACAAGAGAAGGGGAATTGTGGCGAGCCCACAGTATTACACAGTAAATGTACAGCTGACAGATCTATTGGACTAACCCACAGGAAGTGTATACATATACTCCACCTGGAGAACCAACGTTTTCAGAGCTACAGGACATCTCTGTTCATTACATAAGTCACTGTCAACTGTAAAAATCTTGTGAAATTATGGCATTTTTCCTTTCCATAGTAACCCAGAGGTGTATAAACCTGACTTCCTGTAAGGGCAACTAGATACCTCCCCACACACTATGAAGCCAAAGTATAAAAAATATTTGCTCAGTCTAATCTTTGTTCCCATAGCCAAAATCCAAGTAAAACTAATCTCCCACAACTCTCACTACTGACCAGATTCTTCAACACGAAGGAGCCCATATATCTGCTCTAACAACAGATTCAAAAAGGTGCAATCTACTGGTCTTTTGCTCTGATTTTAAAAAGTACTAATATTCTGTATTTCCCCCTCACCTTGGTTCAGTTAACATAAGATAATACATAGCCCAGGAAACTGTTTTCAACTTTACACATAAATATACAGAAAAAAGGGGGGCTTGAGTTGCTAAATCAGACTCAGGGAAATCAATTTCCACTTGGGTACTAATAAGCACTCTGTTGGAATCAAAAGCAAAACTTCCAAAGAGACCCCTCTTTACTCAACCAGCTAGACCTTAATGCAAACTAAGCCCTCAGATTACCATCACTACCAATGCTGTTTTCTCAGCCCCAGCCACCAAGGAAGAAACAGAAATACCCAGAGAACACAAACACAACAGCGCTAATGTGTTTCTCTGCAATTAATCATAAACTTCTAGTTACACTTAACAAAATTAGTGCACAAAAACTTCCTCTTGAATTCTCTAGTTATTTAAAAGGTCACATTCTTTTTTAATTTATTTATTTATTAAAGATTTCTGTCTCTTCCCCACCACTGCCTCCCATTTCCCCCCCTCCCCCAACCAAATCCCCCTCCCTCATAAGCCCAAAAAGCAATCAGGGTTCCCTGCCCTGTGGGAAGTCCAAGGACCACCCACCTCCATCCAGGTTTAGTAAGGTGAGCATCCAAACTGCCTAGGCTCCCACAAAGCCAGTACGTGCAGTAGGATCAAAAACCCATTGCCATTGTTCTTGAGTTCAGTAGTCCTCATTGTCTGCTATGTTCAGCGAGTCCGGTTGTATCCCATGCTTTTTCAGACCCAGGCCAGCTGGCCTTGGTGAGTTGCCAATAGAACATCCCCATTGTCTCAATGTGTGGGTGCACCCCTCTGGGTCCTGAGTTCCTTGCTCGTGCTCTCTCTCCTTCTGCTCCTGATTTGGACCTTGAGATTTCTGTCCGGTGCTCCAATGTGGGTCTCTGTCTCTGTCTCCTTTCATCGCCTGATGAAGGTTATTATTCAGGAGGATGCCTATATGTTTTTCTTTGGGTTCTCCCTCTTATTTAGCTTCTCTAGGATTACTAATTATAGGCTCAATGTTCTTTATTTATGGCTAGAAACCAAATATGAGTGAGTACATCCCATGTTCCTCTTTTTGGATCTGGCTTACCTCACTCAGGATAGTGTTTTCTATTTCCATCCATTTGCACGCAAAATTCAAGAAGTCCTTGTTTTTTACTGCTGAGTAGTACTCTAATATGTATATATTCCGTACTTTCTTCATTCTTAATTGATCCTCCTGACACCTGCCAGGAATTCCTTACAGCCACGTGCCCCTCTGAGATGTAAGGTGCCTCCTTGCCAGATCCACCCGGTTTCTTGTGACTCTGTGAAAATGCATGCTTGATACTGTTATTATTCCCTATGGTACTGTTAACTTGTCTGTATATTTATATAAACTGGAAACTTTGTGGAGATGACTCTTTACCTTTTTTACCCCATTCCTTTTATGTCTGATGCCCTTATACCCTCCTTTTACCCTTATGCCTTACTCTTCAATGTCTGATGCTTTGCTCTTATACCTTATGTCCCTATCCTTTTTCTTCTTTTCCCTTTTTTTAATATTCCCCAAGGAATAAAGAAACTTGCAGAAAAATGTGCCTAAGTCAGTCATTTTGTTTTATCCCTCAGATCCCATTTCCAAGCCAGTTTTTACTTGTAGATTTCCTATTGTGAACCCTCAGAGAGTGCTGAGGCTGGTACTCAGTAGCTCCTGATAGTGAAGGTAATCTTGTCCTCAGTTCTTTGCTAATGGTTCAAACCTATTTCTTTGTAAGGGTTTTATAGGAGGATACGCTAAAATTTGAAATGATACCATGGCAACACCCAGATATTCACAACCCTTCTAAGTGGTTTTTTGTAGAACACCCACAACAGCAGAGTTTACTATGTATGGCAACTTGGAAACTTCCCAAGTGCATGCAAAACTGCCACAATCCCTGGCATGATTCCTTGCTGCATGAGAACTTGTGCAGCTTCTGGTTTCTACTCCCTGCACATGAGTTCTGGTTTTCATGCTCCATGTATAGAATTGATTTAATTGATTTTAATTTGTCAACCAAAGCATATTTCTCAGTATCTAACCAGTACCAAGGCAGAAAACTAAAGTGGCTCAGAAACTAAAGTGGCCCAGGATCATTCCTGTCACCACTGCTTGCATTGCTTCCAGTCACAACTCTGCAACCACAACATCCACTGGAAAACAAATATTAAAGTTTACCAGATCACATAACAGGTAATTATAAATAAATATGGCAAACTACATTTTATTGCAAATTTTAGTAAATTTTTTGCTAATACTACTGATTGTATTATGTGAGGCTTATGTGGTTATGGTGTTACTTCAATTTATTGGGTATTGAGACTCAGTTTTCTTCTCCATATTCTATCATTAAAAAAAATATGGCACTTTTAGGAATAATACAGTCTTTACAGATAAATAATGAACAGGTAGTCAACAGGACTAATACCATCAAAAATCAAAAGTTACCTGAAAAAATTAATACTATTTAAAAGGATAACTAATTTTACAGACAAAATTGAATCCATATCTAAGAGCACTAAGAAGTTTTTTGAAAGAATTCATATTGTTAAATTTGACAATCAAAACTTGTTAAAAAGTTATGATAAGTTAACAGATAGACTCTCTCTCCAGGATAACAATCTACACTCTATTCAAGTAATGTCCAAAGATGAGATGTTATCTTTAAAAGAGAAACTTCAGACCTCAAAATCACATGTGCAGAATGAGGACCAGAAACGAGGTGCCTCAAAGAAATCACTTGAAATATATACAGGCCAGGAAATTCGGGCTTAACAAAAGACACTAATAAAAAAACTTGAAATAATTGAGGAAATTATTGAGGCTGATGAACAGGGAAAAAAAGGCCCAAGGACTGGATTCAACATTGCCAGTGGCTCTCAGAGATGATTTAACAAGGGTTTTAGCTTCATCCCCTATAATCTACTCTGAAAAAGCACCAAGTTCTAAAGGTCCAAAAGGATCCAAAGAAGATAAATGAATACCTACAGGAATGAATGATCTTAAAGCCCTACCTTTAAAATGTTTAACTGAGAAGCTTATATGGGTTAAGCAGTGGCCTCTAGCTGAAGATAAGTTGCAGGCTTTAGAATAGTTGGTACAAGAGCAATTAGATGCTTACCACATTGAAGAATCAACCAGTCCTTGGAATTCTCTTGTATTTGTTGCAGAAAAGAAATCTGGTAGATATAATAACTGTCAATAAGGTAATTCAACCTATGGGCCCTCTACAATCTGGAATTCCTCTGCCTTCTCTATTACCAATTGGATGGCCTCTTATAGTTATGGATTTGAAAGATTGTTTCTTCACTATATCTTTATAAGAGAAGGATAGAGAAAAGTTTGCCTTCATATTACCTACCTATAATAATTCTCAGCCTACTAGAAGATATCAATGGACCATCCTCTCACAGGGAATGCTCAATAGCCTCACACTGTGATAATACTTTGTAAGTCAACCATTGGAAATAATTCGTAAGCAGTTTCCTAAGTTTATAATTTACTATTACATGGATGACATTTTGCTATCTGATTCAAACATGGATACTTTTGAAGAAATGTTTGAAGAAGTAAAGAAAAATTTGCCAAAATAGGGACTACAAATTGCTCCTGAAAAAATACAGAGAGGAGATTCTGTCAATTACCTAGGTTATAAAATAGGTTTGCAGAAAATTAGGACAGAAAAGGTACAAATTAGAAGAGTCTGGTTGCGGACTCCTTACGACTTTCCAAGATACTTAGGAGACATTTCCAGACCGGCTGTAAGGATAACACCTGATTTAATAATTCATTTAAACAAAACGTTAGATGGTGATAAAGACTTGAATAGTCCCAGAGAATTAACAAATGAAGCAGAAAAGGAATCGACAATTGTTGAGGAAAAACTACAAGAGGCACATGTGGATAGGGTGAATCCAAATCTTAATTGTATTCTAGTTATATTGCCTTCTAGAATTTCTCCTACAAGAATTTTATTGCAGAGAGAATATATTATATTAGAATGGATCTTTTTACCACTTCAACCAAGTAAAAAATTAAAAGCTTATGTAGAAAAAGTTTCTGAATTAATTATAAAAGGTAAATTGATGACTAGGGATGTTGAGTACTTTCTTAGGTGTCTGTCAGTCATTTGAGATTATTCTGTTGAGAGTTCTCTGTTTAGGTTTGTACTGCATTTGTTTTATTGGATTGTTTTTTATTTTGATGTCAAGTACTTGAGTTCTTTGTATATTTTGGAGATAAACCATCTGTCCAGTGTGGGGTTAGTGAAGATCTTTTCCCATTCTGTAGACTGCTGTTTTGTCGTGTTGACCATGCCCTTTGTTTTATAGAAGCTTCTCAGTTTCAGAAGTCCCATTTATTAATTGTTGGTTTCAGTGTCTGTGCTACTGGGTTATAGTTAAAAAATGGTGTGGCAGTACATTCAAGTGTACTTCCTACTTTCTTTTCTATGTGTGGTTCAGTGTGGTTAATTTTATATTTAGGTCTTTGATCCATTTGGACTTGAGTTTTGTGCATGACAACAAATGTGGATCTATATGCATTCTTTAAAATATTGATATCCAGTTATGCCAGCATCATTTATTGAAATTTCTTTCATTTTTCTATTTTATACTTTTAGTTTCTTTTTTTTAAAAAAATCAGGTGTTTTCAGGTGTGTGAATATATAACGAGGTCTTCGATTTGATTCCACTGATCCTTTTGTCTGTTTTGATAAAATACCAGAATGTTTTCATTATTGTAACTGTATAGTAGAGTTTGAAGTCAGGGATGGTGATGCCTCCAGAAGTTCCTTTATTGTACAGAATTGTTTTGACTATCCTGTTTTTATTTCATATGAAGTTATGTATTGTTCTTTTAAGGTTTTTGAAGAGTTTTCCGAGGATTTTGTTGAGCATTGCATTGAATCTGTTGATTGTTTTTTGGTAAGATTGCCATTTTTAGTATGTTAATACTACCTACCCAAGAGAATGGGAGATCTTTCCATTTTCAGTGTCTTCTTCCATTTCTTTCTTCAAAAATTGAAAGTTCTTGTCACACAGATCTTTTAGTTGTTTGGTTAGAGTTACCTTAAAATTTTTTGTAATATTTGTGGCTATTGTAAAGGGTGATATTTCTATTACTTCTTTCTCAGCCTGTTTATCATATGTATAAAGGAGGGTTACTAATTTTTGGTAGTTAATCTTATATCTGGCTACATTACTTAAGGTGTTTATCAGTTGTAAGAGTACCTTGGTAGAAATTTCTGGGGTCACTAATGTATAGTATCATATTTTCAGCAAATAGTGAGAGTTTGAATTATTCTTTTATGATTTGTATACCCTTGATCTCCTTTTATTGTCTTATTGTTCTAGCTAGAACTTCAAATACTATATTGAATAGATATAGAAGAAATAAACATCCTTGTCTTGTTCCTGGTCTCAGTGAAATTGCTTTGAGCTTCTCTCTATTGAGTATTGGCTTGCTGTATATTGCCATTATTATATTTAGGTACGTTCCTTATATTCCTACTCTCTTTAATACTTTTATCATGAAGGAATCCTGAATTGTGTCAAAGGCTTTTTTAGCATCTAATGGGATAATCATGTGGGATTTTTCTTTCTGTTTGTGTATATGGTGGATTACAATGACAGATTTTTATATGTTGAACCATTCCTGCATCTCTGGGGTGAATCCTACTTGGTCATGGTGAATGTTTTTTTATGTGTTCTTGGACTTGGTTTCCCAGCATTTTATTGAGTACTTTTGCATCAATGCCCATGAGTGAGATTGGTTTGTAATTCTCTTGCTTAGTAGTGTCTTTGTGCAGCTTGAGTAGGGTCTCCTGTGGTCTCCTGGACCCTGCGCTGCCTCCCACGTTCTTCCTATTGTCCCCGGATCATTGGACTACCAGGTGGCCCTGTTTAGGTGCTTAGGAGTTCCATCTGGACGGGTGAGTGTGTGCTATCCAGGGGCGGTTTGTCCCAGAAGAGAGCACAAACCCCCCTCCCCCAGCTCCTTCTGCAGGTCTGTCTTTCTTAGGCACGACCCAACCCCCCAGCACCCCACCCCCCAACCCTGCCCTGCTGTACGCTAGGACCAGTGCTCAAGACCAGTTTTAAGCTCCTACACTAAGGCTACCCACCCAGAGCAGTGAGTGCCTGCCTACCGGGCAGGTCTCAAGGTCCCCTGTAAGGGAGCCCGGGCACCTTCAGCTGGTGCTCTAGGGTCTCCTGTGGTCTCCTGGACCCTGCCCTGCTTCCCACATTCTTCCTCTTGTCCCCAGATCATTGGACTACCAGGCAGCCCTGTTTAGGTGCTGAGGAGTTCCATCTGGACGGGTGAGTGTGTGCTATCCAGGGGCAGATTGTCCCTGAAGAGAGCACAAACCCCCCTCCCCCAGCTCCTTCTGCAGGGCTGTCTTCCCTAAACAAGACCCCCCCCCCCAAGCCTGCATTTTCTTCAAGGTCATTTGCTCAGGAACAGTTTTCCGCTCCTACACTAAGGCTACCCACCCAGAGTGGTGAGTGCCTGCCTACCGGGAAGGCCTCAAAGACCCCCCCGAAAGGGAGCACGCACACCTTCAGCTTGTGCGGCAGGGTCTCCTGTGTCAATTTAGCTTTCTTCCAGACAATTAAAAAAATAATTAATATGTAGAAACACTAGCTGCCTCTTCCATCTCCAATTTAATCATGATCTCCTGTTTGCTTTCATTTAGTGTTAAACAGTTCCATGTATTACTTTTTAACTTGAAAGTGCCTATTCAGATCATGTGCACCGGAAACCAGAAGCAGCATAGCCAGATGGGTAAGATCAAAGATGTCAAGGTCAAGAGCTTCAGTGAGGTTCCCTGAACCATATAAACTGTGTGACTCCTTGAAAGCTCTTAATGTTTTCAAGACTGTCTTCTCAGACAATACCATAATAATATAGTATCCTCAGGGAGGGCTGTTTTGTACTTTGAATGAGGTACACATTTTCTGTGAAAAATCACCTCTTATTCTCAGGAAATTCAAGCCACACAATTACAATTACTTGTTGGTTCAATAATGTTCTCATGAACAGTCACATTGTGTTTTTCTATTGGTGGGTTTTGCATTAAGAATTCCACCAGTTAATAAGGAAGCACACAGAGAAAACTAAATGATGAAAGATATGGTGGAATGGGTATTAAATATCTCATTTCAGAAAATCAAGTAATTTCAACAAACCTGAACATCTGGACTGAGGATAAAATATCAAACTGGATTAAGGGACTAGAGTGGAGACAGGATATATGAACAAAAAAAAAAAGCACAGAACACATGGATTCAAACAACTCTAAGGTTGCATATGATCTGATAAGTTAAACTGTTGGTGTTGCTGCAACTCTCAGATTTCCCAGAGTCACAAGTGAGCTTGCTCATCTCTGATCACACCCATTGCAAGAAATTTTTAACAGGCATGTAAAAAGCCAAATAAGGGGCCTTTTAGTTTCCTTTGTTATTATCACCTTTTTTTTTTACAATTGACTTTTACTTTTTATAGTTCAAGATGAACATATGCCATACCACATAATGATTTTCAGAAAATTAAGAAGCATGGAAGAATGTAAGGTTTCTGTAGTGGACACGGGATATTGTCATGTAACATTAGATGTCATTGACCTTCTCCTAACTTCAAGGTAGTCAAGTGCCATGAAGAGGACTAATATTTATGTGGGAAAATTATGAAGTTAAAACTCTTTTTTCACTTACCTGAGACACTGAGACCAGTCAGGCTCAAGACAAAAAGAATCAGATCAGCACAGATGAGGTTTGGAGTCATCTAATGCCAGTGTGTGCACTGACAGGCCTCTAAGAAGTACAACAAACACACTTGTTAAATCATCCACTTATGTATATCTGGGATAAAAGTCAGAGGTGATTTTTGTCACTACATAAGATATCCCTTAACTACAAGACTCTTTCGAACACTACTAGTAGACTGACTGAAGCTAGAGATAGCACTATACTCTATGTATACTGTTTACATGAACACCCACACAATCTCTCTCTCTCTCTCTCTCTCTCTCTCTCTCTCTCTCTCTCTCTCTCTCACACACACACACACATACACACACACACACATGGCAGGGAGAGAGAAGAAACAGAATCTTTTATGTCAATTAAGTCTACACTACACATGGTGGCTATAACTTTTATAATTTGATGTGTGATGGTAAAAACATTTATTTTACAAAGTGAAGTACTTTGTACTATCACCTTTTATTTTGCAAGATTCATTATGATTTGTAAGTGAAAAGAAAATAAAGTAGTCTCACACTAGCTCAGAATTGAGTATAATAAAGGGTGTTTTATTAAGGGGGAAGAACCCCAGATCACAGTCCTCTGCACAAGCTATGAACAGGAATCAAATCCTGCATCCATGTGAGAGAGAGAGAGAGAGTGGGTGAGCAAGCATGCATGTTTTTGGTACTCAAGGCCATGCCCAACCTGGTCCAGCATCTCAAAGGTCATTGATTGCATTGAAGGCATTTTCCCAGCATCCCCCCTTTTGTCTAAATAAGAGTTTTCCATACCCAATACAAAATTATATACAATAAAAAGGATATCAAGTATGAAAATTATAATTACAACCAGAATTAACAATATTAAACAAGAAACATGCTAAAAGTTTCAATAATTATTCTATCCTAAGGAATCTAAGTCTTGTATTAGAAATGCTTGGCTAAGTCATGAGAGGAAAGAGTAACTATGACTATCTAGTCTTCAACTTCATTGAAGATACAAGAAGGGATATAACATTATTTGAATAAACAGGAAGTGCAATCAAGCAACTTCATAGTGTGCAATAAATAACAGAGACAACTGAATACCTGACCAATCACCCAAAATCTCATTTGCAACACTGGAGCAACAAACTTTGACTAAGGCCTAGAGTAACTGACAGACTATTTTCAGAGACAGGCAAATTTTCAAATCTGTCCTACCCTGCCTTGGCAGGGTTTGGCAGTCTTTTCTCTTGTATTCTGCTTGTCCTGTCTGGACACCATGCATTATCAGTGGTTGAGGCATGGGCAGTTCTTTGCCCAAAGGCCAGTTGTAACAAGAAGAAAACAAACTCCACCTGAAGTGTCTTTGGTATTCAACATTCTCTTGTGAATAGATCAGTGATGCCAGGAGAAATCGTACCTCACATCAATAGAATACTAATTTATTTAAATGCCATATTCTACAGTTCTTGGAAGTGGCTGAAGATTAACTATCTATGTGGAATACAATTGCTATATATCTGAAGAACTTGATTAGTCTAACTATAAGTATGTCAAACATGGATGACTACTGACCTGTAATGTTTAATACCTGTATAGTTTAAAGACTAGGACTTCATAGTAGAATATTAAACAATTAGACACATTCTTAGATTTGGTTTTTGATCATTTATAGAAGTCTGCCAAAATATACCTTCCCTAATTTAAATTGATTTTTTTGATACATCCTCTATGTTTATTCCACCATCTAGAACAGGATGGTTTTTAACAACAGCAACTGGAATTCTTAATTTTCCTAGTGAGTCACGTCCTCCACAATTACTGGGAATGATTGGACAATATTTGACTTGGGTGCCTGTGAGAGGCTCCCTGAGGAGTTTTCCTATGTTATTGGGCTGCCTTGTCTGTCTTTTGATGATCTACATTCTTTGGTCCAATGTCTGCCTTTGCCACATCTTCTACATAATCCAGAAGTTTGAGAACTTCTATTTTTTGTCATTCTCAGAGGAGACATTATTTCTAGGAATTCCTTGTCTACAATTTCTTCTCAGATGTCCTATTCTACCACAATCAAAACACCTGGCACTTTGATGTCTCCTCATACCACTGGAAATTGTTTCTCCTACCTAAGCCTCAGCATTATACTCAAATGTCTCAATATTCATTGTATACAGGATCAATTCATCCATTGGTGCTGATATAACATTTAAAAGCCCTAGTATCTTTTTGCATTCTAAATTGGCATTGTCAAAGCCAGAGAGTCAATAAGTACTCATTTAGCTTCTAGGTCTGTTACTTCTATTTGTACAATCTTAGTTAATCTTTGTAAAAAGTCACTAAAGGGTTCTCTCTGCCTTTGTTTAACCATAGTATATGATTCAATTATTTTTTTTAGTTCCTGAATCCTATCTCAAGCATTTGAGAATGCTGTGTGGCATATGGATAAGGTGTGTTCGTTATAAAGAAGTTGATCCTGTGCATTCACATAATAGCGCTTGCCAAGAATTTGATCTTGGGAAGCCTCAAATCCTTTGGCTCTTCCCTGTTGTTCTAATTTTTTGTCTCTTCTCATGAGTAGCATTTCCATAGCAGTTGCGATCCATCTTCAAGGACCACTGAGATAATGTAAGACAGTTGTGCCTTATGATTTGAAGTCCATGTTTTCATCATTTCCCCAACAAATAGTGAATGCAAGCCATAAGATACTACTGCTTTCTTAATTTACTTTAGATCATTCATACCTATCAGCCTCCATGTACATTCTTTGAATTCTTTTGGGTATTTGGGTACTGGATGATTTGCTATAGGAGATTACATCTTAGGTAGCTAAAATCCTTGGTAAGTCATCTCTGACTTTGACATGCACTGATGATGCTAAATCCTGTTCTTGTACCTTCTCTCCCAGCTCATCAGTTCTGATAATTTCCTCAGTTGTTTCAATTCTTTTTTACCACTGCCTTTTGTAAAGCCTGAATCTCTTTATCTGTGTATAATTCTAATGATCTCATTGACTCATACAACTTCTTGTCCTCATTTTGCATATGTGATTTCAAGGTATGAAATTTTTCCATTAATGATATCTTATCATCTTTGAATATCATTTGGATGGTGTGCAGATAACCTTCCTGGAGAGATACTCTGCAAACTTATCATAACTTTTTAACAGATTTTGATTTTCAAATTCAACAGTATGAATTCTTTCAGACATTATCTCAGCATTTTTCACATGTTTCAATTTTGTCTGTCAATTTAATGTTATCCTTTTCAATCATATTAACTTTTCAGCTAACTTTTAACTTTTGATGGTATTAATCCTGTCAAAGAGCTGTTTATTATTAGTCTGAGAAGACTGTATAATTTCTAAAAGTGCCTCATTCTTGGTTCTGTTATCAGGCCATTTTCTGAAGGGTATAATATGAAAAACAAAGCTAAGTCAAAAGTCCAAATAAATGGATGTATTAGAAAAAATCACATAAGCCTTGTACAATACCATTCATAGTGTAAGAAAATGGTTATGAAATTCCTTGGTTGTGATATTGTCTGTCATTATATAACTTTCAAATTTATGTAAATGAACATACTTCATTATGGGTCTGTAAATTGCTGTAGGTGTAATAATCTTTTTTTGGCCAGTAGGTGTCACTGTTGCACATGCACATGATTGGAAACAGCAAGGCAAGTTCCAGTACCTGAATTACTTGGAACTTATTAATTAATTAAGAGCACTGCATTCATGTACAGAGGATTGAGTTAGCCAGACTTTCAAGGAAGCCAAAGCATACTGGCAGTCCCTAGCCAAGAACAGGGCCTGGGCACATCTGTTGGATGGGACGTGGCAGGGATCATGGTGGGAGAAAAGCATGGCCTGGGTGCCAGCTGGAGAGACTTCAGCTGCGGGCAAAAAGCCTGACTGGGCTGGTGGGTCTGGGAGTGTATTGGGGGGGGGTAGGGGAAGCGTGTGTGGACCTTTAGGCCACCCAATGTAGGTAAATGTTAATAAAGTAGTCCCACACTAGCTGAGAATTGAATATAATAAAGGGTTCTTTATTTAGGGGGCAGACTCACAGATCACAGTCCTCTGCAGGAGCTGGAAACAGGAACCAAATTTAGCAGCCAGAGAGAGAAAGCGAGCAAACATGCACAGTTTTGGTAACTAAGGCCATGCCCAAGCTGGTCCAGCATCTCAAAGGCCATTGACTGAAGGAGTATCCCCAGCACCAGCTTCTCTTTAGAATACTGGGCTGTTGGTATCACTACTTTTTCAATTGAGGACCGTCACCAAGTGAGTGAGTGATACCGGAACAGAGCAATGGTGACTAGTGATTCATTTCTTGACTTACAAGCCGTGAGATCTCATCATTGTGGCTCAGGGCAGTATCCATTTAAAACACTGAGTTACTCATTTCTAGAATTTTATAGTTAATGGTTTAAGACCACTGTTGAATGCTAGTAACGGAAATGACCAACTCTAAAATGGCAAATATTGGGGTAGATGACATACACTATGTACTATGTATATAACAGGTAATGGGGTACTGTGTTGTAATATGATATATACCATGTCTATAGAAGATAATGAACATTGTGCTGTAACATGACATACACTACGTCTTTAGCAGATAAGGCATACTGTGATAAAGCATTTCTGGAGTTTCTGTGACAACCAGAGCTAGCAGTGTAATGATCTACAGGAGGTGAGGAGGCAGTTTGGATCAACAGGATTATTAACATTTAAGTACAGCACAGTTTGTTGAAAACTCTGGTGATAACTAAATCATATGTGCACAATAATTCTTAGGATGTGCATGATGTGTAGGATCTCTTTGTAAATTACATGTGACATTTTTCATAAAGATGGGCTCTATACTTTGGCTTACTATGTCACCCTTGAAAAATGTAAGTTATATAGATTTCAAACTTTTCATATTGGTCTGGGAGATGACTCTGTGTGGTCTAGGCCACACACATAACAGAAAGTCAATATTAACCATTTCTAAATTCAACTTTCTGATGGATAACAGGTTATGATTCCCTTCTTTTGATGGAAATACCCATTGTGTTTAATATTCCTGGTTCCCTTAGTGTTTATCTGTGACCACAGAGACCCCAAATGCCTCCTAAATAATAATAGGACAGCACTATGTCTATCATACTGTACTGCTTAGACACCATGTTTGATACCTCTGTTTTCCTTGGTAACTATCAACAATGGATGTCTACTGTTTATTAGACAGTGAAATGCATTAACTTCTGAGCTGTGGAAATCAAGTATCAAAACTTTGCTAACTTAACTTTCTTCTTGAAAATTCAATAAATGTGGGTTTCAAATGGAAAATAATGGGAGTGTTCATTATAAAAATAAGGAGGAGAAACTTTAGCTGACTCTTGCATCTCTATTTTAATAATAATCTCCTTTTCCTCAAATTTAGTTTCTACTATGTATTACCATTTTATGAATGACTTCCCAGTTTTAATTATTAGAAACAAGTATGGTACTATTTTGAGGACAGCTTTCCTGGTTGATTTTTGTTCTGCTGTGTTCTGTTTCTGAAATTATGTTTTCTATACTGCAGGAAACAACACTCTAATTCCCTCTCCAGTTAAAGATGACCTTGAACTCCTGATACCCCTTATTCTACTTCTCAAGTATTCGAATTACCAATGTGTCCCAGTTTGTATGACTAGGGAATCCTAATTTCTATAGCTACAAATTCATTTCTATTTTTGTCAGTTTTTTGTTGTTTCTAAACATTTATTGATTTAAATAATGTCATATTTTGAGTTATATGCTAAAATTTTAACCAGATATTCTAAATTATTGTCTTTTATTTTCACATCATGGTCCAGAATTACTTGTGTGTCCATTTATACTTTTTTAAATTACCTCTCTAAAAAATTATCTTTGTTTCCTGAATTGTATGACTCAGAATGCAGACACATACTTATGGTTTCTGAACTATAGACTGGTTTTAGAATGTTGACACTCATTAAGTAAATTGATTCATTTTCAAACGTTCTTAAGGAAAAAACAAAAGGAAAAACAAGTGAGGCAGAAAGAGTAGAAGTTCTTCTAGGAGGTAAGAGACAGTTCTCATTAACCTTAAGGTTCATCTCTAAAACTTTGCATACACACACACACACACACACCCTACACAAATAGAGAGCTGCAAAGTTGTGTCTATCACACATATACAGACTTTTTCCATCAGTATTCTCTAGACAAATACATATAACAGCCATTTGTATGGCCATGAGATTATCTTAGACTTCTTAGGTAATATGGAGATTACCTAAAGCACACAAGGATACACACACAGCTCATGTGCAAATACCACATTTTATAGAGGAGACTTGAACTTATATGTAGAGGTTCTGTAAGCCATATTCTGTGGACAGTGATCAATGTTGTGTGGTCAGAGATGGCACGAGACTGTCATGGAAATAAATATACAGACATTGGAATTGAGGAACAGTACCATGGACTGTCATTTCTGATGTGTAGGGCCTTCTTTGTTGCTGGAAAAGGAAGCAAAGGGATACACCAGATAAAGCTTCGAGGTCCCATAGACACCCTGAGTATGAGAACAGTATGTTTATATAAGCCTAGAATTTCTCCTGAACAGACAGAGGGATGAAGTCTAACATCGCACATTTCTCATTTTATAGATTTGTGCTATTTCACTTTTCTCATTCTTTCTACTCTTGAAATTATAATTAGAAAAAGAAAAGCTTCATATAGTCACTATTTCAATGTTTTTTTAACTAATGTCTAGTATTCAGAATAGTTATATTCCAAATTACCACAATATAATTCAGTCCAATTCAATATTAGGGTAATTTGTTTAAACTTCATAAACATAAATTTATGCATATGTAAAATGCCTGTACAATATCTACTACATAAACTTTTAGAATTTATGAAACAATTCTTAAAAATTCCAAATCATATTGTCTGCTACAAGGCATTTTTTAATAAACAGTAGTTTTTCTTCCTTCCTTCCTTCTTTCTCTCTTTCTTTCTTTCTTTCTTTCTTTCTTTCTTTCTTTCTTTCTTTCTTTCTTCTTTCTTTCTTTCTTTCTTTTGTCACTCATTTATTTATTTATTCATTTATTTTAACTAAAAATAAAAGATTATTTGGGTGACTTTAAAAATCATTATTTCTTAACCCTAAGTATAAGGTACTACATAGATATCCTGTTCTGTAAGATGGGCTTTATATCCTGTTTGAGCTGTTCAGTATGAAGTTAGATTGAGAGGAGGCCATGCGAATATTAGTTATGTGGAAGTACACTATAGAACTTATCTTTTTTATCCACAGAATGCTGTCATGTCCATTGTTCTCTCTTTCCTTTGAACAGAGAGAGAGAGAGAGAGAAGAGAGAGAGAGAGAATTTGTGTGTTAGTGAATGTGAGTGTGTGTGTGTTTGTGTGTATGAGTCAGAATGTGTTTCTGTGTGTGACTGCAGGTATGTACATATTAGTAATTGTGTGAATTCATGCATTTGTATGATTCTGTGAGTATGAGTGCAGCTGTGTGCATGTATTTTTTATGTATGATTGAAGGTGTGTAAGTAAGTGACTGTAGGTGTGTGCATGCCACCCTAGGCTTAGAGCTCAGAGAACAACTTTCAGGAGATGATTCTCATTCCACCAAATGTATTTGTTACTGAATTCAATTGTCAAGTTTATGCAGCAAGTGCTTTTACTTGATGAGTCATCTCATCATCCCAAAACAATAATTTAAAACTGTAATATAATATGAGTGGCTTAACTGTAGAAGATGTTCAAGTACCAAAAGAAGAAATAAAGCCTCTTACCTGGAGGAAAAGTTGAAGTTGGTGCATGCTTATGCCCTGGGGTCCTCAATGTTTTTACATTGACATAGACTCTTGATCCTTCCATTGTAGATGTGAGATGTGCACTGTGAAAGTGAAAAGTTCTGTGTGATCACTCTATTCTATGTGTCCATGCCCACCCACAACTGCAGCTGAGGGTTTCTCCATAGCCATTTAACTTGGGTCCAAAATGCTTATACATTTTACACATTCTTCTCTTTCAATGAGAACATATAATGATATGATTGTAGCATGAATAATAAAAAACCCAGAGACGGCTATTGGGGTTCAAGTTGAAGATCAGAAAAGCAAAGCTGCCAATCTACTAGAGAATTTTTTTCATCTACCAAGGCTCAGATAAACAAAAAACTAGAGATGTTTTTCCTCTAACAAGGCTCAGATCCTGTCCTCAGCATGACTGCAGACTGTGATGTTCTCCAACAAACATTCAGACTGCAAGGAGCTAGGTCATCACAGAGGGTCTCATTCATTTCAATGAAACCAAACAACAGTATGAATAAAATATTTTTGTTTGCTTAGAAAAACCTGAGAATTGTTTTTGTCTTGCCATAATGGGATTACCTACGGACATGTTACCACTTTGGAACCCATATGTAATAAAGAAAAGCTGGAAGTTCGAGGTATAGTTCACAGACAGATAGTAGGGAGAGACAGGTAAAAAGGTTTGAGAAATAAAATAACCTCAAACTGAATAAATTTTTTTCAAGTGAAGAGCCTAGGCAAAGATGAGGGGAAGTGACTATAATTTCAGATGCCCAAATCAGTGTCATAAATTAAATTATGCAGGTACAAATAAATAGTAAAAGATGGTCTAACCAAAGAAAGCAAATAAGATTCATTAAACTAAAGCATCAAAGAGGAATGATACTTGGATAATAATTTTACTTCTGGTTTTAAATGTACATATAATATATGTGCATGTGTGTGTATGTGTGTGTGCATGTTCACGTGTGTATAGGTACACATCTGTGGTACATATGTGTGCATATGAAGGAAATAGTTTGATATCAGATCTCTTTTTTATCATCCTTTATTTACTGAAGCAGGGTCTCTTAATCAATCCAGAGCTCACTGATTCCAGTAGTCTAATTAGCTTGCTTCAGGGGTCTTGTGTAGGAGGTCCTTCTGTATTTGTGTTACTTTCATTGATTAAATAAAGAAATTGCCTTATCCTTTTGATAGGGCAAAACTTAGATAGGTGGATAAGGCAGAACTGAATTCTGGGAGGAAGAAGACAGTGTGGCAGATGCCATGAAACTCCTGTCTGAGACTGACGCTGGTTAGGATCTTTCCTGGTAAGCCACGACTTCATGGTAAACACAGATTGGTAGAAATGGGTTAGATCAGGATGTGAGAGTTGGCCAAGAAGAGGCTAGATATAATGGGGCAGGCAGTAATTTAATTAATACAATTTCTATGTGACTATTTCAGGTGTAAGCTAGCTGGGCAGTGGAAAGTGACCTGCTCCTCCTATTACAGGGGTTTCCTGTCAGCTTCCCAAACACTGGGATTGTAGATAGATTACCATACCTACCAGGTATTTACATAGGTGCTAGGAACCTGAGTCTGATCTTACTGCTTACACAGCAGGTGATTGACCTATAAAGACTTGGCTCCAGTTCCTGGACAAAGAACTTTTAAAACTTGTCATATGGATACAACAGAGAAACAATGGCAGGAAATCAATGATGGATAAATTATACCAATGATGATGGAGAAACTGTAATTTCCAGTTAGATTTGAGGCCTTCTACTCCACAGAAGAAAATCCATGCCTAGTGTTATAAACATGTTAAAAATCCAACAGAAATTCTGAAATGAAAAATAAGTATCCTAACTGTACTGAAAAATATGTTAGTTATAAACAAGGATGGGGGTGAGGGATTGGAAGAGAGAAGGGTAGAGAATGGGTCAATCAAAACTAAGAATGTATAAGAGAGACTTATAGAAAGAAAATAATTTGTAAGCTAATTTACACTTGATATATTTTAAAAGTAGCTTGAGCTGAGGTATCCTGCATGGATGGAAAATGTTGCTCTGAGAAGCTATGGGTTATTAAACAAATATTACAGTGCTAGGCATGGGCTCCTCAACAAGCTATTGGTCAGGGAAAAACCAGAGGTTCCCAAAACAGCACAGGCTATTGCTATTGTTCTTAAATGATTGTCCATCACTATCATATGACACAAGTATTGCTGAAGATATCACACATTGTCAGAACATAAAAAGTCAATGTGGAATTCACCAGGAAACCTCAAAGCTACTGGTAAGCTTTCATAATTCTGGAAGGAACCATCCAGGCTGCCGAGGGAGAAGCCATCAATAGTTCTGATCTAAAATTATCCCTATAAGTTGACCATGGATGCAATATTGGTATGAAGATTTTGGATTAAACAACTAGTTTTTAATTGGATTTGAGGCCTTCTATTCCACATAAGAAAATTCATCCCTGGTGTTAAAAATACATTAAAACTTATGACTATGGAGGTCATAAGACCTAAGCAGGAACCCACTGCTGCTGTTTTGTGATATGATCATGTTATCATACTATCTCCTAAACACATATTTATCCACATAGAGTAGTGTAGCTCTCAACCTTGGTCAAAAAGGCTTCTTTGTTGCAGTGGGCAGTGGACAATGCAGAATGAGTATAGCTGCTCAAAGAGCTGAAAACTCCAAACTCACAGCATCTGTGTTTATCTGCACAATATCAATCCAGTCAAAATTCCAGCATGGTCAAGGTGTGGTAGCACATGCCTTTAAACCCAGCACCTGGAAGGCAAAGACAGGAGGTTGTCTGTGAGTTCATGTCCAGCTTGGACTACACAATGAGTTCCAGTACAATACAGAAAGATTCTTTCTCTAAGTAACAACAAAAATTTTAGTATGAATGGGGGCAGGAGTCAAAAGGCACCACCCTTTGTTGAGGAGTTATTAGCAGTTAATGGTCACTAGGAAAGGGAGAGTCAGATTTATTTGGGGTATAGCCACTGGTTGGTTGCTCACGCTCCAGTATATGTCCACACATCTATACATGTATATTAAGATTTCTTTGATTGTTAATTAAAAAATAAAACTCAGGAATAAATATTAAGGAATAAACCTGAGAGATCTACAGAGTGACCAAAACACAATCCTGTTCCTCACCACTTTCTGGATCAAAACCCAGTGCAACCCCTTGGCTATCCCCTCCCTCTCCTTGAGTATCCTTCTATATCCCTCTGAGTGGGACAGGAAACTCTTTGGTTCATCCCAAATAGAATGTGGATTCTCCTCAATGAACCAAGGTCAGACTCTATTGGTTGTCACAGGGCAATCAACACAAACAGCTGTAGCCCAATATTTTCCCTGAAACTTTAACATAGAAAAGTATGTACCATAAAAACAATTACCAGGTATTGTCTAAATAGAAATATGTAGACAGAGGATGTTTGTTCATTCCCAGCCACCCAGAACCTAAATAATAACATAGAAACTATATTAATTAAAGCACTGCTTGGCCTATTATCTTAGGCTTCTTATTAACTAACTCTTATATCTTAAATTACTTCATTCCTATTACTTTGTATTTTACCATGAGGCTCGTGGTTTGCTGGTAACATACTGGCTGGTCGATTGAGTCTTTCTATATGGCATCTCCCTGACTCCAACATCCTTCTCCTCTATTTGTTTGGAATTTCCACCTTTCTGTATTCTGCAATGCCATTGGCCAAAGTAGCTTTATTCATTAACCAATGGTAATAAAACACATTCACTGCAAAAAGAGGGGAATCCCACATCATGTGATGTAGAGGATAGTGATAAAGTAGTCCCATATTAGCTCAGAATGGAGTATAATAAAGGGCTCTTTATTTAGAGGTAGATGATGCGGGAGTGATTTCTTATTAATAAAGAAACTGCTTAAGCCCATTGGTAGGCCAACCCTTATGTGGGTGGAGTAAACAGAACAGGATTCTGGGAGAAGGAAGCTGAGTCGGGAGTCGCCATGATTTTCCTACCAGAGGCAGAGGCAGGCTAGAGTCTCCCCGGTAAGCACACCTTGGGGTGCTACACAGATTATCAGAAATGGGCTAGTCCAGGTGCAAGAGGTAGCCAATAAGAGGCTGGAACTAATGGGCCAGGCAGTGTTTAAAAGAATACAGTTTCCGTGTAATTATTTCGGGGCATAAGCTAACCATATGGGCGGCTGGGTGACGGGAACACAGCCGCGCCACTCCCTATTACTACAGGTAGACTCACAGATCAACAGTCTACTGCACAGGAACCAAATCTAGCAGACAAGAGAAAGAGAAAAAAAGAGCACACACTTCTATATCTGTTTTATGTAGTACCCAAGATAATGCCCAAAGTGGTCCAGCATTTCAAAAATCATTGACTAAAGGAGTTTCCCAAGCACCTCTCCCTTTTGTTTAAATAGAAGAGTTCCAAACACAATACAAAGATATATACAATAAGAACAGATATCAAGTACAAAAGTTAGAATTACAACTAGCATAAACAATATTAAGCAAGAAACAAGTACTAAATGTTTCAATAGTCCCATACTAGCCCAGAATGGAGTATAATAAAGGGTTCTTTATTTAGGGGTAGAATCATAGATCAACATTCTTCTGCATGAGCAGTAAGCAGGAACTGAATCCAGCAGAAGAAAAGAAGAGAGAGAGAGAGAGAGAGAGAGAGAGAGAGAGAGAGAGAGAGAGAACAGTTTCTATATTTGTTTTTATAGAACCCAAGCCCATTCCAAAAGTGGTTCATCATCTTAAAAGTCATTGGCTTAAGGAGTTTCCCAAGCAGAAATAAAATAAATTAACTTTAACAAATGAAAGTTTATACTATAAGAAGATTTATCAAATAAGAATTACATTAACATTCCATTTGTATTTGACACATTCAGAGAAAATACTCCGTCATCTATGCTCTCTTGGTGAGTCCAAAGTTTTGTATCTAATGTACTTTCTATCATGCCTATGGAAAGCTGTAACTATAACTGTCTTCAACCCCATCAAAGACTCAAGAAGGATATATTACCCGAGTAAATGGAAAGTGAAGAGAAAGCAACTTCCAAACTTATGAGAAATTACAGAAACAGCTGGTTGCCTGGACAGTCACCAAGCTTTTGTGTCACATTAATGCATCTGTCTCCAGGCTACAAGACTAGAATTTATGAAGCAGAAATTTAAAGAACTGTACCATCTTGATTGGGAAAGTTCATCGGTTGCCTTCTTTTGTATTCTACTTGTCGAATTTGGACAGTGTATTTTCAGCATTGGAGACAAGGGCAGTTTCTTCTCAGTGGCTAACTTTGCCACAAATGAAAGCAAACTCCATGTGGAAGTTTTTCAGTCCCTTTTTGTAGCGTGGATTCTCTTTGGTTTTAATAATAAAAGCTTGGGAATCAGTTATCAGAGGGTGAAAGCTGAAAAATCAAAGAAGCAGAGTAGCCAAACACTAGAGTTCTTATTTCTACCAATGCTCAGACCAAAAGGGGGGATCCTGTCCTCCAATTGCCTCCTCAGACTGACTGCCTCAGACTGACTACCTGAGCCTATTTCCTGTCACCTTATCCTTTCTCCACCCAGTGATATCACTCCTGTCTCCATCTCCCTACTGCTTGTATAAAAGGCATGTGATCACAAGTGCTAGGACCATCTTTGTGTGAGCTCTGTTTCTCTTTTAGACTGAATAAATTTTATGCAGCCCAAGTGACCATGAACTAACAGAGATCTATCTTCCTCTGTCATTCAATTACTAGGATTAAAAGTGTATTCCATCACTGCCTAGCCTCTATGGCTAATTAATGTGGCTAGTTCTGTATTCTGATTTTCAAGCAAGCTTTATTTGTTAGGTGATAATCAAAATATCACCATAACCATTATTTTGGAAATAAATTGGTGTTGCCAAGAACAGATGGGTCTCACTGTCATGAAAAATTCTATGTTATTAAAACATTAATCTGCTATACTCTGTAGATCTCTCCGATTTACCTTGAAAATACATGACTAAAAGTTTGACTTTTATAGATAACTAACTACTAACCTATATTTCTTTATAATCTTAAATAACTTTCAAGAACTAAACCTTTAAATTACGTTTTAAATAAGCTACATAGGTAGAATATCTTAAACAAGAAACAAAATCATATAATACAGTATAACAAAAATAACCTTAAATTTGTACTACTAATATTTGAGATTAATAGTTGATATTTAGTTTATAGTGTATCCCATAATCTGACCTTTAATTATATCATTCTTATGTCCTTTTTTTCTTTTCTGAAAGAGATCCTTGATTCTGATTTCGCTTTCTTAGTTTCCTCCCTGACCATGACTAATAACAACTTTTAACCATCCCCCTTAAATGATGATAAATATCTATAATCCACCTACTGACAAAAACACTCAACTCATCTAACTTCTTGAGAATGTGGATGTTGTGCTATTATATTTACTTCCTGCTTTCAGGGGGCAACTGCATCTTTAGGGGACACTGAGAAAATTAAGATAATGGTCAAGCACTGGGGAGAAAGATGTTATCCAGTATCGGTGAGATGGGATAATGTAAAGCTTATCTGAAGTATTAGTTTTAGTAGTCTATGAGGCTGGACCATCTTACTTGACTGTCTTGAAATCTGAGCGGTATTTTGCCCAAAGTTCATCTTTGGATGCTGTTTGTCAGCTTAGTGACATTACCACAATCCAAGTGGAGTTGTCATTGTGGGGCCGCATTATCTTTTTGAAGACTTCAATGGTTGCTGTTAGGAATGTTTGTCGTTCACTGAAGAAAACTTAAATATTTTAAATGTCATAAGCAGCAATCAGAGAGGATAAAGTACTATAATTTATTAAACACTATTGTTTCTAGGGACAACTTGCCTACAATACTTTTTTTAAAAAAATGACCCTGTTTGCAACAATAAAATCTGATATTATGAACAGATTAAAACATCTGATATTTTGATTTTTCTTAAAATTTCTAGAAATTCTTTCTCCAATCAAAGCAGCATTAGAAGCATGAGATCTAATATCATCTGTCCTACCTTTAAAGGCATGATCACTGTTTTGCATTCTCAAAAACCAAAGACTCAGTTATTATTTTTCCAACTTCTGGTTTTGATATCATTCTATTTACAGCTGAAGTCAATATTTGTTTAAAAAAAGTCAGTGAAGGTTTCTTTTGGGTCTTATAAAACTTTAATAAATGACTCAGTCTTCTTTACTGATTTTCAACCAGGCCCCGAGCGTTCAAAGCTGCTATAAGACACTGAACCAAGGTGGGGCCATTAAATCTAAACTGTGTTTGTAAATCAGCATATTCACCCTTATCAAGAGGCTGGTCTTTGAAATTGCAATACCTCTAACCATATTTCATTGTTCTACTTTCTCTATTCATTATATTGTCCATTGTAACCGAGGATCGGATTCCACTACTGCTGTAAATATATCTTCTCAGTCTCGTGGAAAAATTCTGTTCCTAGTTGCCCATGAATTTAACATCTGCTTCACAAAGGGTGAATATTTAACTTACCTTAAGAAACGAATGTTTCCTTAAATCTCTCCAAATCTAACATTTCTAAAGGATCCCAGGTAGCTTCTGCATAACCTTGGGAGTACCTCTTATCTGGTGGTCATTCTTGTATGGTAACTGGATAAATTAAAGTTGGGTTTCTAATAGCCTTGGGCCATTACTCTTCAGTTTCATAATTTAATAGTGTTATAAGTTCTGGTCTAAATTCTTGTCTGTGTCTAATTATTTTTTTTATTTTTATTAGTAGGCATTTCTAAGGCTTTTATTTTATTAGTACTAAGTCTTCCTAAAGTTTATATCTTATCAATAATAAGTTATTCTAAGGCTTGTATCTTATCAGTCAAATTTTTGTTATTTTCATTAGTAAGTTTTTCTAAGACTTGTATCTTATCAGTCAAATGATCATATTAGGCACAGTTATCAAATCACTTTTTAAGGATAAAAAATGAATTATCAAACTGATAACTATGACTGACATTATATCCATTCTAGCTAAGTTGTTATCTCATTTATTTCTTCCTTTTTAAGTCATTCATAGTAGTAGTAAACAGATTCATAACTCCCTGAATTGTGACTTCCTATTCTTAACATGTTAAAGATTTCCTCCTCTTCCCCTGTTTTTTAAAATGCAATTCCACACCTGATAATGCTGACAATGTAGGCAGAGATGTGCAGGGTGTGGCTTAAGAGGGCAGCCATCTGTAGGGCTGTGTTGGGGAGGCAGTGGTTTGCCTAGGCAGCCAGACTACTGTGGAAGGCATTTGGGTTGCAGACAGCTGCTGCTGTGCTGAGGTTATCTACAACTGTTAGCATGTAAGGTGTGTGGTGGGGTGTCCCAAGCCATGCTAATTTTTGGTATGTGGGCCAATGTGGCTGCTCACCCACTGTGCAAGGAGGGAGTGAGCTGTCTGAAAAGCTAACACAAGGAAAACAGTAGGGAAATCTGTGAGGCTGGCATGCAGCATGGGGTAGGACCTCACCTTCTGCCATCTGTGGCACAGGGCAAGATCCAGATGCTAATGGGAGAAAAAACTACGCTGGTGGGATGCAGCATCGGTTTGAAGAGCATGCTGCTAGCTGTGCATCCGACTGAAAGCCAGGCCAACAGAGTCAGCTGGTGCAGGGCAATCATGCCTGTGACAGTTTTGCTGCCTGGGGCAGGATTTAAAGCCCCAAGTTAAATGCCTCCTCTTCCTCTGTGGTGCATCTCTCTGTCTCCCTCTGAATCAGCCTGGAAACTCTTTGTTCCATCCCAGTCAGCTGAGTGGGGACTCCATATTTCAAAGTGAGGTTGGATTCAATTGGTGATCTCAGAGTGATCAACACCACCAGATCTCCTCTGACACACACACACACACACACACACACACACACACACACACACACACACACACATATATATATATGAACTCAACGGGCTATAAATTAAAAACAAAAACAAAGGAGAAGTCATATATTTGGGAATAGAATGTGTTGAGAATGTGTCTTAGAGGTGTTAGAGGGGCATGATACAAGGAGTGGATATGAACAAAATTCATTGTGTTCATATATAATTCTTTTTTTTTTTATTATTCGAAAAAAAAAAAGCAAAGCAATTTCAGCCTCCTCCCCGCCTCCCATTTCCCTCCCACTCCTCCCTCTCCTCCTCCCCTCCCCCCACTCCTCCCCCTCCCTCTCCAGCCTGAAGAGCAGTCAGGGTTCCCTGCCCTGAGGAAAGTCCAAAGTCCTCCCCCCTCAATCCTGGTCTAGGAAGGTGAACATCCAAACTGGGTAGGCTCCCACAAAGCCAGAGCATGAAGTAGGATCAAAACCCGGTGCCATGGTCCTCGGCTTCTCAGCAGCCCTCATTGTCCGCCAAATTCAGAGAGTCCGGTTTTATCCCATGCTATTTCAGTCAGAGTCCAGCTGGCCTTGGTGAGCTCCCAAAGAATCAGCCCCACTGTCTCTACGGGTGGGCGCACCCCTTGTGGTCCTGACTTCTTTGCTCATATTCTCCCTCCTTCTGCTCCTCATTGGGACTTTGGGAGCTCAGTCCAGTGCTCCAGTGTGGGTCTTTGTCTCTATCTCCATCCATCGCCAGATGAAGTTTCTTTATTTATCTCTAGCAACCAATTATGAGTGAGTACATCCCATGTTCATCCTTTTGGGTCTGGGTTACCTCGCTCAGGATAGTGTTTTCTATTTCCATCCATTTGCATGCAAACTTCGCGAAGTCATTGTTTTTTACTGCTGAGTAGTATTCTAATGTATATATATTCCATACTTTCTTCATCCATTCTTCCATTGAAGGGCATCTAGGTTGTTTCCAGGTTCTGGCTAAGAATAAAAACTTCCATTTCTCTCTCACAGTCTGTCTACCTCAGACATACACACAAACTGATTAGAACTAATAATTTAAAATTTCAGAATATAAAATTAAAATGCACGAAGTAATTATATTTCTGCACATCATCCATTATGAGCAATTTAAAAGAACATTAAAACACATTTTAATATTTAAATATTTTAAATATTATGACACAATAAAATGCTTTAGAAATGAAATAAATTATAAATGTAAAGGATTTATGCAGTAAAAATGATAAACATTTCTGAATAAGATTAAGTGGGCACTAAGGAAATCTTGAGTTAATGGATTGGATAACTTAATATTGTTGATATTATCATGTCTTAGGGCTGTTATTGCAGTGAAGAGACACCATGACCACAGCAACTTTTATATAATGTAAATTTAGTTGGGGTGGCTAGCTTATAGTTTCAGAGGTTCAGTCCATCATCATCATGATGGAGAACATGGTGATTTGCAGGCAGATGTGGGGCTGAAGCTGTGAGTACTATATCTTGCAGGCAATGGAAGTAGACCAAAAGTCACACTGAGGGAAGCTGGAGCAAAAGAGACCTCAAAGTCTATTCCCACAGTGACACATGTCCTCCAACAAGGCCACACCTCCTAATAGTGTCATTCTTTTTGAAGGACATTTTCTTTCAAACTACCATATCATATTACAAAGTATTTCTGGATTCAAAGAAATCCCTATCAAAATTTTAATAACGTCTTGGTTTAAATAGAAAACTAGATCCTGAAATCTAAATGGAATCTAAGAGAATTCTAGAAATGGAAAACCTAAGTTGAAAGACTCATACTGTGTGATTTGAAAACATATGAGTAATCTGTTGTAATCAAAACAGCATTCTACAAACATAGATATGAAGGGAACAGAGTAAAATTGTACAGAATAGACAACTTGAATGAATTGTCATATATAGAGTTAAATTATCAAATTATTTTAATGAGTGTTATAACTAGGGCAAATAGTCTGTGATGGATAGTTTTAAGTCAACTTGAGAGAAATTAAGTCATCTGAAAGGAGGGAATCCTAACTGAGAAAGTCCGTCCATAAGGTCTGGATGTAGGCAAGTCTGCAAGTCATTTTTTTCATTGGTGATTGATGTGGGAGGGACCAGCCCATTGTGAGTGGTGTCTTCACTGAGTTGGTTGCTTGTCTTGGGTACTATAAGAAATCAGACTAAGATTCCCACAGAAAGCAAGCCAATAAGCAGGATGCTTCTATGTCCTTTACAGCCATTCCTGCCTTCAGATTCTTATGTTGAGTCTCTGACCTGACTTTCCTCATTGAGGTAGAATTGTAAGCTGTAATAAACCCTTTCCTCCTCAATGTCATCTTATCACAGCAGTAAATACCCTAAATAAGACAGAGATTTGTATCAGAAGCGAGTATTGCTGTGACAGATCTGATTGAGGGTTTTTAGGAAGACAGTAGTAACATTTGAACTTTGGACAGAAAAAGCCATTGAGTATTTGGAGCTACTTGGAATAGTCTATGGAAGATTGGAGGGTAAGAGTGTTGAGAGAAATGTAGATTATGGGAGGTTGGCTTATGTCATTTCAGAGGTAAGTTTGAGAGAACTTTGCTGACTCAATTGAGGCTGTACAATTTTTGAATTAAGAATCTGTGTTGCTGAAGAATCACTTGTGATTAGTAAGAGGACAATCCACTAAAGTGAATCCTTTCCTAAGACAATCAATATTAGGAGAAGCCAAAGCCCCTAGAAGGGTCACGATTTTCTTTGTTTTTAATGTCTTGTTCCCCAGTGCTGACATGCATGGTAGTAAAAATAGCAACTGTCTATGTATATGGTGGTTGACTTTCCTTTTCCCCATCTGAGATCATGGGTCAGACTGATCAGTTTTGCTACCTGAGTCGAGGTACCCTAGGCCCAAATTGTTTCAGTTAAGTAACTACTACAGATTCCATATACCTGGTTTCTTCTTTTATCTTCTGACAATGATAAGTGAGCTGTTGTCATCAGACAGGACAGTAACAGAATTATCATCAGACAAGACAATAACGGGATTGATGGTGGGGACTATTTATTTATTTATTTATTCATTTATTTGGTTTTTCTAGACAGGGTTTCTCTGTGGCTTTGGAGCCTGTCCTGGAACTAGCACTGTAGACCAGCCTGGTCTCGAACTCACGAGATCCGCCTGCCTCTGCCTCCCGAGTGCTGGGACTTTTTAAAATCAGACTTAAGGGTTTTCCAGGAGTAGGGCCAGGTACTAGCTCAAATAGGCCTTAGACAGCCAATGTTTTGATGTTTCTCAGAGGAGGGCCTCAACAGTGTGGGGTCCTGTGAGTATAAGATAATGATCCAGAATTAATTTATCTGTTTGTTTTTTTCTCTCATTAGACTAGCAGTATCTGCCATGGCTGTTAGACAAGTGGGTAGTTGGATTTTTTCATCATGACTGCTGTTTTTCCAATAAATAACATGGAGACTTCTTATTAGTCTTAAATGTTTGGCCAATAGCTTAGGCTTGTTACTAACTAGCTCTTATAACTTAAATTAGCCCATATTTATTATCTATGTAATACCATGTGGCAGAATACCTTTTTTTTTTCAGCATGGCAAGTTCATTTGTCTGTTTATCCTGCATCTCCTGTAACTCCACCTTTATACATGCCTATTCTCTTTTGCTGGCTACAGGTCCTACCTAACCTCTTCCTGCCTATCAGCCATTTAGCTCTTTACTAAAGCAGAGAGAGATGAGGGTCCAGAGAAACTCCTTTTTTTGTGTGTGTCAGGTCTCTATTTAAGCCACAGAGACTCCCCAGGGTCATGAGAGCTTCACCCTTATGAGGAAGTACAAGTTAATGGAAAAACCAAAGTGACACAAAGTTGCTGACCACTTTGTTTCACCTCACAGTTGAGCAACTCTGAGCCAGTAAAAAGAATTTCAAAGCAACTTTTATGGTCAACAAATGTCCCAGGTAGTGATCAGGGTCAGTTGTTAAAGACTGTAAAATTCCCATAGATCATGACAGCCTATCAGCCAATAACAACTACTCAGTCCCCAGGCAATCATGGAATAGAACATCAGTCTTATGATTTAAAACTGTAATCTTGTGGTTTTTGCCTTTATAAACCCCTCCTACACAGGGGTCAGGGGGCACCCTTCTCCACTATATGCTGCGTCAGACTGGTGGACAGGGCCCCTGCTCTGGGGTTTGTATGCTTTGTATGCAATAAAGAAACCTTGTACTTGCATTCTGAAGTGGCTCCGTGGTGGTTTTCCATTTGGGGATCTCGAGACTCAGGCACAATAAAGGCAACACATATTCACAGTGTAAAAAGATTGTTCCACAACACAAGTAAACCATTCTGAGGCTTGAGGGTCCAATTGTTTGGACAAGTAGGTCGTTGGACATTTCCATAACTCCAAAGTTTGGGTTAAAACTCCCCTTTTAACACCTTTTGTTTCCTGGACAAACACAGGAAAAGGTTTGACACATGTGGAAGTGCTAGGGCTGGAGTCAAAATCAGAGCTGTTTTTAAAGCCTCAAACACACTTTGATTAGTCTCAATCCAGATTATGGACTCAGTATCTCCCTTTGTGCTGGTTTATAGAGGTCTTGCTCTGTCTACAAACTCTTATCCAGGAGCAGCAATACTTAGCTGTACCTAGGAACTTTTGAGCTTATCTCTTAGTCTTTGGAGTTGGCATCTAAGGATGGCATCAATTCTACTCTGAGACAAGCTCTTTTTTTGTTTCCCCTTAGCTGGTATAACTAAGATAGGTAGTCTCTGATGTACAAAGTCAGGCTTACTATGCTGAGATTCTGTAATTCTTGCAGAGGATCCTCAGTGGCCCTTTTATAAATTATTTTAGGCAAAACCTAGGAGGAGGTCATTTACATATTGCAAGAATATGGTCCTAGAAAACCTTTTCCAGAAGGGTAGGAGGACAATATTTAGTGTTTCATCAAACAGGATTAGAGAATTTTTAAACCCTGGTAGTGACCTGGTCTATGTTGCCTGCTAAAACCTGCCACTAGGTCTGTCTATTTAAAAACAATAATGGTTGACCCATCTCTACCAATGGGAAGCTGAAAAATGCATCTTTCAGGTCTAAATCAGTGTACACCTGTTTCTCTGGAGGAATTATTCTCATGAGAATCAGAGGTCCTAAGTTTCTTCATTGGCAGAAGAGGTATATTCCAGGGCAACTGGCAGGGCACCAGGATGCCTGTCTCTCTAAACAACGTGAACTGCAAATTCCTTTATGTTTTCAGGGTCGTTGGGTATTGGTTACTTAAACAATTATAGGGAGTTGGTGTAGGGCCAGTCCTGGAGGTTGGTTTCGTCTCGTACTCCTAAGAATCATTATCGTCCATTGCATGTTTTGATTGGGGATGAACTGTCAGCCAGGATATAATCTTCTGAGAGAGGGAAGGGCACCAAAATTTTGCAAAGTATCTGTCTTTGTTTCATCATAGGAAAATTTACAGCAGCTTTCAGTTCATGGAAACGGTCTCATCCCCATCAGTTTTCTGTTACTAAATACCTTTTTAGCTATTTTCAATAATTGAGACATATTATTTTTAATTATTTTAACTGTTACCATTTTTGCTAACACCTGTGACTTACTGTCTGACAATGGATCTCCCAGAATTGCAGTTTTGAATGGTTGTAAGCTACCTTGTGGTTGCTGGGTATTGAACTTGGTTCCTAAATGCGTAGCCATTTTCCAGCCACATGACCCTATTTCTTTGCCAGGCGAGGACCTCCTATGAAAAGTCAACTTGGAGTAACTCTTGCTCCTGAGTCCTAGGAAATCATTCATAATTGAACCATTGAGGATGGTGCAGACTTCTGTTGGACTTACTGTTTTATTTTTAATTGATATTGATGATTTTTGTAGGGTTGAAAAAATTCCCTTGCTTCCTAATTTTTACATAATTTTGTTGTGTTTATTTAGATATTTCTATTTTATCTTTCCTTATTGTGTAATATGTCTAATTACACTGGTATAGTTTTTAATGTTTGCTTCACTCCTTTTATCTAGAACCATTTTCACAGAGCAAAATTTACCAGACAATTGCTTCTCACTGTGATCCTCACTCCTTTTGTTTCTTGCTCTTTCATGATTCACCCTTAATTCAGTAAGTGAAAGACTCTCTGGCTGAAGTTCTGTTTCCATCCTCTCTAGTCTTCTTTTAAACAAAGACATCTTTTATGGATCAGGGCCTTCTTTGAAAGGGGTTTTTTTATTACAAGGCAAAATGTAGAGTGGAGTTTTGTGGGAAATTTATTTATTTTGATATTCTAATATTCATATTTTGCAGGTAAAATCTCCAAGGACAAAGTCTCAGAATTGTCTCCCCTGTGTCTCCTGCTGGGCTTCAATGCAGCTATGTAGTAATCAAAGTCTTCGCTGTAGCTGGAATTGCACTTTCTCTTGCTCTATCTGGTAAGTGGTTTATTCTCCAATTTCTGCGGAGTTTGTTTGCATCCACATTGTTGGTAGATCTGAGACACTTGGGAAGAGGGGACTTGGGGTATGAAACTTCCTCTGTTCTCTTGAGAACAGGTAGCTAGGGGACAAAGATAAAGCCAAAGAGCAATCTGGGAAATCTTACAAGTCAACACAGTAAACTATGATCATGGCTTAGGGCTGACAGTAACAGGGGTGGTAAGGGCAGGGTGGTTACATTCTAGATAGTATGGAAATTGAGTCAATACTATTTCATTCAGATGAGGAATGGAGTATCAGAAAGAGCAAGTATTGTTAGATCTGAGGACTTCCTCTTGACTGTAATTGCCACACCCTGACACCAGAAAAATGTTGAGTGTAGGAATACCATTAATGGAGTTATTTCCTGACTCACCTTGATCAAAATAGTCATATCATTTAAAAAAATTCAAGATAAACTCTATTTGAATTATCATTTTCAAGTTGGGGGCTTATCCTCTGGGTTTAAGAGCTTTTATTTTATGTATACATAGTATGTATGTTTAGACAAGCTCTCACTATATAGACAAGAATGGCCTTGAACTCTAGAGATGAGCTTGTTTCTGTCTCTGGAGTGCCAAGATTAGATGCATGCACCGACCCCCATGCACAGCCTGCTTACCTGTTAAAAGTCCATATCTTGTGTCTGTAGAGAGAAATACACCTTAGGAAAAAATTATTTAACACAGATAATGTGTCTATTTCTAGTCTTTCCTTTTGCTTGTTTGTTGCTCCTTATACTTCCAGAGTATTCAGTGAAACATTTCAGAACACCAAGTATCCACTGCCCTGGTTTTATGTTATATCACATTACACACACACACACACACACACACACACACACACACACACACACACACACGTGTGTGTATATATATATATAAAGTAGGCAGAGAAGAATGTCACTCAATGAAAGTGAGATTAAGAGTTTTTCTTAGCTGAAGTTAGAGAGCCAAATCAGGCTAGAAAGTACCTTCTCCTAGGAATTAAGGCAGGGTAAGGTTAATAAAGATTAAACCACAATAATGTCATTCAGGTGGCAGGGCAGAAACAGAAGTTTCAGTTGATGGAAACAATTTCTTGACACTGTGGACAATGACCTTCCAGTGGCCTATGAGCCTCCTGTGGCCATAGGTTCAACTGTGAGTGCAAGTGGTTTGCTGGCCTGGGCAACAAGTGGGCAAAGCTTAAATAGAGTTTGCTAAAATGAGGACCAAAAAGGAGTTGCTCTATAGTTCAATAAATCGTACGATTCTCAGGACACATGGGTATTGCCACATTAAAATCCATCCATCAGACACTGTTCTTACTTGTACATACATATACATATGTATAGTCACACACATGTGAATAAAAATCTTGAATGTTGATATTTATTAGTATACATATGTTTTTTACTTATATATGATTTAATTAATCGTTTTTGAGACAGGGCCTAATCATGTAGTTCTAGTGGCCTAGGACTTGCTTTTTTTTGTTTGTTTGTTTTTCTCGAGACATGGTTTCTCTGTAGCTTTGGTGCCCATCCCAGAACTAGCTCTTGTAGACCAGGCTGGCCTCGAACTCCCAGAGATCGGCCTGCTTCTGCCTCCCGAGTGCTGGGATTAAAGGCGTGCGCCACCACCTCCCGGCTAGGACTTGCTTTGTAGACCATCCTGGCCTTGAATTCACAGAGATCCACTTGCCTCTGCTTTTCCATGTGCCCCCATGCCATGCTTTCTCTTTTGGTATTTATTTACAGTGTTTTATTGAACTCTATGATTGGTGTTTGTTTACACTGTTTTATTTAACTCTATAGTGTTTAATCACAAGGTACCATAGACTATTATGGAGGCCGAAGAATATCTTTTTTTCCATTGGTTTTTAGAGACCGGATTTCTTTGTGTGTCTCTGACTGTCCTAGAACTCACTTTGTAAACCAGGCTGGCCTTGAACTCACAGAGATTCACTTGCCTCTACCTCCCTGTGTGCTGGGAGTAAAGGCTCCATAGAATATCTTTATATCTATTAAAAGTTATATATCTTTTCCTTTGGAAAGTTTTATGCCATTTAGTATGCATGCTTATAACAGAATCTTATTATTAAAAATCATATATTGACAAGCTACTCAGTGTTTTTACTGCCAGTGATTCAACTGATAGAACACTTGCCTTGCACATATAAGGCCCTAAGGCCCTAAGGCCCTAGGTTCAATATTCAGCACTATAGAAATAACAACAAAATACACTTCTTGATAAATTAAATTACAATTATAATTTAGAGTAGTATTTTATACTTTGAATTATTTAATGTACTTCAAGTTTTGATAACTACGAAAAGAACATTTATGTGTTATTAAGTGATAGAATTAAGATTTAATAGCTATGTTGGGTTCAATTATTTACCATAATGCTATAAGACAGGCATTTTGAAAGTCTCATAAAAGTCTTCATATGATACGTTTAATACTGATTTTATCTTTAAACACTAATAAGTGAGAACTGTACTTTGCAGACTTGGTGGTACATGCCTTTAATCTTAATACTAGGTAGGTAGAGACATATGGATCTTTGTGAGCTCAAGGTTGGTCTGGTCTATAGAGTACAGGATAGCCAGGTCTACATAGAGAGACCCTGCTTCAATCAATCAATAATAAGAGAATGTTTAATTATTTTTAGTATATCAATAAATATTGCACAAATACCTGATAACTTCTATTGCATTTCATTTATACTTTAGGTGACCATTGCATGCCTTGGGATTTATCTCACAGGACCCAATTTCTACCTGTCAAAGCCATGTAAATATTCTTTCTTGTTTGGAAGAAAAAATATGTCAGGAAAAATTTTGCCAATAAGTCTTATTTATGTACCTGAAGTACTCATCACTGAATAAAGACGATGAGTCAAGAAAAGATACGACATGGAAATCCTACTTTATTATATTTCATTGTGCCATCTGCTTCAGTGGAAAAGAAAGAAGTCATCTGTGACACCTGTCCAAGAAACTGGGTTTTATTTGGAAAGAAATACTACTATTTCTATGGAGACATAAGAAACTGGACATCCAGGCAGATCTCCTGGGCTTCAATGTCAGACTCACTCATCATGAAAGCCCAGAGGAAATGATAGGAAATGTCTAAAGATTGTTTCTTGTTTGTGTGTTGAATACCCTCATTATTCTATATTGGAGAGCTTAAAGTTAAAGCATGAAGAAAGGATTCCATTCCAGATAGAATGAAGGACAAGAGGTACATGGGTGCCATTTATTAGTGTTTATCCTGTGTCTGGAGCCCTAAGAAATTTCCAAAACTTTATTTCATGTAATCTTTATAGTCAGCCAGAAATGTCAGACATAGTGTTTTCATTTTACTAAAGCATATGACTGTAGAAACTGTTGTCTGTTTGACATACTTTTCCTAGGCAATCACACACACACACACACACACACACACACACACACTTCTACTCACCCCAGAAAGGAAGCCCTTATCAGACCAAATTAATGATAGTCCCAATGTTCAATTTGGTGATGCAGTATGTCATTGGGGTTACTAATAGTGTTAAGGTGACTCACCCTTCCTTAAATTTTTAACATTCAGTGGTTAAAGGGGAAAAAGTTCTTTAATTAGCAGGCAACTGTGACTTCTAGCTGTTGCCCAGCACTCATCAGCAGTATTTTATGGTTTATATATAGTTAGACATTGCAATACTCTTGTCTTCCATGACCATCTGTGGTGGTTTAAATGAGGAAGGCTATATAGGTTCATATATTGAAAAGCTTGTGTATCAGTTAGTAGTACTGTTTGGGAAGAATTAGGGCATGTGGGCTTGCTGGAGTAGGCATGGCCTTTTTGGAGAATGTGTGTCACTAAAGATGGGCTTAAAGGTTTCAAAAGCCCACAGTAGGCCCAGTATCTCTCTTCCCCCACCCTCTGCCTGCAGCCATGTTACCTGTTTGCTCTTCCTTAAGACACCATCCTAGGAAGTTTTTTCTTCTCACCCCCAAAAAGACTTTCTCAGAGGTAAGGAAGTTTGGTAGAAGTTGCAATTTACAGGTTTCTAGTTAGAACAGTTTTTAGCAAACAGAATTTGCTGTCTAAGTAGACAGGGGTGGTGGCCACTTCTTAAGACATGTTCCTTGTCTTCCAAAAAGGAGAGGATAAATGATTTTCAAATGCAGAAACCAGCAGTGTAATGTTAACTCTGTTTCCCCCAATCAAAGAATGCAAAAATTCTGCATGCTTATTATTATATAACTTAGTGTTTCCTGAGTAACCTTGTTAATTATAATTAATTGTAAGGCTTGGTTCTTTCCTATGGTTGAATGGTTACTCTCAAGGAACAGAGATGATTCAAGTGCATCACCAGAAATCTCATCCCAGCCTGGGTACTGAATTTTAAAAACAGGCAGCCCCTGGGACTCTCTCTCTAGGATTCTAGAAGGTAGCTTACCATTCCAGTGTCTTTCTGCAGTTTCTCTGGACAGTCTCCCCATCCAGTACCTAAATTTATTCCTTTTTATATTGTTAGGAAGGGTCCCTGAATAACCTTCAAAGTTTTTGTTCTTTGCCCTACTAAGGCTCTTGAGCCTCCATTCTCTCCTGAAGGGAATGCTAATACTTCAATTTGGAGAGAAAGTTGCAGTTCAGAGGATAAAACCATGGGACAGTTGTCATTCATGGTTGACATAATGCATATAGATGAATGTCATTGACATTATTCTAGAGAGACAGGCATTAACTGGAACGTTCCCAGTCACACAGAGTGATGTATGATTCAAATTAGGTACGGCAGGATTATAGACATCAAATCCATCCAATGAAAACTAAAGGCTGTAACACCTGTGTTACTCTCTTGGTACAGTTCTCACACCACTGTACCGTGTGCGAGCTGGGCAAGGGCCTGGGGATTGAAAGAACACATAAGAGACCTGGGTCATTCGAAAGGAGACCAGCTGTTTATTGAAATTTAGGAAAAACCTTAAATACCTAGCTGCTGCACCCAGGCAGGTGGGAAATTACTATGAACAAGGTAGAGAAAACAATGGCCTATAGCTAACCACCAAGGGGGCAGAGGGAGCACAGGAACAAACAGGGTGTTTTAGCTGGCTAACCAGAAACTGTCCTCAAGGTAAACCTGAGGAGCAGGGGTAGACTCAAGAGTTTTATAAAAGGCTAGTGCAGCTCTGAAGCCTGTGCTTCTCAGGTACACCCTGCTTCTTTTGTGGATCTGAGATTGCCCAGAGATGCACTTATACATGACCATGAATAAATTTAATTACAAGAGGGTTTCATTTAGATACAGGTACCAGGTCCCTAGCACCAAGATTGCACCTGAGAATACTCCCAAGACGCCTCAACTTCCTGTATCATCCCAGGGCTTATAAAAGCAAAAATCACAAAATTACAATTTCAGGATGAGTTAGCTCATAATCTGTCTTTTTGTAAATAGGATTTGATTTTGTAAGAGATTTTTGTTGACCTCCTGGATTATCTTGAGCAGACAAACTTTTTTTAATAAAAGTGGAATTATTGTTTAGCTCCTATGATCTATTATCTTTCAAGAAAAGTTAAAGCAATTAAAGATTTTCTTGAGATTGGGCAGATTTTAAGAATGTCCCAATTATTTTGTTGATAGGGAAGTGGGATGGTAGTGTACAATCTGTACAAGCTAAGTTTTTATATGCTAGAGGCATTTTTGTTGTATAAAAATAGCTTAAGCATAATAATGAAAACCTTAAATGTAATGTTAACCATCACACTGCCATCCTTAGGGAAGGACAGAGAGACATGGTCATCTGAAACAGAGAGACATATATATTTGCTCTCCATGTTTTATAGCAGAATTTTCCTAGAGCTATGTGGGGGCCTATGGCCACTGGATCAGCCTGCACAGAGTACTCATGGGAGGTGAAGAGACAACACTGAATATAAGAGTTTGTATGCTTCCAGATATTTCTACTGTGTTCATATGTTACAGTGTGTGTGAGCTATGATCACAAGAGATGGTGGCATCTGGGTAGTTTTTGTTTGTTCCATCACCCACTTATTTTTTTTTCCTTTTTTGGTATGCTTTTTGTATTCCTGATCTCTAAAGACTTTTATCATGAAGGTGTCAGTGTGTGGGTGTAAATTTCTTCAGTCGCTTCGGAAATCAGTGTGGAGATTCCTCAGAAAATTGGGAAAATCTACCTCAAGAGCCAGTTACACTACTTGTACTAGCTGGTTTTGTGTGTCAACTTGACACAGGTTAGAGTCATCAGAAAAAGGAGCCCCGGTTAAGGAAATGCATCCATGAGATCCAGCTGTAAGGCACGTTCTCAACTAGTGATCAAGGAGAGAGTGTCCATCCCACGGTGGGTAGTGCCATCCCTGGGCTGGTGGTCCTGTTTTCTATGAAAAGATGGGTTGATCAAGACATGAGAAGCAAGCCAGTAAGGTTCCCCTCCATGGCCTCTGCACCAGCTCCTGCTCTAGTATCCTGCCCTGTTTGAGTCCTTGCCCTTACTTCCCTTTGGGATGAAAAGCAATGCTTGAAGTGCAAGCCTAATAAACTTGTTTCCTCTCTGACTTGCCTTTGGTTGTGGTGTTTTGTAGCAGCAATAGAAACCTGAAATAAGACACCACTCCTGGCTATTTACCCAAAGGATCCTCTACCATACCATAAGACACTTTGCTCATCTATGTGCATGACAGCTTTATTCATAGTATCCAGAAACTGGAAACAATCTATATTTCCCTCAACTGAAGAATAAAGAAAACATGGTACATCTACACAATGGAGTATTACTCAGCTGTTAAAAACAGTGACATCATGAAATTTTCTGGCAAATGAATGGAACTAGACAAAGATCATTATTAGTGTGTTAACCCAAACTCAGAAGGACAAACATGGTTTGTGCTCACTTCTAAGTGGATATTAACTGAAAAGAAAAAATGTTCTACAATCCACATACCAAGAAAAGCTAAGTAACAGGAAGGGCTCAAAGGTGAGCATAAATCTCACTGTGTGGGGAAAAAGAATAGACATGCCTGATGAATGGTAAGGGGTGTCTTGGGGTGGGATACATGTGGAAACAAGAGGTCTCAAGTAGAGGGAGGATAAAAGGAGAGAGTACTGGGAGAGACAACTGGAATCTGGGGACATCTCTGAGACAAGCTGGAAACCTAGCTCAATGGACACTCCCAGCAAGCTATGATGGTGATCCTAGTTAAGACTTCTAGCAAAGGGGATATGTAGTCCAAATATGACCTTCTCCTGTAAACAGGCAAGACTTCTAGTGTAACACCAACTCAGCCACAAACCCTTCACCCTACAATTTGTACTACCTATAAGATGTGCTGGGATAAATATGGCATAGACATTGTAAAAGTGAAATACTAATGACTGGCCCAGCTGGAGACCCATACCCCAAGACTGAGCTCACCCCTAAGTACTAAGAACCAAAGACAGGATACCCCCAAAGACCTAGAATAGAACCAAACACCAAACACAATAGGCAGAAATTCAATTAAATGATTCCTAAAGATCCTTTGCTATACTCACAACCCAACCCAACTGTCATCAGTGAGACTTTACCCAGGAACGGATATAAAAAGATACAGATACCCACACCCAAACATTCGGTTTAGCTCACAGAATCCTATGAAAATGGAGGGTTAAGACAGTTGTAGGAGCCAATGTGGTCAAGGAAATCATAAGAAAACCCACAGAACCAACTAACCTGGACTTATAGGGGCTCACAAAGACAAGCAATGTGCCTGCATGGGCCTTCTGCATATATATTACAGTTGTGTAGCAAAGTCTTCTCATGAGGCTCTTAACTGTGAGAGCAGGGGCTGTCTCTGACTCTAGTACCTGCTTTTGGGACCCATTCCTGCTACTGGTTTGCCTCATCTAGTATTAATAGGAGAGGAGGTCCCTAGTCTCACTGGAAATTGATACACCTTGACTGATTGATATACTTGAGAAACCGTAGAGGAAAGAGGGTGAGGAGCTGGGAAGAGAGAAGGGAGGGGATACTTGGTTGGGATGTAAAAATAATAGTATAAAAGAAAAAACAAAGAAGTTAAATTTAGTTCACATAACTAACCTTAAGTTCAGGCTGAAACTAAGAACACTCCTCAGGATAATATAATTTGAAAACTACATAGCACTCCATTTCCCTGTCTGGTCTGTATCACCCTTGTTCTGGGGATACAGTTCCTTGGTGCTCTTTGCACCAGCTTTAGGTTTCAAAGCTGTGTTGGGCTAGAGGAAATGTCCAGCCAAAGGGAAGCATGCTTACCACCAGCTGACTGCCCCACATCCTACATAGGACACATCACCTGTCCCACATCCTGCATTGATCTCATACATTTATCTTCTCTTGCTTCACGTAGCATAACCACCTGGTTTCATTATTATTGTACCTGGTTCATTTCCCCATCACCTCCTCCTTCCCTCTCCTTATTCCCCTACCTCTCATGTGTCTCTTTCAGGACCCTAGGAGACAAGCACTTCCAACACCTTTTATTTTTTCCCATGACCCTTATGATTAGAAGTCCCCACTATTAAACAGACCCTTTTGGATCTCCCCCTCTTCCATATTCCTGTGGCAGTCCCAGGGTCCACAGGCAGACTATGTGTTTCTTTGCTCACTGGTCCAGTTCTCCTGCATCAGGACTGATCTTTAGGTAGAAACTCTAACTTGTCTCAGAGAGCAATGGTCTCCTGCCTACTTTCCCAAAGTCAGAGGTGATACTGTGGTTATGCATTGTACCAGTAGAATCCCAAGATCTCTGTTCTAGTCTTCCTGAGAGAGATGTAGATGTGGCAATGGTTAAGGCAGTGCTGGAGTTTGAAGTCTTTTTCATTATAGAGAACATGTGGACAGCAAAACTTGACTGGTCATTCTTTTCTAAGACTGCAGGATGTGATCTATTCCCTCAACACTCACTGTGTAATTGTCCCTGGGGGAAGTCAGCTTGTGTGCTGTACCTGTCACACAAGCACAGTCTCCAAGGGTACTGGGAACCTCCTCTGAAGTCTCACTCTCAACAAGGACCTGAAGACATCTCTTACTTGTTCGAGAAACATTTCAGTGGGATATTTTGTTTATTTGTTTATTTATTGTTTTTTGAGGCAGGGTTTTTTCTGTGTGGCTAAGGCTGTTCTTGAACTTCCTCTGTAAGACCAGGCTAACCTTGATCCTAGAGATACACCTTCTGCTTCTTCCCAAGTTTTGGGAATAAAGGCATGTGATACCATGCCTGCTTTAGTGGAATATTTTTTTCTCCACTATTTCCCTGGAAAAGTATAGTGTAGGGTCCCCAGTCACTTCCATCAATGAAAGGAATCCATCTCCCTCCTTATTCGTCTCTTTCTGGTGGATCTCCTCACTGTCACTTCCCCTTCTGACTAACCTGGAAAAGATCTTCCTTGCCATCTTACTAAGTGAAAAATAAATAAAGAAAAGGACATGACTACTGCAAGGTATCATGCAGGAGAAAGTTTATTATAGATAAAGGGAGAGCATAGCCAGAGTCAGGAACATTTGGGAATGTCCAGGATCACCATGTCTCTGTGCCATGTGAGGAGAGAGAGGGACTGCAAGGTTGAAGAGAGAGAGGGGAACCAGGTGCAAGTGTCAGGAAGTCCAAAGTTACAAAGAGAGCAGGTAACCAAAATGGTTAGATTTTATAGAAAGTGAAGCCCAGTTCCGTGGGATGGAGAGTTTAGAGTAGAGGGGTAGAATATGCTAGCCAGGAGTACCCCATAACAGGTAAGGACTGAGGGATATAGGGAGGACGTGGAGGCCAGGTTCATTTTGATATATTAAATAGTCACCTCAGCCATTTGACCCAGGTTTGAAACCTAACATCCCAGCCTTTTTGTTGTTAATAAATTATATGGGAGTGATGCAGTCTTCTCTATGACTACTTCCTGTTGACACTGGGGCATTATAGCTCAGGAGTCAGGAAAACTGGAATGCTGGTGGACAAGTTCAGGAAGACCAGGCTGTTTCACTGGATAAGTGCTTTACTCACTGTCCAGGCTCTACATGGCCATCTGGGGCTAGGAAGGTACAGACCTACTTGAAGCAATCTGTGAGGCTGTGCCACCTGGGAGTAGTCTTTTTGAAGATGTCTGGGGTGCAGATTTTGAAGAAGCACATGGAGCTGATACTGGAGCAGTTTGTAGTTGATTAGAAACCTGCTGGGACAGATAGACTGGGGAAGGAAGGGAAGGTTAAGGAATTTAGGGCAAATTTTATTTGGAGTGTACATTTGAAACTTCTAGTCCCACAGGCCTGGTAGTTGGGTGAGAGTCCCAGGACCAGGGAAAGGGAGAGAGATCCTACTCCCAGAAATAGGCAATAGGTAGGGGAATTTAGCCATAGGAAGCAAGTCAGTAACTCCCTTCCATGGTCTACTTCCTTCAGTGATAAACATCAATGCTGAAAGATAAATAAGGAGATGGCCTGTTCCATGGTTTTAATAGAAGCTTCTATGGTTTATCATTGGTCCTTGTTGCTCTAACAATACTTTTACTTTAAAATACAATTCCCTTTTACTGCTAGCAATTCCCATCTTGATTCCCCAATCCCTACCTTCCTGGGATGGACCTGTTTCCTTACCCTTCTTTCTCAGATCTCAGGGGGACCTCCACTTGCTTCACAAGGCCTGGAACCAAAACCAATTGAAGGACGTCAGGATTAAACATTCATACACCTCTCTAGTTGCTGGTAAAAGAAGCCCTTTATTAAACAGCACCACGGAGGTTTTTTTTTTTTTTTTTTTTTATACCTAACACAGTCGGGTGGGCCAACAGGTGAAGACCTCATCAACTGATCCTCAATCAAGACCAGGGCAACATATGCTCAGGAAGCAGGGTTGGTAAACAACGTTGACACAGCTTTCAGAAGCTCAAATAAGAAGAGCAAGAAAAAGTCACTACTGGGGGAAGAGCAGCTGGAGGCCAGGACTCCAAATGGTCCCAACAGAAATGCTTTCTTCTTCAACCTGCCTTTTGGTCATGGTGTTTCATTACAGCAGTAGAAACCATAACTAAACAAGTGTAGAATGTAGGGGCTCCAGAAATTGGTGTTCCTCACACAGTTTGAGCAAGGATCTTTATATGAACTGAAATCTCTCACTCTGGTGATATTTGCTGCTAATCTCTCCCAAGAAATTACTGCAAGCTCTTTGTTGGTGTTTTTTTTTTTTTTTTTTGGCCTGAAATGAGGCATTTTTTAGTATTAGTAAAAGGTACCACAATTTCTGTTGGGTCTATTTTTTTCTGGAGCTGTCAAATTGAGTTAGTAGGTCCTGTAGTGCCATGCAGGAGGTCTGACTGAATGTCCAGTTTTTCTTAACTTCAGAAGAATGAAAGCATGGCTTCCAAATCTAAACTGTTTTCTTGAGCAGGTGGCATAAGAATGCCTAGGGCTTGAAATGACTGTCCTATGAAATATAATAAACACTTTTATGTCTAGTCCTTTGACTAGTCATCCAAATCTCAGCTGTGAGGTGTGTGCTTGTACTGTAGATTTTCTAACATATCATTAATAGATGCCTTCTATCAAGGTGGTCCCCAAGCCAGAGCCTCCCAGTGGGACTCTCAGGATATTATTTTCTTCTTCCTCATATTTGTGACTTGAGAAAAAAAATCTTGCTATGTTCCCTTGTTCAGCATAGATCACGCTTGTCTAGAGATTGTAGTAATTCTGTTGGTTATACCTCCTGAGTACTGGCTCTAAAGGTGTTATAACCTACAAAGAAATCATTTCTAGATCATCAGGCCCTTAGAACTGTTCCTGGTTCCTAGACTCCTACAGTACCCCCTCCTATTCTCCTTCACATCTTCCTTTTCTCTTGACCAAAATAAGAAGACTACTTTCCTGTCTGAATTTTATTATAGAGAAATGCCAGCCTGCAAAACATGGGCAAAATACGTTTTGATATCTAAATGTAGATCTAGGGTTTCCTATAATTCCATCAAACAAAGGAAGTATATATAAATATATGCTGGCTCTTGATAGAGCAAGTCAGAGTGACTATCATCAAGAAATCTGAGAGTAGGTATTAGTAGGTATGCAAATAAAGACACTCATTTACTGCTTGTAGAAATACAAGTTGATATATCTACAGCTGCTTGGTTAATTTCATATCAGGTTTCACTTTTCTAGAAGTACAAAGTTCCTTGTTGAGAAAGGTAAACAGTTTACCTCACTAGCAGATATTATACTAAAAGATATAAACTCACAAAACAGATTTCAATGTAACCTTTTACTATTCCTTTATTGAAAGGATCTTGTTTTTCAATGACTGTTCTTAATAATCAATACCCTGTGTCTCATGATAAATGATTCAATAAAGAAAAAGGTTTAAAGTTAATGTAAGTCGTGAGGGTCTACAAAAGTAATTTAAGGTATATAAATACAAATTGTAAAGTTCTGAGAATGTAAAAGTTTAAATAAGTTGGGAGAGTCTAAGAAAGTGCTTTAAGGTGTGTACATGCAAGCTCTAAATGTCTAAGAAAGTGGCTTAAGGTGTGTGAAAAATTAGCAATGTTTCAGATTTCTCTGTCTCTTGCTATGCTATTATTATATTAAGACTTCAAAAGTTCAGAGTTTTAATATATTAATCAATAGAGTTCAGATAAGCTACTAATCTAGCCCTGGTAAAAAGTACTGACTATGATTATCATAGGCACAAGTTCAAAACTTTAAATTTCCATTTATTGTTTTCCAACTGTAGATTTAAAGCATTCAGATCATGCTACAAAAACCTCTGTCCAATCTATATATCCAGACCTCTGGACAGAGAAACAAGGTTCCTGTTTTAAACCCATAACCATAGCTCTTGCTATGACTGGAAAGTATGGGTCTACTCCAGCTGTTTATAGACACTTGTTAACTGCCTTTTATACAATACATATTTTAGCACAGATTGCCCACAGTGGCATCCAGATTGTAGTGGGCCCATAGGTTGAATTACTTTGTTGACAGCTCTTAGATCTGTCACCATTCTCCATTTACCAGATTTCTTTTTTACAACAAACACAGGAGAATTCCACGGGCTGGTTGATTCTTCAATATGGTGAGCGTCTAATTGCTCTTGCACCAGCTGTTCCAATGCCTGTAATTTATCTTCAGCTAGAGGCCACTGTTTGATCCATATTGGCTTCTCAGTTAGCCATTTTAAAGGTAGGGCTGTTGGTACCTCTAAAGGTTTGGTATTTGCTATATGTTCTTGTACAGCCTGAATGGCTGGTGACCTTTTTCCATAATACCTCATCATATCTTTCCCAGAATTATGAGTTCCTGGAACTGCAGGAATGTTAATCTGGGTATTCCATTGCTGTAACAGGTCACGGCCCCATAAATTTATTGCAATATTGGCTATATATGGCCTTAGTCTTCCTATTTGCCCTTCAGGCCCTATGCATTCCTCCCATCTTGTGCTTTGTTTTACACGAGATAGGGTTCCAATTCCCAGAAACTGAACATCTACCTCTTAAAGAGGCCAATTTGGATGCCAAGATTCTGGGGTAATAATACTTACATCCGCACCTGTGTCTAATAAGCCTTCAATAAAAGTGCCATTTATACAGACTTTTAGCTTTGGTCTTTGGTCGTTAATAGAAGTCTGCCAAAATATATGTTTACTCTGTCCTACTGGGTTTTTTGACTCATCCTCCACACGTAATTCATCATTTAGAGCAGTATTACTTTTTACAGCAGAAATTGGAGCTTTTAATTTTCTTGGTGAGGCACGTTCTCCACTGTGACTGGGAATGACTGGGCCACTGTTGGCTTGGGGGCCTGCAAGAGGCCCCTCAAGGAGTTTCCTGATGGGATCGGGTTGCCTTGTTTGTCTGTTGTTGACCTGCATTCGTTGGACCAATGATGGCCTTTACCGCATCTCCTACATATACCTGAAGGCCTAGGTCCCCTATTTTTGTCATTCCCAGAGGAGATATTATTCCTAGAAATTCTGTGCTGCAATCCCTTTTCAGATGTCCTAATTTACCACAATTAAAACACCTGGCATTTTGATGTCTCCTCATTGCTGTGGAAATCGCTTCTCCTACCCAAGATTCATCATTATAGCTAAATGTCTCAACATTCATCGTATGCTGAATCCATTCATCCATAGGTGCTGATCTAGACTTTAAAGGCCCAATTATCTTTTTGCATTCTATGTTTGCATTCTCAAACGCTAGAGATTCAAGAAGTATTCGTGTAGATTCTGGGTCTGTTACCCCTATGTCCAGAGCCTTAATTAATCTTTGCAAAAAGTCAATAAAGGGTTCTCTCTGTCCCTGCCTAATTCTGGTATATGATTCAACCCTTTTTGCTGGATCTTGTATCCTATTCCAAGCATTTAAAGCTGCTTGGTGACATAGACGCAGTACTTCATCGTCATAAAGAGCTTGGACCTGTGGATCAGCATATTCTCCTGCACCAAGAATTTGATCTTGGGAAACCTCGACACCTTTTGCTCTTCCTTGCTGTTCCATATGTTTGGATTCTTCTCTGAAATAAATTCCAAACATCAAGGAAGGTCCCTTATCTAAAACTGCAGACACTAACTGATGGAAATCATAGGGGTTAGCTCTAGCATTAGAAGCCCAAGTCCTTATCATTTCCTTTACATATGCATTTTGCAAGCCAAAATTAACAATAGCCTGTTTAATTTCTTTCAGATCATTCATTGCTATTGGCATCCATCTAGCTTCTCTGACTCCCTTTGAACCTTTAGAAGTTGACCCTTTGTCAGAATTAAGTATAGGGTATGCCGCTAAAACCCTGGGTAAGCCAGTTCCAATAGCTGGTGTTGGCTTTGTATCCTGTCCTCGTGCCTTATTACTCTGTTCACCAGCTCCCATCATTTCTTTAAGCATTTCAAGTCTTTTTATTATGGTCTTTATTATCGCCTCTTTTGAATCCTGAATCTCCTGACCTGCATGAGTTTCTAGTAAAGATAGTATGGTTCTTGAGAGTACCATAATCTTCCTAAATGATAGAATATTCAAAAGAATAGTAAAACCTAGTAACCAGTAAATTAAGTTATCCTCATAGTCATATAAATTTTGCATGATAAGACCCATTGTATTGGTAGCCCAAACAGTGAAAGTCATGTTGGAAACAAGGCGTAAACCACGAACAATGCCACACCAGTTTGGAATTATTATTATTATGGTAGTATTTATTTAAAGAGGAAAAAACTTACAGATCATGATCCCAGACAACAGCTCTCTGCACAACCAGAAAGGGAGTCTAGTCGCCAGCGGAGCAGCAATCAAGAGAGCGAGCGGAGGAAGTAGAAGCTTTTTGAATGGAGAGAAACCAAGCCCCAATGGGCTGGTATCTCAGCAGCTATTGGTTGGAGGGGTGGAAAGACCTCCCGCAACAGTGGCAATGCTAATATTTCAGAAAGTTTTGCTGATTTTTATAAACTTAAAAATTCCTGTAATCTTCAAGGAGTCACAACTGCGACCCAACTATCACAGGTCAAAAGCACCTGTGATAAATACTCCTGTTAATCAATGGCCTAAGGTCTCCCTCTTACTGTCTATCCAGAGAGTGGGCTTTCCCTTTTCTCCTTCTTGTAACTCCATCTGCAACCACTAGGATTATGGGCCTAGAAATTTTCAGTGTATACCAAAGATAAAGATTCTCCTCTAAGCTTCTTAACTTTACTATCTGTCCCCAGTCTATACCTGTCCAAGCAGATTGCCAGTCAACTAGTGACTTCAAATTATTCCAAATACAAATCAGTGAGCACTAGACTTGCTGAAAGATGATATAAATTAGATGCTTCTAATGTAGTTACCTGCTGTGGAACAATGGTCTTTTATCCTGTCACTTGTATTACTTTTAATAAAATGGTAATTGGCCAGTAGCCAAGCAGGAAGTATAGGTGGGATGACCAGGCAGGAAGTAGAGGTGAGGTGATGAGAACAGGAGAATTCTGGGAAGAGAAAAGGTCTGTCTGCAGTCATCACCCAATGCAGAGGAAGCAAGGTGAGAAAGTCTAACTGAGAAAGGTACCAAGACATATGGCTAACACAGACAAGAATTATGGGCTAATGTAAGTTATAAGAGTTAATGAGAAGCCTGAGTAAATAGGCCAACCAGTTTATGATTAATGTATACTTCTGTGTGTTTCTTTGGTACTGAATGGTTTCAGGACTGGGTGGGACAGAAACCTCTGCCAAAAAATGATTCCCAACATGGGGCTGACTAAGTCCACATAAAACCTAAAAGAGTTTTATTTTTTTCTTTTACTTTATAATTTTTTTATTTTGAAAAAACATATACATATGTATTATAATTAGTTATGATCATATCTACTGTCTATTTCCCTCAAAATGATTGTATAGTCTATAACTGACATCATGCCCTTCCCAAATTTTTTTTGTTCTCCCTAGCTCTAGCTCTATCTATCTATCTATCTATCTATCTATCTATCTATCTATCTATCTATCTATCTTTTTTTTTTTTTTAGGGTTAGGGTTACTTCACTATCCTGAGTGAAGTAAGCCAGACCCAAAAAGAGGAACATGGGATGTACTCACTCATATTTGGTTTCTAGTCATAAATAGAGGACATTGAGCCTATAATTCGGGTTCTTAGAGAAGCTAAATAAGAAGGAGAACCCAAAGAAAAACATATAGGCATCCTCCTGAATATTAACCTTCATCAGGCGATGAATGGAGACAGAGACTGAGACCCACATTGGAGCACCGGACTGAAATCTCAAGGTCTGAATCAGGACCAGAAGGAGAGAGAGCACAAGCAAGGAACACAGGACGGTGAAGGGTGCACCCACACACTGAGACAATGGGGATGTTCTATTGGGAACTCACCAAGGCCAGCTGGCCTGAGTCTGAAAAAGTCTGGGTTAAAACCGATCTCGCTGAACATAGCAGACAAGGAGGACTACTGAGACCTCAAGAACAATGGCAATGGGTTTTTGATCCTACTGCACCTATTGGCTTTGTGGGAGCCTAGGCAGTTTGGATGCTCACTTTACTAGACCTGGATAGAGGTGGGTGGTCCTTGGACTTCCCACAGGGCAGGGAACCCTGATTGCTCTTTGGGATGATGAGGGATGGGGATTTGATTGGGGGAGGGGGAGGGAAGGGGAGGTGGCGGTGGGGAAGAGACAGAAATCTTTAATAAATAATAATAACAAAAAATAAATAAATAAAAGAGGTTTAAAAGGAATTCTAAACACAAAACCACAGAGTTAAGCATGATTTAATGCTGTGATTCCTTTGAAAAGTTTTCCTGATTCAGCGGTAGCGAGAAAAAAAAGCTATGCATTTTTGAAATGGCAGCTTTCTGGGCCTTGCTGCTAGCACAAACTCTGGCTCTTTCAGGAGGCCAAGCACTTGAGTGGGGTTTGGGGGAGGGGGGGCATGCTGCAAGTTACTTGGTGACACAACATGGGCCAATGGTTACCAGAATTGAGTTGATGAACATGGCTCTCACCTGACAGTCTCAGAGGCAGTGAATGAACTTTCTGCCATGTTAAACTGGCTGGAGCAATCAGGCAGGGTCCTTTTTGCCAAAGCAATGCTGCAGCTTAGGATTTTAAGAAGAGCTTAGCATTTTAAAAAGCAGTCCTGGTCAGAAAAGAATTGCAGATACACAGTAGGACAGATTTAGACAAAAGAAGCCTCTAAATGGTTTACAGTGCATTTAAAAATATATGTTGCATGGCTTCCACAATGCAACTACAGCCAGCATGAATGCTTTCCCCCAGCAACCTAGAGCAAGGCAAGGATGTTTGCTCACCATTATAATGTGACTCTGGATTTCTTATCTAAGAAAATGGGGCAATAAAAGAATAGTTATGCCTCAGAGTTATATGATTATATCAGCATGTAAAGTCCTAAGGAGTCGATTAAGTAACCCTAAAAAAATGAATGAATTTAAAATGCTGCCAGGCATATCGATATATAAAATGGTTTAATTCTTCTTGAAATGGGAATGGTCTTTGGTTCTTTCCCAGGCCAGAGTTCAGAAGTGACTGAATTCTTGTTTCCTTTCTTTTAAGATAACTCCCCATGTGGATGCTGTACACGAGGGTGTAAATGACACTAAGCATGTCTGTGAACAGTTTTAGAAATGCTTCCCCTAGATTTTTATGAAAAATAAATTGTGTCAATTCTTCAGTTTTTGCCTGTATCTTAAATAATTTTTTTTTATTTGAGCAGGGAATGCTATAGCAGCATTTGAGGCCATTGAGGATATCAGTACTCTGAGGAGTCTATTTCCTCCTGCCAAAAGAATGGAATGTGCTTCTTTTCTGGGTAGACACAACACATCATTGTGTCCTTTAATAAGAGTTAGTCCTTCTGGGCCTATCATTCACCTGGCCAAGAGGCTACCCCTCAGGAGGCTGATCCACCTAAAACCCTGCTAAAGAGGAGGCAGGAGAAAGTATTTCTCTACTGAGATAAGGTGCTTTTCCTTCCCCAAAACTCCATTATGTTTAGTCTCTTACAGGGCTGCAGCCAAGCAATCTGTAAAACCTTGCTTACTTTTCTGAGTGTCAAATCAGAAAAACCAAACTTCATGTTCTGCTTCTATAACTTCAGGATGCTGGTCAAAGCTCGACTGTTTTACTCTTTCTCTGAGCCTATTTGGCTATCCCATGGAACTGTTTGCTAAATATAGGGCTCCCCAGTCTCTGGGACAGCATATAAAATGTCCTTTGGATTTTAACTCCATAGAAAATGCTTAACCCTTTTCCTTTGCTGCTGTACAATAAACAAAGATATCTTTTGAATTTAGTGCATCAAGATTTCCATAATGGCTTTCTTTTTTAGTAAGTTTATATACAACTTTTTTTCTAGAATATGCCCCTCAAGACCCATTAAATTAAAAATGTTTATTATGGAAAATGTCAAATACATACAAAAATGGAAATAAATAGTATGATAAATTCCTAACCAAGGTTAACCTACCTCAAAGGTGTGTGTTGTGTGTGTGTGTGTGTGTGTGTGCCTGTGTGCCTGTGTATGTGTCTGTGTGTATAGAATGAAAATGTTTGCAGTTATTGAAATATTTGATATAGCTGACATATCTAGATTTTTATGAACTTTTCTTTTGGTAAGTATCAACACTATTTTCCGGAAAACCTCACTTTCTTTCACTAGAACACACAAGAACACAAAGAAAACTTAAAGTAATGGAAAAGGGAAGGAAGAAATAAAAATAAAAGAATAACGCAGACAATTTACAAATACGAAAGGCAGGTTCCTTTCTGATGACTGAAATAGAAACCCTACAGGAGCTCCATTTTCACAATTTAGTACAAACCAAAAATGCCAGAAGATTTGCTGTTATGGAGTTGGGGGTTCAGCTTCCTATGGCTCCTCATGTCCCAGTTTTTCTCTTGAATTACATTGGCTCAGCAAACCATTAGCCTTAGTACTACTACTTGCTAGTGCTGTGAACTGGGAGTATAGTGTCATATCAGACACCTCCTCATCCTAGAGTGGGATGGCAACGGAATTAGAACCAGCAGTTATAGAAAATAGCAAACTTACTGATTTCAACTTCCCAAGATAGGTGCTTGATAATTTATTTTTGCTGCAGTCATTCCATCCAGCAGTCTAACAAATGAAGCATGCTCTGGGGCTTTGGAGTATCTCCAAGTGGTACACTTTCTGGGATCAGTGATCCAGTTTCAGAGGCATACAGGAAAGAATCTGACTTCAGAATTTGGGTAGTGGTCTTATTTCACTGGAGCCCCCAAATATTAAGCCCAGCTGACAGAAGTAAAAGACAGCAACCAAAATGACCAAATTGGAGTTTGCAGAATACAACTAGTCTGATGGCCAACTCCCCTAATGTGGGTTTCTTAGAGCAGCCTTGAATATTGGTAAGATAATGATTTTATAGTTAAAGATTAGGGGTTTTCCAAGTAAGGGAATTGGCAGGCAAATTAGCAGGGATCACAGAAGCAGAATGTAAGCATGCAAGTTGATCACACCAAGCTCCTGAAGTGAAGGCATGGTTGTAAGGTAGTAGTAACAACCTCCTGAAACGAAGGTATGGTCAATGTTTCCTGGAATCGGCATTTCAGAATGATCTGTAGTTATAGTTGCATGTGGGGTATAGTCCCATCCTTGATAAACAGAGATTTAATTGTAGACAAGAATGAGCCTACTTTGACTTTGGTATAAGATGGTTTCTCAGTCTAAGAGGTAGACTGGTTACCAAAGCCAACTCCAAATGGATTGCTGTCTTCCAACAAAAAGTACCAGTGAGGTCACAGCTTTCCCAGTCTTCCACCTTACCCAATATGACAAAATCAAAATCTTCACTAACTTCAGCTCCTCTTGCTCTCAGCTGACTTCAAAATCACTAATTTTTCCAGCTTACACAGCCTCAGCTTTTTATGTAGTCACTGTCATTATTTAGATAAAGATTTGTCTGTGACTGAATACACAGTGAGATTGGATTTCTCTTCATATGTGAATATAAAGGTTATTAATGCTGTAAGATCTGAAATGCCAGCTCATATAGGTAAAAGCAGATAAGAGCATGGAAGGAAGGCAGAGAGTAAAGAGGCCATAGATTAAAGAACAAGATGACAAACAAATTTTTGGAATCAGATGTACATGTACCTGAGTCCACTAAATATTTAAGATATCTTTGTAAGAATAATAAAATATGACTGACCTTAATGAAGTTAGGTTGATATGGATCTGGTTGGATGAAGGGAAACCACCTGAAACTTGAGAAATGATGTTTATCAACAAAGGTTATAACTGGTTTTCCCAGAACCTGGTCATTATCTCAAAATTTTCACTGTGAATCTTAAAGAGGCATTGTCTACATTCAGCTTGAAGCAGTCTATGCAACACAATGTCCACAAATCCAAGAGCTGTTGGGGGAGGTTTTTGGTTAATTGATGGGTCGTGGATGTATATTTAAGGGAATATAGAAATGTATGCATGTTAGGATAAAAGGACAGATTATTAGATCTACTTTAAACTAAAGACAACAATTAATCTCAAATATTTTATATAAGAATAGAGTGTTATATATTTATACAAATTTATGGTAATTTCATTATAACACACTGTATATGAATTTTATTCTTGTTTTAATAATTCTTGTATATTTAAGGTTATTCTTGTTACAACATATGGTATGTATATTTCTGTTTTGTTTGAGGTATTGTGTCTATACAGTTTATTTGAAAGCTATTATTTTTTCCCTTTTTTTTTGAGACAAGGTTTCCCTGAAGATTTGGAGCCTGGAACTAGCTCTTATAGATCAAGGTGGCCTCAAACACATGGAAATCCAGTTGCCTTTGCTATTACTTGAGTTAAGTATTTAACTATACATAACTATAATAAAATGTGGGCTTTTTCAAAGGTTGAAGAAACAACTTTTAACCACAGTGTAACAGTTTCTTAAAAATAAATGAATAAGAGAAGAAGAAGAAGAAGAAGAAGAAGAAGAAGAAGAAGAAGAAGAAGAAGAAGAAGAAGAAGAGAAAGTAAACCTAGCAGCTATGCATATACTATGTGCATGTATAATAGTTATTCTTATACAACCTATAGGACAATCAAGAAACATCAGTTGGTATTTATTCATTGATAACAGTCAAATTTGCAGATATGCTAGGCTTGTTTTCTAGGATATACATGTGTGTGTGTGTGTGTGTGTGTGTGTGTGTGTGTGTGTGTACATGTATCCATCCTATATCTATCCTAATAAATGCTTATTGGCCAGTAGCCAGGCAGAAAGTATAGGCACGACAACCAGGCAGGAAGTAGAGGTGGAACAATGAGAATAGGAAAATTCTGGGAAGGAGGAAACCCATTCCTCTGCAGTCCTGCCCAGACACAGAAGAAGGAAGATGTGACCTGCACTGCTAAAAATGGTATCGAGCTAAGTGGCTAACCAAGACAAGAATAATGGACTAATATAAGTTACAAGAGTTAATAAGAAGCCTGAGATAATGGGCCAATCAGTTTATCACTAATATAGACCTCTGTGTGATTTCTCTGGGGCTTAATCACTGTGGGACCTGGTGGGAGGACAGAAACGAGGTAGGACAGAAACTTGGACAACATATTCTATATATATTGGATATATAAATGGTCTTCAAATAATTCAACAACCTATAGAATATAGCATTTAAAATAAGTTTTAAATCTACCATTTCTAATGACAATGAGACACATCTGCTTCTGGCAGTACCAATTTAATTCAGGGATGATGGTCATCGAAGAAACTTCTTATGGCATTTTCTGTCATTGTGGCAAGTGTAACCAATTGGGAAAGAAGTTGCTCTTGCTTGGATTGCTTGAGAGTATGTTTTATAAATTGAACATGCAGGACCCACAAGAAAGTGACCATTAAACTTTGCCAGACAAGGTGGGATGGTACTTCAGAGTTCCTACTTCCCAGAAAAAAAAAACTTGCCAAACATTCTGGAGGACACAAAGTAAAGTGACTGACAAACTGCTAACATAGGCAGGAAAGTATTTCAAACTTCCTGCTTTATTGAAAAGTCTGTCAGATACTATTGGTTTGGAAGCTGAAGAGAAATGAACCAACATTGTAAAAGTACTTTGGGTGAATGCATTGTCAGTCAGATGTCTCTGTCATTTCTAGAGTTTTTGAAAGTCATTTGTAATGTACTTTTCATTTACTTAAATAATATTATATCCTTCTGGTATTTTGATGGAGTTGAAAGCTAACTACATTTGTAGTTTTTCTTAGATATGATAGAAAGTAAGTCAGGTATAAAATTTTGGCTTCACTAAGATAGGATAGATAGATTATAGAGTATTTTCTTTAAATTTACCAGATACAAATGAATTGGAATTCAGGAAATTGTGAATGTAATCTTTACATAATAATTGTTCTTATTGTAATTATTGTATATAAGCTTACTACATACAAGTAAACATACTGCATTTTTGTTTAGAAAGAAGTGGGATATGTTGAAAATATTATGTTATGTTACCTTTGTTTATGTTGCATTTGTTCAATTCTGTGAAGCTGTGATACTTTGTCTGTCTAGAACACTAGATGTCTAATAAAGATCTCATTAGCCAAGAGTGAGAGAGGAGAAATGATAGGTGGGGCTGGCAGGCAGAAAGAAAATATAGGAGAAAAACGGTTTTGGGAAGTAGCTAGAAAAGTAAGAAGACATCAAGGGCCAGCCATATAGCTGCATAGCAATTTACAGAAGTAAGAGAATTGGAAAATCCCAGAGGGTAAAGGTAGACAGGATAATAGAAGTTAAGAAAAGCTGGCCAGAAGTCTAAGGCCATACATTTATAACTAAGAACAAGCCTCCATGTGATTTATTTGGGAGCTGGTTGGCAGCCCCCCCCAAAAGAGCCAAAAGAGTAAGGAAACATCATATTACTGCTACTACAACATACTTTCTAAGTACAATGGCATAAATATGAATTACCACACCAAAAAGGAGCAAAGGCATACAGTTCTGCATTGGATGTCAAAGGGCTCTAAAGCCTCAACACCTCTAGCTTTCTTTTTTGTACATTTCTCTCTGTAGTGCCAATTCCATTCCCTGTCTGCAGCTCTCCTTGATAGATATCTCACAGCACTGGCAAATCCAGAATTTTGGGGTCTCAAACACAATTCAAGCTTCATATTTAGAGTTTCACAGAATGGTGTCTCTTGTGCTCAATTCAGGAACTGTCTTGCCATACACTTGTCTTCAGCTGTTCTCCTTCACCATGGAGGAATATTCAATATCCTCTTTACTTTTGTATTCTTCATGTCTCTAAAGCAAGAACTTTGTGTCCAATGATGCCAAGTTCTATTGCTTGCTTTATGTTGAAGCTGACCCCCTCCTTGAGTAACATTTTTATAAGGCTTGATTTGTTTTTGCTTTTATGAAGCAGATAATTCCTTAGACCTTTTTAAAAGTTACAAAATTAATTAGGTAGGGTGTTGCAAGGTGGGCCCAGGGATGCTTGTTTGTACACCTTGATTTATCCCATTTCTATTAATCTATGTAGCACCACATGGCAGTGGCTTACCAGGAAAGATCTGGCTCGTCTGATTCTGGCAGCTCCATGGAGGTTCTCTCCTACTCCACCTTTCTTCCTCCCAGAATTCAGTCTGTCTTCCTCACCTACCTAAATTCTGCCCTACCAAGTAGGCTAAGGCAGTATCTTTATTCATTAACCAATGAAAGTAACACACAAACAGAAGGAACTCCTACACCAGTAGGGTCTTTTCCTGAGGGCTCCACACCCATTATCCAATTTCTCCTTATCTCCTTAGTTCAAACCTTGGCTTTAATGTTAAGTTTTCTTATGGTCTTTCTCTCTTCAAATTGTACATTCTGTATTTCTTTTTGCCCCCTTGATTTTTTTCATTGTTGGTATATATAACAGTGATCACCAATAACCACACAACAGAATCAATAGTTGCTTGTCTTAAAATCTCTGCCAATTAAATTCATCCAATACTTGGTGTCATCAGTGGCCCCAGGAGGCACACATACCACCTGCACCGATTGGATAAAGAATTGAGTGGCTGGTCTCCCAACTGTACAAGCCCCATCCCTAGGATAGCCCTGTACCTAGGTCCTGTGTCCAGAGTACATCCTGTGTACCTCCCTTACCCATTCTAGCCACTTAAGACAGTCAGAAATGAGATTTTTGCTGTCAGACCACTCTACCCCCTTTTCATTGGACTCTGTAATCTACAAGTCCCATTCACCATCACAAACCTAAACATCTTCTACTGTATTAGCAGTACTAAGAGGCACAGAAACCACTTGGATAGGTTGGGGGAAGGGATGGGTAGATGCCAGTACAAGAATACATTCAACAACATAAGGAGCAATATGGCACCCCAAGAACCTACTCTACAGCATCAAGATATGAATGCCCAAATGAAGAAGAAAATGACTTTAAGAATAACTTTATGAAGATGATGGGGGCCCTTAAAAAGGAAATGAAAAATTCCATTAAAGAAATCAAGAATAAGGCAAACAAAAATTGGAAGAAATAAATAGATCCCATGAAGAAAGCTGCCCCAAAACATCAAGAAGGTGAAGGAAAACGTTCAAGACTTGAAGATTGAAATAGAGGCAATAAAGAAATTACAAACAGTGAATTCTGGAAATATGATACTATTGCTTTCCTGAATTTCCTTAAATACAACATTTTCACTGGAGTCCATTTAATTTCTGCACAGCTTTGGGGATATCTATTATTTGGCAGTTCCTGTAAGGTGACCAGATAAATTAAAGTTGATTGTGTAAAAACCTTAAGCTGGGGGCTGGAGAGTTGGCTCAGCAGTTAAGACATTGGTTGTTCTTGAGGGCCAGAGTTCAATTCCCAACACCCACATGACAGCTCTCAACTGTCTGTAACTCCAGTTCTAGTGAATCAGACATCCTCACACCAGTGCATTTAAATTTTTTTTTCAAAAAAAAAAAATCCCGTTAGCTGTTCCTCTCAAACCTTATAAAGCAATGCTGAAATCTGTTCTCCATCAAATTTCTCTTTGTATCTGAATATCTCTGTGGTCCATTTTACTAAGTTTTTCTAAAACCTTCATGTTAATATTCATATTAAACAACTTTTTTTAATAAAAAAGCAAAAATGGTAAAATTGATAATGCTTTTCATTGGCATAATTCCCTTCTAAATTAGTTATTCTCTTATTTTGTTTTTATATTTTCAAACTTTCCAGTGTATTATCATACAGAGACCTAAATTCCTTCATAGTTGTAGCATTTACCATTTTTTAAATTTGGGAAAAATCTTTCTCCTTTCTCTCTTTTAATTAATTACTCTGTTTAAGGATTCCCAATTGTCATACAAAACTTGCCAACAATGTCAGAGAAATGTGAGGCACAGCACATTGTGAGTAGAAAACACAGGTGGTTCACAACCCGGCTGAGGACAGCTGTGGCTAATTGCATATAGCTGTGAGCTGAAGTGGCAGCCCAAGGAGAGTGGGTGGAGGGCAACACAGCAACCCATGGTGGAGAGAGAGAGAGAGAGAGAGAGAGAGAGAGAGAGAGAGAGAGAGAGAGAGAGAGAGAGAGAGAGGGCTGTCTAAAAAGTGCACATGGGATTATGTGGAAAAAACTACATGTGGCAGGGGCTGCCTGAAGGAAGAGCCAGCCAGTGTAGAGTGCATAAGTCTGTGGCATGTGGAACCCAGGTGACTATGGAGTTTGTGCCTATGGAGTTTGTTGAGGAGAGATAGCAACAACAACAACAACAAAATCAAACTTGCTTAGAGGCTTAGGGAAAAAGGAAAAAGAAAAGAAAATCTAGTCAGGTGGGCAGTAGCTCCAGTTGAAGCTCCACCTGTTGTTCTAGCAGGAGTCCCATGTATAGCTCCAGCCAGTGCTACAGGTTGTAAATACACAGGCAAGGGGCTGTTTTTTTTTTTTTTAAATTAGATTTAAGGAAGCAGTGATCTCAAGTGAAATAAATGTTAATTAAATTCATGGGTAACTCAGAACATATTTATCTCTCAAGACTGCAACAATTTGGTAACAGTAATATTGGAAGGTTGTCCTCACTTACAATGACAAACATGGTGGAAAGATGAAGCAAGGGCCATAGAACACGCAAGTAGGCATAAAGATATTAATACCTTCTAAGATGAGTTGCTATGTGAACACCAATAAAGCAAAATGCAAAGGTAATTTGAATTTGATGGCCACACCTTGTTGCTATGTTGTTTAGCAGCTTTAACTGCTTGGAACAAGATTGAAGAATCAGGAAGGAGGTCTAAGTCATTCGCTAAAATTATAAATGGCCTGAAAGAAGCCTTCACTGATTTTTTTTTGCAAAGATTGACCTCAATTGTAAATACAATATTATCAGATCTAGAAATCAGACAAATATTAATCAAATCTTTGGTTTTTAAAGTGATCAAACCAGACTCCCTGAACGTGGCGGACAATGAGTGCTGACTGAGAAGCTAAGGACATTGGCACTGGGTTTTGATCCTACTTCATGTACTGGCTTTGTGGGAGCCTAGTCAGTTTGGATGCTCACCTTCCTAGACCTGGATGGAGGGGGGAGGACCTTGGACTTCCCACAGGGCAGGGAACACTGACTGCTCTTTAGACTGGAGAGGGAGAGGGAGGGGGAGGGGGTATGGGGGAGGAAAATGGGAGGAGGGGAGGAGGTGGAAAATTTTAATAGTAATAATAATAATAATAAACACAAAAATAAAGTGATTAATTCAGAATGCAAAAGTCTGATTAGGTCTTTAAAGGCAAAATCATGATCAATAGATGAATAGATTATAAATATAACTGATACTAGAACTCATGCTTATGATTATACTCTAATAGGAAAAGTATTTTTCTAAAAGTTTTTAAAAAAAATCAAAAGGCCAGATGTTTTAATTGTGGTAAGCAAGGTCATATGAAAAGGGACTGTAGGCAAGGAATTCCTAGGAACAATTGTTTTATCCAAGCAGTAGGTCCCAGTATGGAGAAGATGTAGCAAAGACTGGCATTGGACTAATGAATTCAGATCAACCAGGTATAGGCAATGTAATCCTTTGCCGTTGACAAATGCACTCAGGGGACTCTCACAGGCCACACTATCAAATTTGGTTTCATCATTCCCTGTCAGGGTTTTTGAAACTCATCCACAGATCAATTAAATGACTTAAATACTGTTGTTGACAATATCACTGCTCTGGCTATAATTAAGGGCAGAGCAGCATCAATAGATAAAACAAAAATTCAGAAGAGATCATAAAACAAGTATTTTGGCAAATTTCTATAAATAATCTGAAACCACAGAAATGCAAATAAATGGTATTGAAATTGAAGGTGTAGTAGACGTGAAAACAGATATAGCAATTATTTAACCGAAGCATTGTTTACCAATGCAGGATTCCTCAGCTCAAATTACATACATATATAATATATATGAATGAATATACATACATATATATATATTAATGGATGCATGTAAATTTTAAAAATAGCTTACAAATTATTGAGTTTCCTAAAGACTTTGTGATAATTCTTAGTTTAGGTTAACCCATTCTTTACCTCTTCTCTCTCCCTACTGCTTACCCCCATCCTTGCTTTAAAATGACATAATCCTTCACATCAGTTATTGTATTTTTCATTCCAGAATTTATGTTTGGTTCTATTTACAGTTTCTACATCTTCACTGGTATAATTTATTCATTCACTACTTTCCTACAGTTGTTTCTCTGTGGTGTCCATGAACATCTTTATGACAAACTTTAATAATCCTTTGTCAGGGAACTGGAGAGATGACTCAATAGGGCAGTCACATTCCATATACGCAATAAGATCAGACTCAGGTCCCCAGTTCCTGCATAAATGCCTGCTAGGTAACCCATTTACAACCCCAGTGCCTATGAGGTGGAGAGAGGGGCCTGCTGGAACAGGATTCAGTGGACTCTAGGTTTGTTAGAAGACCATGCCTCAGGAAGTAAACTAGAACATGATCAAAGATAATTCATGTCTTACTGTTGCTTCTATATGTACAAACATGTACCACAGATGTGTATCATTATGCATAGGAACACACATAAACACATACCAAATTTTCATGTAAAAACAAAATTATTTGCCCATCAGCTCATACATCTATAATGTGTTAGTTTAAAAACTATAATTTTCCTTTCCATTGTTGGACCATATTTTGCTATATCTTTGCATCTGTATACTTTAACTTCTTTCTGTGATTTGAGCATCTGAAACAGCAGTATTGTCTCTTAGTCTTCACAAAGGCTTTTTGTCAGAAGAAAATTTTCATCCATTTGAGCTTATTTTATTTCTCAAGCATATGTTTTCCTCTTCTCACTACTGTCTGTCTGTAAACTCTGTCTCAAAGATGCTCCATTCCTCTCTTCTCTGTGGACTCCAATCTGGCAATCTAAGAAGGGAAAGGAAAAACAGTTCTGAGGTATCCACAAGAAAAACAGAATATTTCATTCATACTCATTGTTTTGTTTCATTGAAAGTAGAAGCCTCTCTATGTTGGCCCTGCCCAGTAGGCTACTGCTCATTGACACTTGAGAAGAAAGGTTCAAGAGACTAGAAATAAAGAATATAGAACAGATGAGCTTGGGGTGTCTTGCCAAAGCTATTAAGCTATTAATCTTATTAAGAAATCACCATCTTAGACTGGAAAGATGGCTCACAGATTAAGAGGACACTCTGCTGTTCTTCCAGAGGATATGTGTTCAATTCCCTTCACTCATATGACAGCTGACATCTGACGGCAACTCCAGTTTTAATGGATTTGTAACTTTTTCTGACAATCCTTAGACACCAGATAAGCATGTGGTATACATACATACATGAAAGCAAAACAATTATATACATAAAATAAAAGAAAGTACTGAAATAAACATAGTTAACTAACAAGGCAGAACAATGCTTAGAGACTGGGTGTGTGGGAGTTTTTGTTTTGTTTTGTTTTGTTTTTTAAATAGAAATACAGCATTTTATGCACTATTTCCACAGAAGAAATCGGAGAGTCAGAAGAAAGCTTTCATACAATGGGGGAAAGTGCACAGAAAGCTAACCAAGCAGTGATGCCCAATGGGAACATGAAGAATCCAAAGAGCATGACAGACCAAGAACACAGTGCTATTGGGGCTGATAATTCCAGTGTTTTATGAAGAAAAGCACAGTTCCCAGGAACAAAAACCTTAAGTCCTTTGAGGCTTGGTCCACAGCTTCATACTGGCATTTCAGGTTCACCCCTCAGCAAGAATATGATCCCTTTCCTTTCTTCAGCCTCTAAGAAAAACTTGGATAGATCTGTCTCTCAACAGTGTGGCAAGTTTCCACCCAGATCTTCTGCTGGATGAAGCACGAGAGAGCTGCATCATTTACCCACCCCCTTCTCTGTAATACATCTTTTTGGTTTTAAAATGGGCTGGTACTACTATTTCCTAGCTACTCTTCAAACTTCTGCAGAGGTGCTGTAGTCTGTATGGCAATGCCTAAAGCAATGTCTTTGTGGACAAGGAGGTTGTATAGCTTCCTGGTGAGCCACTCTGCTCACGTCAACATTCCTTAGTATTTTTAACCTGAAGCAAATATTACTTCATAATTACCACATTCTGGTTCATAGTTAATTTGTCTTCTTTAATAAAATTATTCCTTTATCACTTTTTTTTCACATTCAAGTGTGCCATTGTTTATATCTTACTATATTTTTCAATGCATTTCAACTGCCACTATTTACCTCAAGCAGTTTCAAATCAAAGTAGGTTTTTAGTTAATACTTTGTCTTTATTTCTTTTTGAGATACTCAATATTGCTTTTACTACTGTCACACTTCAAAGCACTGATTACTTAACAATCTTTTACAATTTGGCTTATTTCTAGTTAATCACTCATTATTTGTATGTAACACCACATTGTAATCTCTCTGAAACATTATCTGTTTGTCTGTCTCTCTTCCTGCATATTTATATTTTATTTTTAAAATATCAAGGTAGTTTTGAATTCTGATACATTTAGTTGTAGAAATATCATTCTTTTTCTAGCAATCAAGTGGTCAAAGAGCATAATCAGCACAATTAAATTCTCCAGGAGTGCATTCTCAGAAGAGTGTACTTTTATAACTTTAGGATGATGGCTACGTGACTATTCAGTACTTGGTATTGTTCCTAATATTTTTTAACCAACAGGTGGTCAATTTGTTCCACATTCATGTGGACAAATGACACTCATCTCTGGTTGTTTTTTCCACTTAGTTCACACTTTGTGGCATTGAAGCATTTGTAAGCATCTTTACCTAAAACCATCTTACCCCAGATCTGCCAATCTTAGCAGAGCTAGCCACAGATGGTTTCAGAATTTACAGCTCAAGTTTAGGGTCCTCACAGGTCATTTAAATCATCTTAGAGCATCAAGCATCTCTTCACTCTATTGATATTTCCAATTAATTTCCACAGCTTTTATTGGCCGAAGGACTGCTAATTCAATTGTGCTCCATGAATGAACTTAAATACTTGGAATGCTTGCTCACATGTTTCCCATGTAAGACTGTATCATCTTGGCAAAAAGAGAACTTCATCAAATATGCATGGTTAACAAACTTTTCAGTGATTCTTATATAAAATAAAACTATAATTCCTTATACAATATAAATAAAATTTTTTATGTGCTGTATTTGAACATATTTCTAGATAAGTATAGAATCACTCAACACTGATAACTCTGGAAAGTCTTGCACACCTGTGGAAATCTTAGGTTTAGATGAAGCATGAGGCAGAATTCTATGCCTGGCATTGAGTGAAATGACTGCAATCAAACAGTGACAGCTGCAGTGGTTTCACAGATTCTTAAGTGTGCTGTGAGACCTTTAAGACAGACTTTTCCTCACTTCATAATCATCATTCGCCTTAGGGCAAAAGTGTGCTCCCTATGTTATGAGTATGTACCTGGAACTCACAATCAGGAGACTGTTGCCATGTTCATGTAATTGTGAGTGACTTGTACAACTCTTCTGTGACCACAAAAAGTGACTTTAAGGAATTCTTGCCTTTCTTCTTGTATGTCTTACTTAGAATTTGTAGACTTGCTTTAAGTCTCTAGACCTGGAAATCCTTGGAAGAGATAACACATCCCATAGACCCATGGCCTCCATTCTCTGTATTTCAGATAGATGAAGTCCCTTTATTCAGATAAAAGTTGTTAATGTCACATGGCCCTTCAGGACTGATAATGATAGGTGTTGGTCTCTCCTAATTGATTTTCCCATTTTGTCACTCACGTTTTTTCTTTTCTTTTTTTTTCTTTAAGTTTTCTTTTTAATTTACTTTTATGTCCTTATGTCCTCTTTCACAGCTTCCTTCACTGTCTCGGTATCTCAGGAGGGTTTTATATTGTCAACTCTTGTCAAGTATAAATACAGACATTGATGCATTAATTTTTATCTTTACGAGTCTCAAAATATCTTATCTCCTAAGTCCTGGGAGTTCAATAGGTAAGGATCCCTCAAATTTAAAGTTATTCTTGAGTGGTTAATTTCATTTACCCTGAACATTGCCCCAAGTGAGTAACTGAGAACAGAAAGTTAAAGAAATATACAAAAAGAAGGCTTATCCAGAATTTTTTCAGAAAGCATGGCATTTGTCACATTTACTGTTTTAAAGAAAAAAAAATGTATAACCTGTGTGAACATAATGGATACCAAGTTCAATACCCTTGGAGAAACCCTCAGCCGCAAGTGTGAATGTGTGTGGTCACAGAGAATATAATATTCAGAGGAAAAGGATGTCCCATTGGTCATATCCTCTCCTAGAACTTAAATTCTGCCCTCATTTGTGTAAGGAGCTGCTGGCCGCCTCTTACTACACTCATTCACAAGTCAGTGTGACATCTCCCATTGACAATGGACACATCAGCGATATATGCCACCATAAACTTTGCCGAAAGCCAAGAGCTTAAGCTTGCATCATCTTCTCTTCCTGCAGGTAAGTTGCTTTATTTATTTTTTTCAATACTGGAATATCTTCTAGAGTTAATCGTCTCCTGTTCTATAACAGATTTAAATTATTGTTTAAGTTGGTGAGATGGCTCATCAAGTAAAAGATCGTGCTTCATAAAGCTGACAACCAGAGTTCAATTCCCAAGACCTTGGTAAAAAGAGAATCAACTCCTAAGAGTTGTTCCTTCATCTCTATATGTTTGGCATGCATATACCTGCATTGGCAGAGAGGCACACACCTTCAGCCACAAATCTGAAATCATAAATACATACAAAAACACACCTGCAGCTCTACTCAAAGAAACACACGCATACACACACATACACAAATGCTTGAAGGGTCAGGGGAATGTGAAGGATTTGATACTTCTAGGAGAATTCCAATCATCCAGCCTCTGTTGACAGAAAGAAGCATGTTGTTGTTTTCCTCATGTTCCTGCCTAATAAAAGTAGGAGAGAGGACATGTTGAAATGGATGTAAGAAAAAGAAGTTGAGAAAGACAATGAGACTTTCTTCAATATTATTGTCCATGGTCCTAAATCAAGAGACTAGAAAATGCCTCTACTCTCATTGCACATATTATCCTTTAAATGATCAGTATGAACAGAAACCTGAAGGACAAAAATAGAATAAGGTCAGAGAAAAGCCTGTGATGAAAAAATTCTTACCGAGCAGTGAAAGAAATGAATGCATTTGGGGCCATTACCTAAATGACTCAAACTGTGGTAGATTCACAGCATAGTGAATGGATCTCTCAACGAACAAACAAACACAGAAATAGGGATATAGGCAGTAAGCTGCTATGTGGCCAAAGACCAAAGTTTTATTTTGCCCAAGGGATGAATAAGGTGTAATAAGACTCTTCCTTTATTCAGAAATTACCACTAAGTTTCACTATTTCTCTAGATGAAGAAGATCGAGCTGTAAACAATGGTGAGTATCTTTTTTTTCCTTATATAAAATATAAAAGTTTATATTTTGTTTACATGTATGTGTACAGTCAGTAAACTATGAAGATCTGTATAAAAACTTGGATGATGTTGAAAGCTAGCAAGAAAAAAAAAACTTGAGATCTTTATGTTGAAAAACTTCATCTCATCATGCAGTGGCCATGCCACCTCTTCCTGAGAGATGTAACATGCCAGTTCTGAAAAGATGTGAGGGACTGAGGCTGAGTATCTGAGAGATGAGTCTTGTAAGAAGCTGGACAGCAAATGCAAAGGGAGAACTCACATGACATATGTAGGAGAACATGCATGGCCTGTGTGGTGTAAATATAAAATCTGAAGGAATGGTGACAGAAGGAAAGGGATTTGAAAAACATTCTATAAGCTCAGATCAGCTTAAGGGGAACGACTAAAATGTCCAGCAGGTCATTTTACTAATGTTCATGTGGGCTTTTCAGTGATGAATGGCCTAAGCACTCAGTCTAATTTCAAACAGAACAGCTGACACAGGAAAGGTATTTTTGCAATTCTTTATATCATGTCTTAAAGAAATAGCTATTTCTAAAGTCACCTAGTCATTTATTTTAGTTAAAAGACAACAACAAGAAAAAAAAAACCTTGAGGAAGAAAGGATAACTATTGTTTATTGAATAGTTCTTTGTACCAGACACTATACTTAGGAATTTGTGAGAACTGTTTTCATAAATCCTAAAAGTTTATGAAGTAGTTATTGCCCAGATACTTGACAAATGAATAAATTACTGGTTTATGAAGGTTAAAGCTATTGGCACAAAAGTATATTCTACTAAAATTTACTATGTTATATTTTGATGATTTTGAAATATGACTGTTCAAAATATTAGACGCTAGTAGAAAATTTCATAGTAGTAAGTACATAAAGATAACTTTTTATCACTCATAATTTCAAAGGTGGAAAGAAAAGGACAGACAGAATGACTTTTATTTATGCACATTATTCCACATTTCTTTCTTGATATATTTATATGTAAATATATATTCTGTTTTGAAATAAATATCTGCTTATACAGGTATATATATATATGTATATATATACATACATGTACATATAAAAGGAAACATGACTTGTTAGGCCTATTTAATAGTAGTCACTCTGTGTTACTCTAAGCTTCAGGAAAAATTTTAGGCTGATATAAATACACTGATCTTCTCAAATTTGGGGTATCTTTGGGGCCTTGAAATTTTCTATGGTGCTTGCCTCTTTGTCCAGCAGCCAAGTACATCATTCACAGAAGGAATTATCATCCATGGTCTCATTTTTTAAGCCCAGTACCTCTCTGGGTTTTTCCTTGACAGACTTATGTCACCTCTGACCAAACAGTATTGCTCACTGTCTACAATAATGGCTTACCAAACCTCTGTATATAAGTTTGTCTCTTCTATAAAGTGTGGTATTTGCAAAGGACGTACGTGCATATCTCTGTGTTCTCTAGATAGTCTCAAGATTTCCTACATGAACAAAAGGATTTCAATGCTATACAATCAGTACTTATAAGTATTTTTTCTAGAGGATATGATGGGGAAAGTCTGAAAGCGTTCTATAGATATTTTTTATTGATTTTTTTTTTGAGCTCTAGGTTTTTCTCTGCTCCCCTTCCTGCCTCTCTCCTCCCCTTCCACCATCTCAAGGTCCCCATGCTCCAAATTTTCTCAGGAGATCTTGTCTTTGTCTACTACCCATGTAGATTAGATCTATGTATGTCTCTCTTAGAGTCCTCAGTGTTGCCCATGTTCTCTGGCAATATGATTTGTTGGCTGTTTTTTTTTTTTGCTTTATGTTTAAAAATTACTTATGAGTGAGTACATGTGATAATTATTTGTTCTTTTTATATGCACACTTTTAGTCAGTAGTGAACTACTGCATCGACAGATATATTTTGTTCTTAAGGCTAAGGGTAGCTGTTTTCTTTTTCTTATAAACATTTCTACTATTTCTGCCTCTCTTTTTTCTATTTGTTTTCTTCATGTTTAAAAATGATCTGTCTTATTTAATGACTTTCAGAATTCTAAAACTGCTCTACAGTTCAGAGACCACTACCATTTGTCTGCATTATGAATTACATAATTCAGGCATCAAAAGTAATAACAAAACAAGATTAGAAAAATAAAAAGAGTAGAAATTGGAAAACAGGCAATTCTGTACTACCAAGTGAGAATAAAAGATAATATTTTAGCTCATTTTGTTTAAAATTTTAACCTATATACCCATCAATTATACTTGAAAATATTTAGAAATGAGAGAAAACAAAAATATAAAGTTACAAATCTATAAAAATCTGTAGCTGTAAAAATTAGGAATCCCTAACTATATATGATAGGGTATAGCAAAAGGATTATTGTCAATAAATTAATGACATAAAAGCCCACTAATGTTTCCCCATATTATTTTTATAAACAAAACTCTCACTATTTTCCAAAAGAGTCCCACATTTTTAAATTATCTAGAATTAAGTTAATTGACAAAGTTATACAATTTGGCAAAACTTAAAAATGAATGCATTTCATTATCTAATAAATAAAAAGCATCCAATTTGTAGTAGTTGATATTGTTAGCATGGAAAACAGATTTCAGTCATGGTGTTAAGACAGCACAGCATGGTAGTCATAGTGTATGTTATTTCATATAAAAGGAATGGAGGTCTTTGTGCACAGACATAAGCACTAGAGGAATCAGAAATTTTAAACACATAAGTTTATTTCTTCAAGGGAAGGGACTTCAGTGCCATACAAACAGTTTTTATAGTCATATGTCTAGAGGGGCTGGAGATATGGTTCAGTGGTTAAAGGCTTGGTTCACAACCAAAAACATAAGAGTTCAATTCCGAGCACCCACAACTATCTCTCCAGCCGTGCACCCCCTCAAAAATAAAAGGATAAAAAATTATTTTCCAGAGGATATTATGGGGAAAGTCTGAAAATATTCAGTAGATATTTTCTTATTGAATTTTATTGAGCTCTTCTTTTTTCTCTTTTCCCATCCCTGCTTCTCCACTCCCCTTCAACCATCTCAAGGTTCCCATGCTTCATATTTACTCGGGAGATCTTGTCTTTTTCTACTTCCCATGTAGATTAGATCTATGTATGTCTCTCTTAGGGTCCTCATTGTAGTCTAGGTTCTTTGGAAATGTGATTTGTGAGCTGTTTTTTTTTTTGCTTTATGTTTAGAAAGTACTTATGAGTGAATACATGTGTTAATTGTCCTTTTCTGTGCACACCTTTAGTCAATAGTGAACTACTGGGTTACAGATGTAGAAGGATCTTAAGGCTAAGGAGAGCTGTCTTCTTTCTCCTATAAACATTTCTACTATTTCTGCCTCTCATTATTTTTTCTTTTTACTTTTTCCAAGTTTAAAAATTGGTCTGTCTAACTAAATGACTTTCAGAATTCTAAAACTGCTCTACAGTTCAGAGACCACTAGCATTTGTTTGCATTATGAATTACATAATTCAGGCATCAAAAGTAATAAGAAAACAAGAAATCATAAATAGAGTAGAAATGGGGAAACAGGCAATTCTTTCCTACCCCTGATTGCTCTTTGGGATGATGAGGAGGGGGACTTGATCGGGGGAAGGGGAGGGAAATGGGAGGCAGTTGTGGGGAAGAGACAGAAATCTTTAATAAATAAATTTAACAAAAAAGATAATAATTTTAGCAAATTTTGTTTAAATTTTAACCTGTATGCCGTTAATTATCCTGGAAATATTTAGAAACAAGAGAAAACAAAAAATAAATTAAAAAAATCTATAACCCCTAACTATACATGAATGGGTATAGTTGTAATTCTAGTACTTAAAGAGAAGAGGCAGAGGCATGAGATGTTCAAGGCTACCCTTAACCACAAAGGGAGTTTGAAACTAGCCTAAGCTACAGAAAACCAAATCTGAGAAACAGAGCAAAGCAAAACAAAAAACAATCAGAAAGATTTGCTCAGAATGGTACAGTATTTGTTTTCCATAATTAAATATAGAAAGTCGTTCATTAAATGGTAATGTATTGAACTTTTAGAAACAAAATGAGAGCAAAAAGATTATTGTCTCAGTGAGTGGACCAACTGCTTGAGGTCCTGACTTCCTTGCTTATCTTCTCCCTCTTTTTGCTCTTTAACTGGACCTTGGGGGCTCAGTTCGTTGCTCTGATGAGGGTTTCTATCTCTATCTCCATTCATCGCCAGATGAAGATTCAATGGTGATATTGGAGATAATCATCAGTGTGATAGTGGGGCAAGGGCAGTTCAGTTACCCTCTCCTCTGCTGCCCAATGACCTAGCTGGGTACATCCTCTTGGACACCTAGGATCCCCTCTAGAGCCAAGTCTCTTGCAAACTTGGCTCCCTTAATGTAGATATCTTCTTCCCTGCTCCTATACTGCCCTTCCTCCTTCTCCACCCTCCCACTCCCCCAAGCTCTCTCCAGTCTTTCCTTTCTCCCTTCTCTCTCAGGCTCTCTCCTTCCCCCATCCGCACCCCACCCATCCCCTTACGCAATGTGCTTGTTCTAATGGGAGCTCACCAAATCTTGCTGGACTGGGACTGAATGAGCATGTGATCAAACCGGACTCCCTGTATGTGGCTGACAATGGGGCCTGACTAAGAAGCCATTGATAAAGGCACTAAGACTTGTTTCTACTGCATGTACTGGCTTTTTGGAACCCTAGTCTATTTGGATGCAAAGTTTTCTAGGCCTGGATGTAAGGGGGAGGGCCTTAGACTTCCCACAGGGCAGGGTTTTCTGCCCTCTCTTAAGGAGTGAAAAGGAGGGAAGGGGGTGAGTGGGGGAGCAGGAGGGGAATGGGAGGAGGGGAGGAAGTGTAAAGTTTTGAAAGGAAAAAAAAGAAAAAAGGAAAAAAAAGGATTATTGTCATAAAATTAGAAAAATAAATGCCGGATAATGATTCAATATAATATTTTCATAAACAAAACTCTATTTTCCAAAAAAATCAACATTTTTAAATTATATATATATATATATATATAAGAAAGTTAAATTGACAAAGTTAAACAATTTAGTCACACTTAAAAATTAATGCATTACACTATCTAAAAATAAAAGACATCCAATTTCTAGTAGTTGATATTGTTAACATGGAAAACAGATTTCAGTCATGGTGTTTAGACAGCACAGTATGGAAGGCATAGTGTATGTGATTATATATAAAAAGAATGGAGGTCTTTGTGCACAGAGATAAGCACTAGAGGAACCAGAAATGTTAAGCACACAAGTTAATTTCTTCAGAAAAAGTGATACATAATCTGTTATCCACCCAGAAGTGTGGGAGTGAATATGTTTAATAGCCTGGTGATCTTTGCAGCATATGTATGACCAAGACGACACCAAATCATCTCCCAGACCCATAAGACAGGTTTGTCAATCAATAGAACGCATCATTACAGAAAGTGTCCCCCACACTTCACCAAAATTTTGATGAAGTTATACCTTAAACCTTATTTTCCACATGAAATGAATTAACCATCACCATGAAAATTTTCAACATATTGTGAGTTTAATCCTCTCATGTTTTATAACAGTTTTAAATTATTGTTTTAAGTTGGAGAGATGGCTCATCAGGTAAAAGATCTTGCTTCATAAACCTGGCAACCTGATTTGATTTCCAATACCTTTGTGAGAGCGCGCGGTGGTGGTGCACTCCTTTAATTCCAGCATACGGGAGGCAGAGGCAGGCGGATCTCTGTGAGTTCGAGAACAGCCTGGTCTCCAAGAGCTAGTTCCAGGACAGGCTCCAAAGCCACAGAGAAACTTTGTCTCAAAAAAAAAAAACCTAAAAAACAACAACAACAACAACAAAAAACAGAAAAACAATACCTTCGTGAAAAAGACATCAACTCCTAAGAGTAGTTCCTTCATTCTATATGTGTGGTATGCATACACCTACATTCACACAGAGGCACAAACCTTCAGTCACACATCTACAATCACAAATAAATACATGCACACACCTGCAGTTCTACTCAAAGAAACACACATATACACACACGCTTGAAGGATTTGATACTTCTAGGAGAATTCCAATGATCCAACCATTGTTGATAGAAAGAGGCATATTTTTTTTCCTCGTGTTCTTGCCTGATAAAAGTAGGCAAGAGGACTTCTTGAAATTGATGTAAGAAAATGAAAGTTGAGAAAGACAATGAGATTTTCTTCAATGATACTATCCATGGTCCTAAATCAAAAGACTAAAAAATGTCTCTACTCTCATTGTACATATTATCCTTTAGATGATCAGTTTGAATGGAAACCTGAAGGACGAAAATAGAATAAGGTCAGAGAAAAGCCTGTGAAGAGAAAATTCTTACTGAGAAGTGAAAAAATGAATCCAACTGAGCCCATTATCTAAATGACTCAAACTGTGGTAGATTCACAGCATAATGAATGGATCTCTTAATGAAGAAAAAACAGAAATAGGAATATGGGCATTGAGCTGCTATGTGGCCAAATGACCAAAGGTTTATTTTGATCATGGGGTGAATAAAGTGAATTAAGACTCTTCCATTTATTCAGAAATAATAACTAAGTTTCAATATTTCCCTAGATGGAGAAGATCCAGCTGAACAAATCTGTGAGTATCTTTTGTTTCCTTGTAGAGCTAAATTATGTTCACATGTAGGTGCACAGCCAGTAAACTATGAAGATCTGTATAAAACCCAGTATGATGCTGAAAGTTAGCAAGAAAAAAATAAAACTTGAGATTTTTATCTTGAGAAACATCATCACATCATACGATGTGATCATGCCACGTCTTCTTGGGAAATGAAAATGCTAGTTCTGAAACAAAGCTAGGGACTAAGGCTGAGTATCTGAGAGATGAGTCTTGTAAGAAGCTGGGACAGCAAATGCAAAGAGAGAACACACATGTCATGTTGTAGGATAACCTTTGAAGCATGTGTGTGGTCAAGAGGAATGCACATAATCTCCCAGACCTGTAACACAAGCTTGTTAATCACTGGAACATATAATTACAGAATACTACCCCAGAATTTTGATGAAGTTATACCTTAAGCTTTATTTTCCACATGAAAGGAATTAACCATCACCATGAAAATTTTCAACATATTGTGAGTTTAATCCTCTCCTGTTCTACAACAGTTTTAAATTATTGTTTTAAGTTGGTGAGGTGGCTCATCAGGTAAAAGATCTTGCTTCATAAACCTGACAACCTGATTTGATTTCCAATACCTTCGTGAAAAGGACATCAACTCCTAAAAGGAGTTCCTTCATTCTATATGTGTGGCATGCATATACCTGCATTCACACAGAGGCACACACCTTCGATCACACATCTACAATCACAAATACATACATACACACACCTGCAGTTCTACTCAAAGAATCATACACACACACACACATATACACATGCTTGAAGGGTCAGGGGAATGTGAAGGATTTGATACTTCTAGGAGAATTCCAATGATCCAGCCGTTTGATAAAAAGAAGCATGTCTTTCTCTTCCTCATGTTCCTGCCTAATAAACGTAGGAAAGGGAACTTGTGGAAATGTATGTAAGAAAATAAAAGTTGAGAAAGACAATGAGACTTTCTTCAATAATACTGTCCAAGGTCCTAAATCAAGAGACTAGAAAATGTCTCTACTCTCATTGTTTTCATTATCCTTCAAACAATCAGTTTGAATGGAAACCTGAAGGACAAAAAAGAATAAGGTCAGAGAAAAGCCTGTGAAGAGAAAATTCTTACCCAGCAGTGAAAGAAATGAATGCACCTGGACCCATTATCTAAATGACTCAAACTGTGGTAGATTCACAGCATAGTGAATGGGTCTCTCAATGAACAAACAAACACAGAAATAGGAATATGAACAGTGAGCTACTATGTGGCCATGTGACCTAAGGTTTGTTTTGATCAAGGGATGAATAAAGTGTAGCAAGAGTCTTTCATTTATTTAAAAATAACCACTAAATTTCAATATTTCTCTAGATGATGACGTTATGGCTATAAACAATGGTGAGTATCTTTTCTTTTCCTTGTAGAGTTTATATTATGTTTATATGTAGGTATGCAGCCATAACTGTGAAGATCTGTATAAAAACATAGTATGATTAAAGCTAGCAAAAAAAATAAAATAAGATTTTTATCTTGAGAAACTTCATCACATTATGCAGAGAGGTTATGCCACGTCTTCCTAGGAGATGAAAGATGCCAGTTCTGAAAAATGCTAGGGACTAAGGCTGAGCATCTGAGAGATGAATCTTGTAAATAACTGGGACAGGAAATACAAAGGGAGAACACGCATGTCATGTTGTAGGAGAACATGCACGGCCAGTGTGGTGTAAGAATCAAATCAGAAGGAATAGTGTCAGATGGAAAGGGATTTGAGAAAACATTCTATAATCTCAGATCAGGTTAAGCGGAATGACTAAAATGTCCAGATAATGGAAAATACTTAGCATTCTGTGGATACCAAAGAATGCCTGCTGCAGGTCATTCACTAATGTTCACATGGGCTTTTCAGTGATGAGTGCCCTAATCACTCAGTCTAATTTCAAACAAAACAGCTCACCACACAGGAAAGGTATTTTTGCAATTCTTTATATCTTATCTTAAAAGAATAATGATTATCTAAAGTCACACAGTCTTTTACTTTTAGTTAAAAAACAACAAGAAAGAAAACTTTAGGAAAATAAGGATCAGTACTGTTTATTGAATAGTTCTCTGTACCAGACACTATGGTTAGAAATGTGTGAGAATTGTTTTCATAAATTCTAAAAGTTTATGAAGTAGATATTGCCCAAATACTTGGCAAATGAAGAAATTACTGGTTCATGAAGGTTAAAGTTAATGCCACAATAGTATACTGTATTAAATTTAACTATGTTATATTATGAAGTATTTGAAATAAGACTGTACGAAATATTAGGCTTTAGTAGAAAATTTCACAGTAGTAAATACATGAAGACCACTCTATGTTATCACTCATAATTTCAAAAGTAGAAAGAGTAGAGATAGACAGCAATGACTTTTGTATATACATATTATTCCACGGTTATTTCTTGATATATTTATAAGAAAATATATATTCTGTCTTAAAATAAATAGCTGCATATACATGAATATACATACATACATATATACCTTGGTGAAAAGACATCAACTCCTACGAGTTGTTTCTTCATCTCGATATGTGTGGCATGCATATACCTGCATTCACACAGAGGCACAAACCTTCAGTCACACATCCACAATCACAAATACATACATGCACACACCTGCAGTTCTACTCAAAGAAACACACGCATACACACACATACACACACGATTGAAGGGTCAGGGGAATGTGAAGGATTTGATACTTCTAGGAGAATTCCAATGATCCAACCTTTGTTGATAGATAGAAGAACCTTTTGTTTTCCTCATGTTCCTGCCTACTAAAAGTAGGCAAGGAGACTTCTTGAAATGGATGTAAGAAAATGAAAGTTGAGAAAGACAATGAGATTTTCTTCAATGATACTATCCATGGTCCTAAATCAAAAGACTAGAAAATGTCTCTACTCACAATGTACATATTATCCTTTAAATGGTCAGTTTGAATGGAAACCTGGAGGACAAAAAATGAATAAGGTCAGAGAAAAGCCTGTGAAGAGAAAATTCTTACCCAGCAGTAAAAGAAATGAATCCACCTGAGCCCATTATCTAAATGACTCAAACTGTGGTAGATTCACAGCAATGGATCTTTTAATGAAGAAACAAAAACAGAAATAGGAATATGGGCAATGAGCTGCTATGTGGTTTAATGACCAAAGGTTTATTTTGATCAAGGGATGAATAAAGTGTAATAAGACTCTTCCATTTATTCAAAAATAATAATTAACTTTCAATATTTCCCTAGATGGAGAAGATCCAGCTGAACACATCTGTGAGTGTCTTTTGTTTCCTTGTAGAGCTAAATTATGTTCACATGTAGGTGCACAGCCAGTAAACTATGAAGATCTGTATAAAACCTAGTATGATGCTGAAAGTTAGCAAGAAAAAAATAAAACTTGATGTTTTTATCTTGAGAAACTTCATCACATCATACAACATGATCATGCCATGTCTTCTTGGGAATGAAAATGCTAGTTCTGAAACAAAGCTAGGGACTAAGGCTGAGTATCTGAGAGATGAGTCTTGTAAGAAGCTGGGACAGCAAATACAAAAGGAGAACACGCATGTCTTGTTGGAGAACATGCATGGCTAGTGGAATGTAAAGATCAAATCAGAAGCCATCGTGACAGAAGGAAAGGGATTTGAAAAACATTCTATAAGCTAGATAAGCTTAAGGGGAACAAGTAAAACGTCCGGACAATGGAGAATGCTTAGCATTCTGTGACACCAAAGAATGCCTGTTGCAGGTCATCCACTAATGTTTATGTGGGCTTTTCAGTGATGAACGGCCTATCTGCTCAGTTTAATTTCAAATAGAACAGCTCAAACAGGAAAGGAAATTTTGCAATTCTATATATCTTCTCTTAAAGAAATAGTGATTTCTAAAGTCTTTTTAGTTAAAACAACAACAAGAAGAATAAAAAACCTTGAGGAAAAAAAGGATAACTACTATTTTTGAATAGTCTCTGTACCAGACACCATGCTTAGGAATTAGTGAGAACTGTTTTCATGAATTCGAAAATTTATGAAGTAGATATTGCCCAGATACTTGACAAAAAAAGAAATTACTGGTTCATGAAGGTTAAACTTATTGCCACAATAGTACATTGTACTGAATTTTACTATGTTATGTTATGATGAATTTGAAATATGACTGTTCAAAATATTAGGCTTTAGTAAATAATTTCACAGTAGTAAATATATGATGATAACTATTTTATCACTCATAATTTCAAAGGTGGAAAGAGTAAGGACAGACAGAAATGACTTTTATAAATACATATTATTCCACACTTCTTTTTTGATATATTTTCATGTAAATATATATTCTGTCTTGAAATAAATATCTGCATATACATGTACATACATACATATATATACAAATACACATATATACACATATAAAAAGAAACATGACTTGTTAGGTCTATTTAAGAGGATTGGTCACTCTGTGTTACTCTAATCATCAGGAAAAATTCTAGGCTGATATTGATCTTCTCAAATTTGGGGTATCTTTGGGACCCTTGAAATTTTTTATGGTAATTACCTCTTATTTGTCAGCCCAGTACATCCTGCACTGAAGGAATTATCATCCATAGTCTCATTCTTTAAGTTCAGTGGTCTCTGGATTTTTCCATGACAGACTTATGTCACCTCTGACCACACAGCATTGCTCTCTGTCCACAGTAGATTGCTTACAGAATCTCTGTATATAAGATTGTCTCATCTATATAGTGTAGTATTTGCAAAGGACCTTTCTGCATATTCCTGTGTGCTTTAGATAGTCTCAAGATTTACTACAGTAACAAGACGCTTTCAATGACATGAAATCAGCTCTTATAAGTATTTGCCTAGCGTATATGATGTGGAAAGTCTGAAAGTGTTCCATACATATTTTTTATATATTTTTATTGAGCTCTACATTTTTCTCTGTTCCCCTTCCTGCCTTTCCCCTCCACTTCCACCCTCTCTCAAGGACCCCATGCTCCAAATTTGTTTTAGGAGATCTTGCCTTCTCTATTACCCACATAGATTAGATCTATGTATGTCTCTTTTAGTGTGCTAAATATTGTCTGGGTCCTCTGGATATGTAATTTGTTGGCTGTTTTCTATGCTTTATGTTTAAAAATTTCTCAACGAACAAACAAACACAGAAATAGGAATATGAGCAGTGAGCTACTATGTGGCCAAGTGACCTAAGGTTTGTTTTGATCAAAGGATGAATAAAGTGTAGCAAAAGTCTTTCATTTATTTAAAAATAACCACTAAATCTCAATATTTCTCTAGATGATGACATTCTGGCTGTAAACAACTGTGAGTATCTTTTTTTTCTTTGTAGAGTTTATATTATGTTTATATGTAGGTATGCAGCCATAACTGTGAAGATCTGTATAAAAACATAGTATGATTAAATCTAGCAAAAAAAATAAAATGAGATTTTTATCTTGAGAAACTTCATCACATCATGCAGAGAGGTTATGCCACGTCTTCCTGGGAGATGAAAGATGCCAGTTCTGAAAAATGCTAGGGACTAAGGCTGAGCATCTGAGAGATGAATCTTGTAAATAACTGGGACAGGAAATACAAAGGGAGAACACGCATGTCATGTTGTAGGAGAACATGCATGGCCAGGATGGTGTAAGAATCAAATCAGAAGGAATAGTGTCAGATGGAAATGGATTTGAAAAACATTCTACAATCTCAGATCAGCTTAAGGGGAAAGGCTAAGATGTCCTGACAATGGAGAATAGTTAGTATTCTGTGGATACCAAAGAAT